>JAAGEH010000304.1:14557062-14568330 GCA_011751065.1 Lasiurus cinereus
TAGAGAGGATTAAATGAGTTAATGTTTGCAAAATATTTAGAATAATGTCTGGCATCAAGTTCTCAATAAAGGTTGGCTGCCATTATTATTGTTAAAACTATTTCAGACTGTCTTAAGATAATAAGGTTATTATTAGTTTGGAAATAATTGAATGTTTACAATTTCAAAACTACAACTAATGTGACATATAAATTGAGACCTGAAAAACGGCAATTTTAACTAGAAGGGAATATATGTTCTATACAAAGAGCAGAAATTCAGAATATGGCTATAACGCAGATCAGATAGTAGAAGCTAGTGTTGAGAAACAAGAGTAGAGATCAGATCATAAACAATTTCAAAACTACAACTAAAAGACAGAACAGACATCATCCGGGACCCTTTAGTCCTCAGGCCAATGCTCTATCCACTGAGCCAAACCGGTTTCGGCTGTTGTTCATAATTTTTATCTTTACCTTTTTCTTTTTCCTCTTAAAGAATACTTTTCAGCATTTCATATACTACTGGTTTGGTGTTGATGAACTCCATTAGTTTTTTTCTTATTTGTGAAGCTCTTTATCTGCCCTTCGATTCTGAATGATAGCTTTGCTGGGTAGGGTAATCTTGGTTGTAGGTTCTTACTATTCATTACTTTGAATATTTCTTGCCAATCCTATCTGGCCTGCATAGTTTCCATTGTTAAATCAGCTCACAGTTGTATGGGTGCTCCTTTGTAGGTAGTTAACTTTTTCTCTTGCTGTTTTAATATTTTCTCTCTGTCTTTTGCTCTTGGTATTTTAATTATGATGTGTCTTGGTGTGGTCCTCTTTGGATTCCTTTTGTTTGGGGTTCTGTGTGCTTCCTGGACTTGTAAGTCTATTTCTTTCACCAGGTGGGGGAAGTTTTCAGTCATTAATTCTTCAAATAGGTTTTGAGTATCTTGCTCTCTCTCTTTTTCTGGCACCCCCATAATTCTGATGTTGGTATGTTTGAAGTTGTCCCAGGGCTCCTTACACTATCTTCAAATTTTTGGGTTCTTTTTTCTTTTTGCATTTACAGTTTTCTGCTTCTTTGTATTTCAGATCTTTGAATTGATTCTTGTGTTCCTCTAGTCTGCTGTTAGGATTCTGTATAGTATTTTTTATTTCAGTCAGTGTACGTTTAATTTCTAGTTGGTCCTTTTTCATCTCCTCTTGGGTCTCGCTAAATTTATCCATCTTTTTTAGGAAATTCTTAAAAAACCTTATAACTTTGGTTTTGAACTTTATATCCAGTCATTTGTTTCTTCCATTTATTTTGTTTGTCATCTGTTTCTTTGTCTCCACATTTTCGTTGCTTCCCTGAATTGGTAGAGTAGCTTTGTGTGCTAGTGTCCTTTATGGCCCTGTAGCTTCGCCTCCCCAGTTACCTGAGGTGGACACTCTTGGGCACCTCTTTGTGGACTATGTGTACAGCCTTGTTGTAGTTAAGTCTTGATTGTTGTTGGTATCATTGGGGGGAATTGACCTTCAAGCCAATTGGTTGTGAGGATCAGCTGTGTCTATGCCCGGAGAACTTCTGTGTTGGACTCAGCCTTAAGACTTTCAAGATTGCAAAAGCCTCTGTGCTGGACTTGGATGTGGTGGAGTCTCAGGGCTGAGCAGACAGCCTTGGCTTCCCGTCAGCCCTGACCTACATGGCGGCCCCTGGGTGTCAGTGCCCCTCGGTAATCACTGCAGCCCTCTCTGAACACATGCGTGTGCCTCCAGACCTTTGCCTTTCTGGCTCCCCTGAGTTTCAGTGCGCTTTGGGGACCCCTATAAGTCTGGGTCCCCAGGATCTCGCCTGAAACTGGGAATCAGTGCAGTTGGATGTGGATTTCAGTGCAGTTGGGAGGTTCTGTTTTCCTCCCACTAGAGAAAGCCCGGGTACAATCAGCAGTCAGTCCTTTTTGCCCGTGCCTCAAGACCTCTGCCTTTCCCAGCTCCCCTAAGTTTCTGTGCTCTCTTCCCTTTTCACGACAGTCCAGACACCCCCTGTATGAGTCTCACCTGGAACTGGGGTTCAGTGCAGTCAGAAGTGGGGTTCAGTGCAGTCGGGAGTTTCCATCTTCCTCCCGCTAGAGGAAGCCAGCCAGGCATGTTGCCGCCTGTCCTCTCCACTCGCGTGTCTTCGTACCTCAGTTTTTTGCAGCTCCTCTGAGGCTTCGTGAGCCCCTTTCCTTCTAGTTGTAGAATTTCCACTCAGCCAGCTTTCTTGTGGTTCTGGATGGTGTCCGATCTGACTTTTAGTTGTAGTTTTGAAATTGTTGTGCAAGGCAGCCGTTCAGGTGTTCACCTATGCCGCCATCTTGGTTTCTCCAATTTTTTATGCTTTTGGTGTCATTTTTAAAAATTTTCTGAACCCAAGCCAGAAATACCCATTTTAAAGTTTAAGCTTACTTGTTGAAAAGACTATCTTCTTATTTGCTGAGTTGCTTTTGTACCTTTGTCTAAAATAAACTTTGTGTGTTTATAAAATTTGTTTCTGAAATCTATTCTGTACTATCAATCCATTTGTTTCTCTTCCAATGCCACATTTTCTTGATTACTATATAGACTTATACTGACTCTTATAGTCAGGTATGTCAGTGCTCCACTGTTACTCTTTTTCAAGGCTGATTTGGTTATTCTAGGTCATTTGAATATTCATACCAATTTTAGAATCAGCTTTCGTTATTGTCTTCACAAGTGCCCTCTGGGATACTGATTGACATTGCAGTCAATCTGGAGATCAATTTAGAGAGAATGGACATTTTAACCACATTGATTCATCTGAGCCATGAACATGGTATATTTCTTTGTTTTTTTAAACTAAATTATTTTCATTCTTCTTATTTTTTACTTTTACTGATTTCAGAGAGGAAGGGAGAGGGAGAGAAAGATAGAAACATTAATTATGAGAATCATCGATCAGTTGCCTCCTTCATGCTTGATTGAGCCTGCAACCTGGACATGTGCCCTTGAATTGAAATTGGGACCATTCAGTTGGCAGGCCAATGATCCTAGATTCACTGAGCCAAACCAACTAGGTCTGGTGTATTTCTTATTTAATTTAGGTTTGTCTTTAATTTTTCTCAGATGTTATATAATTTTCAGTTTAAAAGTCTTGCACATCTGTCAGATTTATTATACCTGAGTATTTCATATTTTTGATGTTATTTAAATGCTATATTTGAAAATCCCACTTTGATTGCTCATTGGTATTTATAAAAACACTAGAGGCTCATTGCTGGAAGATTCCTGCTAATAGGGCTTCCTGCAGTGGTATCTGCTGCCCTCCCTGTTTCTCTTCCTTTTCCATAGCCCCATCTGCTTCCCGCCCCCTTTGCTTCCTGCCCCTTCTGCTTCCCTCCCTTCTCTGCAGCCACACCTGCTTCCCTCCCTTCTCCGAAGCTTTCCTTTCTTTTGCAGCACTTGGCTTCCTTCTATGCTGTCTTCAGTCTTTGCTCTGCACTGGGCTATGCAAATTACCCACCATCTTGGTTTGGTTAATTTGAATACTCACTCCTGATTGGCTGGTGGGCATGGCTGGTGGGCATAGTGGTGGTATGGTCAATTTGCATGTTTCTCTTTTATTAGATAGGATAGTAATTGATTTTTGTATATTGAACCTGAGTCTTGGATCCTTGCTAAATAAAGTCAGTTATAGTAGTTTTAATGCAGATTTCATTGACTTTTTCTACAGACACTCATGTCATCTGCCAATAAGTTGTTTTACTTCTTTCCAATCTAGTTGTCTTTATTTACTTATTTTTCTTTTTTGCAGTATCTAAAACCTCAAGTATAGTATTTAATAGGATGGTAAGAGTGAACATACTTATCTTGTTCCTCATCTTAGGAGAAAGCATTCAGTCTTTTAAGTATATGATGTCAGCTGTAGTGTTTCATAGATGCTTTTTTTATGGCTGAGGACATTTTTTTTTGATTCCTAGTTTACTGAGAGTTTTTGTCAGAAATGGATGTTAGATTTTGTCAAATGCTTTTTCTGTGTCCTTTAAGATCATGATTTTTGTTTTAAATTTTTTTTCACAATGATGAATTACAGTGATTGAATTTTGAATATTAAACCAAACCCACTTAGGGTAAGCCTCCTTTGGTCAGGAAGTATTTTTCTGTTTACATTTTGTTGGATTCAGTTTGCTAAATTTTTGTTTAAATGTTTTGTATCTAAGTTCATGAGATATTAGTCTATAGCAGTGGTCGGCAAGCTCATTAGTCAACAGAGCCAAAAATCAACAGTACAACGATTGAAATATTTTTTGAGCCCTAACGGTTTGGCTCAATGTATAGAGCATCAGCCTGCGGACTCAAGGGTCCCAAGTTCGATTCCTGTCAAGGGCATGTACCTTGGTTTCGAGCACAACCCCAGTAAGGGGGTGTGCAGGAGGCAGCTGATCAATGTCTCTCTCTCTCTATCTCTCATCAATGTTTCTAACTATTCCTCTCCCTTTCTTTCTGTAAAAAATCAATAAAATGTAAAAATTTCTTTTGAGAGCCATTTTTAAAAAAAAAATTTCTATTGATTTCTTACCAAGAGGAAGGGAGAAACTGATGAAAGAGAAACATCTATCAGCTGCCTCCTGCACACTCCCCACTGGGGATGTGCCCACAACCATGGTACATGCCCTTGGCCGGAATTGAACCTGGAACCCTTCAGTCTGTAGGCTGACGCTCTATACACTGAGCCAAACCAGTTTCGGCAAGAGAACCAAAATTTTTAAACTTCTTCTAATGCTACTTCTTCAAAATAGACTAACCCAAGCCGTGGTATTTTTTGGAAGAGCCACACTCAAGGGGTCAAAGAGCCACATGGGGCTCTCGACCCGCAGTTTGCCAACCACTGGTCTATAGTTTTATTTTCTTAGAGTATTTTTGTCTGAGTTTGGTCTTAGGGTAATGTTGGTCTCATAGGATAAATTGGGAAGAATTTATATTGGATTGTTAGTACTTCTTTCTTAAATATTTGACAAACTTATCAGAAAAACTGCTGGGAATTTTCTTTGTAGAGAGGTTTTAATGACAAATTCAATTTCCTTAATTCAAAATGGGCCACTAAGGTTATTTTTTTCATCTTGAGTGAGCTTGGGTAGCTGTGTCTTCTTAACTGTTTTGTCTAAGTTGTCAAATTTATTAGTTTAAATTGTTTATTTGTTTTAGTTTTTTTTAATTTTTCTTTTTTTTTTAAATTAATTTTTTATACATATCTTCCCATTGCCCCCCCCTCCCTCCCAGGCATACCCCAACCCCCCAGTGTCTATGTTCATTGGTTATGATTATATGCATAGATACAAGTCCTCTGATTGATCTCTTATCTACCTCACCTAACTTTAATCTTCCTGCTGTAATTTCACAGTCTCTTTGAAGCTTTACTGTCTCTGTATCTATCCTTTTGTTCATCAGTTTATAGTGTTCTTTATTATCCCCCAATGAGTGCGATCATGTGATGCTTCTCCTTCATTGACTGGCTTATTTCGCTAAGCATAAGGCTCTCCAGTTCCAACCAGGTTGCTGCAAATGGTAAGAATTCCTTCTTTTTAATGGCAGCATAGAATTCCATTGTGTAAATGTACCACAGTTTTCTGATCCACTCATCTGCTGACGGGCACCTAGGCTGTTTCCAAATTGTGGCTATTGTAAATTGTGCTGCTATGAACATAGGGATGCATAAATCCTTTCTGATTGGTGTTTGTAATTTCTTAGGATAAATTCCTAAGAGTGGGATTACAGGGTCTAATGGGAGATCCATTTTTAGTTTTTTGAGGAAACTCCATACTGTTCTCCACAGTGGCTGCACCAGAATGCATTCCCACCAACAGTGCACAAGGGTTCCTTTTTCTCTGCATCCTCGTCAACACTTGTCGTTTGTTGATTTGTTGATGATTGCCATTCTGACAGGTGTAAGATGGTATCGCATTGTCGTTTTGATTTGCATCTCTCGGATGATTAATGACTTTGAACATGTTTTCATGTGTCTCTTGGCTTTCCTTCTGTCGTCTTTTGAAAAGGTTCTATTTAGGTCCTTTGCCCATGTTTTTATTGGATCCTTCATCTTCCTTTTATTAAGTTATATAAGTTGGTTGTAGATTTTGGAGATTAAACCTTTATCAGTGATAGCATTTGCAAATATGTTCTCCCATGCATTGATCTTTCTTGTTGTTTTGTTGATGGTTTCTTTTTACTGTGCAAAAGCTTTTTATTTTGATGTAGTCCCATTTGTTTATTTTTTCTTTAGCTTCCATTGCCTTTGGAGCAGTATCAGTGAAGAAGTTCTTTCGGCATATATCTGAGATTGTGCTGCCTGTGGATTCCTCTAGTATTTTTATGGTTTCCCTCCTAATGTTTAAGTCCTGTATCCATTTTGAGTTTATTTTTGTATTTGGTGTAAGTTGGTGGTCCAGTTTCAATTTTTTGCATGTATCTGTCCAATTTTCCCAACACCATTTATTGAAGAGGCTATCTTGGTTCCATTGAATGTTCATGCCTCCTTTGTCAAATATTAATTGAGCATAGTGGTTTGGGTGGATATCTGGGTTCTCTATTCTATTCCATTGATCTATATGTCTGTTCTTGTGCCAGTACCAGGCTGTTTTGAGAACAGTTGCTTTGTAGTATAGCTTGAAGTCTGGTATTGAGATCCCACCTACTTTATTCTTTTTTCTCAGAATTGCTGTAGCTATCCGTGGTCTTTTTTTGTTCCAGATGAATCTATGAAGAATTCTTTGTAGGTCTGTGAAATATGTCGTTGGTATTTTAATGGGTAGTGCGTTGAATCTGTAGATTGCTTTGGGTAGTATGGACATTTTAATGATGTTGATTCTCCCAATCCATGAGCATGGTATGCTCTTCCATCTGTTAACATCTTCCTCTATCTCTTTTTTCAGTGTCCTGTAGTTTTCTGCATATAGGTCTTTTACCTCTTTAGTTAGGTTTATTCCTAGGTATCTTAATTTTTTTGGTGCGATGGTAAATGGGATTGCTTTTTTAGTTCCTCTTTCTATAATTTCATTGTTAGTGTATAGAAATGCCACAGACTTCTTAGCATTAATTTTGTATCCTGCTACATTGCCGAATTCATTAATTAAGTCAATTAGTTTTGGAATGGAATCCTTTGGGTTTTTTACGTACAATATCATGTCATCTGCAAATAAGGACAGCTTTACTTCTTCTTTTCCAATTTGGATGCCTTTTATTTCTTCTTGTTGTCTAATTGCAATGGCTAATACTTCCAGTACTATGTCGAACAGGAGAGGTGAGAGTGGGCATCCCTGTCTTGTTCCTGTTCTTAGGGGAAATGGTTTTAGTTTTTGCCCATTGAGTATGATGTTAGCTGTGGGTTTATCATATATGGCTTTTATGATGTTGAGGTGTGATCCTTCTATTCCCACTTTGCTGAGAGTTTTTATCAAGAAAGGATTTTGGATTTTGTCAAATGCTTTTTCTGCATCAATTGATATGACTATATGATTTTTATCTGTCAATTTGTTTATGTGATGTATCACATTTATTGATTTGCGGATATTGAACCATCCCTGCATTCCTGGGATGAATCCTGCTTGGTCATGGTGTATGATCTTTCTGATGTACTGCTGGATCCGATTTGCTAGAATTTTGTTGAGGATTTTGGCATCTATGTTCATGAGAGATATTGGCCTATAATTCTCTTTCATTGTGTTGTCTTTATCTGGTTTTGGTATTAGGGTGATGCTGGCTTCATAGAAGGTGTTTGGAAGTGTTCCTTCTTCTTGAATGTTTTTGAATAGTCTGAGGAGGATAGGTTTTAATTTTTCCTTGAATGTTTGGTAAAACTCTCCTGTGTAGCCATCTGGACCTGGGCTTTTATTTGCTGGAAGCTTTTTGATTACTGCTACAATTTCTTCCATAGTTAATGGACTATTGAGATGTTTGGCTTCCTCCTCATTGAGTTTTGGGAGGTTATATTTTTCTAGGAAAATGTCCATTTCTTGCAGGTTGTCCAATTTGTTGGAATAGAGTTGTTCATAGTATTTTTTTAACACTCCTTTGTATTTCCACAGGGTCTGTTGTTATTTCTCCTCTTTCATTTCTGATTTTGTTTATTTGGGTCTTCTCTCTTTGCTTCTTGGTGAGCCTGGCTAGGGGTCCATCAATCTTGTTTATCCTTTCAAAGAACCAGCTCTTTGTTTTGTTGATCTTTTGAATTGTTTCTTTGGTCTCCAAGTTGTTTATCTCTGCTCTGATCTTCACTATTTCCTTCCTTCTGAGTACACTGGGCTTTTCTTGTTGCTCACGTTTTAGCTCTTTGAGTTGTAGGTTTAGGTGATTTATTACCATTATTTCCTGTGTTTTGCAGTAGGCTTGTAGGGCTATGAACTTCCCTCTCAATACTGCTTTCACTGTGTCCCATAAATTTTGTATTGTTGTGTTGTCATTGTCATTTGTTGCCATGATGTTTTTTATTTTTTCCTTGATCTCTCTGGTTACCCAGTCGTTGTTTAAAAGCATGCTGTTTAGTCTCCATGTGTTTGATTTCTTTCTATTGTTTTTATTATAGTTGATTTCCAGTTCTATGCCACTACGGTCTGAGAAAATGTTCGCTGTGATTTCTATCTTTTTGAATTTGAAGAGACTTTTCTTATGACCCAACATATGATCTATCTTTGAAAATGACCCATGTGCACTGGAGAAGAATGTATATTCTGTGGCTTTGGGGTGAAATGTTCTGAAGATGTCAATTAATTCCATCTGGTCTAGTGAGTCATTTAGGATTGATGTTTCTTTTCTGATTTTTTGTTTAGAGGATTTGTCCAATGGTGACAGTGGGGTATTAAAGTCTCCTACTATGATTGTATTGCTGTCAATCTCTCCCTTAATGTCCTCCAAGAGTTTTTTTTATGTATTTAGGTGCTCCTATATTGGGTGCATATATGTTTACCAGAGTTATTTCTTCTTGTTGGATTGTTCCCTTTAGTATTATGAAGTGGCCTTCTTTATCTCTTGTTATGTCCTTCACTTTGAGATCTAATATGTCAGATATAAGTATTGCAACCCCAGCTTTTTTTTCATTTCCATTTGCCTGAAATACCATGTTCCATCCCTTCACCCTCAATCTGTGTGCATCTCTTTTCCTAAGGTGGGTTTCTTGCAGACAGCAGATATATGGATCATGTTTTCTTATCCAATCGGTTACCCTATGTCTTTTGATTGGAGCATTTAATCTGTTTACATTTAAAGTTATTATTGATAAGTACTTATCTGTTGCCATTTTTAGTTCTGACCCCCGAGTTCCTTCTTCGCTTCCTCTTTCTTTCTTTACAGCAGACCCTTTAACATTTCTTTCATTGCTGGTTTGGTGGTAATATATTCCCTTAGTCCTTTTTTGTCTGTGAAGCTTTTGATTTCACCTTCAATTTTGATTGAGAGTCTTGCAGGGTACAGTATTCTTGGATTCAGACCCTTCCTTTGCATGACTTTGTATATTTCATTCCATTCTCTTCTGGCCTGACGAATTTCTGTTGAGAAGTCAGTAGCTAGTCTTATGGGGGTTCCTTTGTAGGTAACTTTTTGTTTCTCTCTGGCTGCTTTTAAGATTCTTACTTTGTCGTCGGTGTTTGCCAATTTAATTATAATGTGCCTCGGTGTCAGTTTGTTGGGGTTCATTTTGCTTGGGACTCTGTGAGCTTCTTGGATTTGTGTGGGTTTTTTCTTTTCTATATTGGGGAAATTTTCTGTCATTATTTCTTCAAACAGGTTCTCTATTCCTTGTTCAGTTTCCACTCTTTCTGGAACCCCAATTATGCGGATGTTATTTTGTTTCATGTTATCCCAAAGTTCCCTTAGACTCTCCTCTTGCTTTTTAACTTTTTTTTCTAGAAGCTGCTGTACTTGGGTATTTTTTCCTACCGTGTCTTCTAGCTCACTGATGCGGTCCTCTGCTTCTTCTAGTCTACTTTTGATGCTTTCTATTGAGTTCTTTATAGCAGTGATGTCATTATTCATTTCTTCTTGTTTATTCTGCACCTCCTCTAGTTTCTTCTGCATTTCTTCTTCATGCTTTTTCACCTCCTTTAGGTTCTTATTCGTTACCTCTTGGCTCTTACTGATATTTTCAAATTTGTCTTCCATTCTTTTCAACCACATTATGATAATTTCTCTGAACTCTTTCTCTGGTAGGCTTATTTGTGGTTTTATTTCGTTTACTTCCTTTTCTGGTGAAACCTGCCTTTCTGTCTTTTGTGGGCTGTTTCTTTTTCTGACCATGGTCTGTCTTCTCTGGGTGTCTGGTTATGTAGTGCTCTCTCCTACGTTGACTGAAAGGCACAAACTACAACACAACCAGGTACAGCACACAAGGCACTGAGTAGAAATGTATTCAAGATGTTAATAATCACAAATAAGGTGACCACCAATGACGGACAAATTAGGGGTAAATAGAGAAAGAAGCAGAGGAAAATGAGGAAGAATGAAAAGAAAGAAGTGCCAAAATCAAATTGGGAGAGTAAGAAAAAAAAAGATAAATAAATGAACAATAAAATAAAATAAAATAAGAAAATAAAAAGGAGAAAAAGGAGAATGAAAGAGGAAGAGAAAAAAGTCAGAGAGAAAAGAAAGTGTATAAGAGAGAAAAGAACAAAATATAGATGTCAGGAGAGAAGTTCAATAGAACAGTCACTAATCCCAATAAAGGCCAGCAACCAGTACCTAGAGATTGATGCAAATTGCAAATAGCAACTGCTATCGAGGGAGATGAGGGAAAAGAGAGGTAGAAAACAAAGCAAGCAAAAAGCAAAATAAAACAAGCAGAATAAACTAAAACAATCTCTCAAAAAAAATTTCAAAAAATCGATATAATCATTTTTCAGGCAAATAGCAACAAAAGGACATAGAGAAAAAACTTTTTGGCTAGTGAAGACAAGAGGGGAGAGGTTTGTGTGGACTTGTAGTAGGGGATTTGAAATTAGATATATAAATGGGGTGAAATTTTAACCAGGTAAAGAGAAAAATAGGGAGAATCTAAAGTTGGAAAAGGGAAAGAGAAACAAGACAGTAAAATGGGGAAAGGAGGAAAGTGTTGGCATAAAGGTGGAGTTGAGTTGGAGTAAAATTATGCTAAAGGGAAGATGAAAATAGAATGTAGAACTCTAATCCCGAAATAAGATAAAGAGAAGACAAAATGACACTTTTTTTCCCCCAAAACGGTAAAGTACTAGTAGTAATTAATAATACTAGTTTAAAACAAAAATGTAGTAATTATAGAGGTAAAATCAATTGAGGCAGAAAGAAAAAAAATATT
>JAAGEH010000304.1:14568730-14689200 GCA_011751065.1 Lasiurus cinereus
AAGAAGAAAAATAGAATGGTCCTTCACTTCCACTATTATTCTGCTTGGCACTCCTGTTTCCCAGTAGGGGAGGTATTGCAGTTCCCTATGTTCCCCTCTTGGTGTTTTAATCTCTTTATTCTCTTGTGGTTATGCGAGAGTCAATTTGTGTGTCATCCATTGGGTGGCAGTGTTTCGGAATTGATCTCTGAGAGAAAGCACAGGACCTCTCTAGGCTCTGCTCAGATCCTGCTACTCTGTGGTTCCCAAAACCAGTTTGTGGGGGTTTTGCAGCCTGGACACTGTAGTAACTCCCAGGTTGTCCCTCTGCCCCAGAGAAAAAGAAAAAAATAAAAGAGTCGTTTTCTGGAGCTCTCCTCTGTCAACAGCTCAGAGGGTTTGCCTTCACACTCAGGGATCACGCCCTGACCACCTCCTCGGACCTCTCCAGAGGCAGCTTTCCCGCAGCCTGGCTCCCACAGTGTGCGCGTCTCTGCCCTGTGGGGGTAGGAGACCGCACCCTGGCCCAGGCGAAATCTGACCCTTCCGCGTGCGCGTGCGCGCAGTGTGGATCTCTGAATCCTCAGTCTGCGTGTCTGTGCTGCCTGGGAAGCCGCGCTCTGGGTCCTGGCTGCTCTGTGGGTGCCTCCGTCAGCCGCAGCTTTCAGACCTCGGCAGACATCCACCTCCCCCTTAAGTCAGGCGCAATCTGACCTTTCCTTGTGCTCTGTGGATCTCTGATTCCGCCGCGTGTCTGCGCCGATTGGAGAGCGGAGTTCTGGGTCCCCGGGTTCCTGGCTACTCGATGGGTGCCTAGCCGAAGGCTTCAGAGCGCCGCAGACATCCACCTCCCACTGCAAGATGGCTGGGGCTCCGCGTTCGCGCTGGTGGCTCCTGCCGACAAAAACCCCGTGGCAGTGGGGCTGCCTGGCCGGGAGAGCCCCAGCAGTTCCCCGCCTTCCCCTGGAGGACAACTGACTCCTAGCTTGCCAACAAGCACTCCCAATGCAACTCTCAGCTGCTCTCTCTCCCTCTGCCCAGCGACAAAGCTCCAGACGCGTCCGTCTACTCCGCCGCCATTTTCTCCTGTTCCTGTTTTAGTATTTAAAAAAAATATTTTTATTGATTTCACAGAGGAAGAGAGAGGGAGAGACAGAAACATCAATGATAAGAATCATTGATCAGTTGCTTTCTTCAACCCAGGCATTTGCCTTGAACTGGGATTTGAATTGTGACCTCCTGGTTCATGGGTCCATGCTCAAGCACTGAGCCATGCCTGCCGGGCAGTATCTTTTTTATATGTATAAATCTATAGTGATGTTTGTACTCTAATTCCTAATATTGGTAACTTGTTTTTCTTGTTTTTTTCCTTCTAAATCTGGCTAGAGATTTATCAGGTCTTTAACATTTTTTTTTTATTGATTTCAGAGAGGGAGAGAAAGGGAGAGAGAGAAAGAAACATCAGTGATGAGAGAGAACCATTGATTGGCTGCCTCCACTACTATAGTTTGCACACCCTCTACTGGGGATTGAGCCTGACACCCAGACATGTGCCCTTGGCCAGAGTTGAACCAAGGACCCTTCAGTCTGCAGGCTGATGCTTTATCCATTGAGTCAAACCAACTGGGACTAGAGCTTTATCAGTTTTATTCTCAAGGAACTAACTAGCTTTTGGTTTCATTGACCCCACCCCTGTTTTTCTTTATTTTATTGACTTTTCCTCTAATTTTTTTTTTTCAGCTTGCTTTGGGTTTAATTTGCACTTTTCTGGCTTCTTAAAGTAGAAGCTGATGTCATTAACTTGAAGCTTTTTTTCTTTTCTAATAAAGCATTCAATGCTACATATTCCCCACTAAGCACTGTTTGGTGGCACTGCACTAATTTTGATATGATATGTTTGCATTTTCACCTAGTTCAAATACTTTTTTTATATATATTTTATTGATTTATCACAGGGAGGAAGGGAAAGGGATAAAGTTAGAAACATTGATGAGAGAGAGACATCAATCAGCTGCCTCCTGCAGGCCCCCCACTGGGGATGTGCCCACAATCAATGCATGCACGTGCCCTTGACCAGAATCGAACCTGGGACCTTTCAGTTCGCAAGCCGACGCTCTATCCACTGTGCCAAACTGGTTTCGGCCAAATACTTTTTAATTTCTCTTTTGATTTCTTCTTTGATTCTTGGGTTATTTAGAAATATGTTACTAATTTCTAGATAAGTGTGAATGTTCCAAAGATATTTCTCTTGCTGATTTATAAGTTAATTTTACTATAATCACAGAATATACTTGAATTCTTTTAAATTTACTAAATTTTGTTTTACGGCCCAAAATATGATATATCTTGGTGAATGTTTTGTGCATACTTGAAAGAAGATATATTTTGTAGTTGTTGGGTGGAGTGTTTTGTAAGTGCCACTTAGGTCAAGTTGGTTGATAGTGTTACTCAAGTTTTTTTGTTTTTTGTTTTGTATTACTGACTTTCTGCTTTATCATTTATAGTAGACAGATAATGAAATCTCTTGACTATAATTGTGGATTTGCTATTTCTTGCATTTCTATCAGTTTAAATTTTGTAAAGATCTGTTATTAGGTGCATAAACATTTAGGATTATTAGTTATCCTGATGCATTGACCTTTTTATCTTTATGAAATTACTAGAGGCTCAGTGCATGAATTTGTGCATGGGTAGGGTCCCTTGGCCTTGCTGGTGATTAGAGCTGATTAGGGCCATCTCATCCAGTCCTGCTTGGGGCCTATCTGGGCCAATTGGCCAGGAAGAGGGACCAGGGGAGGTTGGCCGTAGAAGTGCACTGACCACCAGGGGGCAGCTCCTGTGCTAAGCATCTGCCCCCTGGTGGTCAGCGCTTATAACTACAGGCCGGCTGTCCAGTAATTCCAGTTCTGCCATAATGGTTGCTTAGGCTTTTATATATATCGATCTTTGTATTTGGTTATGTTTCTTTTCTTTGAAGTTTACTTTTGTTGCATATTATAGCTATTCTAGCTTTTCTTTTTCATTACTCCATGTTGACTTTATTGGTTTATTAGTTATAACTTATATTAGTGATTGTTTTAGGACTTAAGAGTATACTTTTTTAATTTACCACACTTATCGTCAAGTGTTATACTACTTCACATGAAGTATAATAATCTAGAACAATATATTCCATTTATTTTCTCCTGGCTTTTATGCTATTTTTGATGTTTTACTTTTATGTTACAAATCCTACCAAACATATATTTATTTATGCTTTTTTAAAAAAATATTTGTTTAATGAGAAATGAAATATATTTATACAGTTACCATTTTGGGTGGTTTTCATTTCAGTTTAATTTATTCTGACAGAAAGATTTAACATTTTTTATAATGTCGGTCTGATGTTGATTAATTGTTTTAGTTTTTATATGTCTAAAAAAATCTTTCTCTTTTTGAAAGGTATTTTCTCTGGGTGTAGAATTGTAGGTTAACAGTGGTTTTCTTTCATTTACTTTAAAGAAGTTGTTCTAAGGAGGTGGAGGGAATATTTGAAGGTTTTGGATATGTTTATGGCTTGATGGTTCATAGGTTTATACTTATCCCCATGCTTAGTCAAGTTATATACATTAAATATAGATTCTTATGTCTGTCATACTTGAATAAAGTGGTTTAAAAGATGATGTTTCATTGTCTTTTAGTCTCCATTGTTTCTAAAAAGAAATCTGTCAGGTCATTATACTTAATCGTTTTTCCTCAGACAGAATTTAAGATTTTGTTGTTTTACTGATTTTGAACAATTTGATTAGGATGTGCCTTTATATAGTTTTTTGTGTGTTTCTTTAAAAAACATTTAAATGTTTATTGTTGAAAGTATTTCATGTCTCTCTTTTCCCCCAATTGATCCCTTCTAGCTCACCCTCTACCACTCTGATTCTTGTTGTTTAAATCAGTGGGTTTATAGTTTTCATCAAATTTGGAAAAATTTCTGCAATTATCTTTTTTTTTTTTTAGTTATTTTTTGATTCTCCCATCCATCATCTCCTTGAAGTACTTCAGTTATCTGTATACTAGACTGCTTGAAATTTTCCTGTAACTGGTTGAATCTCTATTTACTTTTTCTCAATCTTTTCCCCCTTTAGGTTTTGTATAGTTTAATTGCTGTAACTTCAAATTCAGTATTTTTTTGCAGTGTCTAATCTACCATTCTACTCAGTGTATTTTCATATAAGACATTGTATTTTTCATCTCCAGAAGATTAAGTGGGTGTTTGTAATATTTTTGATGAGCTCTAACTTTTCTGTAGTGTCTTGAATAATAGATTCAGCTATCATAATGTTTTAATATCTGTCTCTATTAATCCTGTTATTTGTATCTTTTGGATCTTATTCTTTTGGTTGATTTTTCTCCCTTATCTCATTGTGGGTTGTGTTTTTCTGTTAGCATGCTTGGTAATTTTTTTTTAAAACCAGATGTCAGATATTGTGAATTTAATGTGAGTCCTAGCTATCTTTGTATTTCTATAAAATATTAGAGGCCTGGTGAACCAAATTCATACGTTTGTGTGTGTGTGTGTGTCCCTCAGCCCAGCCTGCACCCTCTCCAATCTGGGACCCCTTGAGGGATGTTCAACTGCCCGTCTAGGCTTAATCCTGGATCTATTATTTTTCCTTTACTTTTTAAATTTTATTTATATTTATTTTTAAAATTTTTTATTAATGTATTATATATATGCATTTCTTCCCATTGGCTCCTCCCCTCCACTCCCATGCATACCCTAACTCCCCCCCCCACTGTTTGTGTCTATTGGTTATGCTTATATGCACGCATACAAGTCCTTCAGTTGATCTCCTTAACCTTCCCACTATAACAAGTCTGATGCTTTACTGCCTCTGTAACTATCTTTTTGTTCATCAGTTTATAATGTTCTTTATTACCCATAAATGAGTGAGATCATGTGGTATTTTTCTTTCATTGATTGTCTTACTTCACTTAGCATCATGCTTTCCAGATCTATCCAGGTTGCTACAAATGATAAGAATTCCTTCTTTTTTATGGCAGTATAGTATTTCATTGTGCAGCCAGCACACTTTAATAACTCCCAGGCTGTCCTTCTGCCTCAGATCAAAGTGTTTTGCTTTTTAGAGATCCCCTCTGTTAACAGCTATGAGGGCCCCCTTCCACATTCAGGGATCACACCCTGCTCAACATCCACGGATTTCTCTAGGTCAGTGGTTCTCAACCTTTTTTAATGCTGTGACCTTTTAATACAGTTCCTCATGTTGTGGTGACCTCCAATCTTAAAATTATTTTCGTTGCTACTTCATAACTGTAATTTTGCTACTGTTAATGAATCATAATGTAAATATCTGTTTTCCGATGTTCTTAGGTGACCTTGCTAGCAGTTTTCTACCTGTGGGTCACGACCCACAAGTTGAGAACCGCTGCTGCAGAGCCAAAGTACAGTTATGAAGTAGCAGCAAAAATAATTTTATGATTGGGGGTCACCACAACATGAGGAACTGTATTAAAAGGTCACAGCATTATAAAAGGCTGAGAACCACTGCTCTAGGTGCAGCTTTCTCCTGGTCTAGTTCCCATACTGTGTGCATCTCTCTGTTCTGTGGGACTAGAGACCTCACCTTATCCCATGCAAAATCTGACCTTTCCATGTGGTGTGTAGAGCTCTTCTGAATCCGATTGTTTAAGCCGATTGGGAATTGGTGTTCTGGGTCTCATAGCTGTTCGGTGGGTGCCTCAGCTGTAGCTTTTCAGGCTTCCGTAAACATCCACTTTTCCCTTCAAGATGACGCGGTCTCCTTGTTCGAGTTGGTGGCTCCGGGAGAAAAAAAACCTCATGGCAGTGAGGCTGCCTGGTCAGGGGAATCCCGTCCAGCAGCCCCCCACCTTCTCCTGGAGGATAACTGTCCCTTAAATCACCAACAGACACTCCCAGTGCGACCCTCAGCTGTTCTCTCTGTCTGCTTTAGCGACAAGGTTCCGGATACGTCCGTCTATTCCGCCGCCATTTTTCTCTCTCTCCTGGATCTATTTTTGTTTATCAATTTATCTTGATCATTATAGTCCACAAATGAGTGGTATCATGTTATATTTACCTTTCTCCGACTGCCTTATTTCGCTTAACATAATGTTCCCCAGGTCCATCCATGCTGTTGCAAATAATAAGAGCTTTCTTTTTTACAACAGTACTTACGCTGTTTCCAAATCTTAGCTATGGTAAATTGTGCTGCTATGAACATAGCGGGTGCATATATTCTTTCTGATTGGTTTCTGATTTCTTAGGATATATTCCTAGAAGTGGGATTACTAGGTCAAATGGGAGCACCATTTTTAGTTTTTTGAGGAAACTCCATACTGTTCTCTACAGTGGCTTTACCAGTCTGCAGTGCATAAGGGTTCCTTATTCTCCATATCTTCTCCAGCACTTGTTTGTGGATTTATTGATGATAGCCATTCTGACAGGTGTGAGATGATACCTCATTGTTTGTTTCATTTGCATGTCTCGGGATGATTAGGGACTTTGAGCATGTTTTCATATGTCTCTTGGCCTACTATGTGTCCACTTTCAAAAAATGTCTTTTTATGTCCTTTGCCCATTTTTTGATTGGATTGTTTGTGTTCCTTTTATTAAGTTATATGAGTCCCCTATAAATTTTTGAGATAAAATTCTTATTGGATGTAATACTGAGAAATATGTTCTCCCATGCATGGGCTCTTTTGTTGTTTTATTGATGGTTTCTTTTGCTGTGCAGGAAGTTTTTATTTTGATGTAGTCTCACTTGTTTAATGTTCTCCTTAGTTTTCATTGTCATAGGAGCTGTATTGGTAAAGATATTGCTATGACATAGGTTTGATATATTGCTGCCTATGGATTCTTTTAAGATTTTTGTGGTTTTTCCTGTCTTACGTTTAAGTCTTATCCATTTAGAGTTTATTTGTGTGTATGGTTTAAGTTGGTGATCTAGTTTCATTTTTTTGCAAATATCTGTCTAATTTTTCCAACACTATTTATTGAAGAGACTATCTTGACTCCATTGTATATGCTTGCCTCCGTTGTCAAATATTAACTGAGTATAATGGCTTGAGTTGATGTCTGGGTTCTCTGTTCTGATCCATTGGTCTATATGTCTGTTTTTGTGCCAGTTCCAGGCAGTTTTGAGAATCGTGGTTTTGTCATATAGCTTGATATCTGGTATTGTGATGCCGGAAACCAAACATTGTCTCACTAATAGATGTGAACAGGAGACCAGAAGGCTGGTCAACCTTAATTGCTCTGAAAGGTCAGAGCTAATCACTCACTGTTTAGTTGAAACATTGTTAGCTGAAGAAGCCTCTACCTGTTTGTTTCATGTTAATTTCTGTCCTTGTAATTTCCTGCCTAAAGGCTATGGGAATGTCCCAAAGCCTTAATAAAAGGGAGAAAAAGGCCAGAGCAAGTGGTAGTCCTTTCCACTAGAGGAAGGCTCCCGCCTGACCCCCCAATATCGCCAAATTAATATTTTCCAGTCTCTCTCTTCATTTGCATGTGGCCTCCTCCAGAACCCAAACCCTGAACCGGGAACCCTGAACCACGCAGGACGTGGAAAGGGGCTCCCACATTGTGATCCCTCCAACTTTGTTCTTTCTCAGGATTTCTGTAGCTATTGGGGGTCATTCTTTTAAAAAAATATTTTTATTAATTTCAGAGAGGAAGGTAAAGGGAGAGAGAGAAACATCAATGATTTGAAAGAATCATTGATCCAGTGCCTTCTGGATTGCCCCCTACTGGGGATCAAGCCTGCAACTTGGACATGGGCCCTTGACTGGAATTGAACCTGGGGCCCTTCAGTCTACAGGCTGATGTTTTATCCACTGAGCTAAACCAGCTAGGGCAGGTCTTTTCCTTTTATGCCATATAAATTTTTGGATAGTTTGTTCTAGGTCTGTGAAATGTGCCATAGGTATTTTATGGGTATTGCATTGAATTTATAGGTTGCTTTGCATAATATGGACATTTTAGTGATATTGATTCTACCAAGCTATGAACATGGTATAGTCTTCCACTTGTTTATGTCTTCCTCTATCTCTTTTTTCAACATCCTTTATTTTTATACATATTGGTCTTTTACCTCCTTAGTTAAGTTTATTCCTGGGTACCTGGATTTTTTGGTGCAGTGTAAATGGGATTTTTGTGTGTGTTCGTTTCTCATTCTGTGGATTCGTTATTGCTGTATAAAAATGCCATACGTTTCTGGGTATTAATTTTGTATCCTGCTATGTTGCTGAATTCATTTATTAAATCTAGTTTTTTTATGGAGTCTTACGAGTTTTCTATATACAATATGTCATCTTCGAATAATGAATTTTCTCCTTTTCCAATTTGGATGCTTTTTATTTCTTCTTTTGTCTGATCACTGTGGCTAGCACTTCCAATGTTCTGTAGAACAAGAGTGGTCATTTTTTTTCTTGTTCCTGTTCTTAGTGGAAATTTTTTTTAGTATTAGTTCATTGAGTATAATATTTCATCTAGTCTTACCCTTGAGTATTTTCGGTTTGCTTAACATTTGTTAAAAACATACCTAAGTGGCCAACACCGGTTTGGCTCAGTGGATAGAGCGTCAGCCTGCAGACTGAAAGGTCCCAAGTTTGATTCCAGTCAAGGGCATGTCATTGATGTTTCTAGCTCTCTGTCCCTCTCCCTTCCTCTGTAAAAAATCAATAAAATATATTAAAAAAAATACCTAAGTGATGGTGACACCGGTTTGGCTCAGTGGATAGAGCGTTGGCCTGCGGACTGAAAGGTCCCAGGTTCGGTTCTGGTCAAGGGCATGTACATTGGTTGCGGAGGCACATCCCCAGTAGGGGGCGTGCAGGAGGCGGCTGATCGATGTCTCTCAAGTGTTACATAGGTCCTCCTTTTCCCCCCATTAACCTCTTCTGGTCGGCTCCCATCCTCCCTCTTACTCCCAGGCTCTTACCACCCCATTGTCTGTGTCCACAGGTTATTCATATATACATACCAGTTCATTGGTCGATCTAATATTTTTTTAACCCTTCTTCCTTCTTTTTTTCTTCTTCTGTCTTTTTTCTTCTGTTGTCGTTGTCATCGTCTTCTTCCTTCTTCATTCTCCTCCTCCTCCTCCTCCTCCTCCCTCCTTCCCTCTCTCCCTCCCTCCCTCCCTCCCTTCTTTCTTCTTCTTTCTTTTTCTTCTAGTGGCTCGGTGTATAAAAGTCATGTGTATGGGGGTGTCCCTAAGCCCGACCTGCACCCTCTCCAATCTGGGACCCCTTGGGATGTCCAACTGCTGCTGGCTCCTAACTGCTCGCCTGCCTGATTGCCCCTAACAATGCTGTCTGCTGGTCTAATCACCCCTAAATGCCCCCCTCTGCCAGCCTGCTTGCCCCCAACTTCCCCCTGTTGCTGGCCTGCTTGCCCCCACTGTCCCCTCACCAGCCTGCTTGCACAAACTTCCCCTTCCCCTGCCAGCCTGCTTGCCCCCAAATGCCCCACCTGCTGGCCTGCTCATCCCCAGCTGCCCCCCTCCCCGCTGGTCTGATCGCATCAAACGTCCCTCCCCACCCCCCCGCCGGCGTGCTCGCCCCCAACTGCCCTTCCCCGTCTTGCTGGCCTGATTGTCCCTAACCGCATCTGACTTGGCCTTGCCACCATGGCTTTGTCCAGAAGGTCTCCTTGTCTAATTAGCATATTATCCTTTTATTAGTTTCGATACCCTTCAACATTTCAAATAATGCTGGTTTGGTAGTGATGAGCTGCTTTAGTTTTTTTTTTTTTTTGTCTGTGTAGCTCTTTATCTGACCTTCAATTCTAAATTATAGCTTTACTGGGTACAGTAATCTTGGTCATTGGTCCTTGTTATTCATCACTTTGAATATTTATTGCTATTCCTTTCTGGCCTGCAAAGTTTCTGTTGAGGAATCAGCTGACAGTTGTATGGGCACACCCCTTGTAGGTAACTTAACTGCTTTTTTCTTGCTGCTTTTAAGATTCTCTCTATGTCTTTAACCCTTACATTTTAATTATGATGTTTCTTGGTATGGGTCTCTTAAGGTTCTTCTTCTTTCAGACTCTTTGTTCTTCCTGGACTCTGCTTTCTTTCACTAGGGAGGGGGAATTTTCTCTCATTTTTTTTTCAAATAGGTTTTTAATACTTTTTAAAAAATATATATTTTTATTGATTTTTTACAGAGAGGAAAGGAGAGGGATAGAGAGCCAGAAACATCAATGAGAGAGAGACATCAAGCAGCTGCCTCCTGCATTTCCCCCACTGGGGATGTGCCCACAACCAAGGTACATGCTCTTGACCGGAACCTAACCTGGGACCCTTCAGTCTGCAGGCCAATGCTCTATCCATTGAGCCAAACAAGTCAAGGCTAGATTTTCAATTATTTGCTCTCTTCTTCTTCTTCGGGGACCCCTATAATGCGAATGTTGGTATGCTTGAAGTTGTCCCAGAGTCTCCTTATACTGTCTTTATATTTTTGGATTTTTTTTCTTTTTGCTCTTCTCATTGAATGATTTTTGCTTTCTCATATTCCAAGTAGTTGATTTGATTATTGGAATTCTCTACTTTACTGTTGAATACCTGTAAATTATCTCTATTTTAGTTAGTGTATGCTTACTTTCTGACTGTTCCTTTCTTACGTCTTTGACAGTCTCACTAAAATCCTTGAAAATCTCATTAAGTCCCTTGAAGCTTTCATTAAGATCTTTGAAACCTTATAACCATTGTTTTGAACTCTGTATCCAGTAGTTTGCTTGCTTCCATTTCTTTCATTTGTGACGTTTCTTTGTCTTTGCATTTTGGCTACTTCCCTGAGTTTGTTTCTATGTATTAGGTAGAGCTCTTATGTCTCCTAGAATTGGTGGAGTGGTCTTGTGTAATAGGTGTTTTGTAGGACCCAGTGGCTCAACCTCCCCAGTCACCTGAGCTGTGTACTCTGGGTGTATCCATTTATGGTCTGGGTACACAGTCTTATGCTTGAGCCTTGATTACTGTTAGCATCACTGGGAGGAATTGACTTCCAGGCCAGTTGGCTGTGAGGACCAGCTGTGTCTACAATTGAGTTGCTATGCAGGTGACATCCCTATGCAGCAGGACTTGATTCAGTGGGGCTTTGGTGTTCACTGAGTCTGCCCCTTGAGTGTGGTGCTTGTTAATGTATAGAGATGTAATATGCTATGGTCTGAAGCTCTCCACTGGGTGTACTGGCTCTGGGGCTTCCAAAGAGGTGCAAAGTCAGTCACTGCCTGGGACCACCTGGCATGAACTACAATGAGATATACAGATGACTGCTACTTGTATTGGGCTAGGAAGTGCCCAGATGAGGCCATGCTGTAAAAACAAGGCAGGCTGGTGCTGATGTAGGGTCTTAGGCCTTTTATTGATAGGTTTGATGCTAGCTGCTGCTTGAGAGATTTTAGGAGATATGAAGCCTGAGCCAGGACAGGCCATTCACATGAAAAAGCCAAGAGTGGGTTCTCAGGGGATCGTCAGGGCGGAACAAACAATATGGGCCATGCTTACAGAAACTCACATATGGCTGCCAGTCAGCTCTGCAATGAGGGAGGTCCCAGCACAGGAACAGTGACCTCAGCTAGCATCCCTGTTTGGGAGAAAGCTGCCCATGAGTTTCTGCCCTGATGCCAGACAGTTCACTTCCTCCCTGTATGTCCCTGGATTCTCCCAAACCTGCTGGAAGTTAGAGGAAGCAGGACCTTATAAGGTTGTGGGAACACCTGGTACTTCAGTTTCCATGTCACTCAGCCACAATCCTTGCTGGTTTTTATAGCCTGAAGTTACAAGGACTTCTTTTCCCAGTTCTGGAACCCTCGTTGGGGGCTGCGACCCCCTGCTTCTCTGGAGGTCTTGGAGATATCTCTCCCGATTAAAAAAATGTCACATGTGGGTGTTGGACCAGCCCATTCCATGCCTCTGCTCCTCCTACTAGTCTCAGTGTGCTGCCTTCTTTATTTCTGTGGTTGTAGAACTTCTTTTCAGCCAGCTTTCAGTCAGTTCTGAATGATTGTTTGGTATTTTGTTGTAATTTTGATGTGGTTGTGGGAGGCAACAAGTACTGGTGTTTACCTACACCTCCATCTTGGTTCTCTCATTACAGTCTGTTCCTGATAATACATTTACGTATGAAATAACCAGAATCTTGGTTCAGGCATTATAGGGAAACATCTCTTTAATTTTTTAAAGCTGATGTTGAAAATAGTATTGAGTAAAAATAGTGTGATTAATCTTATTTTTGCTATTCCAGGTTATATATGAACAGGAAGGTGTCTATATTCACTCGTCTTGTGGAAAGAGCAATGACCAAGACAGCTTGATTTCAGGAATATTACGTGTTTTAGAAAAGGTATGTTTCCCATAAATGATTTTATTTAATAATAAATTATTCATGGTAGTGGCTAATCTTTAGGGCATTATCAGCAAGGTTGGATTCCACGTGTAAGATAAAGACATGTAATCAAACAGTAGTTGTAAATTTAACATTAAGTGATAATTAGAAATAATACTTTAGATAAGTCAGTAAAATGGCATGGAATACTTAAAAACATATTATGTAGAAGTTGCTGTAATACACCCTATCTAATAAAGAGGGAATATGCAAATTGACCATCATGCCATCACAAAGATGGTGGTGCCCACAGTGGAGGAGGAGTTTCCATAACAGAGGATGGCTGCACCCACAATAGAGGCTGAGTTCTCGTAATGAGCCTTAACGAGCAATCAGCAGGGACCTGAGACTTTGTGGCCCTGGGCCGGGGCAGAGGACCTGAGGCTATGCCCCCCGCCTGGTGGGCCTTGACAGGGACCTCAGGCTGCACCTCCCGCCCCAGTGCCAGGCCGGGGGACCTCAGGCCATGTCCTCTGCCTGGCAGGTCTTGATGGAGAACCTTAGGCTGTGCCTTCCGCCCAGTGGGGCTTGAAAGGGGACCTCAGGCTGCTCCTCCCACCTCAACGCTGGGGAATCTGAGCTGCGCCCATGCCTGGTGGGACTTGATGGGGGATCTCAGGCCACATCCCACACCTGACTGGGCTTGATGGGGGACTTCAGGCCACGCCTCCCCCCCGCCGGGCCAGGGGACCTGAGGCTACACCCCCTGCCCAGCAGGGCTTGACAAGGGTGGGGCTGGCCGGGTCTGGATCTTGCCCAATGTGGGTGGGTCTGGCTGGGTCTGTGTCTTATGATATTTTGAGGTGCTGTGATTGGGCGGGGACTTGACTCTGGGTCCATGGTGCGTCCCAGACTCTTACAGGAGGAAGATTTTCATATACACATTACTAATTTTCTTTCATTTCTAACACTTCTATTATAGAGAAAGGACAAATAGCAATATTAAATTATTTCATGTAATTAATTCCCTTTTAATGTGCATGAAATTTGTGCATGAGGGGAGAGATTATGTCCCTCAGCCCAGCCTGCATACTCTCCAATATGGAACCCTTTGAGGGATATCCAACTGCCCAGTTAGACCTGATCCCAGTAGGCTTGGTTACCCAAATAGGCAGTTGGACATCCCTCTCATAATCCAGGACTACAGGCTCCCAACTGCCCGCCTACCTGCCTTTCTGATGCCCCTAACCGCTCCTGCCTGCCAGCCTAATCCCCCCCTAACCACTCCCCTGCTAGCCTGATTGGTGCCTAACTGCTCCCCTGCCAGCCTGTTTGCCCCTAACTGCCCTCCCCTGCAGGCCTGGTTACCTCTTAACTGCCCTCCCCTGCAGGCCTTGTCACCCCCAACTTCTCTCTCCTGCAGGCCTGAGTCCCCCCAACTGCCTTCCCCTGCAGGCTTGATCACCCCCAATTACCCTCCCTTGCAGGCCTGGTCCCTTCCAGCTGTTCTCCCTTGCAGGCCAACTTGTGGTGGCCATTTTGTGTGCACATGGGGGCAGAATCTTTGACCATATTAGGACAGCCATCTTGTGTGTTGGAATGATGGTCAATCTGCATATTACTTTTTTATTAGATAGGATAGAGGCCTGGTGCATGGGTGGGGGCCAGCTGGTTTGCCCTGAAGGGTGTCCCGGATCAGGGTGGGGGTTCCCTTCAGGCATGTGGTGGCCTGGGCGAGGGGCCTGTAGTGGTTTGAAGGCCAGCAAGGCCCCTCCCCCCCCCAGCGACCCTATCGGAAGCCCTGGTATCTGGGATTTATTTATCTTCTACATTTGAAACTTTGTAGCCTTGAGTGAGGCCAAGACAGGCACAGGCTGCTGAAAGCTTGCTCCTCCATCGTTGGGGAAAGTAAAGCCTCACTCCTGCTCTCTCTGTGGTTACAGCCATCTTGGTTGGGGTTAATTTGCATAACCTGCTTTTGATTGGCTAGTGGGCGTGGCTTGGTACAGTCAATTTGCATATTATTTTATTAGATAGGATGTGAGCAGGTTTTTTTTTTTTTTTTTAAATATATTTTATTGATTTTTACAGAGAGGAAAGGAGAGGGACAGAAAGTCAGAAACATCGGTGAGAGAGAGAGAGAGAGACAGCGATCAGCTGCCTCCTGCACGCCCCACACTGGAGATGTGCCAGCAAACAAGGTACATGCCCCCAACCAGAATCAAACCTGGGACCCTTCAGTCCGCAGGCCGACGCTCTATCCACTGAGCCAAACTGGTTCCGGCCAGAGGTTGTTTTTTTTTTTTTTAATACATTTTATTGACTTTTTAAAGAGAAGAAGGGAGAGGGATAGAGAGCCAGAAACATCGATGAGAGAGAGACATCGATCAGCTTCCTCCTGCAAGCCCCCTACTGGGGATGTGCCTGCAACCAAGATACGTTTCCTTGACCAGAATCAAAACGGTCCTTTCAGCCCTCAGGCCAATGCTCTATCCATCGAGCCAAACTGGTTTTGGCATGAGCAGAGTTTTAAAATCTACGTTATATTGGTTGTCCAGTAGTAGTTTATATATGATACCGCATATTTAACGTGCTAGTATTTAAGAGGTTAACTTATTTTGGGTTCATGGGATTAAAAATATGTAAGAGTATAATGACTAAGAATGTAAGATACTGCTGAATAGTAAATGTAGTTCATAATTTTTTTCTCTAGGATGCTGAAGTTATAGTGGATTGGAGACCATTGGATGATGCTTTAGATTCTTCGAGTATTCTCTATGCTGGAAAGGTATTTAAAAAGAAAATATGACTCAGGAAAGGGCATTAAAAAAGTAGCTTTATTAAGATATAACTCAGATATCATAAAACTCACTCTTTTAAAGTGTATAATTCAGAGATTTTAGTAAATTTACAGTTTTGCGTATTCATTGCCAATATTTAATTTTAGAACATTTCATCACTGCCAAGGAAGAAACAACCTTATTGGTTGGTCACTCCTTAATCTCCTCTTTTTCCAGTTCCTGGCAACACTAATCTACTTTGTCTCTGAATTTGCCTGTTATGGACATTTCCATGCAATGTGTGGTCTTTTGTGACAGTCTTCTTTGGCTTAGCACAGTGGTCGGCAAACTCATTAGTCAATAGAGCCAAATATCAACAGTACAACGATTGAAATTTCTTTTGAGAGCTGATTTTTTTAAACTTCTAATGCTACTTCTTCAAAATAGTCTTGCTCAGGCCGTGGTATTTTAAAATGGAAGAGCCACACTAAAGAGGTCAAAGAGCCGCTGTGACTCCCGAGCCAGTTTGCCAGCTACGGGCTTTGCATAATACATCAAGGTTTATGCATGATATAGCATCTATTGCTATTTTCTCCCCCCACCCCTGAATAATTCTCCATTTATGCATATACCACATTTTGTTTTTTCATTATTTGATGAACTTTTTTTTCTTTTTTTACTTTTAGACTAATATAAATAACGCTGCTATGAATATTCATGTACAAGTTTTTGTGTGAGCATATATTTTTTCTTGAAAATCTAAGAGTTGAATCATTGTGTATTTATGATAATTTGTCTTTAACATTTGTATCATGTATTGACTTCTCACTGTGATAGGTAGAGATTTAACTCTGTCTTATCTCTATTTCACCTTCACCTTGAAACTGTGGCTCAGCTGTCCACATTTTTTCTCTTAGTGTTTAATCATGTATATGATCTTCTAATTTCATCTTCATAGAGACATTTCTTCCAGAGTCTTACATGCTTCATTTTATATTAGTTGCCCATGGGTTTTTTGTGCAGCAGTTATCCTGGGGACTCTTTCAACCTCTTTTCCATATTCCCTCCCCCATAGGAAAAAAAAAATCCTATGCTGTTACCTACCTATTTGGGTTTACTCCCAAGTTTCATTGCTTCCTAAGGGAAAAAAAAATGTGAATGGGAACAAAAACAAAATTTTTTTTAAGACTTTTTTATTCTTATTCTGGATTGGATAGCTTGGCTGGCATAGAATTACAGTTTGAAAATAAATTTTCCCACATGTTTTTGAAAGTTAACACCTCAGGTTTGTCTAGTTTTTGTTTATTGATGTTAGGTTGAATGCCTTCTAATCCCCTACCCTTTGTATGTATTTTTCTTTAGAATCTTTTAGGATGTCCTGGTAATGAGCCTTTGTAGTCTTTTTTATTTTTTTTGTGCTGAGTACTAGATGGGCCTGTTTAATACGGAAACTTGAGTCTTTTATTTCTTAGGAAATATTTTTGAGTTATTTCTTTTACATTTTTCCTTTTCTTTCCTTAGGAGACTATTTAGACCTTCTGGACTGGTACTGTAATTTTTTTTTTAATACTTTCTTTCCTATTTTCTAATTCATTGTGTATATGTGTATTCCATATTCTAGCATATTTCTTCAATTTTATCTTTTAGTTTATTGCCTTTTTCATTTTTGTTATATTTAAAAAAATATTTTTTCAAAATATGTTTTTATTGATTTCAGAGAGTAAGGGAGGGAAAGAGAGATAGAAACATCTGTGATAAGAGAGAATCATTGAATGGCACTTCCTGCACGTCCTCTACTGGGGATCAAGCCCACAGCCCAGGCATGTGCCCTGAACAGAAATTGAACTGTGACTTCCTGGTTCATAGGTTGACACTCAACTACTGAGCCACACAAGCCATATTATAGTTTTAATTTCTAGGATATTATGTTGTTTGTTCCTTCTCACTGTTACTAGACAGGGGACCTGGCCCTGGCTGGGTCTGCCTAGGGCCAGTTGTTGTATGTGGGTTCTTGACTTTGTACAGGAAAAATTTCCCAGCAGGAGTCCAGATGATTATGAGGAATGTTATTGAAGCTGGGGACAGTAAAACAAGAAGGGGGTTAACATAGGAGAAGCAACAGGAGAGCCTAGATTGGGCTGTCCTAGCTCTCTGGGAAGTAAGCTAAAACAGGTTCAGGGGTTAGCTTGGGACGGACGAGTTTCCACTGCCCATTGCTCCTCTGGTTGCAAGTCTCATGGCGTCCCTTGGAGTGTAGGAGATGCCTTCCTGTGGTGGAGGAAGAGGGGAAAGATCATGGTGGGGGCTGCTCCCCAGAGGGAAAGCTAAATTCTTTTCTTGCTGACAGGAATCTTAGGGGGAGGTCTTAGGGAGAGGGGTTGTTTTTAGCAGAATATTCAGCAGCTTTCTACATGTGCTCTTTCAGGGTCATGGTCTTCACTGATTGGTCAGTGTCAGGGCAGGGGGTTGTTAGTCATTGCAACTAATCCTAATGTTGCCCACTTAGTTTTGCTACTTTTCTGGGACTGGAGCTGAAATAGGACTGGAGCTTAGATGTTATAGTATCTAGGGAGGTGACCTTCTGTACCTGCAAAAAATTGCTCTGCCAGTTTGTTCAGCTATCTTGTCTCAGTTTCCCTGTTCTACTTGTTCTGGCTCACTGGCTTGCCTCACCCTGTTTTTAAACACTGCATCCTATTCTTAGTAGATGTAATATCCTTCCTTATTTCTAAGGTGTTTAAGGATAATTTTTTTTAGATGCTTTCATTTCTGTATATAGTCTACTTCCTCTAATTGATTTTCTTTTTCTTGTTTCATTTGGACTTTGTCTTCTGAATAGACATTTGCCTGAAGTTGGTGATCTTTGTGGTGCTCGCATTTAAACAGCACTCACAGAAAAGTGACTATAATCTCTCTAGGTTTGGGTAGGTTTGGTAATGGTTGGGACTTGCGATGACCTGGCTAGTCTGCTTCCTTGAGAATACTTGGTATTGAAATTTAGGGCTACTCATTCTTCAGAGAACAATCTTAAGATTCCCAGCTAGAAAGGTTTAAGCCTGGATTCCATTGTTATGGGAACTGAGTAGAGGAAGAGAGCTAGGAACCTTATCAACTCATTGTAGAGATGGACTTTTAGGTAATTCTCCTATTTTTAAGTGTATTATCCCTTTCCTGAGTGTGCTTGGTTTTCCCTAATCCAGAGATAATCTGTTAATTTTTTTTAATGAGTAAACCTCTAGCTTCTGGACTTTGTTAATAGTCCTGTTTTTAGCTTGACCTTTATCCTGATTTCCAGAAGTACTTGCTGTACCTATTCCAAGCCTTTGTGTGAGGTGAGGATTCTGTAGATGCTTCTTAGCTTTCTCCACTAAAGATTGTAAAGTTGGTAATGATGGTGGTAAAGACTGCATTCTCTCTCTCCCCACCCCCTAAGAGTGTTTTTATTATTTTATTTCTCGTTTTTGTTGTTAATGCTATTCCAAGGATATTTTTCCATTGATATTTAGAAATAGTGGAAGGGATGGGGAGAGACAATGAGAGAGAAACATTGAAGTGAGAGAGACACATCCATTAGTTGCCTCCCTTTCGTGCCCATACCAGGGCCATGGATAGAGCCTGCAATCAAGGTGTGTGCCATTGCCCAGAATCAAACCTGAGACCCTTCAGTCCAAGTACCTACGCTCAATCCACTGAGCCAAACTGGCTGGGGCAGGGCTGCATTTTTAAATTGGATAATGATGGGTGGTAGCTCCCTAGGAAGGACCTGAAAGAAGAAACACTTCACTTTATAATTTCATTCAGTCACTCCCCAATTTTCAGTCTGTATCTGTTCTTATTACTTAGTTTTCTTGTGCCTTTATAATATCTCCTATCCCTACAAATTTCCTTTTTCCTCTTTTAAAAATGAAAGAATGATACTAGCAATATATGAATACATTCTTGTAAAAATTCAAATAATGGAAAGTTAAAGCCTATTTGATTATAGCCCTGTTCCTCATCTGTCCATTAGTGTATGTCTTTCAAGAAATATCTGTACAGTTTTTCTATCTATTTATCCATTCCTAGTTTTCTCCTGTGCATTTCTAATTAAATATTTACATGTAGTTGTTATACTGCACATATTATCACAATATTTTTATTTATTATATGTATTGAACATTGTTCAATATACTGTACTGAACATATCAGTAAACTATTGGCTAATATTTCTTTTTCTTTTTTTAAATTAAATCTTTATTATTCAGATTATTACATTTGTTTCTCTTTTTTCCCCTCCATAGCACCCCTCCACCCAGCTCCCACCCTTGCCTCCCTCCCATTGATCTCATCCGTAGGTGTATGATTTTTGTCCAGTCTCTCCCTGTACACCCCTCACCCCTTTTCCCCTGAGAGTTATCAGTCCACTCCTTTTCTGTGCTCCTGATTCTAGTATATTCACCAGTTTATTCTGTTGATCAAATTTTTAATTCACTTAATTTTTAGATTCACTTGTTGATAGATATGTAATTGTTCATAATTTTTTGGCTTTTACCTTTTTCTTCTTCCTCTTCTAAAGGAGTACCTTTCAGCATTTCATATAATACTGGTTTGGAGTTGATGAACTCCTTTAGCTTTTTCTTATCTGTGAAGCTCTTTATCTGCCCTTCAATTCTGAATGATAGCTTTGCTGGATAGATTATTCTTGGTTGTAGGTTCTTGCTATTCATCACGTTGAATATTTCTTGCCACTCCTGTCTGGCCTGCATTGTTTCTGTTGAGAAATCAGCTGACAGTTGTATGGGTGCTCCCTTGTAGGTAATGAACTGTTTTTCCATTGCTGCTTTTAATATTCTCTCTTTGTTTTTTGCTCTTAGTATTTTAATTATGATGTGTCTTGGTGTGGTCCTCTTTGGATTCCTTTTATATGGGGTTCTGTGTGCTTCCTGGACTTATAAGTCTATTTCTTTCACCAGATGTGGGAAGTTTTCAGTAATTATTTCTTTAAATAGGTTTTCAGTATCTTGCTCTCTCTCTTCTTCTGGCACCCCCACAATTCTGATGTTGGTACGCTTGAAGCTGGCTTGAAGCTGTCCCAGAGACTCCTTACATTATCTTCACATTTTTGGATTCTTTTCTCTTGCTTTTCCAGTTGAGTGTTTTCTGCTTCTTTATATTTCAAATTTTTGACTTGATTCTTGCCTTTCTCTAGTCTGCTGTTAGGACTCTGTATAATATTCTTTTATTTCAGTCAGTGTATGTTTAATTTCTAGTTGGTCCTTTTTCATCTTTAGTTGGACATTTTCCATCTCTAGTTGGCTCTTTTGCATCTCTAGTTGGTCCTTTTTCATCTGCTCTTGGCTCTTGCTAAGTTTATCCAACTTTTCTAGCATATTCTTGAAAAACCTTATAAGCGTGGTTTTGAACTCTGTATCCAGTCGTTTTTTTCCTTCCATTTCTTTTGTTTGTGATCCCTTCCCTTGTCTCGGCATTTTCACTATGCTGGGAGAACTTCTGTGTTGAATTCAGCCTTATGATACCAGACTTGCAAAACGGAAGAAGCCTCTGTTGAGCTGGGGATGGGTGGAGTCTCAGGGCTTAAGGGACCACCTTGCCTTCCAGTCGGCTCCGCCCTCCTCGGCCCCTGAGTCTCACGTGACTGGGTAATCGCTGGAGCGGTCCTTGTGCGTGCGCCCGCAGTGCCTCTAGACCACTGCCCCTCCGGCTCCCCTGCGCACCAGGACCACATGAGTCTAGGTCTCCAGGGTTTCGCCTGAAACAGGGGCTTAGTGGAGTCAGAAGTGGCACAGTTGGGAGGGTCTGTCTCCCGCCCACTCGTGAAAGCCAGCAGCACAATCAGTAGTCTGTCCTCCGCACAGTGCCATGCGCCACCAGACCTCTGATCTTTTGCGACTCCCCTAAATTTCCGTGCACCTCTGCCTTTTCACAGTCCAAACTCACCCCATATGAGTTTCGGCTGGATCTGGGGTTTAGTGTCGTAAGATAGGGGGTTCAATGCCGTTGGGAGTCTCCGTTTCCCTCCCGCCAGAGAAAGCCAGCCAGGTACTCCGGCACCTGCTCTCTCAGCGTGTGCGTCTCCGTACCTCAGCTTTTGTAGCTCCTCTGGGTTTCTGTGAGCCCCTCTCTTTCCTTCTAGCTGTAGAACTTCCACTCAGCCAGCTTTTCTGTGGTTCTGGATGATGTCCATTCTGTCTTTTAGTTGTAGTTTTGAAATTGTTGTGCGAGGCAGCAGTGTAGGTGTTTACCCATGCCGTATTGGCTAATATTTCATTGGCTACTCCTAGTTTATTATTTACTCATTTCTTCATTTATAAATTTTAGGAATTTCCAATTTTTTCAGTTCTACAAACAATGCTGTTATGAAAATTCTTGTTTATGCTTCTTTATATACATGTGTTAGTATTTTTGGGGGGGTATCTCATGAAAAGAGAGTTGTTGTGGTAAACATGCCTATTTTGAATTTACTAAGGTTGGCTGAACCTGCCTTTTTGGAGTAAGTACTGTCATCACAGTATAATAGCATTTCCTTATACTGTCTTTCCTGTTTTTATTTGTTAATTGAATAGGGCAAAGTAATTGAAATTCATCTTAATTTGCTTTTCTTTGTTTCTGAAATTGAATATCTCCTATATGTTTGGCACTTTATATTTGTTCTTTGACTTGCTTGTTGATAGCATTTGCTTATTTTTCTCTTTTGATATTTGTTGATTTTGAAATAAATTGGTAGTTGTTTTTGTATCCTGGATGTTTTTATGTCATCTACCATATATTTTGGATACATTTTTAGCAAGTCTTGCTTCTCTTTTATGTATGGTATCTTCTGCTGTATAGAAGTTATTAGACTTTCTGATTTAGTCAAGTTATTAACACTACATTTTAGACTTTTGGTTTTAGTCTCTTTTTAAATGACAAGTTTTACTAGAACTATACATGAAGACATCTTATTTGTAATGTTTAGCTAATTTTAAGTTAAAGAAAATATGCAACTGATGGTGGCTTAAATAAGTAAGCACCATTGGCTGTTTTCCTCAGACAGGATCCTGAAGATTTGGAGCTATTTGTAGTAGTTATCTTGTTCTGTCTCTTATGGTTATGAGGTGGCTGCCATATTTTTAGGCAACAGCTTCATTGGAAGCAGCAAAAGGGGAAAAAGGGATGAAGCTTTTATTAGGAAAGCAAAATCAGTCCCAAAAGTCTTGCAGTTGACTTCTGCTTATATTTCATTGGCACCCCTAACTGCAAGGCATCTAAGTAAGCTTTTCTTCCCCTCCTCCCCTCCCCTCCTCTTCTCTCTCTTTCTAAGTGTAAGAGAACGTTTATTTAGAAAGTTACGAAGTTAGAAGTGAGGCAGTTGGGCTGTGTAGGCTCAGAAAACAAGCAACAGAAGCAAAAGAAGGGCCCTTGGAGCTTAGGAGAGGGAAAGGCAAAGGTGTAACATGACTGGGGGATGGGAGGGGAAGGGAAGGGAGATGGGAAACATGTGGGTGTACTCCTGATGGTAAAGATGGGCAAGGGAGGAAATGACAGGAAATAGTGTTCATGCTTTCTCACCAGGATGCCTGCCATAATGTACAAATTTAATTTATGTAGATGCTGAGAGGACCATTATTGACTGAAATTAAATTCTACTTCTAGTTTCTAAATATTTTATGTGTTACAATCATTTTAGGATTCCAGTTCAGTTGTAGAATGGACTCAGGCCCCAAAAGAAAGAGCTCATCGAGGACCAGAACACGTGAACAGTTACGAAGCAGAGTGGGACATGGTTAATACAGTTTCATTTAAAAAGAAGCCACATACCAGTGGAGGTATGAATTAAATCTTTTGAAATCTTAAACTAATTTGCTGCAATAGTATATAAACAAAAGTGCAAAGAAAGTTCTTTTATGTTCCTCAGAGAAGAAGAATGCTTTGGTGCTTTAATACAGATAACTCTTATATTTTAGTTATATTCCCTTTTCATCACTTTTTTGCTTTGTTTTGTTTTGTTGGTTATGACTTAATAAAAAAGGCTTTAAAAATACTTATTCTGTTTTGTAGTTATTAATGGCAAAAAATAGAAACACTTTAGAAAATTGCTTTGGCTCTCTCTCATGCATATTTTTCTTAATCTAGTAGAATTAAAAAAAAAAAAGTTATTTCATCCCAAAGCACCAGGGGGAGATGGAGTATACCACTAACCAGCCTATTCTAATGTCAGTGTCTCCTGGGAACTTAACAGTTCATTGCAGTCTTCCCCGTATACATGTTCAGTGATTATTCTCTTTTACATATATACTAGAGAACTGGTGCATGACATTCCTGCACTAGGGTAGGGGTGTCCCTCAGCCCAGCATGCTACCCCTTGCAGTCCAGGTTGCCCACCACCTCCCCTGCATTCGCCAACCATGAACCCAGCTTCTGGCTGAGCAGTGCTCCCCCTGTGGGAGTACACTGACCACCAGGGGGCAGCTCCTGCATCGAGCATCTGCCCCCTGGTGGTCAGTGCATATCATAGTGACTGGTCATTCCAACTTTCAGTCAATTTGCATATTGATCCTTTGTTATATAGGATTTAAATCTTTGTTTGCTATGTGGTAATTATCTACATGTAGATAACAAAAAAGAGCCAAGCCAACAATCTGATAGAACACATATATTACTCCAAATATGGTATAGCCTACCTGTGATATGCCAGATTATTTGTGATTGATCGCTTTTAAAAATATTAAACACTTGTATGGAGTTAAAATGTTTTTTTCCTATTGATTCCTCTATGTTTTATGAGTAAAAGTATATTTTATCTCTTAATGATTTTGGTTTGACTATAGGAATTTATCCATGTTTACCAGAATTTATTAGAATATCTGTTGCTACATTTATATAACATTGTTACTAAGTAAAATTGATTTTAATATACTAGAGGCCCGGTGCATGAAATTTGTGCCTCGGGGTCCCTCAGCCCAACCTGCACCTTCTGCAATTCAGGAGCTCTCAGGAGATGTCCTACTGATAGCGTAGGCCCACTCCTGTGGTTCTCTGCTCTCTGTAGGGACTGGGGGTTTCGCTGAGCCCTGACGGGGCTGACAGTAGTGGTGGAGCAGGGAGGCTGGATCCACCCCCTCTGGCAGTGGATCCAGCCTCGCTGCTCTAGCGGACAGACCTGGACACTCCGGCAGTGGGGCTGAGGGGACTGGGCATCGCCATCTTGTGGCCATGGGGGCTGCCATTTTTGTCGTGGAGTGACAGTTAATTTGCATATTACTCTTATTAGAATGGCCTGGGGAATTGTTCTCATCTACTAGAGAGGTCTGATGCACAAAATTCGTGCAAGTAGGCCTTTCTTCCCCCAGCTGCCAGCACCGGCTTCCCTCTGGCACCCAAGACTCGGGCTTCCCTTGCAGCCCCCGGCCTTATCTGGAAGGACCTTTGTTCTAATTAGCATATTATTCTTTTATTATTATAGATTAATATAGATAGTAGTTACATTTTGAACTGTACCATTTCTTGGAAACAGTGGCAATTAAGAAATAAATAGTAATTCACAAGATATTGACAATCAGTTTATGCATGTGTAGGTCTCTCCTATTTATTTATCAAAAGAGAACCAGAGCAATGGAAAGTGTTAAGGAAAGATAAAACCATAGAAGGTTAGTATATTTGGCATGTGTGGGATTTTTAACTTCTCTAGACTAGATATTTAGGATTGGTTGTGTGAATTGTTACTTTTTTGTTTCTTGTTACCTAATACTATTAAATACTTGAAAATGAAAAAGTCAGGCTGCAGGAATGAGCAAAATTAGTTTTCAGAATTCTATAGAAGAAAGAAGCATTATGTGAATGAGGAAAGTATAATCTGACAGTAAAGATCTTTTTATTTGTTTTTTTAGAGAGAGAGGAATGGGGGAGAGAGAAACATGATGTGAAAGAGAAACATTGATCAGTTGCTTTCCCCTACTTGCCCCGACCTGGGATCAAACCCACACCTAGGTATGTGTCAGGGAATTGAACCCACAATCTTTTGGTGTACAGGATGACACTCAAACCACTGGCCAGGGCTAAAGATCTTTTTTAGAATAATGGTTTTCAACTTTGCACATTGAAATTATTTGTTAAGATTAGGCTTTTAAAAAAATACTAATGCCTGGCTTTTATTCAGCAAATTAAACTATACTCAGGAGATAGAGCCTGGACATCTGTACTTTGCAAAATCTCCTAATGATTTAAATGTGTGAAGTTGAGAACCTCTGTATAGCTTAGCAAAAAACATGGATGTAAATAACTGCTTACATGGCTTGGCTATGCATTGTGACTTACAAAAGTAAAGAGCTTAACTTTACTTCGTAGTTATTAAAAGTTAAGATTTTCTTCTTTTTTCCCCAGTATTAAAAAAATATTGTGGTTGTACATAGCAGTAAGAAATACATTGAACAATATGGCCTAATATGCATACATATATTTAATTAAACAAGGAGTTATGAAATGCAATGCACTCTGTCCCATCCTATCCTGTTCTAGACTATCTTATCTGATTATATTTTATCAAAACTCCTTCCTAAAGGAGACATTTTCTAGGTTTGATGTTTTAGAATTCAAAATTGTGTCATCATGAAAGTATATTTTTTTCATTGATCTTTTAGAGAGAGTGAAAGAGATGAAGGGAGGGGGGAGAGAGAGAGAGAGAGAGAGAGAGAGAGAGAGAGAGAAAGAGAGAGAAACATTGATATAAGAGAGACACACTAATTGGTTGCCTCCTGCACGTGTCCTGACTGGGGCCGGGTTTTGAACCTGCAATGGAGGTACATGCCTTGACTAGGAATTGAATTCAAGACCCTTCCATCTGAGGGCCGATGCTCTAACCACTGAGAAAACTGTCCAGGGCTATTTTTATATTTTTAAAATGAATTTAAAAATATTTTTACTCTTGTTGATGATTCACAAAGAAAACTTGGGAAAAACCTTTAAAAATTGACTATCAAAAGGGAGAAACCAAGATGATGGCATAGGTGAACACCTAAACTGCTTTGCACAACAATTTCAAAACTACAGCTAAAAGGCAGAACAGACATCATCCAGAACCACGGGAAAGCTGGCTGAGTGGAAATTCTACGACTAGAGGAAAGAGAGGGGCTCTTGGAGACTCAGAGGAGCTGCAAAAAGCTGAGGTACAGGGACATGCGGCTGGAGAGGATGGGTGCCTGGCTGGTTTCCTTTAGTGAGAGGGAGATGGAAACTCCTAACTGCACTGAACTCCAGTTCCGACTGCATTGAATTCTAGTTCCAGGCAAGACTCATATGGGAGGAGTCTGGACTATAAAAGGGAGGAGTGCAGGGAAACTTAGGGGAGCCTTGAAAGGCAGAGGTCTGGAGGTGGGTGCACGAGTAAATGCAAAGAAGACTGACTGCTGATTGTGCCGCTGGCGCTCTCTAGTGGTAGGAAGATGGAACCTCCCGACTATACTGAACTCCAGTTCCATTTCCGACTGCATTGAACCCCATTTTTGGGTCAGACCCTGGGGACCCTGACTCATATGGGTCCCCGGAGCACATGGAAACTCGGGAGCCATGGACTGCAGAGGTCTGGAGGCGCGTGTGTGGAAGTGTGTGCAGAGAGGGCTGCAGTGATCACCAGGGGCCTCATAAGGCAGGGCTGTCTGCTCAGCTCTGAGATGCCTCCCCATCCAAGCCGAGCACTGAGGCTTTTGTAATTTTGCAAGTCTTATCTCCTAAGACTGACTCCAGCACAGAAATTCTCCCGGCTTAGACACAGCTGATCCTCAGAGCCAATTGGCCTGGAGGTCAATTCCCTGCAATGATACCAACAACAATCAAGACTTAATTACAACAAGGCTGTACACATAGTCCACAAAGAGGTGCACTAAGAGTGTCCATCTCAGGTAACTGGGGAGGCGGAGCTACTGGACCATATAGGACACCTAGCACACAAAGCTACTCTACCAACTTAGGGAAGTAGTGAAAATGCGGAGACAAAAACCCACAAATGACAGAATAAATGGAGGAAAACAAATGACTGGATATAGAGTTTAAAACCACAGTTATAAGGTTTTTTTAAAGAATTTCCTGGAAAAGATGGATACATTTAGCGAGACCCAAGAGGAGATGAAAAAGAACCAACTAGAAATTAAACACACACTGACTGAAATAAAAAATATTATACAGAGACCTAACAGCAGACTAGAGGAACGCAAGAATCAAGTCAAAGATCTGAAATAAAAAGAAGCAGAAAACACTCAACTGGAAAAGCAAAAAGAACCCAAAAATTTCAAGATAGTATAAGGAGCTTCTGGGACAACTTCAAACATACCAACATCAGAATTATGGGGGTGCCAGAAGAAGAAAGAGCGCAAGATACTCAAAACCTATTTGAAGAAATAATGACTGAAAACTTCCCCCACCTGGTGAAAGAAATAGACTTACAAGTCCAGGAAGCGCACAGAATCCCAAACAAAAGGAGTCCAAAGAGGACCACACCAAGACACATCATAATTAAAATACCAAGAGCAAGAGAAAAAGAGACTATTAAAAGCAGCAAGAGAAAAACAGTTAATTACCTCAAGGGAGCACCCATATGACTGTCAGCTGATTTCTCAACAGAAACTATGCAGGCTTAATGGGAATGGTAAGAAATATTCAAAGTGATGAATAGCAAGAACCTGCAACCATGATTACTCTGCTCAGCATTCAGAATTGAAGGGCAGATAAAGAGCTTCACAGATAAGAAAAAACTAAAGGAGTTCATCAACACCAAACCAGTGTTACATGAGATGCTAAAAGGTACCCTTGAAGAAGAGGAAGAAGAAAAGTAAAGATAAAAATTATGAACAACCAATACATATCTGTCAACAAGTGAATCTAAAAATCAAGTGAATTAAAAGTCTGATGAACAGAATAAACTGGTGAATATAATAGAATCAGGAGCATAGAATGGGAGTGGACTGACAATTCTGAGGGGGAAAGGATTGATGGGGTGTCAGGGAGAGACTGGACAAAAATCATACACCTATGGATGAGGACAATGACAGTGGGGGGAAGGGGAGTGGAAGTAAGGGCAGAGGGTGAGGTGGGAACCGAGTGGAGGGGAGCCATGGCGGGGGGGAGAGGAACAGTTGTAATAATCTGAACAGTAAAAATTTATTAAATGGAAAAAAAAATTGACAAAGATTTATTTAACTTCATATTTCTTTAGAGTTTCTACTGCTAAATATTTGCTTTTATGTACTAGATTAATGTTTTGAAAATATATATTCTCAGAACAACAGACTGCCCTGATGCTCTAAAATGTCATCTAAAATGTCATGTCCTTGATGTTAATTTTCTATTTACGACATGGTTACTTACTGAGCTCTTTTGTTTTACTCTTCTGCATTATGGCCAGTTTTCTCATGTCATTGTTTTGGAGATGTTTTTATATGTTTTTGGTAACATAGTAAGTTCATCAGTACTAAGTAGTTTTATTACCTTTTTGTAAGGAAAAATAAGGACATTTTGAGCTAACGCTTGGTTTTTGTTTCTTTGTAACCAACTGTTTCTGGTTAGTTATTGATGATAGATTAAATTGTTGACCTGTCCTAGTTATTGATTTATGCAACACAGCTTTCAGTACCTATTAATGTGGTAGTCACTCTTCTAGGAGCTGGGGTTTAGCTGTGACAAAATAAAGTTCCTGTTCTCATGAAGCTATATTCTAGTAAAGGGACTTCTAGAATTGACTTGTAATGTTTATGTCATCACTTTTTAGCATTTTAACCAAGGAAATGTGAGAGGCATTTTCTGTTTTATTTAATACTAGAGCATGAATTTGTGCACTATTGAGGTCCCTTGGCCTGGCCTGTGGGATAGGGCAGAAACTGGCTCTCCAACATCTCCCAAAGGGTCCCTGAGGTTGGCCAGCTTGGGAGGGACTGCGGGAGGGCACTAGAGTATGTCTGGCCCTTCTTGCTCAGTCTCAATCTGCCATACCCCAGCAGCAAGCTAACTTACCTATTGGAGCATCTGCCCCCTGGTGGTCAGTGCACATCATAGTGAGCAGTTGAGTGGCCTTAGCATATCATTAGCATATAATGCTTTGATTGGTTGAATGGACTGAACACTTAGCATATTAGGCTTTTATTATATAGGACTAGAGGCCCAGTGCACAAAATTTGTGCACTAGGGGCTGTCTCTCAGCCCAGCCTGCACCCTCTCCAATCTCAGACCCCTAACTTAAGAATTTCATTTAAATAATTGTTTATATCTAGTTTTTTATTGCTCTTTTTCTGTGAAAATATTTTTGTTCTTTGCAAATAATATAGTAATAGGTAGTCTAAGTATATACTCACACTTAAATGATACATGAAGACATTGGAATTGTAGAAATGTTCTCTTTGAAATTAGCTTGTGGTAATGTTATAAGCTCTATAATATAAATTCTAGTAAAACATGTTATATAGCAGCCAAGTGAGCACATGATAATTAATCTAGTGCCAGTCTTAGATATTAGTTCACCATTTGAACTGGTGTGTTACTTGAGCCTTTCTGGGCTTCCTTTGAAATGATACTTGCTAAAGTGCCCATGAAATAGGAATGGTGCCTGCATTCCTTGCAGGTAGCAATTTCTGTAAGCTGTAGATTTCTTTGTGTCAGTGGAGGCGATCTTTTTGGAGTTGATGGAGCTATCATGTTCCTGACTGTATAGGAAGGATGATATATATGCAATAGATCTACCCTTTGATCAAGTTCTATAAGCATATATCATCTCTTGCAGTTTATCCTTGTACAATTGATGGTGTGGGACAGAATTAATGAAGAGCTTGAATAACAGTATGATATTTCTTAGGAAAGAACATTAGGTACAATGTTTTTAAAATTTTAGAAACATGACATGCTTATGTCTGAGTTAAAATGTTAAAATAAAATGACTTGAAATTATAACTAGATTAGAAATTAATTTTATACATTAATGAGAAGAAACAACATTTTTCCTTGTTCTTTAAATTTTTATTTAAATGGGTAATCTTTAAGTTGCTTGTTATCAATTATTATATTGTTCACAAACCTAGGATTTAAATCTTCTTTAAACAGTCCACAAACTCAGAAAATGCTTTATTGTACATAAGTATAGTTTGATTTGAAATGAGGTCTTAATCCTACCTCATAAAAGAGTAATATGCAAATTGACCATCACTCCAACAAACAAGATGGCTACCCCCATGTAGACACAAGATGGCCATCACAAGATAGCCAACAGGAGAGGGCAGTGAGGTGGGGCCAAGCCTGCAAGGGAGGGCAGTTGGGGGCAATCAAGACTGCAGGGGAGGGTAGTTAGGGGTGACCAGGCCAGCAGAGGAGGGAAGTTGAGGATGACTGGACCTGCAGGGAAGGGAAGTTGGGGGGGGACCCAGGCCTGCAGGAAAAGCAGTTGGAGGGGGGTTCCAGGCCTGCAGGGGAGGGCAGTTAGGGCCAAACAGGCTGACAGGGGAGCAGTTAGGCATCAATCAGGCTGTCGGGAGTGGTTAGGGGTGATCAGGCTGGCAGGCAGGAGCAGTTAGGGGCAATCAGGAAGACAGGCAGGAGAGCAGTTGGGAGCCAGCAGTCCTGGATTGTGAGAGGGATGTCCAACTGCCCTTTTAGGTCCGATCCTGGGATCGGGCCTAAATGGCCAATCCAACAACCCTTGAGGGGTGTCAGATTGGAGAAGGTGCAGGCTGGGCTGAGGGACACACACCCCATGCACAAATTCCATGTCCGCGCCTCTAGTTTAGTATAAGATGGATTTAGCAGGAAGATTAAATGTATTCATTCTCTTGGAAGCATTCACAACTTAGTTGTATTTTCATCCTTGATTCCCCACTGTTCTTTAGGTTTTTGCTTCTCCTTCCCCAAAATAATAGTCTGCCTATTCATCCCAATATATATTTTTAATACTGGTATTCTTATCTTCACTCAGTGTAGTCTAGTAAAAATACTTGCAACAGAAGTGATGGAAATAAAGGTTTGTTTTTGTTTTAAATGATTGTCCAAGAGCATCATCATTCATATTTAAGGGAATGGAAAATATTAACATTTATTGTGTGTCTGGTACATACTTCGCGCTGTACCTAGTTAGCTGACAAGTATTATTTCTTTTAATTCTTAGAATAACATCGTGAGGTAAGTATAATTCTCTACATTTTACAGATGATGAAACAGGCTCAGAAAGATTCAGTTATTCACTTAGTAAGATTTTGTTATTGTAATTTGCACCCAGCCAGCTTGTTTCCAGAGTCATGTTCATTTTGGGCAAAGCTTATATTTAAATGGGGATAGCCTTTTTAATCTGTGTGCAGTAGGATAATTATTTTAAAAATTATTTTTTAAAGAAAGTATATGCTGCCATTTTTAATACAGGTGGGAGCCATAGTGATATGAATGGTATAGTCTTTCCCGAGGGTCAACAAGTTTCTGTTTGTCCATCATGAAGAGTGCTGTCAATATCTTTTAAAAAGGTGAACAAAAATATTTGCCCCACTTTCTTGTTTTTAAGATACTCCAAGTCAAAGAAATGGGAAAAGCAAATGGTCATTCCTGTTCAGTTTGACAGACCTGAAATCAATCAAGCAAAACAAAGAGGGTATGGGCTGGTCATATTTGGTATTCTGTCTGAAGGATGACGTCGTTCTCCCTGCTCTTCACTTTCATCAAGGTGATAGCAAACTACTGATTGACTCTCTTGAAAAATATGTGGTATTGTGTGAGTAAGTATCAGTTATTTTCTACTTATTGAAATTGGATTGTTGTATTGGACTCGAGGCAAATGGGTATCAGTGACCTATGTGTGTACCAGGGTACAAGCAGTTTTTTATTTTCCTGGGATATCAACTACTTTGAATAACATTTTGCCATTTTAATAATTTGGATTTGCAACCTATTATTATGGCACTGTTTTAAAGAAAAGAGTGGTCTGATATTTTTATATACATTTAAGTGAAGATGCATCAGTAGCTTATGGATTATATATTTACCAAATTTACCTTTTATTATGTAGTTTTTATTAGGTATGTAGAGTTTTATTTGTAATATTGCAAAAATAAGTTAGGCAAGTCTAAGCCCTTTATAAAATTACTAGAGGCCTGTTGCATGAAGAGATTCATGCCATAGGCCTTCCTTCCCTTGGCTTCCAGCACTGGTTTTCTCTGGCACCTGGGACCTAGGCCTTTCCTATGGCTAGAGTTTGCCATCTTTGTCTTTGCTGCAGACTCCGGATTCTGCAGTCTTGTCTTCACTGCGGCACTACGCTCCTGTAGATCCCTTTACCCCCACCCTCTCCCTCTCATAGCAGGTGTTCTGTCCTGCCTGGCCACTCTGCGCCTGGAGCAGCTTAGTGGCAGCCATCTTTGGCCTTCTAATTTGCATACTCACCCTGATTGCCTTGGGCATAGTGGAGGTACGATTAATTTACATGTTTGTCTATTAGGAAATTCATGCAGCGGGGTGAGGGGGTTCTCCTCATCTCGGCCTGTGCCCTCTCACAGTCCGTCACCCCTTGGGGGATGTTTGCCTACTGATTTAGATTTGTACCCTGCTGGCAGGCCAACATCCCCTAAGAGGTTCTTAGCATTGCCACAGGCAGGAGAGGCTCCTGCCACCACCGCTGCACTTGCCAGCTATGAGCCCGGCTTCTGGCGGAGTGGCACTCTTCCAGTGGGAGCGCACTGACCAGAGAAGCTCCTGTGTTGTGTGGGATAAGGTCGAAACCAGCTCTCCAACATCCCCCGAGGGGTCCTGGATTGTGGTGAGAGGGCGCGGGCCAGGCCGAGGGACCCCACTAGGGGTTGGGATTGGGGAGGGATGTGAAAAATTGGCCAGCCAGGGAGGACCACGGTAGAGCTCTAAGGCATGTCCAGTCCATCTCGCTCAGTCTCAATTGGGTGGACTCCAGCAGCAAGCTAACCTACCGGTTGGAGCATCTGACCCCCTGGTGGTCAGTGCATATCATAGCAACTGGTTGACTGGTCGACTGCCTCCTGGTGGTTAGTGCATGTCATAGCCAGTGGTTGAGCGGCCTTAGCATATCATTAGCATATTATGCTTTGAGTCATTGACTGGATGACTGGATTCTTAGCAGCATATTGGCTTTTATTATATTTGATTATAATCATTTTTTAAAAACTTTATAGCTCACATTTATTCACTTACGTGTCTTTGTACACGCATATTCTTTCTTGCTGTCACTCTCATCAAATACATTTTGGGTATCAATTATGTTCTGAGCACTGTGCTGGTTTGCTTGATATTTAGTAGAGAATAAAACAGGCACATTTCTTGATATTTGAGAGTTTATGGTCTCATGAAGGATGACGACCAATAAGTGGCAATAATATCAAGAACTAACATGAAGAATGTATGTACAAGGTGTTTTGGGAGCTCCAAGGAAGAGAGGAAAGGTACCTCATTCAGATTGCAGGTAGGGCTCAGGAATACTTTCTGAGGAAGCGACATCTAAGTTGAGACCTGACCAGTGAACACTGGCATGAAAGAGAAGGTCATATTTAAAAAGAAATATTTTAGATAGAGAAAGGATGTAAAACATGATGTAATTACAGAACAGAAATAATTCAATATCACAGGTCTGCATAGTGGGAAAAGGGAGGTTACTAAATATAAAGATGAGGCCAAAGAGCTGGGTAAAGGCCAAAGCATGAAAGATCTTGTAAATCATGTTAGCAAGTTGTTCTAGTTATCTAGATGAAATTATAGTGGCATGAAATGGGAGAGTGACAGGGACGATACAAGTATTAGAATTTGTGATTGATTGGATATGTGGAGGTGAGAAGGGAGAAGTTGTGATTTTCAGCTTGGGGAACCGAAGGAATGATTGTTAACTTCATGAATAATGTCCTCATTTTATAATAGAAAATAGAAAAATATCCTGATTTTATCATGTCTAAATTTAGTTTATTTTACGTAAAGCTAAGAGTGATCTAATAGTTGGAAGATATTGACTATATATTTTCTGGAATGAAATTTTCTCTCTACCATGTTGATCATTCCTGGCTGGCATTAGATATGCTGATCAGTACCAGTAACCATAAGAAAGTCAGGCCTGGTTGGTAGTATTTGGGTCTGGATCTTACTGTGAAATGCTATGACTAGGCTACCATACAGGAGATTAAGTATATTTCAGGTGAGGCATTGTCATGATTGGGGCAGAAGGTTTGGCCATTTGAATAGCCCGTGTTAAAGACTTGGGTTTTACTTTTGAGCAAGCAAGCTCATTAATCAGTATTGTGATGTAACACTCAAAATAGCTCACTCGATCTGGGACTTGATTAAGTGGTACTAAGGATAAAGTGGTACTAAGAACCTCTCTATTGGTGAGTTCATACTTTGGAGAGCTGGATTTAATTTTAAATGTGTTAGACTAACTATTCTACATGGAAAAGATAATGTGTAATAAAATGATAAAAATGGTATCATGAAAAACATTACCTTGAAGAAGAGGAATTTTGGTGTAACATTAAATAAAATCCAGACTTCTTACTATAGTCAACGAGGACCTGCCTTATCTTAGCTATGTTTTTCTCTTAAACCTTAATCTCACTATTCTCTTCTGTAGTCTAGCCACATGATTTTCTTTCAGGTCCAAAAATACCCTAAATGCTTTCTTGTCTTAGGGTCTCTTTATGTATCCTATTTTGTGTGGGGTATATTTTTTCCTTTCTAATCCTCAAGATATTAGTTTAATGGCACTTCCTCAGAAGAGCTTCTCTGGATGCCTTTGTCTCCCAGATAATGTAGGTTCACACGTCCAATCCTTTTCACTGTCTCATTCTCTTTTTTGCTTCCTTCATGGCCCTTAACAGAATAACGTCATTTTGTCTATTTTTTAAAGTTCCGCTCTAGAATGTAAGCCATATAGATAGGCAGGGATTGCTTCTATCTTGTTTGTATTGTCTCCTGAGTTTGTAGCCACAGTGCATAGCATATATTTGCACAATCAATCTTTGTTGAATGAATAAATGGTATGATACTTTTAATTTTATAAGTGATATTGAAAGGGATGTTAAAAAAATAAATTGTACATTTGTTTTGTATGACTCCAAAGAGAAAATAGAAGGAAACAGATTTTAGCTTAAGATGTAGAGTGTTTTCTATCCTGGATGGGAAACGGATATACTTAGCAATCTGTCTATAATAATAAAAGTGTAATATGCTAATTACACTAGACAGCTTAACGATCCTCTGGATGTCATTCTGGACAAAGCCGCAGGGTGTGGGGTGGGGCCCAAGGCAGAGGCGATTAAGAGTAATTAGGTAGGCAGGTAAGTGGTTAGGGGCTATCAGGCAGGCAGGCGAGCAGTTATGAGCCAGTGATTCTGAATTGTAAGAGGGTGCAGGCCTGGCTGAGGGACTGCCCTCCCTCCGTGCACGAATTTTGTGCACCTAGCCTCTAGTCACATTATAAGGGCATGTTTAGCTTGAATGTGTGCTAGTGATATTTTAATGAGGGCTGTAAGTGAACTTGTTTTTGTTCCTGCATTTGTAAATAACTGAATAGGAAATACAAGAATCAGAATGTTGCTGATAAAAATAACACCATTATCGGTGAAGCTTAGATAATATGAAGCATCATAATAATCCCCCCAAATTAGTTTTGAAGGCACCCAGTTTTTGTCATTTTTAGATAACTGCAGGTCTCCCTCAAGAGGACAGATCACTTAACGTGAATGACAGCAGACTAGAAACTGCTTTCTTTTTCTTTTTTTAAATTAAATCTTTATTATTCAGATTAGTACATTTGTTTCTCTTTTTTCCCCTCCATAGCACCCCTCCACCCAGCTCCCACCATTCCCTCTGCCCTTACCTCCCTCCCATTGACCTCATCCATAGGTGTCTGATTTTTGTCCAGTGTCTTCCTGTACACCCCTCAACCCTTTCCTCCTGAGAATTATCAGTCCACTCCCTTTCTGTGCTCCTGATTCTATTATATTCACCAGTTTATTCTGTTGATCAAATTTTTAATTCACTTGTTGATAGATATGTATTTGTTGTTCATAATTTTTTGGCTTTTACCTTTTTCTTCTTTCTCTTCTAAAAGAGTACCTTTCAGCATTTCATATAATACAGGTTTGGAGTTGATGAACTCCTTTAGCTTTTTCTTATCTGTGAAGCTCTTTATCTGCCCTTCAATTCTGAATGATAGCTTTGCTCGATAGATTAGTCTTGGTTGTAGGTTCTTGCTATTCATCACGTTGAATATTTCTTGCCACTCCCGTCTGGCCTGCATCGTTTCTGTTGAGAAATCAGCTGACAATCGTATGGGTGCTCCCTTGAAGGTAATGAACTGTTTTTCTCTTGCTGCTTTTAATATTCTCTCTTTGTCTTTTGCTCTTGGTATTTTAATTATGTGTCTTGGTGTGGTCCTCTTTGGATTCCTTTTATATGGGGTTCTGTGTGCTTCCTGGACTTGTAAGTCTATTTCTTTCACCAGATGTGGGAAGTTTTCAGTCATTATTTCTTTAAATAGATTTTCAGTATCTTGCTCTCTTTCTTCTGGCACCCCCACAATTCTGATGTTGGTCCCAGAGGCTTTTTACATTATCTTCACATTTTTGAATTCTTTTCTCTTCTTGCTTTTCCAGTTGAGTGTTTTCTGCTTCTTTATATTTCAAATTTTTGACTTGATTCTTGCTTTCCTCTAGTCTGCTGTTAGGACTCTGTATAATATTTTTCATTTCAGTCAGTGTCTCTAGTTGGTCCTTTTTCATCTCCTCTTGGGACTCGCTAAATTTATCCATCATCTCTAGCATCTCTAGTTGGTCCTTTTGCATCTCCTATTGGGACTTGATAAATTTATCCATCTTTTCTAGCATATTCTTGGAAAACCTTATAAGGGTGGTTTTGAACTCTATATCCAGTCGTTTTTTTTCCTCCATTTCTTTTGTTTGTGATCCCTTCCCTTGTCTCGGCATTTTCACTATGCCGGGGAAACTTCTGTGTTGAATTCAGCCTTATGATACCAGACTTGCAAAACCAAAGAAGCCTCTTTGTTGAGCTTGGGATGGGTGGAGTCTCAGGGCTTAAGGGACTGCCTTGCCTTCCAGTCGGCCCCGCCCTCCACGGCCCCTGAGTCTCACGTGACTGGGTAATCGCTGGAGTGGTCCTTGTGCGCGCGCCCGCAGTGCCTCTAGACCGCTGACCTTCCGGCTCCCCTGCGCTCCAGGACCACACGAATCTAGGTCCCCAGGGTTTCGCCCGAAACTGGGGCTTAGTGGAGTCAGAAGTGGCACAGTTGGGAGGGTCTGTCTCCTGCCCACTCGCGAAAGCCAGCGGCACAATCAGCAATCTGTCCTATGCGTAGTGCCGTGCGCACCACCAGGCCTCTGATCTTTTGCGACTCCCCTAAATTTCCCTGCACCTCTCCCTTTTCACAGTCCAAACTCCACCCGTATGAGTTTCGGCTGGATCTGGGGTTTAGTGTTGTAAGATAAGGGGTTCAATGCCGTTGGGAGTCTCCGTCTCCCTCCAGCCAGAGAAAGCCAGCCAGGTACTCCGGCACCCGCTCTCTCAGCACCCATCTCCGTACCTCAGCTTTTTGCAGCTCCTCTGGGTTTCTGTGAGCCCCTCTCTTTCCTTCTAGCTGTAGAACTTACACTCAGCCAGCTTTCCTGTGGTTCTGGATGATGTCCGTTCTGTCTTTTAGTTGTAGTTTTGTAATTGTTGTGCGAGGCAGCAGTGTAGGTGTATACCTATGCCGCCATCTTGGATTCTAGAAACTGCTTTCTCTGTTGGCAGGTTGATCCAGGAACAGGAGAGAGCCGGGATGGGATTATGTCAAACATGAAGCTTGTTCTTTCTGGATTTCTGCTATCACTTGTGTCCCTGTGAAGGAGAATTTTTTTAGAACAATTTTATATTTCCATTTGGAAACATGAAACCGAGGGAATGGTGTTCTTTGTCCCTTATTTATTTATTTATTTATTTATTCATTCATTCATTCATTCATTCATTCATTCGAGAATCTGGGTCAAGTGCTGGAAAGAGCAATAATCACAAAAGATATGACCCCTGCTGTCATGGAGTTTGTACTATTGTGGAAATGTAGCAATATTCTGGAATGCCAATACTATGTAATTGCCTAACAATATACTACTTGGCTTTTGTTAATTTTTTAGGGGCAACTAAGTCTTAAATTTTTTATATCTCTCCTCCTAGAGCTCTCCCTACCCTCATTACAGAACATTGGCTATAAAAAATGAAATCATTCCTTTTTACAAATTATCTGTGGTTGCTTGTTCATTGGGCAATCATTTCTTCTTCCTATCTACAGTTTACTGACTACAGTTTTAGATCTGTAGCGATAATGATCTGAGTCCAGATAGTTGAAGGTTGTATATTTGTTCCTCTACTACATGCATAACCAGAGTTTTGACTTTAATGACCAGTTTTTATTTGGATTTTAAAGAAATAATTTGACTTAATTATTATTAGAAACAAAATAATAACCACCAGCAGCATTGTGGTAGGAAAAAGTATGTTTTTATGTTAGTTTCTTGTTCTGGTGCTACATTTAAAAGTTGACCTATTTTGAAAATACTATGCAAGAACCTGTACTGTAGGTCTTCATATTAAACATGACCCCAAAAAGTGCTCAAAAAGATAGTGTTTAATGAAAATTGAACATTAAAAAAATTTTGTTTTTTTTTTACTGCGAATGACTCAACTTCAATAGGCTTATTAAGTCCTATTGTCTCTGAAGATTGAGTGCTGTTTCTGAATATATAAGAATAAGATCCTGTTTTGGATTTCATATCCCCTTAGCATTGCTGGTGCATTCTGTTATGTTAGAATTGAGAAAAGATAACTGTTATTAAAGTTCTTATCTCAAACATTTATAAAAACTATAAATAGATAGTAGCAAAATAACACATTTAATTTTTATTTTTAAACACAAAAGTTGTGGATTCATTACAGTTGACTTACTGAGTTATCAAACTTATTTGAATAGAAAAAAGTGGATAATTCATCTGATTGCCTGAATTAGATGTCTGCTTGGGATGTATTTTATTTGTTCTATAGCTCTGAAGAAATACAAAGAAAAACTTGTGTCCAGAGCTTAATAAGCAAGAACTAAAAAATATTACTTGAACTGTACATTATATAACTTTAAGTATGTTTCTGTGTGTTAATAATTACTGTTAGCATAATTAATGATCTTTAACAGATAATCTTACCATTTATATTTTTAAATAGGTTTTATTGATTTCAGAGAGAGAAAGGAAGAGGGAGAGAGAGAGAAACATCAGTGATGGGAATCATTGATTGGCTGCCTCCTGCATGCCCCTTACTGGGGATTGAACCTGCAACTCAGGCATGTGACCTAACTGGGAATTAACAAGTACTTAGAACTACCTTGAGTTCCAAAACTACATGAAATATCAAATCGGTTCAATGGTCGATGGTCAACTACTTAGCCACACCAGCCAGGCTGTATCTTATATTTTTAATATCTTATATGCAATACTACCAAGCTGTGGAATGAAATTGGAAACTATTTCAAAATGGGACATTTTCCTAGAGCCTATAATAGTATATACTATACTGATGAATCCTAGAGTATGTTTTGTCTTACTTTAGTTTTGATGATATAAAGGAAGCTGTATTTTTAAAGTTTTCTAGTATAATTCTAAACAAGAATTTGGGTTCCTTACAATGTAGTTCTCTTGGTTTTCTTAGAAGAAAAATATACTTCAACCCTTTTATATTTACTAATTTGATATTTCATGTAGTTTTGGAACTCAAGGTAGTTCTAAGTACTTGTTAATATTATATTAATGAGAAATGATTCTAAAACTAGACATTTAAGTTTTTTATTGTTGTTAAGGAAAAGTAACTGCACTAGAGTTATTCAGGTAGTAATTGATGCGTTGTGCTAGCATTTTCAGTACATTCCTTCTTTTTATTACAGAGCTCCACAGGATAAAAGAATACTGCTTGTAAATTGTCCAAATAAGAGTCTTTCACAGTCGTTTGAAAATCTTCTTGATGAACCAACATATGGTATAATACAAGTATGTTTTCTTAAATCTGACTGTATTATTATTAATCTGTTAATCTATCTCCATTATTTTATATACCCCTTACCTCTCAACTTTCTTAGTTACAAAGAATGAGGCAAATGTCTCTTTGTAAACTTTATAGAACTGTTCACTGTAATTTTATAGAAATAATAGTATGTTTTATATTGTTAGACGCTTCTTTGGTTCTTAGTTGCTCTCAAAGCATTTTTTCCCTTTATCATAATACTGAAATAGCTTTCATTGATTAGGTGAAAAATCATTGTGTAAGCTATTTTGAATTCATTAATGACAAACTTAGGCAAAGATCTAGTTTGAATTTTTATTTTCTATTTAAGTAGGTTCTAATTTCTTTTAAAATATTTGATTATATTCTTGCCATTTGGCTAAAAATGTACACTTGACACAATAAAGTTAGTTTATTTTTCACTCAGATTTCTGTGTAAACTAATGAGATGGTTGTTTGTTCATTCATTTACTCACAAATGTTTGAGTGATTACTCTGTCCTGAATATTCTCTTGGTCCTTTTTTAAAAATTTTTTTAAGTTTTTTATTGATTTCAGAGAGAGAGAGAGAGAGGAAACGAACGGGGAGGGAGAATATGCAACATCAATTTGTTGTTACACTTATTTTGCATTTATTATTTTATTTTTATATGTGCCCTGGCTGGGGATCAAATCTACAACCTTGCTGTGTAGGGAAGATGCTCTAACCAACTGAGCTATTGGGCCAGGGCTCTTCTTGGTTCTGAAATTAAACAGAACCAAGGAAGACAAGAGAGCTAACCACCGATTAAAATAAAAAGTGAGGACCCTAGCTGAGTGGCTTAGTTGATTGGAGCGTTGTCCTGTACAACAAAAGGTTGCAGGTTCGATTTTCAGGGCATATACCTAGGTCTTGGGTTTGATCTCTGGTTGGGGTGGGTACGGGGAGTCAACCAACTAATGTTTCTCACATCAGTGTTTCTCTTTTTCTCTTCCCCATCCTCTAAAAATCAATTAAAACATATCCTCAGGTGAGGAAAAAAAAAAAAGTGAGGGAATGGATTTTCTTATTGTGATTAAATAATCAATAAAGATTGACTTTAAAGAAGTAATACTTTTTGCTCACTATGGATAATCAAGCATTTTGGCATTTAGACATAACCCTAGCAGTAGAAAAACCTTTTGCTGTTTTCAGGCACAGCACTGCCCAGAACGAATTATTTTTCTTGGCGTGATTTACTAACCATATAATTAGATTAAAATATCAGCTAATATTTAACTATTGTGAGCTTTTAAACTTAGCTACCAAATATTTTGTGTTAGGCTAGTGTGGTACTGCACGCTTCAAGAAATAATGTTCTTTTGTGAAGGCAGGACTGCTAGACAGAAGAAAGCTGTTGTGGGCCACTCACCAATGGAAAGTAAGCACTGCATATGTTTCTGATGTGCAGATTGAATGAAGCCTGCAAATCATTGTTTACTTGTAATTTAATCAGTAGCATTAATTTCCCCATTTAATATACTGTTTTAACCAAATGAAAAAATTGGCTTAGAAAATTAAATTTTTTCTCCTCAGAAAAAAATATTTCAAGATAATCTTAGACCACTCTGTTTTAGTGCTGATTTCCCATCATGAGTTATTTTTATTTTTCATTTGGATTAATACTAATATTTTTCTTTCCACTACATAGAAAATTAAAAAGGATCCTTATACAGCAACTATGGTAGGATTTTCCAAAGTCACAAACTACATTTTTGATAGTTTGAGAGGCAGTGATCCCTCTACACATCAGCGACCACCTTCAGAAATGGCAGATTTTCTTAGCGATGCTATTCCAGGTTTAAAGATAAATCAACAAGAAGAACCGGGATTTGAAGTCATCACAAGAGTGAGTGGAGATTTATATTAATATATCTCTTATATTTTAACAGGAGGAATGTTTTAAAACATGTATGAATGCTATATAAATAGAAACTCTATTTTAGTTATATCTGCCCCTTTCTCATAATCCTTTCTTGTAATTTAGTGCTAACATATTTAACAACTAACACTTGTCTTGCCACCGAATTGTTCTTCATTGATTAGTACGTATTCTTTCTGTTCATTAATGTTGGATCTCTTTTCTTTGGTTAGTTTTCTTTACTGTTATAATTGTGTTATTAGTTATTGTTGTTAATCTCTTAACTGCACCTGATTTATAAATTAAACTTTATCATTGGTATGTAATAAAGGAAAAAACAGTATATATGGGGTTCAGTACTATTCATGATTTCAGCTATCCACTGGGATCATGGAAACTGTCCCCTACAGAAAAAGGAGGGAATATTATATACTGAAAACTATGGCAGTGAATTTAGATATTCAAAATATTTTTAAAAACAAGCCCAAATACAGGTACTAGGAGTATGCTGCAAAGTAATTCTGACATTCATATTTAATATCATTTAACTTTTCTACATATGAGTCATTGGAATTGTAACTATTTACAAAATGTTCCTTTCCTAGCAATAGCCTCTAAATTTATGGGTCCACCCCAAAGTGTCACTAAAAGATCTCTTTCGGTCTATAATGCCTCTTGGAAATAAAAACTTCTTTGCTTGAAGAAGCATATTGTTTTCAAAGCTCTAATAATGACTTCTGGTGGCTCTTTCATAAACTGCTTTAGCCACTTGTGCCCCTTTTATATATTCAGTTTAATCTGAAGATTGCAAGACCTCTTTGACATTCCTAAGTTGAAAGCTTTTTTTGAATCCTGATTGAGGGCCCCACTTAACACTTTGAGAGCTTGTCTACTGTGGATAATTTCAGCTAACCAGGCAGATTTGCCTAGCTTAGTATTATATCCATCTTCTTGTAAACAAATATGATCTAACTTTTTCTAGTCATTAATCTGAAATTACATGCTATAATAAATTCTGCTCCTCCAACCAATGCCCAACCTTGATACAGTGGGACACTTAAAAAAAAAAACAACCACATATTTTATTGATTTTTTTTTTTTTACAGGGAAGAAAGAAGAGGGATAGAGAGTTAGAAACATTGATGAGAGAGAGACATCGATCAGCTAGCTGCCTCTTGCACATCCCCTACTGGGGACATGCCTGCAACCAAGGTACATGTTCTTGACCGGAATCTAACCTGGGAACCTTGAGTCTGCAGGCCAGCGCTCTATCTATCCACTGAGCCAAACCAGTTTCAACGGGACACTTTTTAAAGGAAGTTTCTTAAAGCTTACTAAGTTGTTTTCCATGAACATACATAAAGCCACTCCATCCTCCAGGTTTCCTAGTACTTTCATTGCTTTCAGATCAGATCCTGAGAAGAAAGTTAACAACCAAGAAGTCATTCCTTGTACTTGGATTGTTCATAGTGAAGAAAAGCCAATACCATTGTCTTCCTTCCAAAGGTCACTGGATCCCCCAAGAAACTGTGGAAGTTTTCTTTTTTTTTTTCTGCCACATGGAAGCCACAAAATGTATTATAAAGTGACAATCCCATTTGATGTAGCAATTTTGTCCTTAAAGTCATAGATGATGTCTTCAAAAGACTTCTTGCCATTTCCTGTTTAGACTCTATTCCTCTTTGCAAGCTGCTTTCTCTTACTGGAAATCTGATTGCCTTTTAATAATAATGAACAGGTTGTTTGTTTCATTGAGTGCATAGCAGTGAATAAATAGTGACCCTAGACTATTGCTTCTAGTTCTGTTCCTGAGGCACCATTCAGGACACTATACTATAAGTATTTTATTCTCATGGGAATCTTTTATTTATTTATTTTTTAAAATATATTTTATTGATTTTTTTACAGAGAGGAAGGGAGAGGGATAGAGAGCTAGAAACATAATGAGAGAGACATCGATCAGCCGCCTCCTGCACAACCCCTACTGGGGATGTGCCCACAACCAGGATACATGCCCTTGACCAGAATCGAACCTGGGACCTTTCGGTCCACAGGCCGATGCTCTATCCACTGAGCCACACCGGTTTTGGCTGAATCTTTTATTTTTAATATAATATGGACTTTGGCCCCGAATTATGGCAATCTTTACATATCTACTCAACAATACTTTTGAATTTGTTACAGTGCTAAGCTGTATATAGTTAGAACATTATGAATATCTAAATTGTAGTACTTAATTAAAGGGCTTATATTGTAAATGGCATTTTTAAATTACCAACCATCCATTAATTGAATTAAAAACTGTAGAAAATACCAAATGGAGCTAATGAATCAGTTCTGAGAACTATAAATTTTAGTTTGGAAGGAAAACTAAATTTAGAATATGATTAATGGAATAATACTGTGGTTTCTTTCTTTTTTTTTTAATAATATAGCATACCATTTAGTGTGAAGGATCTCCTATAAGAATTTACATGTTAACTGTTCTGCACTTATGTAATTGAAACCCAAAATAACAAATGTTTTTCCATCCTGAATTTATAACCCAATTATTTGTATATTTAGTAGGAGGGAAAATGTATGGAATGTTAACTATTTAGTTCATAAACTAAATACTGGAAAACAAGGGAAGATATTAAAAATGTTAGAACATTTCTGAGTAATCATATTTTAGTTTTAAGTTTTTACATACTATGATTTCATTTCACTGGTTAAAGGTATACTTTTTATTGGTTATTTTATTTTAGATTGATTTGGGAGAACGACCTGTTGTTCAAAGGAGAGAGCCAGTATCACTGGAAGAATGGACTAAGAACATTGATTCTGAAGGAAGAATTTTAAATGTAGATAATATGAAGCAGATGATATTTCGAGGGGTAAATACTTTAATATGGATTGTATTTTAAATTGCTGGTGTTCAATATTTTCTTTTTTGGGGGGAGAAGGTGAATTCCTTTTTGAGGAATGATGCTTTAAAATTACTGCAGGACAGTTATTTAGATGCTTGTAATGTCCCTGATGTCAGGTAGGATACCAGTAAGCCTAGGGAAAGGTATTTTTCCTTACTTCAAATGTTATGGGTTATGTAAAGAAGACAAGTATTTGCTCCGGTGGTAGTTGCATTATCCAGTAATGATTTGGTTTTGAAAGACTAATCAGCCCCACTGTCTGCTATGCAGTCTGTTGTATATACTTTGCATTATTTACACTTTCTGGCAGCTGTTTATATCTTGAGAAACCAGAAGTCAAAAACAAGATAGTATTTACTGAATTGAACTCTATTTATAAAACTCTCAAATATTAGTCTTTCTGTTTATTTAAATCTAAGTTTTGTGAACTAAAGTACTGCATTTTTTTTTACGAATGTGTTTAATATGCATGTTTTCTTCAGGGACTCAGTCATGCATTGAGAAAGCAAGTATGGAAATTTCTTCTGGGTTACTTTCCTTGGGACAGTACCAAGGAGGAAAGAACTCAATTACAAAAACAAAAAACGTAAGTAATTGTCTTTTGTACATTCATTAAAGAAATTCAAGTAATTCACTATAGAAATTAATAAAGGGTATTTATTATTTAAAATATTTTTATTGATTGCAGAAAGGAAGGGAGAAGGGGGGAGAGAGAGAGAGAGAGAGAGATAGAAACATCAATTATGAGAATCATTGATCAGCTGCCTCCTGCATGCCTCCTATTGGGGATCCAGCCTGGGACTTGGGCATGTGCCTGACCAATCTGTGACTTCCTGGTTCATAGTTTGATACTCAACCACTAGGCCACTCTGGCAGGGCAGTAAAGGGTTTTTAGATAACTATTTAGAATATATAGACTAGGATATGAGAAAGTAATTTTATTTTTATCTTTTTAATTTAAAGATTATTCCCACCAGTACAGGAGCATGAGGGAGTTCCCAGATTGTGTTTGGAGGTATCTTTGAGCTCACTCAGTAGACAAACAAAATTTACTCTCTTGAGTAAAAAAGAAACACAAGCTTACGGACAAGAAATTTTCATTAAAATTAAATGCAGGCAGATATATCCAAGGAATATTGCAGGGATTTGATCCTTTTGTGAATTTTGTGATAGATGAATGTGTGGAGATGGCAACTGGTGGGCAACAGAGCAATGTTGGAACATGGTATTACAAAGAAATAGTCTAATCATGTTAAAAACCTTGGAGAGTATAAAGAATGGCTGTGTTCAGCAGAGAAATCACTTGCTTCTACATGTCCCCTCTCCACAGCACCTGTTTTATTATAATAGAAAAATTGTTTGTATGCATTTTCATAGTGAACTTTGTGGTAGTAAAAATAATATATTATGAATGCCATAATTATTTCAAACCAGAAACATTTATTAGACGGACCTCATAGTTATGTACAAATATTTTGAATACTTGACAAAAAACACTGATTAGATTTAGATTTTAAAATATTTCATTTATCTTGATTTATTTTTGTAATTTATTATGAGATTATAAAATAGCTCATAAAAAGTATTTGCTGTTTAGGTTAATTACCTTTAATTAATTTTTCTGTGCCCTTGTAACATAAATTGATCTTTCATATTTTTTTTGGAAGAGTGTTTCTATTTTTAAATAATCTCTTAGATTTGAAAAGAAACACAGAACAGTTTCCATGTGCACTCTTATCAGTTCATTAGTCTAGCCTTTAATTTAAAGCTCACTCCTAATCATTGTGTGCATATTCAAACTCTCAAACAATTCTTTTCAACTTTGTTGCCAGTTTTCCTAAGACATTTTTACATTAACAAGTTTATGCAATAAACTTGTCACAGGTTAAAAAGTTTGTAGATTTGGAATTAGATACTTTCATGGTATTTAATGACTGGAATAATTTTAGTTATGATATTAAGGATTAAGGTAAATGTTTCCTTAAAAATCATACCTAAATTATTCTAGTAGTTTAAGCAAAATTTATGACATATTTAAGGTTGTTTTATTTTTCCTTTGTTTTCATAACTAAACATTTCATTTATAAACTTGCATCTCACTAGCATTATAAATGCTTTGATAAATTGTTTGTAGAAAAGCTCAATTAAAAATATAAATAAAATGTTCAAAGTAAGCTGTTTTTGGTGTAAAATTGTTTTCTATAGTGATGAATACTTCAGGATGAAACTACAGTGGAAATCTGTCAGCGAGGAACAAGAGAAGAGAAATTCGAGGTTAAGAGATTATAGAAGTCTTATTGGTAATTTTTTCTTAATTTTGAAAGTGCATGATAAAGGTTTACATTAAATCTTGACTAGATTTAAGAAATGAATATTATATGTTACAGAATTGGGACTGAAAAGAGAAATCAGAATTCAAGAGTACATTAGAATGTGTTTACTATTTTTCTTAAAAAATATATTTTATTGATTTTAGAGAGGAAGGGAGAAGGAGAGAGCTATAGAAATATCGATGAGAGAGAGAATCATTGATTGGCTACCTCACGCACACCCCCTACTGGGGATTGAGTTGGCAGACCAGAAATCAAACTGCAACTTCCTGGTTCATAGTTCAGTGCTCAACTACTGAGCCAAACCAGCCTGGCAGTGTTTACTATTGATTTTTCCTCTTCAAATAGCTATATGAAGTCAGTATATTTATAAATACTGGTATATTACATATTTTAATTTCAAAATGTGAAATAGTAAAAACAGTACTTTACTTGTTGAATTATTTGCATTCAAATTATTATTTTAAAAACAGTTTGTTTATTATGAAAAATTAGAAACTATAGATGAGCAAAGAAAAAATTAAAATTAATTTGTTTCTGTCATCCAGAGATAACTATGTTTAAATAGGCTTTGGTTTATATCCCTCCAGATCTCCTTGAAATCTATATATATAAAAAGCCAGTGATCATAATGACCTTCCCCTGATCAGACTCTTCCACCCAGATCAAGAGCTCGTTGCCCTTTCTCTGGCCAGCCCTGCCCCCTGATCAGCCTGCCCCACCATGATAGGCCCACAGCTCCTCCCCCCAGTCTTGCCCACTCCTGATCGCACCCCCACAATAGGGGGCAGGACTGGCCAGCCAATCTCCTGTAGCCCTTCTCTTCTTGGCTGGCCACGTCCCTAATGGGTCCCCACTACCCTGATTGGTCTGCAGCCCCTCCTCCATGCCAGCCCCTCTCAATTGGTTCCCTCCACCCCAATATGGGGCAGGGCTGGCCTGCCAACCTCCTGAAGTCCCTCCCCTAGCCTGGTCCCACCCCAAATCAGCTCCCCACCCCATCAGGGGCAGGGCCAGCTGGCCAACCACCCATGGCCCCATCCTCAGGCTGCTGGCTGCCAATTGGCATCCTTACCCCCATTCAGGGGTGGGGTTGGCTGGCCCACTGCCCACAGCGCCTCATTGCCAGCCCCACCCCCAGTCACCCCTCCAACCCCAATTAGGGGTGGGCCCACTGGCCAATCACCTTCAGCCCCTTCCCCTAGCTGGCTCAGCCCTCTTTATCTGCCATCTCCTCTACCATCTCATCCTCCCAACAGGCCCATCTCTGATCCACCCTGATTGGGGCCGGGTCAGCTGGACCTTCCCTGTGCATAAATTTGTGCACTGGGCCTCTAGTATGAATATATTTCATTTTTTAATTCATTAAATGACTCCAGATAGATAGCAAATTTTGGTCAGTTGTTGCAAATTGAATAACTATTAACCTAAAAAAGAGATGGATGATAGAATTTTGCCTTAAGAGAATTAGATTTATTTTCAAACTAGAAGCCCAGTGCATGAAATTTGTGCATGGTGGGGAGTCCCCTTAGCCCAGCTGCATCCTCTCCAGTCTGGGACCCTTCAGGTTCATCCCTTTCACAATCCTGGACTGCTGGTTCCTAATTGCTCACCTGCCTGCCTGGTTGCCCCAAACTCCCCCATCTGCCTGATCGCCCCTCACTGCCTCTGCATGCCAGCCTGGTTGCCCTCAACTGCCCTTTCCACGCTCCCCCCCCCCCCAAGCCTGGTCGCCCCTCATGCAGCCTGCTATTCAGTCGTTTGTTCGTCCCTCACTAACCCGCCTGCCAGTTTCCTTTTCCCACACAGCCTGTTTGTTCAGTTGTTTGGTTGTCCTTCACTAACCTCTATGCAAGCCTGGTCATAGGAGCCATCTTGTGAGGGTGTGAGGGTTAATTTGCATATTACCTCTTTGTTATATAGGATAGTGAATACTAGGTTGTGTGATAAAGGCCAGGTTGGAAAAGTTATTGAAGGAATGCATAGCTGTAGCTGTACAAGAACTTTTTTGAAAATCACAATATTTTAAATATTCCCATATTCATTCAATATTTACTTAGTGCCTATTATGTAGTAGACTAGGGGCCTGGTGCACAAAATTTGTGCATCAGGGAAGGGTCCCTCAGCCCAGCCTGCCCTTCTCACATAGAAGGAGCTCTCAGGGGATGTCCTATTGATGAGTTAGGCCCGTTCCCCATTGGAAGCGGGCCTGAGCCATAGTCTGGCCTCTCTTTTGTGGAGGTGCCAGCCCAAGCACCCCACTGCTGTAGCCACTGCCAGTCACCACAGCTGCCAAAGTATTTTCATCAACAATGACTCTAGTTTCTTCACCATGAAAAAAATGACAACTTTCTTTAAGTATTTTCAAGATGTGTCTTTCATAGGATATGACATTTTCTTTCCTTATTTTTCTTTTTATCCTCACCTAAGGATATGCTTCCGTTGATTTTTTTTCCCCCCTTCCCTCTGATCGCAGGCTCGGCTCTTTCCCAAGCCTAAAGCCTTTGTACCAGGCTTTTGGCTTGGCAAGGGATTTCTCCCTCCCCTGCATCTCCTATGTCAGGCTCAGCCCCTTCCCAAGCCTAAAACTTCTGCCCCAGGTTTTAGGCTTGGGAAGGGGACTCCTCTGCCCCTCCAATTGCAGGCTTGGCCCCTTCCCAAGCCTAAAGTTTCTGCCTGTGGCTCTAGGGTTTTTAAGGGGGTGTGGCCCCTTGCCCCTTTGATCATAGGCTCGGTCCCTTCCCAACCCTAAAGCCTCTGCCCGATGGCTGGCTGGGAGTGGCCTGTGTGCCAGGGAGATTCCCGGGACCCAGATATGTATGCAAATTAATCACTATCTTTGTTGTGTTAATTTGCATACTCTGATTGGCTGTGGACATAGCGGAGGTATGGTCAATTTACATGTTTCTCCATTAGGTAAGATTCTTCTCTAGGCATTGGGGATTAATCAGGAAACAAAACAAATTCTTTAAGTAGCTTTTATTTCCTGTGGGGAAGAACAAGACAGTAAATGAGGTAAGAAGTAACATATGTGGTATGTTAGTGATAAATGCTAAAATAGATAAGGCAGGAAAGATGGTTAGGAAGTTTATGTGCTGTGTTGTTTTAACTTGGGTGATCACAGGCAGCTCTTCTTGAAAAGATGATATTTGAGTGGGAACTTGAAAAGGGGGATTGGTGAACTATGTAGATACATAGGTGAAGGGCAATCCAAGCAGAAAGAAACTCGTGTTAGACTTGTTTCCATCCTAGGGTCTTGGATTGAGTTGGGTGGAGTATAGAAACTGATGAGGTCAGAGAATAAATATGGATGTGGTGCAAGATAACGTGTTGGATGCTTGAGAAGAGAGAAGTTGTACAGTTGTTATATGAATACGAAGAGGGAATGGTAAGAAAGGTTACTGAAGGTGAATATAAAATGGGATTAGTTGGAATGGTTGTGTTTTTCAGTCTTTTAGCTACTTCAAGTTGGACAGAGAGGTTGTTTTTTTTAACCTTAAGTACTAATTGTCTTTTTAGAAATAGTTTCTAGAAATACTTCCTTTTATAAAATAACTTTTTTTTTTTTTCTGTTCCACCATTTCAAATAGAAGGGGGGTACAAATAAATCCTTCCTCTTCAGATCATGGCAATTTTAATCAATCCCATAATTTTTTTTTTTTTAGTAGTCTGCTTCACAGAAATATACAAGAGGAAAAAGTATAGATATTTCATAAGGGTACAAATAAGTTTACTGTGTTTAAAACACCTGTTAAGTCAGACCATCTATATTGGCATTATGGCTATGTAAATTGTGCTTAAGTTAATAAAAAAACTTATTATGTACCTCTTTAGCAACTATAATATGAGACTGAGATATTTTGACATTTTAAATGAAATTTTATATTTATAGCACTTTCATTGCTATTTCTTATTTCACAATTCTATAGATATATACTTTATTAAATCTCATGTAGTATATTATAACAGAAAGCTAGAATATTGGTCTAATACATTCTAAAAATGTTCTTTCAGAATCTAACCTGATCTTCTATTGTTAGATTCTACTCTGTTATATAATACACTCCCATTTCTTCACAACTTTTAAACAGGATTGGTTATAAAGTACATTTATCATTTTGGATTTAAAAATTTCTAATATCCTGAGGGATTTAGGTTAGAGAAATGCTCTTTTTAGTTGTAAAGTCTTTCCCAAGATGCATTAGGTTCGTGAATTGAATTGTCAGTATAACTTGGGATACTCTTGTGGTCATGTTTCCAAATCTGTTTTTAAAATTAGGAAATAATTTCCAGCAAAATGGGATTTTCATTTTTTTCAAAATTAAAATAAATTGCTTATACTAACATATAGAGTGAATAATGTACATATGAGATAGGAAGTAATTTGTCCCGAAGATGGTTATGGAACATGACAAAGAAATTGATACTACTTCTCATAATCAATGAAACAAATATGAATGAAACAAATCTTTTTGATTACGCTTGATTGCATAGTAGTTTTTTTCATTACTGTTTTCAAATAATATTGCCTAATTACGAGCATCATGACTGGCATTTTTATTGCTAATTAAAGTGAGTTACTACCTAGTGTTGATTTTAATTTATGGGAAATATTGTCTATTCAATTAAAAGATTTCTGTGTTTAGATAAAAATGTAAAAATATTTAAAAATACACTCATGGATAGGTAGACTGATTTTTGAAAATGATTCCAAAGTGCTACTTTATTGCATATCTGAAATGGAATCTGATTATTATCATTTAGTAAAGGCGTGGCAATAGAGTAAAGTTAATAGCAATAAAAAGAATCCTGTACTTATAAGATGTGAGCTTTATAAAAATCTGTTTTTTAAAAGGTTTTCATATATGTGATTTTTCTCCTCAGAAAAAGATGTTAATAGAACAGATCGAACAAACAAGTTTTATGAAGGCCAAGATAATCCAGGGTTGATTTTGCTTCATGACATTTTGATGACCTACTGTATGTATGATTTTGATTTAGGTAAGTTCTCTAATTCCTAATTTAAAAAGACTTATAATATTGATCTAATACATTTTTAAAATGTTCTTATAGAACCTAACCTGGTCATCTTCTATTGTTATATTGTACCCTGTTGTATAATAACTCCCCATTTCTTCACAAGTATTGAGTTGAGCATTTTTAGTACTGGCATGGCTCAGGGTTGAGCGTCAACCTATGAATCAGGAGATCAGGTTTCCATTCCTGGTCAGAGCATGTGCCTGGGTTGCGGGCTCAATCTCCAGTATGGGACATGTGGGGGGGTGGTCAATCAATGACACTCATCATTGATGTTTTTCTCTTTCTCTCCCTCTTTTTCTGAAATGAATAAAAAAAAAATTTAAAAATAGAATTTCAACTTATTAACCTGTTAGACATATGTATGTAATATTTCTGTGGTCTAGTTTTTTTAGGGATTGTTTTACAGGGCACTGGAAATTTACAAGGCTATAGCTCCCAAATTGTGCATTGAGGAGCACTGCGTTGTCTTAGCAAACTCATGGGGACAGTGTGGGATATTTTAAAATTTTTAGGGAAATATAGTGATATCTGTAGGACACAGCTCTAACTACTAGCTGAAATAGTCCAGGATTTCAAATTAGATCACCACATTACTTCTGATGAGTTATATATACATTTTTTAAAGTATTTTTTATTTAGAATAAGGGAGATGGAGAGAAACATTGTTGTGAGAGGGAAACATCAATTGTCTGCCTACTGCATGTCCCCTACAGGGGATGGACCCGGCAACCCAGGTATGTACTTTTGACTGGGAATTGAACCAGCAGCTTTTCCTTGCATGTGACGATGCCCATTTGATTCACACCAGCCAGAACTGAAGTTATATCTTTGTTAAGCTGTGTTTTTGGCCTTGCTTTGATAAGAAGTACTGGTGAAAATAGATTAGGAACAGGAATGAGGATGGTGGTACCAATTGCATTTCAAGGTTTGAGAAGTAGTGAAATGCCCAACGGATGCTAAGTTCATAGGGCATAAATACTTACATTGTTTGGTGTTAGCCTTAATAAATGGAAATGTGAGTTATTTCTTTTGAGCCGTGGGATACCTTGGAAAAATTTACTGAGACATTAAGGGTTCTGTGAAGTGAGAAAGTTTTGGAACCTTTGTTTGATATGCTTTCTCCCTTGTTAAGGAATGTATTGATTTGATATATTAGGCAGGGCTAATAACTCTGTAGGGTTTGTAGAACTTTACTTTCTTTTCTTGGTAAGGGACTACATGCCCTATAGAGTTATCAGCACTGCTTGTCTAATATAGTTTCAAAAATGGGTTGAAAAGACTGGTACTGGAGGTTAGAACTAGGGATTGCATGAGGAAGTGATGCTAAAGGATAGATAACCTAAGAAACCAATATTTTAAGGGGCAAGTGAACATGAGCTATTTCTTTAAAAGACCACCAAATTCCCTAAGCATCAACCTTTAAGTAAGTTTAAGCAACGGGAAGTTTCTGAGTATACCTACCATGAGAGGGATCTCAAGTAGAGGATAGTAGAAATAGATGTTTTTCAAGTTACTTGAATATAGCTAGAAACATCTTTTGGAGAAGGTAATTGGATATTTGGCATGTTAAATCCAAAAGAACCTTGAATTATGGATATATTTTATTCACTGTTTGTATTTATGTGAATTCCTCCTGGCTTCTTACATGTATATTAGGGAAAGATGTAAACTCTTTGTGGATCTTTGAGGCATCAGCCCCTTTGGTGACAATAAGTTGAAAATCAGATTTCTCTTTAAATTTTCTCTAGTTCTGTGTCATACCTATAATGAGCTTCATATTGGATCATTGAAGACATATGGTAAAGTGTTTTTCAGGTTATAGAGTGCTGTCATACTTGATTTAGATTTGGATTCTAATAGCTTTTTGAAGAAGTGGGAAAATAATGCCAACTTTATGCATAAGGTTATAGTGGTTTGGAGAGTGATTCAAGTTTACACAAGTAGTAAATATTGTACTGGGGAGTGGAAACTTAAGTCTTTCAGGCTGGATTTCTTGCCAGTATACAGTCAGCACCCTGGCCCTTTACCAGTTTGGTTTCTGTTACTACTGTAGGAAAGGGAATAGGACCATATTCCTAGGGAGCAAAAAGCATTGCCTCGAACTCTCAGGTAGGAATTTTGAGGTAGGAATTTATTCATATTCTCTGAAGGAATTCCTGAATGCTCAGATTTTTATTTTTTTAGGGCATAGGCCCAGACCAGCTAACTGCATAAATTGCTTTTAATTTGTATTAACCTCACATTCTTTCTGGTCAATTTATCTGAAACATAAGCAAGCTTTCCATGAATAATTTTTTTTTAAATATATTTTTTTATTGAATTTTTACAAAGAGGAAGGGAGAGGGATAGAGAGTCAGAAACATTGATGAGAGAGAAACTTCTATCAGCTGCCTCCTGCACACCCCCTACTGGGGATGTGCCTGCAACCAAGGCACATGCCCCTGACTGGAATGGAACCTGGGACCTTTCAGTCCGCAGGCCAACGCTCTATCCACTGAGCCAAACCGATTTCAGCACCATGATGAACTCTGGCCTTGTGAGAAGCCAAAGTAGTTTTTATAAAGCAGTGGACCAAATTTCTTGCCTTTTACTCATAACCAAGGAACTTGGGCTATAAATAAACTCTTACAGGTGATTCTGTCATACTTTGGTTGACTAGGTAGGTATAAAGTTTATTTGTGTTGGATATAATCTTATTAACGATGAGGAAGAGATAAAAATAATCAAAAGCAGACAGAAGACAAAAATTACCAAAACAGTTAGAAAAACTCAAAGAGGATTGAATTTTAGTTCAAAGATCCATACTTAGGGTGTATCAGGTACCTGTTTTATAGGGTATGTTTATAATGATGATTCTGAATAACCAATAAGAAGTGAAATTATACTGTATACTAGAGGCCCAGTGCATGAAATTTGTGCATGGGGGTTGGGAGGGTGGGTCCCTCAGCCTGACTTGCACCCTCTCCAATCCAGGAGCTCTCAGGGGATGTCCTACTGATGGCTTAGGCCTGCTCCCCTAAGCCGAAATCTGGCCTCCCTTTGCAGGAGGCTACTGGGCTGATCAGGGGAAGGCTCTGCCTCCATCATCCCGCTGCTGCTTCTCCTGATGGCTGCAGCTGCCAAGGTGTTTTCATCAACACAGATTCTTGTCCCTTTTCCACAAAAAAAAATGACAGCTTTCTTTAGGCATTTTCAAAATGTCTCTTTCATAGGATATGACCTTTTTTTTTTTTTAAATCCTCACCTGAGAATATTTTTCCATTGATTTTTAGAGAGTGTGGAAGAGAGAGGGAAAGATAGAGAACCATCAATGTGAGAGGGACACTTCGATTGGTTGCCTCCTGCATGAGCCCTGACCTGGGCCCTGGCCAGGGTGGAGCTTGCAACCTAGGTACATGCCCTTGACCAGAATCGAAACTGGACCTTGTGGTCAGCAGGCCAAGGCTCTATCCACTGAGCCAAACCCGCTGGGGCAGGATATGACATTTCTTAGCCCCTCCAGCAGCAGACCTTCATTTTTTCTTCTAGGAGTGAGGTGGAAAAACCCTATATCACCTTCTTGGATTCTTATTACCCAAGTTACCAAGAACACTCTGAGTGGCGTATGGGGAGCTTAGCCAATGAATGGTCAGAGAAGGTGTTTCCTCTGCAGCTCACGCACAGAGGTGGGACTGGTGGTGTGCGCAGCTGGCAGGCCCCGTTGTCTCTGGGCCTGTGCCATCCATGGCTTGCCTCACTGTACATTCAGTCTCCTCTCGCCCACCTGTGCATGCAGCCTCCTCCTGAGCAGTTGTGATGTTATGGTGTTTGGACTAATTTGCATATTACCCCTTTGTGTGTGTGTGTGTGTATGAAGTTAGGGAATGTCTTATTTAAAAAAAATGATTTCCAACTCCTAATATTTAAAATACTCTAAGGGTTAAAGTTCAGTTAACCTGGAAAATTAAGGTAGATGTAGATGAAATGTGTATCAGTGTGAGAGTATACACTAGGGTAGTAAGGATATCATTTCTCACATGTCTCCACTGAAACAGTTGCTATGTAAGTAATTTCAGGGAACTACTTCAGAAATTGTAGTAGTGCTGATTAAGATGTGTATCAGTCAGCACTAGTGCAGGTTCTGAGTGTCACTGAATGCTAATTAAACAGCTTCAGTCTTTTTTTAATTAAAGGGAATTATATATTAATTCCACCCCCACAATTCATGGCATATCCCAACTAACATCATGTGTAAAATAAAATAAGATTACAAGCAACTAAAATACAAAGATTAATTTAACTACTTGCTTCAGCTAAGACTTACAGAAGAAATATGGTAGTGATGCCATATGAAAGCTGAAGACTTAAAGGATTAAATTAGCTTTTTAGAAAATTTTATTATACCTTTATAATAAAGCACCCCCTCTCCCCCCAGTGGAAAGGTGCTTTGTAAGTTTTTTGAATAGTACACTTTGAAATATTTTTATTGTAGACCACATTCAGTTAGACCCAGTAAAGTAAGTACTCTTTTGCACTTTGTTGAATTCAGATCAAATTTCTTTCATGCTTTAATTTGTTTAACCTTTATATTTGACATTGCTTTCACTATGTGAGTGCATGTTAGGAAAATTTTGTTGATAACAATTTAATCTTCCTTTCAACCTATTCTTGTTTTTAAAAAGTCTATTAGTCAGGGTTTATCAGAGAAACAACCATTAAGATTATATGTGTTTCTCCTCCTCCTCCTCCTCCCACCCCCCATACACACACCAGAAAAAGAGAAAAAGAAATCCCACAATTTGCTGTTTTCAAACTAGAGACCAAGGAAAGCTGGTGGTATCATTTGAAGAGCTGAGAGCTGTGAAACAGTGGGTATAGATGAGTGAAGGCATGAGACCCAGGAACACAAGGCAGGATAATATTGGATGTCCCAGCTCAAGCTACCAGGTGTAGAACAAATTCAACCTTTATCTTTTTACTAGAGGCCTAGCACCCAAAATCTCAAAAAACCCAGCCCTGATGTACTGCAGGACCCAGAGTCAAGTCCCATCGGTGCTGGCAGGGACATAGCATGAAGTCCTGTCAGTGCCCCAAGATCCAGAGTCATGCCCCTGCTCACCTGCGTGCGCCTCGCTGTGCACGCAGTCTCCTGGTGACCAGTCTTTGGTTGTTAAGGCATGACGGCGTCAGGACCAAGGGTTTTTTATAATAGAGATTCTATTCAGGCTCTCTCTACGGATTTGATTACGCTCACTCACATTGGGGAGGCCCATCTGCTTTAATCATTTCTCCAATTCAAATACTAATCTCTTCTAGAAACACTTCCACAGACATTCCCAGAAATAATGCTTAACCAGACATCTGGGCATCCTGTGGCCCACTCAGGTTGATATAAAATTGATCATTGCAAATGATTGTTACTTTAAAAAAGCATCTGCAATAAATATGTCAAAATGTTTACATTTAGATATCATGTCACATGTCTTTTTCTGGCACTTCTGGTAATGTCTTGGTAACTCCATTGGATGCCTGCCATGGGAACCCATGTTCTTTTGTGCTAAAGCGAGTAGAGCCATACTTTCCCAGAGTATAGTGTGTGTATACATAGGTTGATAGAGACTAGCTACAACAGTAGATGATAGAACTGAGGCTCTGAGCAGATGGAGCTAAATGTTTATTTGTAAGGAGATCCTGAAGTGACCTGAGTGCCTCTCTGTTACACATTTAATCTGAGTTGTGTTTTTTTTTAAGAGACTGGCTTATTTGCTTCCTGGGTCATTTTAAAAAACATTTCAAAATAAGAGTGATGCAGAGTTGTGTATCATTTCTAGAAGAAATACTCTCTTCTCTTTTAAAATATGTACTACTCTTCATATGGCTTCAGTACGTAGATTTTTATGAATATTAAAAATGTAAGCTTTCGATCTGTTTCCACAGACTTTCCAAGCTGCCATTGGTAAAAAAAGATTTTTGTAACTTTTACAAATGTATGAACTTAACCAAAGTTAAATGATAATATGTATGGAAAAAGGATTAGAAAGCGTTCTTGTCCCTTTGTTGGTTTAAATATCTGTGTCTTGTCTGAAATTTAATTGTAAAACACTTAAGAAAACTAAGGGTTTTACAAGTTGGAACAAAAAAATAAGAAGCTTGACATATTTAAGTGAAAAGTAGAACTAAGACTTTTTGTTCATTTTTATAAAGAGCCTGATTCTTTAACTTTGCAATTTTTCTTTTAAGCAAGGCTGTAATTAGTGTCATAACTGAAAAATTTCAACAGCATAAATATAAAGGTATTTAAAGTGGCAGTTTTAGGCACAACATACTGATTGGATTAAACTCAATTGCTAGCATTGCTTGGTAATAATGAAACAAGAAAAGAAAGAAGACATAGATTTGTCTATTTAAGAGAGGTAGATAATTTCGTTGTGACTCCTTTTATTTAGATTACCAACGATCTGGTTGCTAAAGCAGTTGGATCCTGTTTAGTGTGTATTTTACTTGGCTTATTCAGGCTAGCTTGGCACAGTTGACTGTTCAGGTATGGCAACTTTCTATCCCTTGATTTAGAAAAATCTTTTCCCTTGGTATTTTTTCCCTTTGACTATTCAATCTCTTGATGTTCCTCTGAGTTTTCTCTTTACCTCTCTTCTTTCTCATAATGCTTTTGCACATTATTATTATTATTTTTTAACACATTTGTGTGTGTTTTTTTAAAATATATTTTCATTGATTTCAGGAAGGAAGAGGGGGAAAGAGACAGAAACATCCATGATGAGAGAGAACCACTGATCGGCTGCCTCCTGCAAGTCCGCCCACTGGGGATTGAGTCCACAAACCGGGCATGTGCCCTTAACCGGGACCTTTCAGTTCGCAGGCCAATGCTTTATCCACTGAGCCAAACTGGCTAGGGCTGCACATTATTTTTTATATTTTTACTTTTTATCCTCACTTGAGGATATGTTTATTGATTTTTAGAGAGAGAAAGAGAGAGACATAGACATAGACATCAGTTGGTTGCCTCTTGTACACACATCCCAACTGGGAATCCAACCTGTAACTTTTTTAGTGTACTGGACAATGGTCCAACCAACTGAACTACCAGGCCAGGACTTGCACACTGATTTTTAATAATATTAATTACCGTAAGATAGATAAATGCTTGACATCTCAATTGAAAACAGTGCATCTTTCTCACTTCCTTATTAGACTTTTTTCTTTCCCTCTCCCCTACTCCCCTCCCAGTGAACATCATATTTACCAAAGAAAAGATCAAGTTTTAAGTGAATGGAGGTGGTATGCACAGAAGGATACATAAAGCTTACGTTTTCAGAGACATGATTTTTTTCTTCCTCTTAGGATATGTGCAAGGAATGAGTGACTTACTTTCTCCTCTTTTATATGTGATGGAAAATGAGGTGGATGCCTTTTGGTGCTTTGCCTCCTACATGGACCAAATGGTAAGAACGGGGTTCCCCCCTTTAAAAGCTAATTTGAATTTTTAGTTGTATAATGTTATTATATAAAAGAATGAGTTATATTTAGTTATGATGGGACTTTAGAAACTTGCTTTATGTTGTTTGTTTTTTAAATAGCCTTTTCAAGAGGCTTGGAAATGCCGACATTGTTTTTAATACAAGAAATAGAAAGTGCCTGTAGTACAGGAATAATCAGGTTTTAATATCAGTTAATGCTTATATTCTGCAGAAGGGCCATGAATCATTACAGAATATTGATGAGATGGATGAATGTAATTCTTGTGAACTAGTTGAACTTTCATATCATGTGTTTAGAGATAAAGCTTAGTCATACCAAGTAATATCCTTACCTTTTGTGAACATTTTGGATTTTGTCACTGATTTTTCTCCAGATGTGTTTGAATTATTTGTAATGCTGACACTTTTTTAGTAATTCATTGTTATTTTCCTCAGAAACATGTGGTTATGAGAGTTGAACTATGTCTATATATACTTATTACTACAAAGAACATTTTATCATCATTGTTCTATCTTGGCAGTGGAATTGTAGAATAGTAGTACAGAGAGAATGTAACAGGGAAATAAAATAGAACAGTCTTCTCAAGTTACCTCTTAGAAAGAAAACAGAGCAGAAGGTCTAAGAGTAGATAAAGGCATATGAAATGCAAAGACTTGATCAATATATAGGTCACTTTACTATTTCAGAATAAGATTGATATACTTCATGATGGGCCTTGAAGTCGGATATTGAAATGGCTTGCTTGCAACAGGATAAAGATTTTGAATATGAAGTCATTTAAAATGTTTCCTAGCAATATAGGGTTTAACTAGAGTTCTGGGATACAAATGTGGAGTTTGGCAATGGTACCCTTCTGATTCGATTACTAGGTGTTCCAGTTAATTTATTAATGTGGATTTTTTTTTCAATAGATGGATTTATACATATGTTGATATATGTGATTTGATATGTATGTTATTTTGTTGTATTGACAACAAGCTTCAAAACTTCATGTGTCAACTTTGCTGAAGGTGTTAACATCATAGATATTTTTACACTTTAAAAATGTCTAATTTCGTGCCAACAAAAGAGCATTTGCGGAAAGTTAAAATTCGTTACTTTATTTTGAAGAAAAGTGCTGTTGAATACTTTGGGAAGCTTATGGTGAATACTTCAGGAAGCTCCATCTCAAGATACTTGTGGATGCTGACTTAAATGTTTTAAAATGATTTCGATGTGAAAGACAAAGAACGTCCAGATCAACTGAAAAAGTTTGAAAGACCAACAATTACAAGCATTGGATGAAGATGTGTGTCAAACTCAAAACAACTTGAAGAAAGATTAAACATTGCTCAGTAAACAATTTCTAATTGTTGACAAGTGATGGAAATATTTTAAAGGAAGGAAAATGGGTGCCACATCAACTGAACAGAAGACAAATGGAAAACCGAAAAGTCATCAATAAAATGTTGATTCACGGCACGAAAGAAAGTCTTTTTTGCATTGAATTGTGACTGGCGATGAAAAGTGGATTTATTTTGAGAATCCCAAATGCACAAAATCATGAGTTGATCCAGGTCAACCATCAACATCGACTGCAAGGCCAAATTGCTTCAGAAAGAAGACAATGCTCTGTGTTTGGATTCAAGAAGGTATGGTGTATTATGAGCTGCTAAAACAAGATGAAACCGTTAATACTGATCGCTCCCGACAACAAATAATCAATTTGAACCATGCTTTGGTCATGAAATAAACAGAATGTTCCAGAAGACACAGCAAAGTAATTTTGCTTCATGATGTCACACCATCACACACTTTAAAACCTGTTAAAGATACATTAAAACATCTTGCCTGGGAAGTGTTAACCCAACTGCTGTATTCACCAGACCTTGCTCCTTCAGATTACCACTTGTTGCGATCGATGGCACATGCACTTTCTGAGCAGCACTTCAAAATATACGAAGAAGTGGAAAATTGGTTCTCTGAATGGTTTGCCTCAAAACAAAAGTTCTATTGGGACAATATCCACAAATTACCTGAAAGATGGGGAAATGTGTAGCTAGCAGTAGACTTTACTTTGAATAAAGCACTTTTGTTGTTTCTCTTGAAATTATCATGTTTTCTTTGATTATAAAAATCTGCATTATTAACAGGTACATCTGGTACTATTCTTCCCGTTTCTTACCAATTCTTTCCCCTGCAATTTTTCTCACTTTTGTCTGTTTACTCAAGTCTTATCCATGGATCCAGCACATCCTCACTTCTCTTGCTCCTAGTCCACATGCATAATGAAATTTGATGATTTTAAAATTTAAAATATCTTTTGCTATTAAATTGATAAATATACAAATTATATAGTTTTTTCCTATACACTAATGTTTTTGAATTATTTGGAAAGATTATTAATTGCAGTAATATCATAATTTGTCTTCCTTTTTGATTTATTGATTTTACCTGCCTTCTTAGTTCTAATTACTCCTAAATGCTCTAGAAACCTGAGGCATTTGTTACAAAGATCTGTACAACTGATACTAATTGTATAAGAACTCTTGTTTGCTTTTCTTGTGTTTCTCTTGTTTATCCTCTTTCCACTAGAGCCAGTATGTTCCTTGATAAAGGGTCCATGTCTTTGCTAGTTTATTTCCCTGATATGCTTCCAGAATTTTCCCAATGCCTGATACAGTATTGTTGTTCAACAGATTTTTGTAGAATAAACACATGAATATTTCTCTAGTGCTTCGTTTAGACCTCAACTTATATAGTAGTATGTACTCCAAGAGTTAACATGAACATACTGCATTTAGTTTATTATTATAACTAGAGTCTGGTGCACGAATTCGTGCACAGGTGGGCTCCGGCCACCTGCCCGATTGGGGCTGATAGAGCCCGATCGAGCTAGGCTGGCCAGGGGTGGTGGGGAGGACTCGGGAGGTTGGACAGTTGGCCCCATGGGTGATTGGGGGACTAGCCCTGCCCCATGGTCGAACTCCTGGTAGGTCAGACTCCTGCCTGAGGGGACAATGTGCATATTAGCCTTTTATTATATAGGACAGTTTTCATAAAACAGGAAATATTGGCATGTTCCAATATAATGGCTTATGATACCATCTATGTACATGTATTTAGGTCTCAAATGTAAAGATTACTTTTCTGACCACCTGTAATATACACTTGTAATCTATTATTTTTTGTATATGAAGATTCAAGTTCTGTCTTTTTTTAAAAATATATATATTTTATTGAGTTTTTACAGAGAGGAATGGAGAGAGATAGTTAGAAAAGAAACATCGAAGAGAGAGAAACATTGATCAGCTGCCTCCTGCACACCCCCTACTGGGGATGTGCCCTTGACTGGAATCGAACCTAGGATCTTTCAGTCTGCAGGCTGACGCTCTATCCACTGAGGCAAACCGGTTTCAGCTCAAGTTCTGTCTTTTCATAATAAATGCTTTCTGTGTCTACCTTTTTCATTGAGGATAGTCTGGAATCTTTTCTAGTCTTTATTCTAAAAAGATCTCTTAATATATTATCTACTAACATCTCCCCCCCGCCCCCATAATATTTGAGTGAAAGGGCAGTATGTTGCAATTTAAAAAATCTACATTATTTTTCACTCTATTGCTATTGTTTTGGTGCCCTTACATCAGTGCTGCAGTTGTTTGATTTCATTTTGTGTTATGGCTTTATTTTATATGACATGGTATTTCTTATGTAATGGCTGGCCTAATATCTACAGATTTACTTTTGTTGATACTTACTCTCATCTAATGTAGGTGTAGGCACAGACTTTGTCTGTTACGGAAATATGGAAACACTTGCAAAATGATCTAATGAACTTCCTTTTTTTAAAATATATATTTTATTGATTTCTTACAGAGAGGAAGGGAGAGGGATAGAGAGTTAGAAACATCAATGAGAGAGAGACATTGATTAGCTGCCTCCTGCACACCCCCTACTGGGGATGCGCCCACAACCAAGATACACGCCCTTGACCAGAATCGAACCTGGGACCTTTCAGTCCACAAGTCGATGCTCTATCCACTGAGCCAAACCAGTCTCGGCTAATGAACTTTCTTATACACACCATTCATTTATTTTTTATTTTTTAATTTTAATTTTAATAAATTTTTATTGTTCAGATTATTACAGTTGTGCCTCTTTTTTCCTCCAATAGCTTCCCTCCACCTGGTTCCCACCCCACCTTCTGCCCTTACCTCCCCCCCCCATTGTACTCATCCATACATGTATGATTTTTGTCCAGTCTCTCCCTGCACCCCTCTCACCTCGTTCCCCCTGAGAATTATCAGTCCACTCCCTTTCTATGCCCCTAATTCTATTATATTCACCAGTTTATTCTGTTCATCAGATTTTCAGTTCACTTGATTTTTAGATTCACTTGTTGATAGATATGTATTTATTGTTCATAATTTTTACCTTTACCGTTTTCTTCTTCCTCTTCTTAAAGAATACCTTTCAGCATTTCATATAATTCTGGTTTGGTGTTGATGAACTTCTTTAGTTTTTTCTTATCTGTGAAGCTCTATTTCTGACCTTCAATTCTGAATGATAGTTTTGCTGGGTAGAGTAATCTTGGTTGTAGGTTCTTGCTATTCATCATGTTGAATACTTCTTGCCACTCCCATATGGCCTGCATAGTTTCTGTTGAGAAATCAGCTGACAGTTGAATGGGTGCTCCCCTGAAGGTAATGAACTATTTTTCTCTTGCTGCTTTTAATATTCTCTCTTTGTCTTTTGTTCTTGGTATTTTAAATATGATGTGTCTTGGTGTGGTCCTCTTTGGATTCCTTTTGTTTGGGGTTCTGTGCACTTCCTGTATTTGTAAGACTATTTCTTTCACGGGGGCGGGGGGGGGGGGGTTGGGGGATGGGAGTTTTCAGTCATTATTTCTTCAAATAGGTTTTCAGTATCTTGCTCTCTCTCTTCTTCTGGCACCCCAATAATTCGGGTCTTGGTACACTTGAAGTTGTCCCAGAGGCTCCTTACACTATCTTCACATTTTTTTATTCTTTTTTCTTTTCTAGTGGAGTGTTTTTTGCTTCTTTGTATTTCAAATCTTTGACTTGATTCTTGCATTCCTCTAGTCTGCTATTAGGTTTCTGTATAATATTTTTTATTTCAATCAGTGTATGTTTAATTTCTAGTTTTTTCTTTTTCATCTCCTCTTGGGTCTCGCTAAATTTATCTATTTTTTCTAGGAAATTCTTAAAAAACCTTATAACCATGGTTTTGAAGTCTATATCCAGTCGTTTGTTTTCCTCCATTTCTTTTGTTTGTGATTTGTTCTTTAGTCTCCACAATTTTGCTGCTTCTCTGAGTTGGTAGTGTAGCTTTGTGTGCTAGCTCTCCTATGTGGCCCAGTAGCTCTGCCTCCCCTGTTACCTGAGGCGGACACACTTGGTGCCCCCCTTTCTGAACTGTGTGTACAGCCTTGTTGTAGTTAAGTCTTGATAGTTGTTGGTATCTCTGGGGGGGATTGACCTCCAAGCCAATTGGTTTTGAGGATCAGCTGTGTCTTTGACCTCACCATTCATTTTGTCATAAGGTTTAGCCCCTCTTTTTTCCTCACCTCCCACCCTTATAGAATATATATGCATGTGTATATGTATGTATACATTATATGTAATATGCATATATGTAAATTATATGAAAAATATATTTTAGCTTTAACATGTGTCTCATTTTAAAGAACCATTTCTTAAATTTGACAACATTAGGGAAATCTGCAATGTCAAAACTATTTTCATGACAATACTAGAAGTCTTTCCCTAGTATTTATAGATATAAAATTTATTTTACACATTTATTTATAGATACGGTTGAAGCCCTTTGTATATTCATATAGATCTTATTTTTTCTCCAGGAATAGCTTCTTTTTCAAAGTTGGCTTCTGTCATTTTGGGAGTGCTTCTTTTTATAGCTGAGTAGATAACAGTAGGGATGCCATGTTGGTATTTCTAAACCATGTGTCAAACAAAAATGATGCTGTTAATCAGAGAGTTAATTCTGCCTTTTCCCTACAGGTCCAGGTGGTAAATGTGAAGAAACTCTGTGTGTGCGTGTGTGTGTGTGTGTGTGTGTAGTTTCTTCATATTATATTATATACAAACTATATATATTAATATCTCTATATTGATTTCAGAGGGAAAGGGAGAGGGGCGAGAGTGATAGAAATATCAATGATGAGAGAGATTATTGATGGGCTGCCTCTTGCACACCCCCTACTGGGATCGAGCCTGCAAACCAGGCATGTGCCCTTGGTTGGAATTGAACCCAGGACTCTGCAGGCCGACGCTCTATCCACTGAGCCAAACCAGCTAGAGTGAAACTTACCTTTTTAAAAAATGTGTGTGTGTGTGTGTGTGTGTGTGTGTGTGTGTGTGTGTGTGTGTGTGTAATGATTTCAGAGAGGAAAGGAAAGAGATAAAAACAATGATGAGAGAGAATCATATCTTAAACCTTCTCATTAAAGAGAAACCAGTTTATTGAGAATCTGTAGCCTGCCTTTTTTTTTTCTACCAAGAATGGGTGATTTCTAATCTGATACGTACTTCTGATACAGCACCACTATTGTCTCTAAAACTAAAAAAGAAGTGTGAGGGAGGGGATGTTCTTAGGCTTTTCACAAGGGGAAGGGTAGTGGTCACCAAAGAGGGTTGGTGCACATTTTAAAGAGATCAAACTAATCTAAGAAGACTTTTATTTATTTTGGTTCCCCTTTTCCATCTTTGATGTGTTGGTAGGGAATTTACTCAACTTTGAAGATTTTGGAAGCATGTAAACCTCAGCAGTTCTCAAACTTTGTGATCTTAGGACCCCTTCACACTCTTCAATCTTATTGAGTACCCCAAAAGCATTTGTTTATGTGGGTTATATCTATTGATGTTTATTGAATGAAAATTAGTTCTGAGAAATTTATGCTTACTCATTTTAAAATAATGGTAAACATACTATACCTTATGTATAACATTTTAAAATGGAAAGTTAGTTTTCCAAAACAAAAACAGATTTGCTGAGAAAAGGGATTGCTTTATATTTCCATTTTTTTAAATGTCTAGTTTAGTCCTACCTGCTTCTGAATTGAGCGTTTTGCATTATCACCTTTATATAACCTTTATACTTTGGGGAAAAAAAATCGTTGACATTGTTACAGTTTTCTCCCATCTTGTGAGAGATTTTAAAGTGCAAGATGCATATAATCTTCTAGTATTGTCATGAAGATAGTTTTGACACTGCAGATTTCCCTAATGTTGTCAAATTTAAGAAATAGTTAATTCTTTAAAATGAGACACATGTTAAAGGTAAAATATATTTTTCATATAATTTGAAGAAATATTTTAAAATGGAAATGATTTGATGAAAGTTTATTTTCCAAATGTGTTTTCTTTAATCAAATTTCTTATTCCATGTCAGAAATTAGTATGTTAATCAGTCTATAGTTAATTGTTTCCACATTCTTTTTTATCTAAATCAAAGGAATAGAGGGGAAAATAATCTGTCATTTGAGACCAAGGATTCTCCTTCCCTCTTTTTGAATGTTGCTCTAACTTTTTTTAAAAATTTCTTTATTGACTAAGGTATTACATATGTGTTCTTATTGCTCTAGCTTTTTAATTTGTTGTGATTAAAAAAAATATCAGTATGGTATGAGTCCAATATTTGTTTTTAGACTTATGATTTAGTTATTAGTTAATTACGTACTATAAAATATTTATTAAATATTACTTATATGGTAACATGTATTTCCTTCTATAAAGCACCAGAATTTTGAGGAACAAATGCAAGGCATGAAGACCCAGCTAATTCAACTAAGTACTTTACTTCGATTGTTGGACAGTGGATTTTGCAGTTATTTAGGTAAGGAGTGAATCAAGAACTATACCCAGCAAATTGTAGGGTAATTCAGAGGGAGAAAAAAATGTAAATGACTCTTTTAAAGACATATATGCTCTATTGCTGATGCCAGGATTCCTTTGAGGAATAAAAGTGTGAGACCACACTTTGCGTGCTTATGTCTTAAAATTAAAAAAAAAATATATATATATATAGTTGTGTTCTTTTTAATATTTTTTTATTAATATGTTTTTATTAATTTCAGAGAGAGGGAAAGAGAGGGAGGGAGATAGAAACATTGTTCGGCTGCCTCCTGCACATCCCTTATGGGGATCAAGCCCACAACCCGGGCCATGTGCCCTAACTAGAATTCAACTGGCTAACTCTTGGTGTATGAAACAATGCTCAGCCAACTGAGCCACACTGGCCGGTCTGTGTACTTATGTCTTAAAACAATTTATTTTTAAAATGAGTTATTTGTTGTTATTTGATTGTTTTCTTTTAAAGAAGTTAGCCTGCAAACTTTGAATTGTTTCTTTTAATTAGTAGAAGACAAATGTGTAGAACTTTCAGTAGCCTAAAATGCATAAAGAAATTTGAGTTTGAAATAGGTCATTGTGTTCTGAGATAATTAGCATGAGAGTAAGCCATATATATATATTTTTCCCCCTCTGTATAGAATCTCAGGACTCTGGATACCTTTATTTTTGCTTCAGATGGCTTTTAATCAGATTTAAAAGGGAATTTAGTTTTCTAGATATTCTTCGATTATGGGAGGTAAGTTCTTAAATTATACAAATATATTATTCTATAGAATATAAATGGATTATACCAGTCTAACTGAAATTGCTAAAGCAAGTATGTTTTCAAATTATGATAGTTTGTTCTCTCCTTAAAGTGAATGATCTTAAACTGAATACCTGGTCTTTGGAACCTTTTTCTGTAAATTATAATCCTTATGAGTTTTGGGGCTAGTTGGTCCTCCAGATCTAGTTCTCTAGACTATTTGTGTCTGTGTTCTCTGCTGGGGAGACTTGACTGACTCTGCCATATTCTGGTATAGGTTGTAGAGTTCAAGGAAGTTTTAGCAGGCGAAACAGTTGAAATGGCACTGTATTTATATGTTGAGATATTGAGAGGGAGCAGACTTGTATTTTGCTTTATAAAAGAAACTTAAGTTAGAGCAAAATATGAATAAAAACATAATGCATCCTACTACAGTGGTACCTCTACAGTGGTACCTCGAGATACGAGTTTAATTCGTTCTGTAACCTTGAGGCATGGGAAACTATGAGACGCTCGAATCACGGTAAACTGGTGGGTCTTGTGTGGCCAGCCGATCCGTGCGATTACTCCTATCTCAAATGTTGCTCGTATTTCAAAGCAAAAATTGCTCGCTCATCGGCTCGTATCTCAAAAATCTCGTATGTTAGGGCACTCGTATCTCGAGGTACCACTGTATCTGTATTTAACAGACGAGGAAGTCAGAGTTTCAAGAAAAGCTCACATATTGTTTTCTTTTTTAAAAATACGTTTTTATTTAATTTTTATAGAAGAAAGGAGAGGGATAGAGTGATGGAAACATCAATGAGAAAGAAACATTGGTCAGCTGCCTCCTGCATGCCGCATATTGGAGATTGAGTCCACAACTTGGGCATGTGCCCTGACTGGTCGATGCCCAACCACTGGGTTACAACAGCCAGGCAAAACTCGTGTATTATTCTTTTTATAATATATTTTATTGATTTTTTACAGAGAGGAAGGAAGAGGGATAGAGAGTCAGAAACATCAATGAGAGAGAGAGACATCAATCAGCTGCTTCCTGCACATTCCCTACTGGGGACGTGCCCACAACCAGGATACATGCCCCCGACCGGAATCGAACCTGGGACCCCTCGTCCCCAGGCCAACACTCTATCCACTGAGCCAAACCGGTTTTGGCTAAAACTCGCGTATTCTTGACCTGAAATCATATTTTTAAAGTTTGTCAATTTTGTTAAATTAGTATCTTAACTTTTTTAAAATGACGAATTAAGAATATTATCACATAGCTAGAATAACTTCCTACTCTTTGTTTACCAAATATGTTGGGATGTTAAGTGAAAACCCTTGGAAGTTTATTGAATTTAATTTAAACTTTAAAATATTGGATTAGTCTGAAAATTATTCAACTTGACTTACTCCTGGTAAAAGAAATGAAAACATGTTAAGTATGCTTTAATAGTATGGTTATATGGATCTTTCTATGTTTCCCGATAAGATATTATTAGGTACATTAACCAGGAGGAAATTAAGGCCTTAAATTTGAGGGCATTACTTATATTTAGGGAGAATTGCAGCTATTGATCAAACATTTTATGCATTTGGGTATACATTTGGGTTAGTTCATTTTTTTGTCACAATATATGACATATAATAATATTATGTTTAAAATATAGAGTTGTCTGTGGGTGTTTTTGATTCCATGCATTGTGTAACTGAATCTTTCTTATTTATAGGATTTAGTTTTCTAGAGACAGAAGGTGATTTAAAAGTGTGAAACAGCATGTAATTGAAAGTTCAGGACAATATTGAAAATGCCTCTAACCCTTACACCTTAAACTTAACCTCATAGCTGTGGCTCCTTAATACCATTCATCGTATTGGTTAGACTCGAAGATTTACTTATTGTAGTTACCTAAAGAGCTACATTTGGAATTCATTGTGTTCACAGACTGTTAAGCTTGATGTTAATTACTTTTAATTTCATTTTGGAGTGAAGAAGGAAGGTTTGTGAGGGAACATAACAAGGTAAAGATAAGACTTTCCTTCTTTACTCCTCATTTCCTAACTAGAAAACTGGTGGACTACCTCATCTAGGCAACTTCTGCTTCACATAGAAGGCATTTAGAGTTCAACATTGTATATGTGAGGAAAATGTTTTAGAATTACTATAGTTTGCTAAATAGTTGTTTTGTTTTATAGGTAATGTGGACTGAGTTACCATGTAAAAATTTCCATCTTCTTCTCTGTTGTGCTATTCTGGAATCAGAAAAGCAGCAAATAATGGAAAAGCATTATGGTTTTAATGAAATACTTAAGGTAGTTATTTCTTTAATTTTGTTTTTTTCCTGTATGTTGATACACAAAACATTTTCTTGGAGATTTATTGAATCCCTCGAGTAATTTAAACTGTGTCAGTGACTCTGGGAGTGACAGTTCATTAGTTACACATTGGCCAGTTATTTTTACCTGAGTAATTAGGAGAGAAGAAAATTCAACATACACTTTTTTTGTGGTTTAGTTTTCTAAAAGAATATTGTTATTTTGCTTATAACTTTTAAGATAGCAGACTTGTGACAGCTGTTAGATTTAATATTCCATAAGCTTATTAGTTATTTTTCAGCTTTAAAACAGGGAAATGATCTAAGAAAAGATGTATTAAATGTTCTGTTCGTTTGTAGTGTGTGAATATTTTTATTTTAAGGGTTTTATCTATAGTAAAATGTAAGTGGTAATTATTTATATAGTAGAACATATAGTGTTCCCAATTTTGACTTATTTTATTGATTCATTTTAGCATATTAATGAATTGTCCATGAAAATTGATGTAGAAGATGTATTGTGCAAGGCAGAAGCAATTTCTCTACAGATGGTAAAATGCAAGGTATACAGTGTGTGTGTGTGTGTGTGTGTGTGTGTGTGTGTATTTTTTTAACCCTCACCCAAGGATATGTTTAGTGAGAGGGAGGAAGGGAGGGAGAGAGAGAGAGAGAAAGAGAGAGGGAGAGGGGGAAGGAGTGAGGGAGGGAGAGGGAGAGAGACAGACAGACATTAATGTGAGAGAAACATTGATCGGTTGCCTCCAGTGCACACACCAACCAGGGATTGAACTCACAACCTTTTGGTGTACGGGATGATGCTCCAATTGTTTGAGCCATCCTGCCAGGGCTCAAGGTATACAGAATTTTAAATAATTACAAGAATTTTTGTTTGTTTTTGGTGGGTTGAGTTCAAGAATGAATTTTTCTTCTTAGAAATAATATAAATAAATGGCAGTTTTAGCAAGTTGAAGGCAGACACAAAGCATTGGCTAGCATTTTGTTTAACATTATAGGTTTACAACATGTAATTGAAAACAGTTGGTTAACCATGCTAGATGAAAATCATATAATAAGGCAAAATGGGAAAAGTAATAAAAACATTTCTGTGGCAACCATCAAGGCTGTAGAATTTTTTAAAAAATATGTTTTTATTGATTTCAAAGAGGAAGGGAGAGGGAGAGAGAGAAACATCAATAATAGAGAATCATTGGCTGCCTCCTGCATGCCTCCTCATGAGGATCGAGCCAGCAACCCGGACATGTGCCCTATCCGGAATCGAACCATGACCTCCTGGTTTATAGGTCAATGCTCCACCACTGAGCCACACTGGCCAGACGAGGTTGTAGAATTTAAGCATTGGTATGTATTCCCCAGTCGATTTAGTGACTACAGAATAGAACCTCATATTGAATATGTAGTGTCTCTAAATAAAGACATATGCTAATCAGAAATAATTAGTCACGCCATTACATTTATATAGCATGCTCTTAATTTGTTTGAAAACAAGGCAAATTTGATCATCTGAATTCAAATCATTAATGTATTTTAGCGTTTGCATTTTTATGAGAATTCTTATTTGGTTTTTGTGTCATTTGTTCATGGTTCCAAGTGCTTATTTTGGTTCAGTTTAAACACTCATTTAGTAGCTATTCTGTTCAAAACATATCAGTGATACCTTCTTACTTTTAAAGGAACTTTTGTATACTGAGGGAGAAAGCATGAATAAGATAGAAAAACAAGGAGAATGAAACAAATGCTAAATATTAGTAACTTTCAATAATAAAGATAAAATATTAGTAACTATATATTTTTGGATGTGATAAGGTGGGGTGAAGAGCAATTAATTCAGAATAGATCATGGAATCACTTAATGAAAAAAAGGGGTTAGGATTTCATTATGGAGTGAAGAAGGAAGTCTGTGAGGGACCATAACAATTATGCTCTTAGAACAAATGTTCAGATTCTGGCTGGAATCAATGTAATCTTAATTAGAAGTGTTACTTTGTGGTTAATTTTCCTGTATGGTGAATGATGGTTTTGTTTTTCATATTCAGGAATTGCCACAAGCAGTTTGTGAGATTCTGGGGCTTCAGGACAGTGAAGTCACAACACCAGATTCAGACACTGGTGAAGATGAACATGTTGGCTTGAATGCTTGTTCCACACCTGCGTTTCAGAGTAACTCATTGCCTGTACTTGCTGCTAGTGGAGCCAGAGATGACAGCTCAACACAGATATCAGTGTCCCCAAATGTTAGCAGATTAACACCTGCATGATCCTTCTTGTTGCTTACTTTTTGAAGAGACACTTTGTTGCAGCTTCTTTTCAAGTTTTTGAAAGGTGGAAATTTTAAATCTTGGTAATGATCATGCTTTAAGATTAATGGAAAGAAAGTGTACTGATGTTCTTGCATTAAAGCTTTACAAAGATTTACACTAATTATTTTTGTAGTTACTTCTACCAAATAGCCTTTCTTTTTCAATAACATTCCTTAGTATTTTTATAGCTAAGCACATTTTATTTTCTTGTGGACGAACTGGAATCGAATAAATACTACAAGTGGATGAGTTGGAAATTACGCACTTTGAACCATTCACTTTGTTTACTCTAAATTTAATGGCTTTGGATTTTATGAAATGAAATGTTGAGCCTTCCTATAGCATTCTAAGCTGAGAAGTAGATTGCTGCCCAGTGACAAAATAAAAGAATTTTTCTCTGTTGTTTACAATAATATTCAGCTTAAATATTTATGCTGGTTGAATATGATTTAAATTGGACATTTTCATCAATGCAATTTCATGTGTAGATAAAGAGCTCCTTCAACCATAAGAGGATTGGCAGTATATTTTTTACAATGGACTTTTGTTCACTTGTATATAAAGACTATATAAGTACTTATTTATGAGTATAAGAAAGGAATAGCATATTTTCTTTAACTGAATAAACTTGATTTATATAACCTGATTTGACAATACATAGCATCAATACGAGATCTTTTTCAAAACTATTTTCTTAAGCATTTATTTCATGAGGCTACATTCAATCCTATACCTGGTATAATTTTGAAATTAACTGCTTATAATCTCACTTTCTTAATGTTTTATTATCTTTCCTAATAATGTATTAACTACTAATTAATCTGGTCTTTAAATTTTTATAAAATACTCTTTACAAAAAGCTTATGTAAAAAATTTCAGTATACTATCACAAGTCTCAAAATAGTACTCTTTTGTATATGAACAAAGCTGTTGTTTTTACCATGCAGTGTTGCATGATTTTAAGTTATGTGGAATTAACATAACTGATTCCGTTTTAATTGTTATTTGCTAATGTCTGTACATATCATTAAAATACATTTGAAGTTGAAATAGTGTTTTCAGTTAAATCACACCTAGGAAAAAATCTGGTTCTTTATTTGGAGAAAAAAATCCAAGATGGACCCAGTAAGTTTCATATTTTATGTGATTGAAACAGTCAATTGAATGAGTTGTGGAAATGAGAAAGAAATAAGACTCCTGTCATAAAAAAGTTTTCACCGGCATGAAATTGGGCACAGTGTTGCCATGAAGGATATAATTATGTGATGCAGTAAAGCAGCTTCCTGCAATTGATGCTAATAATGTAAAATGTGATGCAGTTCTAAAATGATCCTATAGATAGATTCCCACCCTTCCATAAAACTAAGGAACCAAATGAAATTTTTTCCTACTTGAGCATTAACTGACAATCATGACAGAACCATTAGATGTTAGTTTTTAATATCATATGTGTTATCTTTCATCAGTTAATAATGAGTAAGCCTATTCAGGAAAAAAAAAAAAAAGTAAACTGATCAAAACCCTGGAATCTCCAGCCTTTCATTTCCTGCTGTTCAGGAAATTGCTTAGAACATCTTGATGTCCTTCTTGTTCTTCCTGGACAGGGGCTTTGGGAAAGTTTGTTCCCACTACGTAATGCCATATCTACTTCAGAGTTTTTTTTAAAAATCTTAACACAGTAAGTTGAACTTTTGTCAAGTTTTTTTAAATAAAACTACTTGCTAAAACACTTGATTAAATAGTCTAGCACATTTTTTTTTATATGGAAGAGTAATATAGTGCTAGATGAAGTTTTGATTGAAGTATAGTTGCCATACAGTATTGTGTTAGTTTCAAGAGTAGAGTACAAAATGATTCAATGTTTATATACTTTACAAAGTGATCTCACTAGGTTTAGTAACTATGTCACTATACAAAGTTAATATGATTTTATAGACTGTATTTTCTATGCTATACACTACATCCCTGTGACTTATTTTATAACGGGAAGTTTGTGCCTCTTACTCCCCTTCACCCTTTTGGCCTTTCTCTCTACCTTCCTCCCTTCTGGCAACCATAAGTTTGTCCGACATTTTAGCATAATACCCTCTTGATTCATCCATGTTGTCACAACAGCAAGATTTCATTTTTTTATGGCTAATATTCCATTGTGTGTGTATATGTGTATACTAGTGTGTACATCTTTATTCATTTGTCAGTGACTGTTTCCATATCACAGTTATTGCAGATAATGCTGCAGTGAATATAGGGGTGCACATATCTTATTGAATTAAGTGTTACTATTTTCAGATAGATATCCAGAAATGGATTGTTGAGTCATATGATAGAACTGTATTTAATTTTTTGAGGAACTTCTATACTATTTTTCATAATGGCTGTACCAATTTGCTATCCCACCAACAGTGTATGAGGGTTTCTTTTCTCCACATCCTTGCCATCATTTATTATTTGTTGTATTTTAGATAATAGTCAATATGACAGGTATTAGGTAATACCGTACTTTGGTTTTGATTTGTATTTCCCTGATTAGTAATGTCCAGCATTACTAATGTGTCCGTTGGCTATCTGTGTGTCTTCTTTGGAAAAGTGTCTTTTCACATACTCTGTCCATTAAAAAAAAAAAAATATATATATATATATATATATATATATATATATATATATATATATTATTGATTTTTTACAGAGAGGAAGGAAGAGGGATGGAGAATTAGAAACATCGACGAGAAAGAGACATCGATCAGCTGCCTCTTGCACACCCCCTACTGGGGATGTGACCGCAACCAACGTACAAACCTGGGACCCTTCAGTCTGCAGTCCTACGCTCTGTCCATGAGCCAAACCAGTTTCAGCTCTGTCCATATTTTTAATCCCTATTTGTTGTATATTTTATATTTTTTAATCATCACCCAAGGATATTTTTCCATTGATTATTTTAGAGTGGAAGAAAGGGGAAGAGAAATATTAATGTGAGAGAAACATGGTTTGGTTGCCTCCTGCATGAGTCCCAGCTAGAGCCTAGCCCTGCAACTGGGGTATGTGCCCTTGACTGGAATTGAACCTGGGACCCTCTGGTCTGCAGGCTGACATTTATCCAGTGAGCCAAACTGATTAGAGCTGTTGTATTTTTTTGTTTGTTTTCTTTTGATGTTGACTAGTATGAGTTCTCTATATAAAGGATGTTCCCCCAAAATGTATACACACTGAATAATTACTAATTTCAGTGGGTTAAATCTGAAAAGAAAATGAAATTAATTATTTGAAGTGTGTACACATTTTTGGAGAACACCTGTTTTTTGGATATTAACCCCTCATTTCATATGTCATTTGCAAATATCTTCTCCCATTTGGTGGGTTACCTTTTTCTTTTGTTGATGTTTTCTTTAATTGTGCAAAGCTTTTTAGTTTGTTGTCGTCCCATTTGTTTCTTTTTGCTTTTGTTGTTGAGATTACTCAATAAAATTTTAGTTAGGGTTCACAAAATACAGTTAGCAAATATTTGGTAAACTTTAGCTATTGAGATTGCTGAAATAGTTCAGATAAATTTGTTAGTCTCACTTTTTAAAGATTTGTTTTTTAGTTTAACAAAATGCTCTGTTGCTCTGTTCATACCTTAACAACATGTAAAATATATGCTGTATTATGTGATATTTAAAGTTGTTAAAATTCAGGTAATGTCTAATTTTAAAAAGTCTCTCCACTTCTGATATAAGTCTATAGGAAATCTTTTTGCATTTAAGAACATCCCTAGTTTGATTGATTTATGTGTCTAGGATTCTTTATCTCTGTACATTAGGAACTTTAGCCTTGGAGATGACTGAGGTTTTATTGAGTAAGGAAAACATTCTTTTGGGATAGATAGTGATTTTTGCTGAACCTGATTTTTTCAAGAGTTTTAATGGATGCCAACTAACTTTTAAGGGAAATTTATGTAATTATGACCATTATTAAAGATAGTTTATATAAAGTAACCCAAAATGTTTATTGAAGAACCTAGAATTTCACCTGATCTGCTTGCAACTATCTAACAAGGTAATGCTATTCTAGCTTGGATTCTTGTACTTGGGGTTTTCAGAAGATGCCTGAACTTCTTAGCAGATGTGAAGTCTTGTGTGTATGCATGCATATTTTTGGGGAAAGGCCACATAATTTCTTTTTTTTAATCTCTTTTAAAAAATTTTTATTAATTTTTTTATACATATCTCCCCATTGCCCCCCCCCCTCTCCCAGGCATACCCCACATAATTTCTTAAAAGGTTCTCTGGTTTTCCAAAAAGTTGAGAACGAGTGTTATAAATAATGTGAGAATAACATGGTGGGTGCTAATAATTTTATGTGCTAAACTTCCATTAATTAAAATACCTTCCAAGGGCTCATTTTCAAACCCTTGTTTTGTATTATCAAAATTCATGCCCTGGCTCTACTTCAGTTCTGTGGAATCAGAATCTTTGGCAGGTCAAGGAATCTGCATTTTAACCGGCATTTAAGTGGTTCTTGAATTAGAGCTGCCATTATGTATTGTATTTTATAGGTTAGTGTTTTGGCGGTGGTCAGGTATCAAGTCCATAAGTTTAAAAAGTAGTTCCTTGATTTTCTAAGGTGAGTTTGCCCCAGTTCTGGTTTTTAGCAAAAAGTGATGTTAGTCATCTTAACCTGTGGTTTTATGTAGATTTCCCCTTTTCACATTGTGAAGATGAATTTTCAAGGTCTCTTCTAAACATGAAATGATTAAATTGAAATGATTCTGAAAGGTTTTCATCAGTACCTAATGTCATCATGTGATACGAAATATCTGTGCTTTTAATGTGAATACACTGCTATTTGAATGATACAGTGTATTTGGCCTGTTCTCCCCTTGGGTCCTTATAATATGGGGATTTTCAATCTTTTTGAAGATTGCTGGTTACAAATATTTTTCAGGCTATCCATCTTGTTGTGGAGAAAAACTGTGTTGCCCGTAGATGCAAAGGTAGGGTCCGGTAGGGCAGTTAGACTGGACTGACTTCTGTAACTTTTTGGCTATCCAAAGCACTCTTCCAGCCCATGGAAAATGACACTATTTATGAATTCACTGTAAAAAAATATATAATAAAAATACTTTGCTAAGAACTGGCAGGAATCAGAAATACCATATTTGCATAATGTAATTAAGTTCCTAAAGTTAGAATTAGAATGTAATAGTCCAACTATTACATACACTCCTCTTCCTCAAATACCTATGAGGTATACTGCTCTTCACACATCTCTCTCTGTAAAAGGAGACAGAATGAAAGACCAGTTTCAGTCTCAGCTTAGCTGTGATCAATGAGCAGTCCAATTCTGGTTCAGTTTTGTATTTTTTTTTTTAATTAAAAAGATTTATTAACCTCAGGGATGGGCTTTTGCTTTGATACCACACTAGGCTTATTGGAGGTATACGTCCCAGTGGGTTGTACAAAAACACAAGTAGGGCCCTAACAGGTTTGGCTCAGTGGATATAGAGTGTTAGCCTGCAGACTGAAGGGTCCCAGATTTGATTCCAGTTTAAGGGCATGTACCTTGGTTGTGGGCACATCCCTAGTAGGGGGTGTGCAGGAGGCAGCTGATTGATGTTTCTCATTGATGTTTCTAACTATCCCTCTCCCTCTCTGTAAAAAAAATCAATAAAATATATTTAAAAAACAAAACACAAATAGGGCTGTGTTTACATTGCTTTAGATGTCTAGCCTGGTGGTACAAGCGACTAGAATGTCTTCCGTGGTGAGTCATAGGCTCACTTTGTAAAGCAATTTGCTCTAGAAACCACTGACGTCTTTCTGAGTGCTCAGCAGTTACATTGCAAGCAGTTCAGTGTTGGACACAGTATGCAGGATGCACCCAAAGAAAACGGGCCACATGCTTTTTGTTAGCGGAGTTAAGTGCTAAATGTGCCAAAAGGAGTATTGTGGACTAAAAAGTCAGTAGTTAATAGTATCTAACCCAAATAGGTGATACAAAGACAAATGGTTCACTTTTCTGAGTGAAATTGTACTTTTTGTACTCAGTAGAAGTAATGCTATTAAAATACACAGATGGTCCTATAGCCTCACCAACTTTTTCCCCCCAAATGAGAAAATCCAAGATATGTTGTTCTTATGCATATGTCAAGGTGTCAAGAAAGCAAGTTAGAAAACTGATATTTTATTAAATTGCTCAGTTTAAATTCAATTTCTGGATAACTTTGAGGCAGATATTCTCTCTTGATTTACAAAGTTTTTAAGGATTCTATATACAAAAGCTACTGGACTTTCCAAAGGAGGAGACACCTAGCTTTGTGGTTCTCACTAGCTTCTTTCACATCCTATTAGCTAATAGTGTTTTCTAAACTAGCCTTTAACTGTTTCATGTAGTATGAGGTGCTGAAGTTTCAATTGGGAAGGTAGGGAGCAGTGGTTCTCAACCTGTGGGTCGCGAACAGCAGGGTCTCCTAAGACCATCAGAAAACACAGATATTTACATTAAGATTCATAACAGTAGCAAATTACAGTTATGAAGTAGCGACAAAAAGTAATTTTATGGTTGGGGATCACCACAACATAAAGAACTGTATTAAAGGGTTGCGGTATTAGGAAGGTTGAGAACCACTGGTAGGGAGGAAAAGAAACACTTTCATTGACATTTTATACCTAAGAGAGGTAACAAACCCCAGCTTCATAAACTATAACTTACAGAATGGATGGGTTAGTCCGGCCAGAGGCACATCTTAGGGAGGAAATTTAAGGAATAAGAATGCATCAACTGTCCTGCTGGCTTTGCTCAGTGGCTGAGCTTCAACCTATGAAACAGGAGGTCATGGTTCAATTCCCCGTCAGGGGATATGCCCGGGTCTGAGACAATTTAAAAAAAAAAAAGTTTTTTAAAAGATGCATCAACTGAGATCCAGAGGTATGAATTAGATCGAAGAATCCTGGAGCCATTACTCACCTTCAACAGAATCCTTTTTCCTAATCTATGTGATCCTAACAGGAGTATAACTGAATCATTCTAACCTACCTACCCTCTCCTTAAAAAAAAAAAAAAAAATTCTTTGCCACAGAAATTTCTTTTGATTACTCTCTAAACTTGATTTTGTAATATTTTTCACATGTCTGGGTTGCTGAGTTTTTCATATCTTCAGTGGAAATAGAATAAAAAGGAAAATTCACAAGAATGGGAGTTTATTCTGTGAGAGGGTTCAAATAATTGTATTTATGTCCAAGTCTAATCCTTTGAGATTGATTTTTGTGTATTTTGTAAGATAGTGGTCCAGTTTCATATTTTTGCATGTGGGTATTTCATTTGATAGTTCACAGTATGGAATGAATCCATGAAAGGCCATGGTCTAGGGCAGTGGTCGGCAAACAGTGGCTCGCGGTTTACCGAACACTGAGCTAGGGGGATCCCTCTCAGTCTCTTTCCTAAATTTATAATAAAGACTCTCGCATTATCTGAGAGCATCACCATAGATTTTTAAAAATTTATCTTTTGTTAAACCTTTTAAAATCTTAAAGAAGCTTGGCATATTTTTTCTCCTCATTTACCTGCCTTCACTGCCTCAAAGTTTCTTGGTAACAGTTTAGAGCTCCATACCTACGTAAACATACAGTGGCACCTCGAGATATGAGTGCCCTAACATACGAGATTTTTGAGATATGAGCCGTCGAGCGAGCGATTTTTGCTTTGAAATATGAGCAACAGTTGAGATACGAGTAATCGCGCGGATCGGCCGGCTGCACACGACCCACCAGTTTACCTCAACTCAAGCGTCTCATAGTTTCCCACGCCTCAAGGTTACGGAATGAATTAAACTCATATCTCGAGGTACCACTGTGTAATATAAGTTATGCTGATAGTGTAGCAGAGTGAAGTGCTTTATTCAAGCTTGCTTTGTTCCCACTGCCTTCAGGCTAAATAGCTTCTGCTTTGGACATGCTAGTTACTAGAGGAATTCTACTTGGGGTTTGAGGTTTTAAAAGACAGCTCCTCCATTTTCCCTCTTGACATAAAAGAAGCCTGAACTTGGTACTTTCTGCGCCCCGCCACCTCCCCCCACCCCCGCCCCCGCCAATATATCTTTAATGATTATAGAGAGGAAAGATAGAGGGGAAGAGAGAGATGGAAGAGAGAGATGACAGAGAAACATTGATCGGCTGCCTCCTGCACATTCTCTACTGGGGATTGAGCCTGCAACCCAGGCATGTGTCCTTGACCAGAATTGAACCTAGGACCTTTCAGTCCACAGGCTGATGCTCTGTCCACTAAGCCAAACTGGCTAGGGCCCCTGTACTTCCTTTATTATTATTTTTTAATAAATGTTTATTCAGATTATTACAATTGTTCCTCTCCCCCTCCTCCCAATAGTTTCCCTCCACCTGGCTCCCACCCCTCCCTCTGCCCTTACCTCCACCCCCCAAATTGTCCTCATCCATAGGTGTATGATTTTATGGTACAGTCTCTTCCTGCGCCCCCCCCCCCAAGAATTGTCAGTCCACTCCCTTCCTATGCCCCTAATTCTATTATATTCACCAGTTTATTCTGTTCATCAGATTTAAAAAAAAATTTTGATAATACATTTTATTTAACTTAGAACATCCAAAAAAATAATTATTTCAACAATCAGTGAAGTGTATTAAGGAGATATTTTGCAGTCCTTTTTTTGTACTCGGTCTTTGAAAGCCAATGTGCATTCCACACTAACAGCACATCTTTTTTTTTTTTAATGTAATCTTTATTGTTCAGATTATTACAATTATTCCTCTCCCGCTTCCCTATAGCTCCCCTCCACCCAGCTCCCACCCCTCCCTCTGCCCTTACCTCCCCACATTGTCCTCATCTATAGGTGTATGATTTTTGTCCAGTCTCTCCCTGCACCCCCTCACCTTTTCCCCCCTGAGAATTATCAGTCCACTCCCTTTCTGTGCTCCTGATTCTATTATATTCACCAGTTTATTCTGTAGATCAAATTTTTAATTCACTTAATTTTTAGATTCACTTGTTGATAGATATGTATTTGTTCATAATTTTTTGGCTTTTACCTTTTTCTTCTTCCTCTTCTTAAAAGAGTACCTTTCAGCATTTCATATAATTCTGGTTTGGTGTTGATGTACTCCTTTAGCTTTTTCTTATCTGTGAAGCTCTTTATTTGCCCTTCAATTCTGAATGATAGCTTTGCTGGGTACAATAATCTTGATTGTAGGTTCTTGCTATATGTCATTTTGAATATTTCTTGCCACTCTCATCTGACCTGCATAGTTTCTGTTGAGAAATCAGGTGACAATTGTATGGGTGCTCCCTTGTAGGTAATTAACTTTTTCTCATGCTGCTTTTAATATTCTCTCTGTCTTTTGCTCCTGGCATTTTAATTATGATGTGTTTTGGTGTGGTCCTTTTTGGATTCTTTTGTTTGGGGTCCTGGGTGCTTCTTTTTTTTCTTTTTATTAATTTTTATTAATTTTTTATACATATCTCCCCATTGCCCTCCCTCCCTCCCAGGCATACCCCAATCCCCCAGTGTCTGTGATCATTGGTTATGCTTATATGCATGCATACAAGTCCTTTGATTGATCACTTATCTACCTCACCTAATTTTAATCTTTCTGCTGTAATTTCACAGTCTGTTTGATGCTTTATGATTTTTGTCCCCCTGAGAATTATCAGTCTAATCCCTTTTTGTGCTCCTGATTCTATTATATTCACCAGTTTATTCTGTTGATCAAATTTTTAATTCACTTAATTTTTAGATTCACTTGTTGATAGATATGTATTTGTTGTTCATAATTTTTTGGCTTTTACCTTTTTCTTCTTCCTCTTCTAAAAGAGTACCTTTCAGCATTTCATATAATACTGGTTTGGAGTTGATGAACTCCTTTAGCTTTTTCTTATCTGTGAAGCTCTTTATCTGCCCTTCAATTCTGAATGTTAGCTTTGCTGGATAGATTATTCTTGGTTGTAGGTTCTTGCTGTTCATCACGTTGAATATTTCTTGCCACTCCCGTCTGGCCTGCATCGTTTCTGTTGAGAAATCAGCTGACATTCGTATGGGTGCTCCCTTGTAGGTAATGAACTGTTTTTCTCTGGCTGCTTTTAATATTCTCTCTTTGTCTTTTGCTCTTGGTATTTTAATTATGATGTGTTTTGGTGTGGTCCTCTTTGGATTCCTTTTATTTGGGGTTCTGTGTGCTTCCTGACTTCTAAGTCTATTTCTTTTACCAGATGTGGGAAGTTTTCAGTCATTATTTCTTTAAATAGGTTTTCAGTATCTTGCTCTCTTCTTCTGGCACCCCCACAATTCTGATGTTGGTACGCTTGAAGCTGTCCCAGAGACTCCTTACATTATCTTCACATTTTTGGATTCTTTTCTCTTCTTGCTTTTCCAGGTGAATGTTTTCTGCTTCTTTATATTTCAAATTTTTGACTTGATTCTTGCCATCCTCTACTCTGCTGTTAGGACTCTGTATAATATTTTTTATTTCAATCAGTGTCTCTAGTATGTCCTTTTTCATCTCCTCTAGGGTCTCACTAAATTTATCCAACTTTTCTAGCATTTTCTGAAAAACCTTATAAGTGTGGTTTTGAACTCTATATCCAGTCGTTTTTTTTCCTCCATTTCTTTTGTTTGTGATCCCTTCCATTGTCTTGGCATTTTCACTATGTTGAATTCAGCTTTATGATACCAGACTTGGAAAACCGAAGAAGCCTCTGTTGAGCTTGGGAGGGGTGGAGACTCAGGGCTTAAGGGACCGCCCTCCATGGCCCCTGAGTCTCACGTGACTGGGTAATCGCTGAAGCGGTCCTTGTGCCCAAGCGCCCTCAGTGCCTCTAGACCACTGCCCCTCCGGCTCCCCTGCACACCAGGACCACACGAGACTAGGTCCCCAGGGTTTCGCCCAAAACAGGGGCTTAGTGAAGTTAGAAGTGGCACAGTTGGGAGGATCTGTCTCCCACCCACTCGTGAAAGCCAGTGGCACAATTAGCAATCTGTCCTGTGCGCAGTGCTGTGCGTGCCAGCAGGCCTTTGATCGTTTGCGACTCCCCTAAATTTCCGTGCACTTCTCCCTTTTCACAGTCCAAACTCCCCCCGTATGAGTTTCGGCTGGATCTGGGGTTTAGTGTTGTAAGATAAGGGGTTCAATGCCTTTGAGAGTCTCCGTTTTCCTCCTGCCAGAGAAAACCAGCCAGGTACTCTGGCCCCCGCTCTCTCCACGTGCGTGCCTCCGTACCTCAGCTTTTTGCAGCTCCTCTGGGTCTCTGTGAGCCCCTCTCTTTCCCTCTAGTTGTAGAACTTCCACTCAGCCAGCTTTCCTGTGGTTCTGGATGATGTCTGTTCTGTCTTTTAGTTGTAGTTTTGAAATTGTTATGCCTCTAGGTGCTTCTTGAACTTGTATGTCTATTTCTTTCACCAGGTGAGGGAAGTTTTCGGTCATTATTTCTTCAAATAGGTTTTGAGTATTTTGCTCTCTCTCTTGTTTTGGCACCGCTGTAATTCAGATCTTGGTATGCTTGAAGTTGTCCCAGAGGCTTCTTCCACTATCTCTCAATTTTTGGATTCCTTTTTCTTATTGCTTTTCCAGTTGAGTGTTTTCTTCTTTTTTGTATTTCAAATCTTTGATTTGATTCTTGCATTTCTCTAGTCTGCTGTTAGGTCTCTATATAGTATTTTTTATTTCTAGTTGGTCCTTTTTCATCTCCTCTTAGGTCTCACTAAATTTATCCATCTTTTCTAGGAAATATTTGAAAAACCTTATAATCATGGTTTTGAACTCTATATCCAGTCATTTGTTTTCCACCATTTCTTTCGTTTGTGATCTGTTCCTTTGTCTCCACATTTTTGCTGCTTCCCTGAGTTGGTAGAGTAGCTTTGTGTGCTATATGGCCCAGTAGCTCCGCTTTCCCAGTTACCTGAGGTGGACACTCTTGGTGCACCCCTATGTGGACTGTGTGTACAGCCTTGTTGTAGTTAAACCTTGATTGTTGTTGGTATCACTGGGTGGAATTGACCAGCTGTGTCTATGCAGAGAGATCTTCTGTGCTGGAGTCAGTCTTATGAGACAAGTCTTGCAAAATTGCAAAAGTCTCTGTCTTCAGCTTGGATGAGGCAGAGTCTCAGGGCTGAGCAGACAGCCTTCACTTCCCATGAGCCCTGCCCTAATAGGCCCCTGGGTCTCAGTGTTCCTCGGTAATTGCTGCAACCCTCTCTGCGAGCACTCACGCTCATGTGCATCTCTGCCTTTCTGGCTCCCCTGAGTTTCCATGTGCTCTGGGGACCCGTATGAGTCTGGGTCCCCAGGGTCTTGACTGAAACTGTGGTTCAGTGCAGTTGGAAGTGGATTTCAGCACAGTTGGGATAGTCTGTCTTCCTCCCACTCAGCTTTTTGCAGTTCCTCTGAGTCTCCGTGAGCCCCTCTTTCCTTCTAGTTGTAGAATTTCCACTCAGCCAGCTTTCCTGTGGTTCAAGATGATGTCCATTCTGTCTTTTAGCTGTAGTTTTGAAATGGTTGTGCAAGGCAGCAGTTTAGGTGTTCACCTATGCCACCATCTTGGTTTCTCCCCCTGTACTTTCTTAAGATGTATTTTAGAAACTACTAGGGCTCCTAGCTTCATGGTTAGTACCTTCTTGATCAATAAACCTTACCTTGTTCCAAATTCTGAGGTTCCTTTGAAGCCTAAGGCACACAGACTTAGGACTGGTAACAAGACATGATACTTCTGGGTAAATAGTAATGGTAACTGGTAATAGTAGCCAGTAACAAGAGGTGGTATTTCTGAACTAAAAATAATTTTTTAAAATTGTTTCCTCAAGGAGTTTGAAGTGGCTTAAGGTGGAGTGTGGATGCTTGGATCACTTTATGCTTTATTTTCTTGGCATAGAAGGAGAGTTTATTCTATGAGTTCTAGGAGTCAGATGTTGGGAGTGTGGAGGGGGGAATTCAGTCGAATTGATGGAATTGTTCATTCCAGAAAATGTCTACTGTACTTATAAATGTGAAGCAGAAGGGATAAACTATTTGGGTAAGGACACAGGTACCATTCTCTGAGCCCCTGGTTTCTCATTTGTAGGTGGAAATAATACTACCCTCATTGTGAGGACTAAGTAGAGTACATATAAAATGTTTAATATGGGATGCCTGGCATGATTAAGCCTTAATAAGTGCTATCAGTATTATCTGATGGCAACCAAATAGATACTGCCACAGGTTATCATTTTTAATCTGAAGCTCTGTGGTTTGTTTTTCTTCCCCAAACATTCTATCCTACAGAAACAGCCTTGGGGTACCATTTGGTTTGTTTCCTGTTGATGGAGGTAATTTTGATTCCAAATCTGAACTGTGTATTCTGGTTTCATCTGAGCTTCTGGCTCACTGATCTCAAAATACATCATTATCCTTTTTGTGCTTCAGTTTTATACTCTTCAAATTGGGCTTAAATATGCTGGCCTTTTATCAATCTCCCTTTATGAAAGTTGTTATAAAGACAATGACAACACTAGTTTAGGATACCATATTTTGCTTGTAAATGAAGTCTGATCATTCTCAAGTCAATTCTTTTGGTCAGTATAGCAAATAGTCATAAAAATGAAAATAATCACAAGGCATGTCTGCATTGAGCATTTATAGTAGCATGGAAAATTATAGTGACTATTAGTGGACATTTAATCCCATTACCTGGCTGGAGTCTAAATAGATGGCTTTCCTAAACATGTGGCCAGCAGAAACCAGTTTGGCTCAGTGGATAGAGCGTCGGCCTGCGTACTGAAGGGTCCCGGATTTGATTCCAGTCAAGGGCACGTACCTTGGAGGTGTGCAGGAGGCAGCTGATCGATGTCTCCCTCTCATCGATGTTTCTAACTCTATCCCTCTCCCTTCCTCTCTGTAAAAAATCAATAAAATATATTTAAAAAATAAACATAAAAAAATAAACATGTGGCCAGGCCATCTTCTCCTGGCTGAACTACTTCAAGTAATAAATGGTTTATGCCTTTCAGTCTTGTATTCCTCCTCCAGGCTGCTACTTTTAAAAAATACCAATGTGGTTATGCTGTTGTCTTGCAGAAAACCCTTTCAATCATTCTTTTTCACTTAAAAGATGAGGTGAATGCAAAGCCCAACAATGCCATTCAAGGTTTTTTAGGATATGGACCCTGCTTTCCTCTTCAGCCTTATCTCTCACTGGACACTTCTGCCTCCAAACCATTCTCTATCATCATTGAGCAAAAACTGCTCTCCGTATTTTCTTTTTTTTTCATAATTGAGATTTTATTGTCTGTTTTGAGGATCAATACACAGAAATTTCAATTTGTACACAATTCTTAACATATATACCAAAATTGTAAAGTCACCTGAGCTATTCATTTCTAAACAGTTACTGTTTCCAGCTTAAAATTTTTGAGGCTAATTTTCCTTAATAGAGTATCAAGTACCAATATCTTTAAATGTTGATATGCTGTTACATCAAAGTCCCACTAATTTGCAATTTAATATCATATATATTACATTATCAAATTTTCAATCTTTTGTAGCACATTATCAACGTTACTAGGAAAATGACTGCCACATCAAAGATGCACAAAATTCTGGAAGAGAGAACGAAGAACAAGAAGTGGTTTTCTTTAGGAAACAATTCTACCCAAAACATGTGACTAGAAGGAATTTAAAAATGTTCAAGACATAGCAAATGCACGATTGATTCTAAATTGCCATTTAGTATGCATTGTAGTATAGGATATAGAACTGCCCCCATCTATGGAATTTAAGCTGACACCCAAGACAATCAAAGCCTCCCAAGTTCAATATCCACTATTTTCTGGTTGTAGCAAAAATAAATAAACAACCAGCAAATGATTTCACCTCTTAAAAAAAAAAAGCATTTACACTTAAAATATAGGATGAGGTGGAATTTCCTCAAAAATGTTTCTAGAGGTGCTAAAAATTTTGCATTTATAAAACAATAGATAAAAATATTATTCTGGATTGTACAAGAAGGGAGACAAGGACCACTAATAAGACATGGTCTGTGACATTAATCAGACTTGGTTTCTCCTGCTTCATTTGAGGCTGAACTCTCCTCATATTTAGTTTCTCCGTTATCGGAGGAAGGTTAATCTGAACTGAATACAGATTTGAAATCTTTTAGGTTCCTAGTCAGTCACTCCAGCCTGCTTTCCCTTTGTCTGCAGATTTATCCTTTCCGGCCACCTTTTTTTGGCTGTTTACACTTTTGCAGGAGCAGGTTTGGCTGACCACCTCACTGACCTCCTCTTGGGCTCCTCCTTGGGCGACCCTTTGGCAGAGCTGACCTTCCTCGTGGGCATTGTAGCAGAGGGGCAGGCATGTGCTGGGTGCCTGAGGGCCACAGCTCACCTAGTGACTTCTCAAACCTGGGCTACCTGGCCGCTGCCACTTCTCTGGCTGCCCAAGCTCCTCAGACCTCCATATTTTCTTACATTATTTTCTGTAAATAAGATATGTCTCTGACCATTTCCTGTTCCCTTCTGATAACACAAACTCACTTTTATTTTTATTTTTTAAAATATATATCAATTTCAGAGAGGAAGAGAAAGGAAGAGAGAAACATTAGTGATGAGAGGGAATCATTGATTGGCTGCCTCCTGCATATTGGACCGAACCTGCATCCCAGGCATGTGCCCTTGACCAGAACCTAACCTAGGACCCTTGAGTCCGCAGGCCAACATTCTACCTACTGTGCCAAACCTGCTAGGGCACAAACTCAACGTTTAAATATTCAGCTCAGACACATGCCTTTTCTGACTCCCCTAAGGTAGCATTAAGCACCCTCTCCCTTTTTCTTTAATGTCTTCCTATGAAGTCAATATATTTTGTTCACTTATTTATTTGCAAGTATGATTTTTCAGCTAGTCTATGATATTCTTGAAGGTAGGCATTGTATTTCATTCATCTTGCATCCTAGGATTCAGTTTCAATGCTTAACATAAAGTGAGTGCTTAACAAATCTTTGTTGAATTACACATCTTCCCAAACCCTGTTTTGCTGAAATAATCCATATATGGTTTCTTGAGTGTAATTTTTTAAAGATGTTTTTCCTTGTTTGAAATATTCAAGAAGCTATATAATGTAATATTTGAGAGCATGGATTTATATACTGCCTCAATTACTCTTTAATTGTGTGAACCTATATTCTTTGTGCCTTAGTTTCTTTATATGTAAAATGTAAATAATAGTTTCTGTCTTGTAGGTGCTTTTGTGATGGTGAATCTCTATTTTACCTAAAAAATATGCTTAGAATAGAAATAAAAAAATGCTAAGCACTCAGGAATGCTAGCTAATGTTACCATTTTTTCAGTTGATGTATTTAAACTTGACTTTCCTCTTAGCAGAAATGATTTTTAGAGAAAATGCAAGTCAAATAATATTTCCAAAATTAGATAAAATAATAATGATTTCCCTCAAGAATCCAGGAACAATAAAATTCAGTTAATATTAGTCTATCTCTGTTTTGATTTTTTAAATCTTTTCTATGTTAACAAGCAGTGTTAGCCCCAGGCTTTGGTTAGTTTTGTAGTCAAACAACTGCATTTGGTCAAAAATCTTCCATCTACTTCTCAAGAGCTTGGCAATAATTTCCTGTGACATGGTGAATTTTATGACTTCTGAAAGTTTGAATAAGTATATTAACTGATATGCATTTCAAATTGAATTGTTGGATTTGATCTAATTACAAGTGGAGAGGAAAAATTCACTAACCATATGTAATACCTTAATAAAGAAAAAAAATTTAAATTCTCTAACCATCAATACTGAATGGGCATTTTGCTCCCTTCTCTCCCCACTTTGTGAGAAAGATTCTAGGATTAGTGTCTCAACTGTATTTATTTGGTTAGTCAAACATATGGCTAATCTATGTATGTGTAGCTAAATCAAAGCCTGACATTTTCTTTACAATTGCCTGACTATTACCACAAAATGGCATCACACAATTGCAAAGCAGTGCCTTTATGAAAGCCATCACACGTGCACATGTCCACATACAACACATTAGATCAGAAAAAGCTTATTCATATAAAATAAAATGGCTTAGAGATTCAGCAGTGCTGATTTTTCTAAAAAAAATTTCCTTCTTTTGAAAAGAAAGCACAAAATCTTTAAATTCATAGCCACCTAAAGGCTGAGGTTAACTTGCCAGTAGTGGGTTTGAGAAATGAGAGCTAACATCAGGGACAGGTATTTTCTTTTACAAATAACACCCTATTATGTATTGTTCTCCATCACCCACGTCCAAACGGCTACTCGACCTATGAAACAAATCGCATCATGAGCACAGATAACCCCAGGCTTCAGGTCTGTAATCTGACTGTGGCCATCAACAGCCAGAAATGAGTTTCTTTCTTATCGTTCTTCCATCAGTCCCCAGTCACTCATATAAAGGAGCCCTGGGAGGAGAGGATTCACATTGCTCTTCAGCACCAGAGTTTTGGACAGCGCCCCAAGCCGGCTGCTGTTCTCAACGCTCCTTTCTCAATCTCCATCAGCGCAGCTTCTACCCTTCTAGTCCCCCCTGCTGCCGAAAAAGAAAATTACATCGGGATCCATGCAGCCGGCAATGATGATGTTTTCCAGTAAATACTGGGCAAGGAGAGGGTTTTCTCTGGACTCAGCGGTGCCCGAAGAGCATCAGCCACTTGGCAGCTTAACAGTGAGTACTGAGTATCTGGAACTAGTCTAGAGAATATTTTCTAGGGTAGCAATTGTCTCATCCCGCCATATTGTCATATGGACACCTGGAATAGAATAAGCACACAAACCTCAACTCCTTCCTCTATCTGTGTACCCTGTCTCCCTCCTGTCTGCCCCCAGCCTTTCTTCTCTCTCCATAAAGTAAAGCAGGTATACTGATTGCTACATGCTGAACTTCTTTTCCTCAGAATGTATAAGTAGAAAGCAAAGAAGGTCCTGAACATCATCGAAAGGTTATATAGGCCAAAGTGGTACATCCACACCCCCAAAAGTGTGTAGAATTTTGAAAGGCCATTTATTATGAGAAGGAACAGGGAGAATAAATTAAATACATTTTCAGGATTCCTGCAAGATTATTGCTTCTCCTATACCCCATTCCATCTACAAAGACTGACCTTCAAACACAGAAGTAATCTTTTCTACTTTACACTATGGGTATTGGTTATTGGAATAAAAGAAAGATTGAGTTCCTTTTAACAGTTTCCTGCATTGCTCAGTACTCCATTTTATTCAGTTTAATTGATAGAATGTGAAAACAATGCCCCACTTATTTCAATATTTAAGATAGTTTTTATATTTAAATATTAAGAGAATAAAAAAGTAACATTTTGCAGGATTTTAGATTCTGATTTGAGGTAATAGATTGGGATTTAATAAAAAAAGACACTGAAAGAAAAATGTATTCATATTTCTAATTATTAAAAATATTAAATGTACCTTGACCTGGATTGGCTCAGTGGATAGAGCATCAGCCTGTGGACTCAAGGGTCCTGGGTTCGATTCCAATCAAGGACATGTACCTTGGTTGCAGACACATATCCAATAGGAAGTGTGCAGGAGGCAGCTGATCAATGTTTCTCTCTCATCGATGTTTCTGACTATCCCTCCTCCTTCCTCTCTGTAAAAAAAATCAATAAAATATAAAAATATTAAATGTTATTTCATTATTATACAATCAGACTTTATCAACCAATAATAATTCAGTCTGTATCAGAAAAAAATCTGTTTTAATATTGTAGCTCCAACTCTGTGCCGGAGGGTTGTATTGTACTGGTATTTATTATTGCTACAAATGTTGAAAAGTAATCAGGGCAAGTTTTGTAGAACTATTTAGATCAATGTGCAAAAATAATACCGAAAAACTTAAACATAGATTTTCTAATATTTAAATGTCATGAATATTTGGATGAAATATTCCATGGAGAAATTTTGAAGTTTTAATGTATTGCTAGAAGGAAAACTCAGAGTTATGCTACTTAAATATGTAAGATCTCTGTGTTAGATGGTGAGGAGGAGGCGGATGGTGAGAGTACTACAATATTTGAACTTTTAATGACTAAACGTAGTATCAAACTCTAATATCTGCATAAACATTTTTCTCCCTCAAGTCATAAATAATAAGATATTTGCACTGATATACAAATCTAGTGAGGGAGACAATACTAACATGTGAAGATAAAGCCAGTAGAAAAATCAGAGGAAGACATGGCAAATCACTATTCGCTGGTTCCCATGTCTAACGTACTTTCCTCAGTTTCATGATGGACTAAAAGATGAGTGAGATTGCATGTACAAAAGAGTACACCCTCGGTTTGTTTTGTCAAATTAAAGTTTCCAGCTTTTTTATTCTGCATTTCTGACAATGTGACCTGAGTTTCTGAAAGCTGCCATTTGAATCATTAGTCAAAAGGACTAATAGCCATTACTTAGTCATATTTATAGTCTGTTGAATGGCTAATAAAGTGTTAGTCTTTTTCAGTTTCTCAGATTCTACTTTTTGTGTCTAATGATTAGGTAGTTCTCTCTCTGTGTCTGTGTCTGTCTGTCTCTGTTTCTCTCTCTCTTATTTTTTCCTTTCCTCTGTGGCTGAATTTTAGCAGATACTTTTTAGATGTCATCTGCTGACACAGATGGCCTTGTATGAATACATACCTTCATGCTGAACTTCTATAGATAGATACCCATTGGCCATGGGGGAGCTAACTGCATAAAGTGAGGTTATCAATGTCATTGCATGTCTAGACATATTTCAGAATGAAATGAATACTTTGTGTTTAAGATTTAATCGAAACTAAAATTATTGTGAAAAATATACATTTGGTCTCCTTTGTGTTGTATTTGGCAATAATATAGTTTCCATATGAGTCAATGAGGCTAACAGTTCAAATTTTATGCTGTAAAGTAAACTTAGAAAGGCAGTTATTATTCATATATGAGATTTTTTTATTTTATAATCATCAGATGTTTGTTGCTCCTAAAGTGAATCAAATCTGGTCCCCCTTAATTTCAACCACTGGATGATGTTTTAGAGCAGTGGAAAATAGTTTCCAAGAGTAAATTAGATCAACATTTATGATCAAAAGTTATGAACTGACATAGCACCTTCTTGAGTTTATATGATTCCTGGGCTTCCAGCATATGAATGGAATCTCTGAAAAAATATAGTGAAAGAGAACTCCTAACTAATATGTGTGTGTTTCTACCTTCTTAAAGCTAAATAAAGCGAACTCTGGCAAAAATGATGATAAGAAAGGCAACAAGGGAAGCAGCAAAAGTGAAACTGCTAATGAAAGTGGCAAGACGGCAGTTGTGTTCTCTTTGAAAAATGAAGTTGGTGGATTGGTCAAAGCGCTGAAACTCTTTCAGGTGAATGTACACTATCATTGCATATCTTTAAAAGTGACTGTGTGCCTGGTTACAAATCTGTGGTCTGTTACAAAACATCACTGAATCATTTCTGGCTAATGTGTTGAAAGGTTCAAAGAAAACAAACTTCATCAGGCTTTACAAGGGAGTTGGTCTGCCAAGCAATGAGATGAGCAAATAAGTGGGAACTATGTTTTATGAATTCAGAGTTAGCCTACTAGTAATTCTGCAGACTGTTGTCAGGTGAAGCAGTTAGTGATTAAAAAAATGTGAGCCTCACACCTGGAAATACAAACACAAAAAGAGCCAGGATCTCTTTAAATATTAAGAGCCTGCAGCCCGATTTGATTTAACATTTGAATCATGCCCATGTCTTGGAAGCACATTTACTGCATAAAATGAGATGCCTGAGTATAGGCATTTGGTATTCCCCTAAGCCTCTTTGTTTCATGAACTTGCCATTTGTAAAGATGAGTCACTCTCCTTATATCTAAGTTTTCTCTTTTGCTTAAGGAAATGCAGTAGCCTTTTTATATTTATTTTTTTCAGGCTCAAATGGGTGGTTTAAACACTGAAGAAAGAGCCTGGTTGAGAATGAGGTTAGAAAAATCCAGAAAAACTACTGCCTGCTTGTCAGGCTATATCCGATGCTTCCTCTACTCTTCAGAAGGCACCCTCCTTTACAAATGCATTTTGGGGGGAGGCAATGGCTGCTAATTAGATAAGATAGGGTGCCGATCTCTTTGAGGTGCCTGGAGCTCCTAGTGCAGTGAAAAGATGGAATTAGAGGATTCAGACCTGTGTTCTCCTGGCTTGGCTAAATCATAGCTGCTTCCTACGTTCAATTTCTTCAATTGTGAAATAGCAATACTTCTTCTTACCTAACAAGGTTGTTGTGATGAAATAATATGAGTGAAAATGCTTGGTCAAATGCTTGTACAGATATGAGGCATTATTGTAATGTCTCTTGGATGACTAGAGAGGGGGAATTAGCAGCCTGATTCGGTGAATATTTCCTTGTTCTCTTTTGACCTTGGAGAAAGGATCAGGCACCACAAACAGTTGTAATGGAAATCTGGGGGAATATTTTACACATAATTATATCATCCAGCGCTATCTGCATACAGTGCCCAAGGGCAGGGCAATTCAATTAGACAGCTGGGTGCAGTGTAGAAACCCTGGAGAAGGAGTTAGCAACCCTGCGTTTTCACTTGGCCATCAGCTAGTCATGGAGTCTTAGTTAAACCACTTAACCCATAGGGACCTCAGTTCCCTTGTCTAAAAATACCTACTCCGCTTCAAGCGGAGGACATTAAGAGTCCAAAGGGACACAGTCTGCGTGAAGACTCTTGAACTTGGAACTTCATATTAGTCTCACCTTTATCATCGGCCAGTTTAGAAAATGTGGGATTAGCACAAAGGTTAATCAAAACAGAATCATGGCATTTCATTTCCTAGTCGCAGGACTAGTTTCTTTATACCGAGGAGGATGCTGTTTGGCCCTGGAAACCACCTCTCCTGCTCCTGTGCTGAGGATTCTGAGACCGCCCAGAACCATGCCAGGAATCCTGCTGATAATCAGAGTGTGCCCTCCGGATCGACGGGGAGGGTCCTGCTTATTTGGGGGTGGGTTAGGGTGAGAGGAGAACTTAAGTCTTCAGTTAACTCAGGGGAAAGGAAGACTACATCCTTAGGGAAATTTAAACCTGAGGTTCAAGTATGAAATTGCTGCCATCACTCAAACACCTTATTGTAAGGAAACTTTTACTCCTGAAATCCATCATGGGGTAGTGATTTCAACAAAACATTCTTGTATGAAGCTAGCCTGGAGGTTGCTGAGAGAACAGTTCCTAAGTGGTCCCATTTAGGGTATTTGTTTGTTTGCGGTTTGGTTTCTCTTGGCCTTCAGGGATCCACACTTGGCTGCCTTTCTTCCTTTTCTTTCCCTATAATATGGGCTTCACCCTGGCCCATGTTTCCTGAACTTCAGTCATTTCATAACACCGTCCCCGTTCTGTTTCTTGTACTATTTACTTATTCTTTTCAAAGATTATTTTATTTCTAATGATTATAAAGTTTATTTTTAAACTTTAAATTACAATGGAAACTTTATACCACTGTAAGACGAGGGTTTTGAGTTTTAGACATGTTTTTTTGGAAGCATATGAAAATAGAAATATAAATCTGGGGATTATATATTTATATAATATATAAATATATTTGTAATTTTGTAAGGCCCTTTATATTAATGTCCCACTCTTTATTATTGATTTCAGAGAGGAGGGAGAGGGAGAGAGAGATAGAAACATCAATGATGAGAGAGAATCATTGATTGGCTGCCTCCTGTGTGCCCCAGACTGGGGATCAAGCCTGCAACCCTGACCGGGAACCAAACTGTGACCTCCCAGGTCACAGGTCGACCTTTAATCACTGAGTCATGTGAAGTAGGCCACCCCCCTCTCTCTTTTTTTTTTAATGAGAAAGGAAAACTGATTACAGTCTCTATTCCTATTAATAGAAACACTGGAGGAAAACATTTCCATGTTTTCATTAACCAGAGAAGGAGAAAAATGTCTCTTCTTCCTTTGTGGGCAGTGGGAGCCTTGTTTAAGAGTTGAAGGAGAGTAGCTGGTGGCATTCCTTTCATTATGCCTGGAGGTGATTCAGAGGTATTGTTTATATCCCCACAGGAAAAACATGTCAACATGGTTCATATTGAGTCCAGAAAATCCCGGCGAAGAAGTTCAGAGGTAGAGATCTTTGTGGACTTTGAGTGTGGCAAAACAGAATTCAACGAGCTCATTCAGTCGCTGAAATTTCAGACTACAATCCTGACGCTGAATCCGCCGGAGAACATTTGGACAGAGGAAGAAGGCAAGGCCGGTTTTTGCTTGTTGGGTGATTTTGCAATCTGACAAATGTTGCAAAGGAGAACACACAATCTGTGAGCTAACATTTTTGATCCTGCACTGTGTTTTCAACAGAGCTGGAGGATGTGCCCTGGTTCCCCCGGAAGATCTCTGAGTTAGACAAATGCTCTCACAGAGTGCTCATGTATGGTTCTGAGCTCGATGCTGATCACCCAGTAAGTGTCCAGTAAAATCCATTCCACATGCTCTCTCCCAGTTCCATCCATGTGCCAGGCACTGTGCCATGTTCTGTGCTGTCAATGTTGTATTGTAGAGCAATTTATTATTTATTCCCCATAACTGTGAGCAGACTTTTAGATGAGAAAGCTTCCCTGTAAATAGGCGTTGGCTGGAAGCAGGTTAGAAAGATGGCATTTCCACAAAGCATTCATTTTTTAGAGGGTTGGACAGAGGCGGAGATTCTAAACCTGAGAGACTATTTCTGTAGAATTAGACAGCCTGAAATATACTTACAGATGGTGACCCTTGGAAGAATGACAAACTGAAATTAATCACTTCTTTGGAGAAACTAGGGAGGAGGTGGGGCTCAATGAGAGCATAAAATTCTCCTTGCTATTTTCCTTGACTGGAGGTAGTTAGGAGTAGAGCAATGGAGTGGACTTCAGTTTTAATGGGAAGGCAGAGAGCATTGGAATAAGGCTGTGATGGAAGATGCATCTCTTTCCGCATCTGCCAGGAATCTATTTACCACCATCTCTCCCCTATGCCAATAAAAATGACCACCTTGAAAGAAATATGATACGTAGGTAAGCATTTCTCATTATTCCCTTCCTCCACCTTTACATTCGTTTTTATTTAACACAAGAGACCAGGAACTTCTTTATGGCCAGAATGAAGTACAGTTAATAGTCTGGGAGAAATAACCACTGTCCTCATTCATTACAAGCATGTTTTCCTCCAGTGCCCCTTGTCTATAAACAGGCAGATAAAAGGGCGAAACCCAAGCAGATCGGTCATGCTTACAAGAGTGTTTGTGATCTGAGGGTAATGGCTTATAGATATTCATTTTATTTAAGTGGAGGAAGTCTGGAAATTTGATAGTGGTACTAGATTCGGAGGTTCTCGTGTGGTCCTGGGACAAGCTGCATCAGGAGCTGGAGGTAACAAGCCCACACTCAAGTCTGAGGGCTCTGCTTTGAAGAAAACGATGACAACTTCAACAAGAGGAAGATTTTCAATCAAACCAGTTTGAGTTACTGTGGACCAATTCAAACTAATCCATAGCATATTGTTCAGACAAATGGTCAAACAGCTCTAATTCAATTGCATTATTTGCATTCTCGGGCCCCTCACCCTCCCCCGCCAAAAAAAGTTGAATTCACTCAGACACAGAGTGTCATATTTGCCATCATAGCCTGACGTTTCAGGATAATTCACAGGTCAGACTCCTGAATATTAGAAAAACACTCAAAAGTGCCTTCAGCCATCATCCATTTCTCATCTTCCCCTCCCCCACCTTCAAGGAGTCAGAATTAGCACAGAGGTTTGATTTAAGAGGTTAGCAGTGAGATCACTGCCCAGACACCAGCTGTTAACTTGTAGGATGACCTTGGGCAAGTCTCCCTACCTCTGTGTCTCAAATTCCTTATGTAAAAGTGGAAATAAAATTCTTATTGACCTCAAAGGGGCATTTGAAAAGCATAGTTAATAAAATAAGTGGAAAGCATTTTGGCAAGTAAATATCCAATTCCAGGAATGGAAGTGCCGTATTCAATTATCCAGATCAATGCCTGGGCAGTAAAGGATTTCTTGGTAACCTCTCTCCAAATGCTCCCCTCAGTCTAGTTTGAAAATTACTTACCTGGAGAAAGGGGGTCAATTCTTTGGATGGAACAACCACAGGAACCACTGACCTTGCTGTGAAAAAATGTATTCAGTACTCAGTGTACATTGTCTTGTGCTTAATTTTGTTCCATTATCCCTAATTACACCCACCTTATGATGCCTTTTCTTATTTTCTTTACAGCCACTTTAAATAATTGCAAGTAGTTAGCAACCTCCCACCCCACTCATTTTTAAAAAACTATACGTGTTTCTTTTATAAGCACACCAAATGTTCATTGTGCACAATTTGATATTGGTAAGTTGGTATTTTTTTATGTTATTATTTTATGAGGACAGAAATGTTATCCACGGTCTTTTTGTGCTTCAGAAGAATCCTGGTTCTGAGAGGGTTATTGCACAAGGATGGGCCTCCTAGAGCTGGGTTGGCTCAGAAGGGGCAGAGATGTAAGAGTCAGCTGTGGAGGCGCCCCGGAAAGGGCTCACTACCCATCTAGGCCAGGGCCTCCCAATGCTAATGGACAAACAAGTCACCTGGAATATCTTCTCCAAATGCAGGTAGGGGTCCTGAGATTCTAGAGAGCGTCCTAGCATTTCCAGCGAGCTCCCTTTCGAAGCTTCTGCCGGAGATTTGGGACCACAGTCCGAGTAACAAGGAACTAGACTGGTTCAAGGTCCACCCATAAGGTGCTTGTTCATGAGCTCTAACTTTTGAGAACGAATGTCCTAGCTCCGTGCTTCTCAGTCTAGCTTTCCATTCAAATTATCTATGGGGAATTAAAAAATAGACTCAAACCGGAGCCTCATTTCAGGGTGCTTAAATCAGAAAGCCTGGGAATGCGCCTGGGGTTTGAGTAGTATTTAAAGCTCCCCGGTGACTCTGACTTATTTGGGATAGTTCCTTGAGTGCCAGCGTACAATAAGCTGAGCTCTTCGGGCTGCCAGCCTGGCTTCAGTTTCCCTTGGCTGAAACTGAGAGAAGAAGGGTGGGTTGTCCAGCAACTACTTGTTGGGTGCTAGGGTTGCCAGATTTAGCAAATAAATATATATAGGCTGCTCATTTACATTTTCATTTTAAGTAAACAACAAATAATTGTTTCTTAGAAGAATGCCCCAAATATTGTGTCCTGTATCTGTATTTTTCTGGTACCCTAACCCCTGGCCTCAGTCCGGAGTGAAGGAATGCTGTGTCTCTGATCCCCAGGGTAGCCAGCATCCCCGTTTTATTTTGCAGGCCCAGGATTCAGTCCTGGAAGCTGTGGATTGCCCACACGTTCATGTAATCACTGCCACCCTGGGCTAATGAGGCGTGATGAGTGAATCACTCTCCGCATGCCTGGAAAAGGTGCAGGTGTTCGCTGAGGAGAGACCATTGAAAGTCTTCAGGAAGCCCAGCAGATTATGAAGCTGTTACCATGGTGTCTGGTTTGGCAGGAACTGGGGAACAGATGCTGTGCTTTTCACACGACTCTTTTCCTTTGTCCTGGCCTGCTTTTTGAGTAAAAGAGGTGCTTGGGTCTCTTCAGTTTGGCCCTCCCATGTTGCCTGGCGTTCCCAGTGAGAGCTGAAACTCGCCCTCTCTAGCAGGATCACCCATCCCCTCTGCAGCAGCAGTTGTCTTTTTAGGTCCCAGACCCCTCTGTGAATGTGGTAACTCTGGTCACGAAATTTTGTATACACTCATGTTTAAGGTTTCCCATGCTTGCTTATGAGCCCCAGTTTTAAAACTCCCAATTCATAGCAAAAGGAAGAAAGTACCGGCTTCCAGGGCAGGAAGCTTCATGGCTGCAGGGTGCCTGGGTGATCTCAGGGCCCTCATCTGCCTCCCCATTAGTAACTCTCTTCTGCTTCCTGAGAGAAAGATTGTTGGTGATAGAAGCTCTTCATTTCTGTCCAGCAGGGTCCTGGGAAGGTTTCTGGCCTGAAGGCCAGTTCTTCAGCCAGGAGAGAGAATGCAATGGTTTTCTATGAGTTTGAGTTACTATTGAACAGCCCACCTTGCAGAAGTTGTAGCAGAGGGTGGCTGGGCCTGTGTGGGTCATGTGGGCCTGTGTGGGTCTGTGTGGGCCTATGTGGGCCTGTGTGGGCCTGTGTGGGCCTGTGTGGGTCTGTATGGGCCATGTGGGCCTGTGTGGGCCTGGGTGGGTCGTGTGGGCCTGTGTGGGCCTGTGGCAGCTCCCCTCTCAGACCTGTGATCTCAGTGGCCTGTCCTCTTGCCTGGCCTCCCTTCTCAGAATGGCCATTGCTTCCTGCTTATCTTTCGGGGCTGGATCACTAGAAAGTAAAATAGAAATAATTCCTTCTGGGCTCCCAGCACTTTGAAGAAACACTCTCTGAAGAGAAAGAAAATGGAAAGCCTATTGACAAGAAGAGAGATTTTTGAGTAAAACCAGAAATCCTCTCAGAAGGATTCCGCTTGACTGAAGAATGAAAGACAGGCTGTTTAATTTCCCAGGTGTTATGACAATGAATAAAAGTCTTGAAGTTGATAAAAACTCATCAGACTCATAGGGACTCAGGGTGGAATGGAGCGGACTCACTATCCTGTGCATGAATCCTTTAAAATTGGTTTTTCATCATGTGGCTGTACTCATAAGATACAGCAAAACCTCTTTAATTCATGCTAATTTGGGTATCTGGTAATTATCGTGAATGAATGAACATTTTAATAAATGAACATTTATTGATAATTTACACAAAGAAGTTAAATTTAGGTTAACATACTGAATAATCAGGTTAAAGGGACCTGTTTTAGTGGAAAGAATAATATTAATTTATGATGAAAATCAAATACATGAAATGAAATACAAAAGATATAGTCTACAGTATCAATTTGCTTAACTAAGCCATTCTGCCCACTTAGTGGAAAGGTAAACTTTAACCTGAATTCCCACATATCCCAAATTAGTACAGTTCTGGTTTAATGAGGTTTTACTGTTGTAAGCACAGTTTGCTTCTGCCTGTGTCATAAAGATGTCATGCAAGGATACACATTTACATTTGAATTGAGTACTCAGTCAATACCACAGCAATTTTCTTCGAGGCCTTCTGCAGCTCACTTTTTGGTTCTCTGTTAAATAACGTCATCTCTCTTCTGTTTAAGGGATTTAAGGACAATGTCTATCGACAGAGAAGAAAGTATTTTGTGGATGTGGCCATGAATTATAAATAGTAAGTACCTGTGTAACTGTTTTCTGCAACTTGTCACTGGCTAGTTAGAAAAGCACATGCTGTGTTAAACAGATCCACCTTCTCTTCGCTTTGACTTTCCCGAAGGCAGATCTGAACCATTTTAAACACTCACTGACTCTGGGCATTAAATACCAACACTGATGCTTGACATCTGGGCATAACTGTGAAAGAATGAGACCATTGGGCCTCATGCCAAGTGCTACATTTTCACCATTGTGTTCGCAGCTCCACGAAGGAGCCACTTTTGTCTGCTCTGCAGGGCCCAGAAACTGTGTTTTCATTTTGCTTTTGATTTGAGTTTTCCGTAACCTCCCTCAATGTCTAGCATCCCCAGTGAAAGTAAGGAATTCAGCAAGAATGGTGAAAGGGCTCATGTGAGCAGCTATAATGGAAAGAGATGTGTTTGCTTTGTATGGAAAGGGAAACTTCCTGGAAATTTCAGACCCAATCCTGGTTCAGGGTGGGGAGGAAATGAAAGAACCTAGGGATTGGGGTGAGGACCGTGCATTGTGCATGGTATTAGATGGCCGTGACAGGGTACTGCGACAGGCGATGATATAGTGTGTTGACTGCAGGTAATGTCTAGAAAAATGGAGTAAACGTTAGGCCTCTATGTATTCTGCTCACACCAATAAAACTTGTAGCCCATCATGGTGCTGCCTTTATTTTGTCTGGTATGTGATCAGCTACATAAATCTTGTCATCAGGACAAAATATAAATCCATACCTGGCAGGAAAGATTCTTTCTTATTCTAGTTGAGACTAGGTGAGAAACTCAACTGTCTTGTGGGGCACGTTTGTCCTTGGTGAGAATTTAGGACATTATATGTGTTATACAAGGTATCAGTGTTTCCTTCCCTCCCTCTCTCCCTTCCTTCCTTCCTCTTCCTTCCTTCCTTCCTTCCTACCTCCCTCCCTCCCTTCCTTCCTACCTCCCTCCCTTCCTTCCTACCTTCCTTCCTTTCTTCCTTCCTTCCTTCCTTCCTTCCTCCCTCCCTCCCTCCCTCCCTCCCTCCCTCCCTTCCTTCCTTCCTTCCTTCCTTCCTTCCTTCCTTCCTTCCTTCCTTTCGTCTTCCTTCCAAAATATGACACACAGGTGCTTAACACAAAAATGAGAGGATATCATATCACACCTCCAATTGGGCCAGTCATTTGCTTATTTCTAATTTCCCTGGTTGCTCTGGTGCTCTTCCTTTCCTTCTACCAAATCCCTTGCATCCTTAATTCTTCCTCTACTATGTTTCTAATCCTGAAAATCAGGACTACTTGGCACATGCTTTTCCACATGTGTCTTCTCCATTTTCATCTCTTCTGTTTGATGCAGCTTCTTGACCCTTTTTAAACTACTGTGACCTTCTACCCCCTTGCAATGTCAGGGTGCTGATGGCTTGTTCAGGCTCAAGCCCAACCTCCTGCCCCCTTAAACCCTTAGCACTGTGACTCTCTAACCTTGTCTTCCAGTATTTCCCCATCAGGTTGCCAAGACAGCACTCTGATGCCCGTGCTCACTTTTTCACATCAGGCCCTGATCAGTGGTCGTGAGTGTTAAGATGAGCCCCCTCCCCACCCCAACTGCATGGCTCAGTGGTTGAGCATTGACCTGTGAACCAGGAGGTCACCAGGTTCGATTCCCAGTAGGGGCACATGTCTAGATTTGGGGCTCGATCCCCAGTGTGGGGTGTGTAGGAGGCAGTTGATCAATGATTCTCCTCATCATTGATATTTCTATCTCTCCCTCTTCCTTTCTCTCTGAAGTCAATAAAAAAATATTAAAAAAAGAGAAAAAGATGAACTCCCCTTGGTTCACAGACCCTTCCTGTGGAATCAGGCCATGCCTGCAGAGGTGAGTCCTTAGAAAGGGGCGGGCAGGACATGCCTTTGAGACCTGTATGGTCAAAGCTCAGGGCTTGGCAGAGCCTTTTCCTGTAGATAAAAGATAGATACAAATTTATTTCATATGCAGTGTATTATATACACTGTGGTATATAAAGGATTTTGTTAGCACGGTGATCAAGGATCTAGCTCAAATGTCATTTATTTCTTCTTGATAGAGCTCAAGCTGGACAAAGGTGAGCTGGTATTGTGATAACACTAATAGAATTGATATATAGGAGTTAACCAGTTTTAAGAAGCATTGTTATGGTGAGTCCTTTGTTGTTAAAAGAAACATGTTTATATAGAAAGGAGAGGAAATGGGCACATAGTAGAAACAATGGAGGGCGAGGCTCTCAAAGTATTCACAAGTTTGCACTTGCCAGTTTCCCTTAGCTCAAGAGGGACACGAGATGCGGTGTCTATGGGAAACAAGTCAAAACTGGAGGCTGGAAATGGTGGAGATTGTATACAAAGGTGGGCTGGCTGGGGCCGGAGGGAGCTGCAGCGTTCCAGGGTCTGGCCCCAGTTTACAGGGTGGGACTATGCTCAGGGTCCAGGGCTGATTCTCCGTAGCCGAAGATTCAGGAGGCCGAGGTAGACAGGACACTGGCAAGTCATCATTTTGCAGGAAGAAACTACTCTCATAGGTTTCACGCATGCTCCCTTGTTGTCATGACACCCGACAGGCCAAATTATAACCTGAAAGCTATTTTGTGGAGATGCAGTCAAAGCAGAGGATATTTAAGAGAGTTAGGGATCCAAGACCATTGCAGCCCTCTCCCCTGTACAATGCTGAGTCAGGCTGAGTGCCCAGAATAACATGATGACAAACGGGCCATCGGAGCCAGACTATCTGGGGCGTGAGTCCTGACTCCACTGCTTCCTCCTGGGGTGGCCAACATCACCGTGCCCCAGTTTCTTCATCGGGGAAGAGTATCTAACAATAGAACCCATCTCGAGGGGCTGTTGTAAGGACTATGAAAGAGAATCCATGGCTGTGCTTTTCAGTGCCCAGTGCGTGATTTGTGATCATAACTGTTATTATGACAGCCTCCCCTTTCCCTGTGCACAGACTCTCTTCAGTTTCCAGGTGACCTATTGTTTAATTCTTTAGCTGTGTTAACACCATTTGCTGTCACCTTAACCAACACTGCAGTTCAAGTGTCCCTGGGAGTAATTCCGGGAATAAAACTCCTTTGGTTTCCCACTTAAACACTGTTGTAAATACTGATGCTTTTTGTGCTGACCACCATCCTTCTCTGTGGAGAGATTTCATAGAGAGCAATTACATTCTCATTTGTGTGTGTGGGGGAAGCTGCAAATACTGATAACAGATTGCCAGTTGCCTTGGTGCTTCTGGTTGTGGACAGAGTGAGGAAGGTGCCCAGGGAGGGCTTCAATCAGGGACTTGTGGGACGTAGAGAGAAAGAGGTCATTGCTTAGTGTCCATCATGCCATCATTGCTGTGGCTTCTATGGGTATGAGTTTGAGGATGGATAAGGGCTAGCCATTTATGTGTGTGTAAATACATGTGTGTTTCCGTGCAAATACATGTGTGTTTGCAAGCTGAGGGCAGGGCTCAGGCTTGTGTTCTAGTGCTGATGGGGGTGGGGCAGAGTCCCTAGTGGGGCCTGGGTCATCGTCTCTAGCTTGCCATGCGGTAAGTGAGGTTTGCTTTTATTTGACAAAAAACAAAGCTACAGTTTCTGGTTGAAATAGATCTTTTTCTAATGCTAATGGCTTTCCGAGTGAGCAAAGGAAAAAGATGTCAATACAATAATTACTTAAAATAAGCGCGTTTAAGTGGCTTTTGGACAAGTGCTGTGATCTGATTTCCAAGCCACAGCTTGAACCACAGGTCTGAGAAGCAGATCATTTGAAATTGGGTGGTGCTGAAAACACCCAGCACATGGGAACCCTACAAACATAGCTTGGTGATAAAATTAGAGACCATTCTGACATGGGGAGTCCAATTCAATTTTCTGTTGATAGTTCTTTAAGGCTTTCAGGACACGAAGAAGAAGTCAAATATATGGTCGGAAATATAGACAAAAACGGAGCAGAGATGGTTTGGGGGTGCCGCAGGGATTGGCAGGATGTCATCTGAGGGGTGCACAGGGAAGGGGAGGAAAAGATATGAAGTACCAAATAATATCTATGGAAACATGGCCAGGAAGCCCTCTGGAGCATTTGTGTTGAATACAATATTTTCTGTGATAGTCTTGAAAGGATAAGGCAGGGGGGAAAAATCAACACATGCAGAGGAAAATGAAACAATTCCACTCTATGATGAGAAAACAGCAGGCTCGAAGTCTGTATAACCATGAGCCTGACAGAGGAGAGGGCCCGGGGACTGTGTCAGCGCACTGAGAATTGTCGATAGGTGCCACTCAGGTGCCTCCCTGATTGACAGCGCTGCCGAGAAACATGATTGATTACCCAGAGGCCTGCTGCCGCCTGCAGACATGCCTGAGCGCTGTGGCCACGAGTGTCAGGAAGACGTAACTGTCTCACCAATATCCGCGGAGGAAGCATTCATTAGTGCAAATATCAGTCTCCACAGAAGACCCGAGAATGAAGGTCCTGGAATGACAGGGCACTGTTTTAACCTCACGGGTAATGGATGTGGGTCACAGCCTGTCCTCCCCAACCCAAAGAAGAGAAATCCTAGTGTAAACAAGCACAGAGGACCCCGGGATGAGATATGTGAAGCGCATACAGACCACAGTCACTGGCAATAGAAGTGCGTGGGGGGCAGATGGCATGTGGAGGAAGGGAAAATGATGACTGTGCTGTTGTAGCTATAAGGTTTGTGTGTGACTCTCCAGGTTTCTGTCATTGGCACCTTCATATTTTAAGCTTGACATTAGCTTTCCTGCATTTCAGTGGGTTTCACAATTGCTATATTGTTGGAGGAAAAATGAGTAATACCGTTTTTTTGTGTTTCTTTCCGGCTGACTAGAAATAAACAGATTTTTCTTTGGAGGCTATTATAATGATTATTCCCCAACAATGTGCATGCATATTTAATTTAATTATATTAGTGGTGTGTGTGTGTGTGTGTGTGTGTTGGGGCGAGGGGTGGTGGTTATTTCAATCTATCGTATTCTCCTGGAAAGAGGCCCTGAGCTCTGACTTTAATATGCCCCTCTTGTTTGCTTAAGTTGATTTTTAATATTACTGTGATTTGTGTTTGGTTATAAATGCGCTTTCTCCTGGTTGAAATTAAGGTGGTACATGAACCTCATATTCTTCTCATGGTGCTGCCTCCTCTGATTTATTTATTTATTTATTTATTCATTCATCCATTCATTCATTCATTCATTTATTTGTAGTCCATGGAATCTGAACTGCAAATAAGTAAAAGCAAATGTCAGTGGATAAGGTAACAAGGGCATTTCAATATGTCATAATTTACTTTAATTAAAGTTGGAAAATTCCCCAATTTTCCACAGACTAAAGGGTCCTGGGTTCAATTCTGGTTGGGACATGGACCTCAGTTATAGGCTTAATCCTCAGCACTTGTTGGACACATGTGGGCGGCAACCAATTGATGTGTCTTTCACATCAATGTTTTTTTCTCTCTCTCTCTTTCTCTCTCTCTCTCTCTCTTTCACTCTCTCTAAAAGTCAATGGAGTGCACTGGCATGGTTCAGTGGTTGAATGTCAACCTATGAACCTGGAGGTCATGGTTCAATTCCTGGTCAGGGCACATGCCTGGGTTGGGGGTTTCACCCCCAGTGTGGGGTATGCAGGATGCAGCCAATCAATGATTCTCTTTCATAATTAATGTTTCTATCTCTCTTTCCCCTTCCCTTCCTCTCTGAAATCAATAAAAATTATATATATATTTTTAAAAATAAGTCAATAGAAAAATATCCTTGGGTGAGGATTAACAAAAAACCAAAACAGAACAAAAAAGAAATCCAGGGATCCAAATGGTTCCTTGACATCTCTCAGCCTCAGTGTTTTCCTCTGTAAAATAAAGATAGCAGTATCTCTCTGCCTATCCCCTGGCAGTATTTTAAGAATTAAATGAGAGAAACCAAGATGGCAGCATAGGTAAATACCTAAACTGTTGCTTCGCAATACACTTTCAAAACTACAACTAAAAGACAAAATGGACATTATCCAGAACCACAGAAAGCTGGCTGAGTGGAAATTCTACAATTAGAAGGAAAGAGAAAAGCACACTGAGACTCAGAGGAGCTGTAGGAGGCAGAGGTACTGAGATGCACATGTGGAGAGGACTGGCAACTGAGTGCATGGCTGGCTTTCTCAAGCGGGAGGGAGACAAAAGCTCCTCACTACGCTGAACTTCAGTTCCAGGCAAGACTCTGGGGACCCAGACTTATATGGGGTGAAACTGGACTGTCAGGAAAGAGGAAAGCACACTGAGACTCAGAGGAGCTGTAGGAGACAGAGGTACAGAGACGTGCATGCATAGAGGACTGGCAACTGTTTCAAGCGGGAGGGAGACAAAAACTCCCAACTATACTGAACTCCATTTCTGGGTGAGACTCTGGGGACCTAGACTCATTTGGGGAAAAATTGGGCTGTCTGGCAGTGGGCAAAACTCTAGGGCGGCTTTCTCTCAGAGGTGCTTGCAGTGATTACCATGGGACAGTGAGACACAGAAGCCTATTAGGGCAGGGCTGATGGGAAGCCATTACTATCTGCTCTGCTCTGAGACTCTGGCCCATCCAAGCTGAGCACAAGGCTTTTTGCAAGTCTTGTCTCATAAGACACTCCCAATGTAGACACAGTTGATCCTCATAGCCAAACGGCCTGGAGGTCAATTCCTCCCAGTGATAACAAGAACAATCAAGACTTAACTACAACAAGACTGTGCACACAGCCCACAAAGGGGTGTACCAAGAGTGTCCATCTCAGATAACTGGGGAGGCTGAGCCACTGGGCCGTATAGTACACCTAGCACACAAAGCCACTGTATCAACACAGGAAGCAGACAAAATGCAGAGACAAAGAAACAGACCACAAATGAAAGAAATGGAGGAAAGCAAACAACTGGATATAGAGCTCAAAACCACGGTTATAAAGTTTTTCAAGAATTTTCTAGCTGAAGCCAGTTTGGCTTAGTGGATAGAACATTGGCCTGTGGACTGAAAGGCCCCAGGTTTGATTCTGGTCAAGGGCATGTACCTTGGTTGTGGGCACATTCTCAGTAGGGGGTGTGCAGGAGGCAACTGATCAATGTTTCTCTCTCATCGATGTTTCTGATTCTCTATCTCTCTCCTTTTCTCTCTGTAAAATAATCAATAAAATATATTAAGAAAAAAAAGAATTTTCTAGAAAAGATTGATAAATTTAGTGAGACTCTTAAGTATATGAAATAGGAACAACTAGATATTAAACATACACTGAAAAAAAATTATACAGAGATCTAACAGCAGACTAGAGGAACACAAGAATCAAGGCAAAGATTTGAAATACAAAGAAGCAAAAACACCCAACAAGAAAAGCAAAAAGAAAAAAGAATTAAAAAATGTGAAGATAGTGTAAGGAGCCTCTGGGACAACTTCAAGCGTACCAACATCAAAATTATGAGGGTGTCAGAAGAAGAGAGAGTGCAAGATACTCAAAACCTATTTGAAGAAATAATGATTGAAAACTTCCCCCACCTGATGAGAGAAATAGACTTACAAGTCTAGGAAGTGCACAGTACCCCAAACAAAAGGAATCCAAAGAGGACCACACCAAGACACATCATAATTTAATGCCAAGAGCAAAAGAGAAAGAGAGAATATTAAAAGCAGCAAGAGAAAAATAGTTAGTTACCTATAAGGGAGCACCCATATGATTGTCAGCTGATTTCTCAACAGAAACTATGCAGGCCAGATGGGAGTGGCAAGAAATATTCAAAGTGATGAATAGCAAGAACCTACAATCAAGATTACTCTACCCAGCAAAACTATCATCCAGAATTGAGAACTGATAAAGAGCTTCACAGATAAGAAAAAGCTAATGGAGTTCATCACCACCAAACCAGTATTATATGAAATGCTGAAAGGTACTCTTTAAGAAGAGGAAAAAGAAGAAAAAGGTAAAGATAAAAATTATGAACATCAAATACATATCTATCAACAAGTAAGTCTAAAAATCAAGTGAATAAAAAAAATATGATGAACAGAATAAACTGGTGAATATAATAGAACCAGGGGCATAGAAAGGGAGTAGACTGACAATTTTTTGTGGAAAGTGGTATAGTGGGTGCAGGAAGAGACTGGACAGAAATTGTACATCTATGGATGAGGACAGTGGGGGAGGGGAGTAAGGGCAGAGAGTGGGGTGGGAACCAGGTGGAGGGGAGCTATCGGGGGGGGAAGGAACAATTATAATAATCTACACAATAAAGGTTTATTAAATTAAAAACAATAAAGTTACAGGATAGCAAAAAAAAAAGAATTAAATGAAATCAGTGGAGCATTGTCATGCAATGCACTTTACTATGAACTTTATCAAAACAATAATCAACACCTCCAGACCAAAAGTGTGGGTTTACTCAACCCCTGACCTGCTTGTAAGGATTCAGTTAGTTTCTCCAATTTCTCTTCCAATCTGAGAGGCTGTGTGTGGAGTAATTAAGACTTGTAGAAGTTACAGCTGAACTGCCTGGGATGAACTCCAGCTTTATCACTACCAGCTAAGGGACACCTGCCAGTTATTTGTCTTCTGTGCCTCAGTTTCCTTATATGTAAAATAGGGATAACCCTATTTCTGCATTAGAGGATTATTGTAAGGGTTAAATGAGCTAATATACTAACAAACACTTAGAATATTGCATAGGAAATGCTACTTTAAGTATTTGCTATTCTATAATAATAAAAGTATAATATGCTAATTAGACTGGACAGCTGAAAGACCTTTCACTCATCACTCCAGATGTCCTTCCAAATAAAGCCACCATGGTTGGGGCTGAGGCAGAGGCAGTTAGGGGCAATCAGGCAGTCAGACAGAGTGGTTAGGGGCAATCAGGCAGGCAGACAGGTGAGCGGTTAGGAGCCAGTGGTCCTGGATTGAGAAAGGGATGTCCAACTGCCAGGTTAGGTCCAACCCCATGGCAGTCAGACATACCCCGAGGGGTCCCGGATTGTGAGAAGGGTGCAGGCCAGGCTGAGGGCTCCCCAATCCCATGCATGAATTTTGTGCACCAGTCCTCTAGTATTTTTATAACATTCATTGTCTCATGTCAACCAATCTCCTTTTTCTCTACCATCTCCCAGTCTTTTTATTACCTTTAATACCCTTCTCCATCACCTTAGCCAAGACTTTCTATAAGACCTGAAGTCTGTCTGATTATTATACCGTATTATTTATCATGTGTAACAAACTACCCCTACATTGAGCAGTTTAAAATAGCAAATACTTATTATCTCACAAAGTTTGTCAGGGTCAGGAATCAGGGAGCAGTTTGGCTGGGTGGTGCTGGGTCAGGATTTCCCAGGAGGATGGAGTCAGAGTGTTGACCAGGGAAGCAGTCATATGAAGGCTGGACTGGGGCTGGGAGGTGTTTCCAATTTGGGCTTGCACATGGCTATGGCAGAGGCTACAGTTTCTGGCAACGTGGGTTTCTCTACAGGGCTGCCTGAGTGCCCTCAAATCAAGTGATCCAAAGAGATCAAGGAAGAATGCATCTAACCTTACAAGTGCTATACCATCACTCCTGATAAATTCTATTGGTTTCATAGCCCAGCCCTGGACATGAATTCCAGCAGGTGAGGTTCACTGAGAACTGTCTTGGAAATTGGTGAAGATGTACATTTAATTTGTGTTCAATATTGTTTCTTGAAGACCCTCCATAACTGCTTTTCCACAATGGGTGCTCATGCACTGTCTATAGAACTAATCTACAGAAGGCAGGAGTAGCATGGTATAGCAGAAGATGGAGCAGAATGCATAGGCATTGGAGCTAAACAGAAGTAGGTTTGAATTTCTGCCGCCCCTCACAAGCTCTGCAGCCATGATCATTGACCTAGTCTCTCTGAGTCTCAGCGCTCTCATCTTAATGTGTACCTGGTTTCATTGGGAGGATTAGCAATGATTACAGAGCCCAGATTCGGACTGGTGCAAGCTGGTGTGGAACTTATGATAATATGATTATTATCATCACGGTTAAGTTGCTAATGGTTCCTTAGTTCCATATAACCATTTGTTAAGCTCATTTAAACTGAGTAAAGGACTTTAAAGAGTGAATGAATTAAGGAATTTTTGGCTCCATGGTGGGCTGGGTTAAAAAGGAGCTTTTCAAAAAAATCTCTCTGTGTGTATGTGTGTGTGTGTGTGTGTGCGCATGCACGCTCGCGTACACATGCTTGTGCACACACACTTTCAGTTTCACGTATAACGCACCCACACAGCTTGCTTCTTCAGCCTGACAAAGTGACCATCTGCAAGGCCTTCCCAGGTTAGTGAGTCTCAGCTACCATTAGAGGGTCCAGGTGGGGGCTGCGCTGTGTGGGCAGCATCCATGAATGGCTGATGGTGGTAGAAATGTTCACCATTTGTGGACCCCTTAGCTGCTTATTTGGGTAGCTTCCTTTAGCTAAATTCTGGCCCCATACTGGACCCGTGTTAAGTACATTGCTTCTGTTCTCTCACTTAACCTCATAGTAAGTCTCAGGGACAGGTGGCATTATCACACTTGGTTTGAAGGTGAGGAAACAGGTTTAGCTACATTAAGAGACTTGCAAAAGGTGACACAGCTGATTGTCATTCACATAAACACCAGTTTTTATTGCTTTAATTTCTCTGAAATTGAGCAGTAAATTGAACACTAGAACCAAAGCACATATCTATAGTCCTAGGTTTACTTCCCAGATGACCAGAACAGTTTCGGAATAAGGTTGCTCTCAGGGGGGTTTCCAGTATGCCTCTCTGTTGGAATCTAAACCTCTCCTTAGCACAAGAAAGCCCGATTCCTTTTTTTTTTTTTCCGAAGTGCCTGTAACACTTCACTTGCCATACATGTTTTCATACTAGTGGAAAATAACACTGAAACAAATAAGTAAGTGACTTGGAATTTTAAAAAGTCATTCTCTACACAGAATTCTCAGCATATTTGAGATGCATCGTTCTTGTATGTATTTGATACACTTCAGATTTTATGCAGCCAGGATGCAAACCAGTCCTGTCTGGCTCCAAGGCTATGTGCTGTCTGTCCTGGAGCGTGTGGGACATCTGCCTGGCGCTGGCCAGCGGCCCCACCTCCTCGCCCTGTGCAACAATTGCGCTCCCCTCTCAGGCCCTGTGCTCCCCTCCTGCAAGAAGCCTGACCCTCGTGGGGTATATCATGGAGGAAATAAACACAGCTGGGCTGAGGCTTGAAAAACAATGTTAGAGATTTGTCTTTCTCTGGCTTTTTCTGGTTGCTAGTCTATTTATTTCTTGATTTTTTGATTGACAAAATTGCACTCTTTGAGATTCATTTGCTCTGAGGGTAGGTACACAGCTAAACAGAGACTAAAACAAAACAGCCCCAAATGGAGACTAGTGTATTGAAAAGTGCAATCACCAGCCCAGCAGGCACATTCAATTTGGGTGAGCTTGTGAATATTCCACTCAGTGCCATTAGGGAGGGAGCATTCTCTCATTCAACAGGGAACGGTGATGAGATTCTAATCTCCTCTCCCCATCTAAGAGAGAAGGGCATTTCCCCCTGCTACCCTCCTTCCTCTTCCCACAGCCCCAAATACCACAGGCTATCATAACAAAGCCCTCTGGGACTGAGATTCAGTAAAATGCCAGGCATGTTAAGATGCTGGATAGACACAAATTATGGAATGGATGAGCCTTGGAATAAACGTATTGGGCTTCTAAGTCAGCCCCTCACTTCTCAGCAGATCTTTTTAGTTTCCTCTTTTCCTTAGATGACTCGGCAGGAGTCAGCCATAGGTTGACAAAAAAAAGGAAGGAGGTGGGTGATCAGAGACAAAGGTAGGCTCCCTGGAGTAGAAGTGTTGGGCAGATATTGGGTAGAGCTTTTTGCTGCTCTGCCTCTGACCTCCCCATGCCCAGCGTTAAAACAACTCTCACAGCCGAAAGGTTTTCTGAGGGAAAGGGGTCAGGAGCACTATGCTGGCCAGAAAGGGACCAGGTGCCGGGGCCTGCGGACTGAACCAGCACCTGCAGGGCACCACAGACAGGCAACGTGTGCTCTGTGCTTTCACATGTTAGGTTTTGGGAAGAAAGATGTAAGTTCTGAAAGAATTTACATTGGCTACAGATGGGGAAGGTGGGCGGGGAAAAAGCGAGCGGGGCAGATCTAGGCTAGATGCATGGTCTGTAACAAGGAAACATTTGCTACTTTTGATGGGTAGTAGGCAGCAGTCCTGACGGTTCACCGGCAAGCGGGTTTAGTGGGCGGCTAATAGATGGCCTGGAGGCTCCAGATAAAGTCTCCCACAGACATTCAGGAATGTGAGCAGTCTTTTGTTAGTAGTTCCATAGCTACTAACTGGTTAACAATTCTTGTCTGTTTCTCGTACCCTTGGCCTTTGCTGTAATTGAATGTAGGACGCCTCAGAATTTTCTCTTGTTACCAGTTCTGTGCATATTGGGACTTTCCGACTCCCAGGTAGCTATGACGATTTAGTTTTTGTTTGGACTGCAGGATTACCATTCATTGCAGGGTTTTTCCTAGGAGGCATTTGCAATTATTGCAACTTGCAGAAAAATAACTGGGGTGGCTCCACCTCTGCACCTTCCCAGAAATTTTCGTTGACCTTAGCATTTCTCATTTCATGCGAGAAGAGGCATGATTTATGGGTCCTGCTTCGTTTCAGAATGTAGCTTAAAGGAATACATTACTAACAGGAGTCATGAGTGCTACATTACCTATTTTTAGATAGGCGAATCTTAATTGGAAACAAAACAAATAGAAGGCAGAAGAAGAATGAAAGGGAAAAGTTATGCTTTCTTAACAGGGAAAAAAACACACAACTTAATGGGGGGGTGTGTTTTGCAAGTTTTTATCCTTAATGACACGTTCTTCATCAGCTTCATTGGCAGTTGGTCACCTTGATGAATTGTGGGCTCTATTGTGTTGTGGGTCCAAGGTTTAATTTTTTATCTTCTCTGTCTTTTTGAGAAGAGGCACCTTAGAAGGCAAATATGTTTTCTTCTCGACCGAGCTAATTTTATCCCATTTCATTATCCTCCATTGATTTGCTTTCCCAGGTTTTGAATGAAGCTGAGATATATGGGGCTGTTTGGGTACTTTGTGACTCCTGCGTAAACACTAGCTGTTGATACTTTAATTTCTTTGAAATGGAGCGGTAAATTGAAAAGTAGAACAGAACCAAATAGTTGTAGTACTGGGGTCATTTCCCAGACGACTAGAATAGTTTCCGAAGAAGGTCACATTAGGGGTTCTCAGAGAATCTAAATATCGCTTTCTGCCCAAAGCCACACCCTTTCTTTCTTAAAATATAAAATAAAATCGGCATAGCAACTTCTGCTTGACACAGGTGGAATCCATCAAGTTGAAAACAAGAGCAATAGAATTAAATGGCTTGGGTGTTTAAAAAGTTATTCTGCTTCACAGAATTCTCAGTGTACACGAGTTCTTGTAAAGTATTTAAAAGACTAAGCTTTATGGGAGAACCATTTTCATGCCAAGCATTTCTTTCTACTTGAGGTTCAGCTCAATGGTGGCAAGGAAGGGAGCCTGAGAGTCACAAAGAAGAACAAAAGGGAAATTGGTTTGGAAAAGGTTTCTCCTTTTCATGTTGGGGGCTTGATGGGTTTGTTAGATGTGCATAAATGCCTCCATGGGATGTGGTCTGATGACAGCATGGCTCCCACAGCTGTGAGAAACATGACACAGTAAGCCCGGGTATTACTGACAAGGCCAGAAGCTGCACCAAATTCTAACATTTCACAGGGAATGAGGTGAGTATTTTTATGGTAGAATGATTTCCACGAACTTGAAAGATTAAAATTACTTCCACAAGTCCTGTCCAAGAGCCGAGTGGATTTACCCGAAAGACTGCTGCTTTGTCATCTCCAGACCTATTTCTGGCTCTGCAGGGAAGTGATGAAATTTTATGCATTTCTGTACACCCAGAGGAAGAGACCCAACTATATACTGAGTACCCATTAGCTACCAGGCCTTGGCCCAGGCGCTTTACTGATGACATGTCTTTGGATCTTCTCAGTGTTGTGCAGTTGTCTTATTCCCTTCTGTTTCAAACGAGGAAGCCCAGGCCAAACTCATTGCAGGATACTCTTAGGAACTCAGTCCCTTACAGTGAGGTAGGTGTATTGGTTGAGTGAGATCTCTAGAGCTAGCCTTCCTAAATCTGAGTCCTTGCTATAACAGTTACTAGCTGATTGATCTTGGGAAGATTGCCAAGCCTTAGTTTCCCAAACATAAAATGGGGATGCACACAGTCATTTAATCAGCCTGGGAAGTGAGCAGCATATGACATAAACCATGTCATGTGCTATTATATTATTATTATAGTTAAATGGATGAATGAGTGAGTGGGTGCTATTATTAGGCCATGAACTGTAGAATAACTGCATTCCCACATCCACCCTTAAAAGAGGTGGATCCCGGTAGTTAGTAATATTCTGTTCCTGAGTGTCCAGATGTATGGGATTGAAAGTGGGCTCTAGGAGACCCTAGCCTGGGTCTCTTCATCCTAGTGGCCTGAGACTGTTGACTGCTATTGAATGTAAACTCTTTTCTGGATGGCGTTCTTTGAGGTTGTTGAGCATGCACATTTTAAAAGCTGTTTGACCCATTGTTGTTGCTGTTGATATTTAATTTCATGGTAGTTTTGGCAGGAGAAAATCACTCCTCTAGAATGTGCAGAGGGCTTTCTGCAAGGTGAGAAAATGGCTGGAAACCCTATCCTGGGGCACAGGATAAATAAAAACAAATAATTTCCCAGAGTTAAAGCTCCTCTCTCCCTCAGGCTCCCTGAGTACAGTAGTTTGTTTTCATTATGTCTCTTACAAAGGCAGCACCAATATTAACAATAGGAACAAAACAGACGCACATTTTTTGCTTTCTAACATTGGAAAATTCCTTAGGGCCCATAGACTCATTTAGGAAAATTCATGTGCGCAAAACTCATTTGCAAAAGCAAATAAAATATGTGATCACAAATGCTTTTTCCCTGACTGGCCTAAGGGATCTGCTGAAAATGAATATGTGCCTTGATGGTTACTCACATAGCTGAGCCTACACAGGCCGCCAGTCTCCTCATCGAATGAACCCTGGTGAGCCACTTTACGTTAGACAACTTCAATGACTAGAAAGCTTGGTACAGCTCAGCCGGTTGTTAGGTCACTGTAGTGATGATGCATGAGTTTCCTTTTTGAAAAATAATATTCAATCAGCATGCCCTATGGCTTTGAAAATATCTTTGCAAGTTCATTCATTAAGATATCCAGCCAAGGAAACATGTCAGTATGTAGTCAGGCTTGGCTTTGTGTCCCTTTGGATTGTATATGCTACTTTTTTCCTGATAAAATTTTTGGCTGCAAGTGTGATGGGTGACAGTGCTTAGGAAACTTGAGTTGAGATCATTAGGGAAAAAGGAAACCTTACTTGTAAACCATATAGTACATAAGGATTAATGAAGTACCAGCAATCTGATTACAATCTCAAAGACTTTGAGCTGCTTTTTCCATACCAATTAGAGTATATGAACAACTACAATTTTCTCAACCTTTAAATCTGTGGCTTGTGTTGGCCTAACTGGTTGATTTACTTATTCCATAAATATTATTTACTGAACAGCTATGTATTCCAGGCTCTTCTCTGGGTGGCAGAGATATAAAAAATGAGCAAAGCAAACAAACATCCCTGTCTTCAAGAAGCATGTATTGTAATGGGGCAATAGATTTAGCAGAGTAATATTTTAAGAAATTTTACTTCCTTTTTACCCTTGGGAATTACTGATAGTATTTTGTTATAAACTAGAGGCCCAGTGCACAGATTTGGGCACATTGAAAGGAAATTAATTAGAAGGTGGCTGTGGGATGGGATTGGGTGAGACCAGCCCATGAGCCAACCTCCCGAGGTCCCTCCCTGGCTGGCCACACCTGGGGCAGCTCCGGGGCTCAAAGAGCATCTGTGGAGTGAATGGGGTCCCTCTGGCAGGTGGGGTCCCTCGGCCTGGCCTGCAGGGATTGGGCTGAAACTGGCAGTCCGACATCCCCCAAGGGGTCCAGAAGTACGAGAGGGCACTCCGCAAAGTTGCTGTCACTCAGCAGCTCCTGCATTGAGCATCTGCCTCCTGGTGTTCAGTGTATGTTATACCTACTGGCTGGTGGTCTGGTTGGCTGGTCGTTAGCCTTTTATATATATATTGAGTGTCCATTATGGTCTGAATTCTGAAGTGTAATTTTATCAAATGTGGGAGCTTTAGAGTTCTCCCATGGATTCTTAAAAATCAGTAGAAAAAAAGACATTTGCTTTATGGTATAACTATAATAGACTCCATCAATTCCACTTAGGATATACTGTATATATATTTTTCCTGGTTGTGGCCACATTAAAAAATATATTTTTATTGAGTTTAGAAAGGAAAGAAGAGGGAAGGAGAAATAGAAACATCAATGATGAGAGAGAATCATTGATTGGCTGCCTCCTGCATTTCCCACACTGAGGATGGAGCCTGCAATTCAGGCATGAGCCTTTGGTGGGAATTGAACCCAGGACCTTTTAGTCCGCAGGCTGATGCTCTATCCACTGAGCCAAACAGTCTAGGGCGTGGCCACATTTTTTTCCTGTCTCATGAACATAAGCCAATTTCCTGTTGAACATTCACTGACTACGTGGCTCCACTCTGGAGACGCCTGGCTGCATGTGGTACTAGTTCATGATGGTGGTACCAGAGTGAACAACAGAGTATTGGGCAGCATTATGGTTCCCAGCTAGAGTCAGAGTCATAAGAACTGACTGACATTTTTGCACACTGCTGTGTCACCTCAGTTATGAGACATGTAACAGACAGCAAATTTTGTGAGTGCTAAGTGTTTCTTTTAAATTAAATTAGGCCAAAATAAAGATTATTCTAGAATAATGTTAGAATAATGTTGCTCTTCTATACTTTTCTGTGCTTTCTTGGATGAGCAGGAAAGACAATGAATTTCAGGTAGCTCCTTGGGGATGGAACAGAATTCAGGGTGTGCTCATTAAGGAGCGTGGTACATTCGTCTCATAGTTCCAGGAGCAACGAAGATAGAGACCTTCTGTCTTCAAAGTTTCCCCATAATCTTTCTCCAAAGGCCGGTGACCCTTAGAGGACCTGCTAATTGTTAATGAGTTGCAAAGTTGGTGGAACTTTACATTCACCTCCTCTCCATTGCCTGCTGCCATCCCCAGGGGGGAAATGCCAATCAAGAGAGAAATGTCTAAGGCGGGGAAGGAGAGAAAAGATGAGGCAGAGATGAGACCGTCTATTCCAGGCAGATGAGCAGCTCTTGAATAAGTGAGGTGTCTCCTGCCCCTAGGAACACAAAATGAAATAAAACAGAAAATGAGTTCATTCCTAACTATTTCTAATCAGATTCACCCGTCCCCTTAACCAATTCTCTGTTTACCTTCGGCTCTGTTTGGTCCTTGCCGCCAAGGAAATCCAGCTGTTTTCAAAGAACACAATCCACGTTGTGTTTCAGCCAGACTTATCATCTTGATGTAAATACTATCAATTGCAGCCTGTCACATCTTCCTCCACTGAATAAGTGCATTGCTTCCCGACACTGGAGCTTCTCTAAAGATAACACAAGCAGCGAAATTGCATCTCACATCAGGCATGCTCACAGCAAGGGCCCCAGGAGGCAGCCGGGACATACTCTGTAACCAAATCTTTCCCAACCTCACCAAATTAAAAAAGACACATATAAGGAAAAGAGCTTGCCTGGACCTGCTGAGGGAGAAGATCAAACAAATAGTCAAATCAAATGAGAGCATTGTTGCTTATTCACCTGGCTGTCTACAGAACCCCAGCATTTCCACCTCAGCGGGGTACGTGTCCCTGGATTCCAGTGTCAGAATGGATTTATTGAACAACTCTGCTCTAACAAGCTTAGGGTTTCCATAGAAGAACTATCTGTACCAGCCCCCAGTAAGGTTTGTCTGTGCACTTGACACTCTCTCCTCTCTGCAGGAACAAGACAGGTGTTTCAGAATCAACCTCCTGCCTCCAGGAAGAGTGGGGTTTAACCTTCCAGGCAGAAAGAGGCCTCCCACGGCCTTCAGTGTTTTCTTAGAGAGTTCTTAGTCATCTCTGAGTAACATCCTGCATCGGGGAGCTTTCCCCATTGTCAAGCCTAAATCCCCACCGTGACCGCCTTCGTCCTCTTCCTAGTACATGTCCTCTTCCGGGTACATCTCCCTGAGCACTGGTTCCCTGTAGTGTTTATAAGGCCTTCGCCTTCTCTGGCCAGGGGGCAGAATCTGCCGTGAGCGGAAACCTCTGAGAGTGACATCTGTTTTTCTCCGGTGACTTAGAGATCTGTGACTAATAATTTTGGTAATTGTTGAGAATTCCAGATCCCAACAAATTCCATTTAGAGGGAGGAACCCCCTAAGGACCTAATGATAATGTGTACGTATAATGAGTTTGTTGAAGTCTCTCTTCTTGTTGGGGTTTAAACCTACATCAAATGGTTTTATTTTCCCTGCTCACTGCGTTCAACTGTATTATGTTGAATCCTGCTTTCCTTCTGGGAAGCTAGTTTCTTAGCAACATCCAATTTCCTGTCATTTTCAATTATCAGTGGTGTCTCATTTGGGTATTTAAGATCTAGTCCCTTTCATTTAAAAAAAGATTAATATCAAACTTGATTCAACGTGTATCCTCTCTCCTCCTCGTTATCTGTAGTGTGGGTATGTGCGCTCTGCTAGGGAGAGACTTTTCTTCTAGGACCTAGTTCCTCTGGAGTGGAGGTTCAGAAGGAAGGGGGAAAGTTGAGAGGGGTTTTCATAGAATTGTTAGAATGTCATAGGCGGGCAGGCCTGAGTCCACACTTACCCTGGTTCAGACAGACTCTTTCTGAGTGATTTCTGTTGAAATGGTCTCTGCACAGTGTTCTATGTAGTTTTCTTGGGGCAAGACCATTCCTTCCACTCCCCACCCCCACCCCTGCAGATATGCACCCCCTTGACCTTGTGTCATAGTTCCATCCCCTCTCCAAGGCGCACACCACAGCTGGGCACTCCTCATGCACCTGTCCTTCAATGCCTCTACTTCAGGGGTGATGGGACCCCTGGCATTCTGCCCCCTAAGAACTCAGCAAACTGGAGGGGTGGGGCTTCCCCATCTTCCTCCCAGGCACACCACATTGGATCCCAC
>JAAGEH010000304.1:14689210-14708012 GCA_011751065.1 Lasiurus cinereus
GTGGGGCTTCCCCATCTTCCTCCCAGGCACACCACATTGGATCCCACGGAAATCTCAAGATTTCGCTGGGCAGCAGGCTCCATGTTTACAGGAACCTCCAATTTCAGATGACATGTGGCAGGGATTCCTCCTCCTCCCCACAGTGTGCCAGACTCCCAGGCTTCCAGACACGCTCCCAGGACTGGCTCTCGACTGCTCCCTGCTGCAGCAGTACCAGGGCCCACCTGTGCCCCTGCCGCTCAGCAGGAGTCCAGTGGGCCACGTGATGCCAGACTCCAATTCTAGGGCAGCCCACCTTTCTCCCTCAGGGAAGGGGAAAGCACCGACCTGTCCCTCGACCCCAGCCTCCTCACCATCCTGCACATCCCTGGTTCTCTGTTAAGACTGATGGGTGGGGTCTGGCGTGGGCAGGGTGATCCAGAGCACTTGGTGGGTGGTAGGGCCATTTCTGCTGCTGCTTAACAAGCCCTCCAGGGAGATGGTTGGCTTCGGCTGCTGGGGGCTTTCTCTAGAATGTGGAGTATTTAAGTGACTTTAGTTTTGGACCAGAGGAGTGTTTTAGGACATTGAAATATATGCATTATAATGTGTATCCGCAGGCAAGTGCGTAATGATTCATGGGCTCTAAAAAGATCAGGACACAGCTCTGTCATCTTTTGCACAGAGCGTCACAAAACCCCATGAGTCCAAAGTACAAGCAAGTGCAATAAATTCTGATTTTCTCCATGACTACAAATCTGAAAGTTGAGAGGAAAATAACACAGGTGTTCCTGCATTCTGAGTTCTCTAAGCACAGGTTTATTCTGCAGGGAGCCCCGCACTACATCCCTGTCTTATTGAGAAGGCTCAATGAGTGAATAAATAGGAAACTATCTATAAAATTATGTGATCTACATATATATACGTGAGCATCATGATTATATATCATTGTATAAGCGATTTTTACACATGAACACACATACCCACAAACCTTGTTTTAGTTTGGTATGTGAAAGCAAGTTGGTGCCTAGAACACCTTTTTTTATTTCATTGGTAGGTACTAGTTAAGACTCCGGCCAGTCTCCAGCCAGACTGACTGGGTGGTAAACCTGGCACTGTGATCCCAGGCAAATAGCGTAATCTCTCTGAGTCTCAATTTTCTCATCTGCAGATAGAGAAAATAAGAGTGTCTACCTCATGGAATTGTTGTTAACAAAATGGGTTAATTCATATAAAAACACTTAGCCTTAAAAAGTTGTCTGGTACCACAGTCAGCTTTCAAAGATGAGCTAATATTATATCCCTGTATTAACTTCATAGAAAAATGGGAAATTTCTTATTTTTACAACCTGTATTTTGGATGTTTTAAATAGAAATTAAATAGATAAAACTAGCCTTTACTTTGTGGTGAAGCTGATTTTTAAACATTTCCCTTAAAGATGACCTGGGGGGATACTGGGGGTCAGAGCAGTGTGAGCAATCTCATGATGTGACAGGCAGTCCGACTTGCCTGTGATGGATCCAAGTAGCAGTGCAATTCTGCATCAGCCATTCACTCAGAAGAGCTGGCTAGTTAGTTACTCAGGCAGGACAAACAAGCAGCAGCAAATGAGAATATACATGACCATCTGTATTTCTAAGATTGCAGCTCCAGGCATTCATTACTAAGTGACAGATCTGTATGCCTTTCTTTCTCCCCTAACTCACACTTATTTCCCTTCTGCTGCTTCCTGTGGGACACAGCCCACTCCCCTCTGACAGGCTTCGTGTTTGCAGATTGGTATCAAAGGGAAAAGTTTGACCTAACGATTCTTTTCAAATGGCTTCTCAATATTTCATTTATCGTTTCAGCCTCTTTGCGTTCTTACCTTCCAACTGTGCACAGCTCTGATTAGCTGTATTGGCTTACCCGACTCAAATTGATTTTGTTGAATTTTCTGGACCGTTTGTGTATTTATTCCCTATATCCTTTCTATTTTTTTTTATTTGTCCATTTCAAGCTTTCCTTCTGAACTCATCCAGATGCTAAGTCTTAGCAGTCTTGACCTTCTCAGCCACTATCTGCCCGGTTGTAATTTATTTGCTATCAGCAGCAAATTTAAACAATGCTAATCTTGTTCTAATTTGGTTTGTATCAGCCCTCCTCTTGGTAGTTAGAAAAAGCAAACGTTAATGTCTGGATCTCTCTTCTGTGTGTGTTATTCCCTCATCCTTCATGTACTGAAGTTAATAAAAAAGAGAAATTGGGGCCCTGGCCGGTGTTGCTAAGTGGTTATATCATCAGACTGCACACCAAAGTGTCTTGGGTTCGATTCCTGGTCAAGAGCACATACCTGAGTAACAGGTTTGCTCTCCTGCCCCTGGTCCAAGAGCATGCAGGAGTCAACTAATTGATGTGTCTTTCTCACATAGATTTTTTTTCCTCTTTCTCTCTCCTTTCTTCCCTCCTTCCACTCTCTCTAAAAAGCAATGGAAAAAATATCCTCAGGTGAGGATTAAAAAAAATTGGGGCAGTGGGAACCACAATTTTACTTGAACTTTAAACAGAAAGCATTTTGACAAGAACACTGAGTTGTTCTATAGAGGGTTGAGGGCAGGGGCCAGTTTGCGAGCCGACTCTGTCTATGGTTCTCTTTCCCCATTTTACGTCTGGGGAGGGGTTGAATTGGTGGGAAGTGGGGATGGTGATGTGGGGATGGTCGCAGCTGTGGAAGATGCCTCACAGAATCCCTGAGTGCCTGCTGCTACCTGGGCACAGGCTCCTGTGGTGGCTGCTGCTGCTACAGGCAGGATTATGTGGACTGCTGGGGTAGAATTCTTTGTTTTCTGTGTATATTTTGGCCTTCCATACATTGTGTGCGTATATTTTCTGATTTCACGGGCAGAATTTCTGAAAAGTGGCCAGAGTAGGCAGAAGGGAGCACTGCAGGTGGCTGTTGAGCATGATGTGAGAGGTTTTCTCAAACCCTAATTTCACTTTCCAAACAAGTATTTTAATCAGAGGCTAAATTCAGATTCTGGACCCTCAAGCAATAGTTTGCAAAAGCTCATGTCTGTGTTCCCTTCCAGGTAGCAACAAGAGCTATGCTCCCTCCTCATGGCTGCTGGCTACTATTAGAGCAGCATTTCTTTCTCTCCTTCCTTTCTGTCATGAACTTGCAGATCATATCTGGCCAACAAGGCACAGTTTAGCCTCCTCCAGGAAGCTCTCCCTGACCACTCCAGTTCAGGGCCACCTCTCAATAGTCTAAACCATGCATCAGCACATGCTGTTTGTGGGCCAGGTCTAGCCCTCTGCCTGTTTTTGTATAGAAAATTTTATTAGAACATATAGCTATGTACCTGAAACTAATACAAACTAATATTAAATGTAAACTGCAATTGAAAAATAAAATGCAAAAAAATATGAATAATATGTAAAGAAAACATATAGCTACATTCATTTGTTTAGTTTTGTCTATGGCTGCTCTCAAGATCCAATGGTAGAACTGAACAATCGTGACAGAGACTATATGGCTCACAAGCCTAAAATATTTACTTTCTGGCCCTTTACAGGAAGTTTGCTGACCCCTCTCCTGTACTGAAGGGCTTAATATGCACATCTCTCAGCATGATGTGTAATAAATGCTCCTATTTTGCAATTTGCAAAACTCTTTAGTTTTAAACTTAGCATAGTCTTTTAGTATTTCTCAGATATTTTTCTCACTGAACAAATAATCTTAAAATTACACTTGGAGATTGAGGTGAGTTCTCCACATGGGACAAAGAGAACCCACAGGCAATTTTATTTTCAAGTGACAACATTCATTTGTTATTGTTGTCAGGTGGTTGCTGATAAGGCTCCCAAGAGCATAGCTTTGTACCGAAACCGCTCCTTTCAACCCAGAACTCTTACTTGTTACTGATCTCAGAGTAAGAACATAAATCTTATCAAATTTCCATAAGGATGTGTGAAGCTGTAACTTAATCAAACCATTCCTATGGAAGTCTAAAAGCACACACAATTTTAGAAGGTTAGCACTTAACTTTAAAAAAATAATACTGATGGGCCCGGCTGGCATGGCCTAGTAGTTGAGCATTGACTTATGAACCAGGAGGCCACAGTTCGATTCCCAGTCAGGGCATATGCCCGGATTCAAGCTTAGTCCTCAGTCAGGGTGGGTAGGAGGCAGAAGATTGATGATTCTCTCTCATCATTGATGTTTCTGTGTTTCTCCCTCTCCCTTCCTCTCTGAGATCAATAAAAATATATTAAATAATAATAATAATACTGATGGGATCCTTTTAGACTCTCAGGCGTCCCACTTTGTAAGAATCTGACTTGCAATAGAAATGAAGGCGAGCATACATTTAACTCGGTGACCCAGAGCTAGATTCATTCATTCGTCTTCTCTCCTGCCTAGCGGCCAGCCCATCCCCAGGGTGGAGTACACGGAGGAAGAAACTAAAACTTGGGGTGTTGTATTCCGGGAGCTCTCCAAACTCTACCCCACTCACGCCTGCCAGGAGTATTTGAAAAACTTCCCTCTACTGACTAAATACTGTGGCTACAGGGAGGACAACGTGCCTCAGCTTGAGGATGTCTCCGTGTTCCTGAAAGGTAAGGCATCACACGGGCTTCCATCCTGGCCAGCATCCTCAGTTGCCTTCCACGGATACCCAGGTCTTGCCTCCCTCTTATAAGAAGGACCCTTGTAACTACATCAGCGTGGCTTGAGTAATCCAGGGTCAGCTCTGCACGTCAGGGTCCTTCACTTATCACATCTGCCAAGTCCGCTTGGCCACATAAGGAACCATATTCACAGGGTCCGGCCATGGATAGTTTTTGAGAGCCATTTTCCAGTTTACTATGGTCACTTAAGTATTTCCACTTCGAGCTTTGTGACCCTCTGTGAACCTGTCTTTTCTTCCCACTCCAAGACAGGTTCACAGGGCCACCACTCAAGTTGAAGTCCCTTCACTTTATAACCTTGACACCTGTGTCCTCTCCCCTCTACTCTCCTGTTCACTGCGTCCAGATAAAGCTCCCTGTCGAATGCCTTTCTTCCTGGCATCTCTGCTCGGAAGTGGTGCCTCTCCTTTGTTTTTATTGGGGTTGGCAAACTATTTTTTCCCTTCCCTGTAAAAGGCCAGATGGTAAATATTTTAGGCTTTGTGGGCCGAGAGGCAAAATGAAGGCTACTATTTAGGTTCTTATATAACCATTTAAAGAATGTAAGAACTATTCTTAGCTCATGGATGGACAGAAGCAGGCTGCAAGCGGGATTTGGACTACAGGCCATAAATTGCTGAGCTCTGACTTATATGGTCAGGTTCTGAACTGCTCAGCCTCAATTCAAGGTCCTGACCCAGCTTTCCAAGTTTGCCTCCTGCTATGACTGAGCTGCCCACAGCCCTCTGTTCCAGCTGTGGGCCCTCCATACCTTTGCTCAGGCTCTGCCCCTGGCTAGAAAAGTCAGCCCATTTTCACCCACTCAGGTTCTATCTACTCTTTGAGGCTCAGAACAAGTCCTGCTCCTCTATGAAAATCTTGATCATAACAGCCTTCCTGAGCTCTCAGATCACATGAGGATCAGGAGGGAGATGGGTGTGGTCTGATAGCACCACACCCAGCACCAGGGAGGGTGAGCATCACTCACAGTGTGTGTGACTTAGGGAAAATCAGATTTCTTATATTGTTTAGCTAGATTACATTTCCCCTCAGCCCTGCCTCTGACATGCCCCTCTTGATTTCCCGCAGAGCTCTGTGCATATTACATAGTTACCGCAGGCCTGATTGCTCACATAAGGGGATTGCTTCCTGCTGCATTGTTTCTCAAACCCCTGGAATTAAAACACCAGCCCATGAGTTTTGCCATATCTGTCTCCCAACTTAGCATTTTTGTTATAAGAGGTGGAATAGCATATAGCACTGATTCTGGAGGAGCCTGCATGCTGCCAGCTCCTAGCTCTGTGGCCTTAAGATGAGATACTTACCCTCTCTGTGCCTTTGGGTTTCTTCTCTGTGAATGAACATTATGTATTATACTTTTATCTAGCTCATGAAGGTTGGGAGGGGAAACTAACCAATATAACTTAAAGCCCTAACATTATTGCTTGACACACATTAAATGTAGCAGCGTATTAGTTATTATCATTACTATTGTTGTTTTTATTGCTGTTTCTCATGGCCCTTGGTGAACTGGATATTGGAATGTGATTTACATCACTCATTGGCTCATAGCAAACAAAATATCCGTGTTTTTATTGCTTTTAATTGACTGACTTAAAATATCTAATTTATTTTAAAAGAAAACTTTTTAAGCAATGGTATCCACAAATTCAAAGTTCTTACTGTGATAGATACATTTAAAAAATTATATAAAATAATACATAACTATTAAAATAAAGACTGTTCCTCTGTGTACCACACTCATGTCTCACATGTGGTACACACTGGCTTAATGGATACAAAATAGAAAAAGCAAAAAAACAAAACAAACCACTTATCTTTTTGCTATTTAGCTCAACCCAAAGGGAGAGCTTTGGAAGGAGCATACAGTACTACTGTGAGAATGATGGGTCTGAAGAGACCCGAGGACAGGGTAATGTCCATGTAGACACTGGAAACTCCACAGAGATTTGTTTTATAAGCTTCATTGTTTTTTGTCTTTATCAACCATTTCTGGACATTCTAAGTGCTCTCCTGATGCACAGAGGGTTACAGAACGGGAGCCTTTGGTGCTGGTGTCTGAGGGGAGACCGGCCTTCCTGTGGTCAGCGCTCTGGGCCTTGACTAGGAGGAAACAGGAAGTAGCCCTTAAACCGAGATACTGATGATCCATCTACGGCCTAACTGAGTTAGCAGCATAGAGCATTTTTATAGATTTTATTATGTTCTGCTTATTTGATTCCCTCTTACTATAAACCAATAAAGCATATAGGGCTTTCATGTTTGATGTAACTGTTTTCATAATATCACAGAAACAATAATGAATTGAAGGAGTTAGGGGGTATTGACAATGGGATGTGAATTGATTCCATGAAGTTAGTGAAGGGAGTGAATGAGCTGTTAACTGACCACATACCCGAAGGAGGGATCCCTACCTGGGGGATGGTGTGGTGGTGGTTTAGAAAGATACCAGATAATACGTGGTAAGCATCACTTTAGATTGTAATCCTCTCTTGTGTATTTGAGCGTTCTTGTCCTAAATTGGCTTCTGTATTTAAATCCCTAAGTCTTTTCTCACCTTTTCTTTCCATTTTCATAGATGACTTGTTCCCCTGGAAACCATCCCTCAACAAAGTTTAGTAACCAGAAGCCACTGATGTAATAGCTGTTACCAGTACAGTTGACGCTTGAGTAATCCAGGGCCCCCTGCACAGTCGAAAATCACATGTAACTTGATTCTACAGTTGGCCCTTCCCATCCCGGATTCAAACAACTGTAGATCAAACAGGATTTTTGAACTGTGGTTGGGAAAATGCGGATGGGACTGTGAAAATAGGTCTTTTGATCGCAGTTATGGGAATCTGTGAGTGTGAGACCTGCGGATAGAAAGGGCTGACTGGCCGAGACCGGTTTGGCTCAGTGGATAGAGCATCGGCTTGCGGACTGAAAGGTCCTGGGTTCGATTCCGGTTGGGGGCATGTACCTTGTTTGTGGGTACATCTCCAGTGTGGGGTGTGCAGGAGGCAGCTGATCGATGTCTCTCTCTCATCGATGTTTCTGACTTTCTATCCCTCTCCCTTCCTCTCTGTGAAAAATCAATAAAATATATTTTTTTTTTAAAAAAAGAAAGGGCTGACTGTATTTACTGAAAAAAATCCACGTGTAAATGAACCCAAGCACTCAAACCCGTATTGTTCAAGGGTCAGCTGTGTATGTCATTCACTGGTCAGGAGATGTAGGATCTTGATTACTTTGTTTCCAGAACATTATAAATAACAGGAGGCTCTGCTTGGCCTAGCAAGTCCTGTTGGCTTACTATTTAGTTGGCTCTTTCTGTTGCTTCTTTAGAAAGATCTGGCTTCACGGTGAGGCCGGTGGCTGGATACCTGAGTCCCAGAGACTTCCTGGCGGGACTGGCCTACAGGGTGTTCCACTGCACCCAGTACATCCGGCACAGCTCGGACCCCCTCTACACCCCGGAACCGTGAGTGCCCACATGGGAAGCCTGGGCTGGTGGGAGACACCACACTGTGAAGTGACAAATGTCCCCTTTCTTTGAAAGTGATGAGGCCCTCTTTCCCCCCTGACCTCACCCTTTGGCCAGTCAGGGGCGCAGCACTCACCCCAAGAAGGAAGAGCTTCCTGAATGCTCAGCTTCCTCAGCTGGGTGCACGAGGCCTCTGTGAGTCATGTGTAGCTTTCATAAAGCCATGGTCCATTCAGACAATGTTTCATTGAAAGAAACAGGACTCACATGGAAAGTCCAATAATCAGAATAATTCCTACTTTCTGCTCTGCTCTCATCAATGCATTTAAAAAAATACATGTATATTTTTTAATTGATTTCAGAGAGGAAGGGAGAGGAAGAGAGCGATAGAAGCATCAATGATGGGAGAGAATCATTGATCGGCTGCCTCCTGCACGCCCCCACTAAGGATCGAGAGTGACCTCCTGATTCATAGGCCGATGCTCAACCACTGAGCCACACCAGCCGGGCTCATCCACTCATTTAACCCACATGGCAACCCTATAGAGTAGGTACAGTTATTATCTCCACTTTTACTGATAAGAAGACATAGGCATGGGGCCAAAGCCAACGTTGACATGCGTGCCTCTCGCAGGAGCAGGCTCTTCTCACACTGAGGAGGTTACACACACCATGGCAGTTCCTATTACTAACCCTTTTCCTGTGGTCCTCACATCACCCCCAAACTCAGAGCTCTGTGCCTTGCTCTCTCTGCTGTCCTAGTTTTCTGCACGGTCCTCCACTCTACTCACCACCGCTAGATTCATAAGGCATTTGTGATTCTTCTTGGGCTCTGTCAGGTTTCCTCAAGGGGAATTCATCTTTGGGACTTTTATTCTTTCTCTCCTGGAAAGTAGGCAGGCTAGGCATGCAGGAAGAAGCGAGTGATGATGCTGTGCTACTCTACCATGAAGACCTGAGGGCAAGCTGTGAACCCCTTCTTGTTAATTACTTGGCCTCATGACACATGGCGTTGCATAGTCTCTCAGTGTGAAACACCGTAGGCCCTTTCCTTGAACTTTCTGAAATTTCTACTGCCTTCAAGGTGGACAGAGATTGTCTTCTTCGGCTTGGGTAGTCTGGAGACCAGACAAGGTTCCTATCCTCCTGGGAGAATGGGTGAGACAACGGTCAGCATATAAACAGAGCTGCGATTTTCCATCTTTCCCACCTCATGGCACACATAAACTAATGATTAAAATTCTGCGGCACACCAGAAAATATATTTTTTGCTGATGTGACAAGAAATAGGTATATTTTTGATTTGTTCACAGAGAATGGCAATTGTTTTATTGGTTGTCGTCATTTTTTAAATTTGACAATCAACGGGAAGAGAGGTTGGTGCCCTTGACTAAATAGTCAGGCATTGCATGTTTTAACAATTCCTGTGGCACACTGGTTGAAAATTGCTGAGATAAGTAGATATTATGGTAGCAGGTAAAAGTGAGGTGATGTGTTAAAAATGCTATGGAGATAAATAAAGTAGGTGATGTGAGATGCTTTTTTGGATTGAGTCATTAGAGCAGCCTCTTGGGAGGTGACAGTTGAGTAGAGACCAGACTGTATCACGGGGAACGATCCAGGTGTAGAGAGAAGAGCAGAAGCAAAGACCGTGAGGTTGGAAGTGGTCACTGCCCCCTGTGCTCCATTCAAATGAGTGCCTGATCCTAATAGAAATCTCATTTGTTACCCACTTGTAATAATGTGATTTATAATAAGAAACACACATTTGGTCTTTGTCTCTATTTCTAGTACAGAGCTTCTAAAACCTTTGAAAGTTTCCTTGGTGAGAGAGATAATGTCTCTTGTATTATTCAAGAGGTAGCTTTTGGAAAGCCCTTAGGTCATCTAACAAAGTAAGCTGGTTGTCAGGGAAAGCAATCCTCTGATTGGAGGTTTGGAACTTTAAGACCCACCCTCTTGACCTCTTGGATGATTTAACAGGTCATACCTGTGTAATAACCAAACAGGATGGTGTGCAGAGAGCTTCTGGGAAGCTCTTTACCCACTCACATACTTGCCCCACATGTCTCTTCAACTGCACTTTTAAAAATAATAAACCAAAAGTGTTTTTCTGAGTTCTGTGAGCTTTTCTAGCAAATTAATCGAACCTGAGGATGAGCTCATGGAAATTTCTGGTTTATAGCCAATCAGAAGCATAGGTCACAATACTTTTGCTGTCTGAGACCCAAGGCAGTGGTTGCTGGAGCCTACAATCTAAAGCAGGATGGGCTAGGGCCTTTGTCAGCAAACTGCGGCTCCCCAGTCACGTGTGGCTCTTTGGCCCCTTGAGTGTGGCCCTTCCACAAAATACTACAGCCTGAGCAAGTCTATTTTGAAGAAGTGGTGTTAGAAGAAGTTCAAGTTTAAAAAATGTGTCTCTCAAAAGAAATTTCAATCGTTGTACTGTTGATATTTGGCTCTGTTGACTAATGAGTTTGATGACCACTGGGCTAGAGCATCAGCAACAACCTGGACTTGTGACTGGGGTCTGAAGTGGGTGGGGAGGCAGGCTTGTAGGACTGGGCCTTTACCTGTGAAACTCAATGCTAACTCTGGGTAGATAGTGTCAGCACAGAGTTAAATTATAGGACACCCAGCTGGTGCCTGAGATTTGCTCCTTGTTTGCGGGAGTGGCCCCTCTCCAATGTTGGAATTGGGGCCAGGAACCCAAACGACCACTGTTCTTCAGGCCACTGGGGTTATCACTTTACTTATGATGCTGTTTTACTTCAGTAATCTTGTGATTAACGGGCTGCCATGGTCTTCACTGGGAGTAGAGAGCCCTTGTAGATTTAAGCAGTTCAATAGCTGATGATGGAGCAAGTGGGCAGAGATTGGAGCTGAGCCTATGAAGTCCCCTCCTCCTTTTAGGTGGGCAGGGAGCTCACTGACCAGGTGGGTCCCTACAGAGTCTCTACATTTTTTTTTTAAAGCTCCTTTCAGCTTCCCTGAAAGTGTTTTCAGGATAAACAAAGGTTACTTATAGGACTCCAGACACTTGGAAAAGAAATGCTTCTTAGAGTGGAGTGAGGGCTCAAAGGAGTGTTGTCAGCATTGGAAAGGCAATCTCTAAATCTAGCCCAGAGGGTTTACAAATGGCCCTGTTTACAAATAGTAGGCACTTTGTTAGTTCCCTTTGAATACCTGGCCCTCCTGAGACCAGTGATAGTGTGCCAATTGGTCTGTGTGCGGAGTAAGAGGCCAAAGAAATGAGATTTTAGCCACAGAGGTCTATAAAATTTTGAGATAATGTGTTACATTTTTATCAAAGTACTTTTAGTCAATTCATTCAGCAAACATTTATGTGCAATGCTAGCAGGTAGATGCAGTGGATTCAAAGATGAATAAAATATAGCAGGTGTTTTTTAAAGCAGCTCACATTCTGGCAGAGGAGATAGAAGCATAAATAATTATAAGAGAGTGTGGCTAGGGCTATAATGGGGCTCTGTACAAAGTCTTAGAGGAGCACAGAGGAGAGCGCAGTCCCAAAAGGCTTTTCACAAGAGACATAAACTGAGTGTGTATGTGTGTGTGTGAGGTGGAGGGGGACGTTCTGGAAAGGGAGATAGGAAATTCTTTTTTGGACAAGGCAGGGTGTGAAGGGAAGGGAAAACTTTCAAGTCAAGGAAACAGTAAGTGCAAAGTTGTGAAGACACACAGAGGCATGAATGATTGAGCTTGTTAGACCAGAGAGGGCAGAGCACAGCGTTTGTATGAGGGATGAAATGTTTCTTCAGTCCTCAGTGTAAATGGCCATTTATCAAACCAGGACCTTTGGGTTTAATTATGTAGACAGTAGGGAGGTTTTTAGGCATGATTGAGAAGAATGAGGTGATGGTGGTGTGGTGGTGGTGGTGGGGCAGAGGTGAGGTTGGGAACTAGAGAAGTGTGGAGAATGAACTGGATGGAAAAACAGGCAGGGAACTCACATTCCACTGGAAGGATCTAGTTTATAAGGTGTTGAACTAGAAAGGGTCAGTGGGATAGGATAAGAGGGCACCAGTGTGCAAAGAATCACTGAGATGGAAGGAACAGTACTGGGTGAGGCCAGGGGAGGGTCCCTAACATAATGTTAAAGGTTTTGGATTGGGAAGCTAAGTGGGTAGTTATTGCTAATAGTGACTGAGAATATTAGAGGAGGATCCTACTTGGAGGGAAGAGGGAAGAAAGAGGAAAAGGAGGAAGTGTGATTGGGGCATGTTGTTTTTTGGGTGCCCATGTTCTGAGAAGCTTCTGGCAGCTAGAAATACTGGTTGAAATCCAGAAGTAAATTTAAAGCTCTCAGTATAGATTTGAGTGTTTTCCTCTTCCCTGACTCCTACTATGACACAGATGAGAGGAAATTTGGGATTTGCTAATTTAGGGCTGTTTTTTTTTTTTAATTGGTGGGTTCAAATGCCATTCTTTAAAAAAAAATTACTATTTTATGAATAGGTAACCCATGTAGATGATTCAGAATTCAAAGCTACAAAAGGGTACACACTGTGAATACTGGGTTTCTGTCTCCCCTCTGCTCCCTTGACACCCACTTGCTCCTCCCTAGAGGAGCTGCCACCAGTTTCCAGTGCCTCCTTCCAAAAACACGCTATGCAGACAGACTTCTCAGCATAGATCCCTTTCACCCTTACTCGCGTTGCAGAGTCCTAAGCTCCTCACCAGCCAGTTTGCATCGATGAGACGCTATCCTGGAAGCGCCATTTCCTGCCTAAGCACTTCCACAGGCATTGTTTTGCAATGAAATTCCATTTCCTCGATTGAAAACCAACAAGAGGGCAGCTTCTCCAATTTGTGAAGTTCAGCTTGGCTAATGCACTTGGTACTCCTACTCTGCTTCCAAATAACTGCCTTCAATTGCCGAGCTGTTGCCGTGGAGCCAGCGCTAATGAGACAAAGTTGCCCCCTGGAGTCGCAGGTAGAAAGGAGAGTGAAAGCAACAAAAGACATTATCTGAAAGAGGAATTTTATTTTTCTTTTCAGTCTGTGTAGAATGCATTTTGGTGTCACAGCTTTTAACACACGTTGGGTTTTAAACATGTCTTTGGCTTGCGTTTGCGTTTTAGATTCTGGGTTCTCTCAATCTGGCCAGAGTGGGACTTGAAGTTAAGAGATGATGCCAGGTGGGGTTGGTTTCCTGGGGGAAAGTTTTTCTGGCCTGGAGGGCAATAGAGAAAGTCCTGGAGAATCAGGGACTCCTGGTTTTCTTGGTGGGAGGAGGGCCTTTCTGGGTGCTTCGTGCTGCAGCTGGTGGGAGTGGGGACATACTCTTGCTCTTTCTCTCTTTAAGCAGCGCCCGAGGCAGTGATTCTGCACTTGGCTGTTGCATAGCTGTATGCTTTGATCAGCTGTGATCACAAGCAACTTTGTCACTAATTGAGTATTGAAATTTGCAAATGATTTCCTTAAAAAAATCTATTGGGTCAAATTCAAGGTTATTGCAATAATAGCATCGGTCTCACTCAGTGGAATGAGAGGGAAAGATCTAGAGTTTCCAGTGGTATGGGTGTGTGAGCACCACCCAGCATGTGGGTAGTGGCAGAGCAAAAGTTTGAGAAGCCCTATTATCTCCTGGCTTCCTCTTTGCCTTTCTGTGCCATATTGCATCCTCTGGCCACCTCATCTTCCCTTAGGACACGGTTTCCCAACTTCGACACTATTGATATTTTGGGCCAGACAATTCTTTGCTGTGGGGAGCTGTCCTCTAGGATATTTGCCAGCATCCCTGGCTTCTACCCACTAGATGTCCTACAGATATGACAACCAAAAATGTCTCCAGATATTGCCTAATGCCCGCTGAGGGTCACCATGGCTCCCAGTGAGAACCACTGTTCTAGAAGAAATTTGACATGTCACATTAACACTGCCACTCTGTTTGCTAATTATTACACTTCCTCTTAGAAGCAACCTGTAGACATTGTTTCCTTCCAAAACATAAATCTGAATGTAGCATTCCTTTGTTTAACCCGGGTTGGTTCCCTGTTAATACAGAGAAAACATCTGATCTCATGAAACCATGTCCTCTGCTTTTCTTTCTGCCTCTTCTAAACCTTATGGTCCTGCCACACTGACTTCTCAACATCCTCATGAGCCTGCTGATTCACGCCTCCATCCTTCACACAGGTGGCTCTTTCTGTCTGAATGCTCTGGTAAAATCCTTTCATTCTCTAGGATTAAAGCACAGCCTCAACCTTCTCTGTAGGCAGAGTTAGATATTCCTGTAAGCACTTGGCCTTACTTCTATCTCAGTGTTTACAACACGGCATGGTAATTGTTCATGCGTCAGTCTCCTTCCTAAGGCTGTCTCCTTCTCAAGGCCAGCTGGTGAAGGCAATACAGAAACAAGTGAAAGCTGAGTCCAACATGGACTGGAGCCATGAACAGCACCACCACCGGGATGTGCCATGTTCAAGATATACTTAGATCCCAGGTCCCCCTGAAATCTGTGGGTACACACTATGTGGCGGTCAGGTCTCTCTCTGAAGGGCTACAGCCCTATATTGGTGAGGGTCCTCCACCCACCCCAGTGGCTTTACTCTAACTTTAGGGATCAATGCTGGACATCCCTCTAAGAATAAGGCATTTTTGCACTTCAGTTTCTTTAGGCAAAATCATGAACCTCTAATGGTGGAAATGTAGACACCAGTTGAAGCTATGGAACACTACTTGAAGAATAGTAGCCTTCTTTTCTAATTATGCCCAGCAATGGGAAACCTGTTTTGCTCATCTATTTTGTTTTTGGGATAAAGTTAGTTTCAGAATAAAAAAGTTGCTATTCATTGCAAAGCTGAAAAAGAGTTGGAAAAGCAACAGGAAGATTTCCCTCACCTCCTCTTATTAACAGGAGAGAAAGAGAAGGAGAGAGGGAGGGAGGTAAAGAAAAAAAGAAAGCCTCAACCACACCTCACATGGTGCTAAAAATTGTACATTTTCTTCTCCTTACGGTAACTAACCTTGAATATTATCCCCCCTGAAAGGCAGGAAAGCTCATTGCCTTACCTTTAAAACTAATGCCACTCTATGACATGATCTAAATTATATCTGAACTATTTAAAATACTGTATCACAAGGTAATTCTACGAGATTGGCGACTTTTGCGCACCATTAGCGCAGGTGCCTACAGGACTGTCATGTGGATGGGTGTGTTGTCCATGTCTGACGTGGGTGGGAGCCCCTCCCTCAAGGAGGAGAGTGAGTCAGACAGGTGGGAACATGCCCCCATTTGTCTGTAGAAGCTTCTTGTTGGAGGGTGCTGATGCTTCAGTTTAGGAAAGGCTTGGGCATCCTGGGAAGAGAGGCAAGTGTAGGCTGAGCTCTTTCTCTCACTCCCTGGTCTGGTTTCCCTGGTCTGGTCTCTAACGTCAGGCTCTGGTTCTCAGCGGGTGCTGTGAATTTCAGATATTCCATTTACCCTACTCTTCCTAGGTCTGCTTTGGTTCATATGCCTTTTCTTCCCATGGCACTTCCTTCTAGTCTAGGGGATCTGTGGTCTCTCATCTTTGTGGTTCCTACAGACTTGTGTTTTATGTGAGGTGGATGTTAAATAGTTGCTAACTGAATGTTCATACTTGGGTATACTCTTTGGAATTATATCTGGAGTCCTGATGGTCAGTGGTATCTTAGCAATGCAGCTCTTTAATTAGAAACACTGTTTAATGAAACCATATTTTCCTAGGGCTAAATTTCATGCTTCCCTTCAAAGCTTAATGGACTGACTGAGGTTTCTGAAATGAAGGAGGTAGGACAAGAAGATGCTATTTTCTAACATATTACTACTATATGTATGTAGGAAACTCCAGACTTATTTTCTTCAATATAGGTCAAATCCACCCTGATCTAGATTTCTGGTTGGAGACCAAAGGTTATTAGATGCCTGTGATTCTCTACTGATGCCCTTTGGAACAAGAAACATTGCCCAAGGCAGTGTTGAAATACACATCCTTACCCTTAGTGACCAGTGATCGGCAAACCGCGGCTCTCGAGCTACATGCAGCTCTTTGGCCCCTTGAGTGTGGCTCTTCCACAAAATACCACGGCCTGGGCGAGTCTATTTTGAAGAAGTGTTGTTAGAAGAAGTTTAAAAAATTTGGCTCTCAAAAGAAATTTCAACCGTTGTACTGTTGATATTTGGCTCTGTTGACTAATGAGTTTGCCAACCACTGCCCTAGTCCATTGTTCAGGGAGAAGCAACTGGGAATTTAAATATAAAATATACATTTTGACATTAGTTCTCTGAGGTTGAGTTAGTATAATATTTGTCTTTCCAAAAGAGCTTTTGCAATTTTGCACCAGAAATTCCTTTTAAAAGTGCTTTAGTGAAAACATTTTAAAATATTCATTCCAGTTTATGTATCAGATGCTGAGCTTAACATACTAGTAACAAAAATATACTTGGTTCAACATAGCATAAACTTACTTCATTGAGGAGTTCTAGATTCAAGGCTTCATGGGGATGGATGGTTATTCAGCCTATCTGATGTGGGTGTATCTTCTGCTCATTCCTGGTGGGCTACTTTTCAAATTAAAGAGTAAACTTTCACCCTTAGGAAATAAGTCAGGACACTAGTGATTAATATTGCAATGTTTATTGCATAATACAACTAAATGCCTTTGCATCAAGGAAAATCTTTCTTGGGGCAGTTAGTGTTTTTAGGGGCAATTACTTTATTAAATACTAGGTGCATGAAATTCATGCACAGGGAGGGGTGTGTCCCTCAGCCTGCACCCTCTCCAGGTCTGCTGGTTCCCAAATCCAGGTCTGCTGATTCCCAAATACTCGCCTGCCTGCCTGCCTGATTTCCCCTAACTGCTTCACCTGTCAGCCTGATCACCTCCTAATCACTCCCCTGCCAGTCTAACTGCTCCCCTGCTGCCTGGTCTCCTCTAACTGCCCTCCCTTGCCAGCCTGGTTGCCCCTAATTGCCCTCCCCTGCAGGGCTGGTTGCCCTCAACTGCCCTTTCCTGAAGGCCTGATTGCCCCTAACTGTCTTCCTCTGCAGGCCTGGTAACCTCCAACTGCCCTTCCCTGCCAGCCCAGTTGCCCCTAACTGTCCTCCCCTGCAGGCCTGGTCATTCCCAACTGCCCTCCCCTGCAGGCCTGGTCGCTCCCAACTGCCCTCCCCTGCAGGCTTGGCTGCTCCTAACTACCCTCCCCTGCTAGCCTGGTCACCCCTAACTGCCCTCCCTCCCCGGAAGCCTAGTTGCTCTTAACTGCTCTCCCCTGCAGGCCTAGTCACCCCCAACTACCCTCCCCTGCAGGCTTGGTCACCCCTAACTGCCCTCCCCTGCCAGCCTGCCTGCCTGCCTGATAGTCCACATGGAGGTGGCTATCTTGTGTGTTGGAGTGATGGTCAATTTTCACATTACCTCTTTATTATATAGGATAAATTTTAAAGTTTAAAAAAGGTTTTGCAGTCAGGTGATTTTTCTTATAATTGCCACCATGTTTCAATTTTATAAGAAAAAGAAAAGTGAATTATTTCTGACACTATTTTTCATCTCTTTTTAAAATAAATTAGATGAGCTTTATGCCTAGCCCTGCTCATTAGAACAGAACCCTCTCTAAAACTGGCAGGAGGTGCCATTTCCTTCCTTTTCTTGCTGCTCAGACATTAGTCCTCATTTGTTAACTAACAATATCAGCAGGTAAAGACACAGGCTTTCAAATTTATGAGGGTTAGCTGTTCCTCTGTTGATTGAACAGATGCCTCTCACTAGGTTTGTAATGAGAGGAAAACATAGGATTTTTCCTTTCTCAACTTTCCCTGCTTGTTGACATCTGAGAGACTGAATCTGTGAACTTGTCTGATTTAAGCCCTGGCTGTCCTGGGTGTTTTTAGAATCAGCCCTGGCTGGCTGAAGTCAAGGCTGGGCAAGGTCTTATTGCAGAGTTGGGAAGATAAGCCAGAGTTTCATAGACTTTAACCTTCATTCCTAGGAGCTCTGTTCAGATTAAACCTGCTCCTTCCCATGGGACATCCAAGCCCGAGCCAAGCTTCCTTCCTGCCCAGCCACTGTTTACTTTCATTTTTGCTCATCAGGATTGCAAGCAGCATTACTACCATGATTCTCAGAAAATGGCATGTTGCTTAAAAGCCAATCCCATCTGGCCTCTCTTTCCTGCCCTTTAACCCAGAACTCACAACCCCAGCATCACAGCCATCTTCTCCCTCAGGACAAGTTTTTATTTATTTATTTATTTATTTATTTATTTATTTATTTATTTATTTGTTTGTTTACTTATTTATTTAAATATATTTTATTGATTTTTTACAGAGAGGAAGGGAGAGAGACACAGAAAGTCAGAAACATAGATGAGAGAGAGACATCGATCAGCTGCCTCCTGCACGCCCGACAGTGGAGATGTGCCCACAAGCAAGGTACATGCCCCCAACCAGAATTGAGCCTGGGACCTCTCAGTCTGCAAGCCGACGCTCTATCCACTGAGCCAAAACGGTCTCGGCTCCCTCAGGACAAGTTTGTTTGGGGCTATACCCAGAGTCAGCTAAGATGTTTCAGGCCCTAAGGCCTAAAAATACTATCATCTCTTCTATCTTTCAACTTAGATAATTTCAACAATAGCAACAGCAGCAGCAATATATTTTTATTTATTTATTTATTTATTTATTTATTTATTTATTTATTTATTT
>JAAGEH010000304.1:14708022-14743378 GCA_011751065.1 Lasiurus cinereus
TATTTATTTATTTATTTATTTATTTATTTATTTATTTATTTATTTATATTGATTTCAGAGAGGAAGAAAGAGGGAGAGATAGAAACATCAATGATGAGAGAGAATCATTGATTGGTTGCCTCCTACACGCCCCACACTGGGGATCAGGCCTGCAATCCAGGCATGTGCCCCTACCAGGAATCAAACCATGACCTCCTGGTTCATGACCTCTTGATGCTCAACCTCTAAGTCTTGCCAGCCAAGCAGCAATATATATTTTTTACTATATGTGGATGAACTCAATATAACAACCATTTGAATTGTTACTATTATTATTGTGGATAATATTATTGTTTATGGATGAGGAAACCGAGGCACAGAAAGGTTAAGTAACTTGCCCAAGGTCACACAGCTGGTAAGTAATGGAGTCAGGATTTGAACTTAGGAGGTAGTGCCCACATCTGTGCGAATAAGCACTGTTGTATGTGACATGGTAGTACTAAATAGAAAAACTCAAAACCTCTATGTGTGCTGAAGCTGAATAGCTCCTTTCTTGGTTTTCTGATTACAAGTTTTGTATTAGATAGTAAAGTGACACTTTCTTACTTTTATTTAGTGGCCCTGCCTTGCCAGAACCCCAGGTACTGCATGCATGTGCCTATGTGGTGATCTAGTGCTATGCTGCCCTGTCCAGTCTTTGGTCCAACTACTCGTCTGGTTAGAAGCACACCCTCTCTTTTGGTCTTCACAGGACCCTGTTAACTTGCCCCATTTACCAAGAGGGGCTATCTCCTGTTTTACTGGGAAAAAGGAGAGGCAAGTGCGTTACTACAGGGGAGGCTGCTGTGTCCTCGTCCTTGGGCAAAAGGACCTATGACTTCATGCCCCCAGACCCAGGGCCCTCTCTATGACTGGCAGCAAACCACTTAACCTCCCAGCGTGAGAGATGATGAATGCTCTGATCTTTGGAGAGAAAAGGCTTTGTATTAATACCAAGTAGGTCCACTCTTACTTGGCACCTCTAAATTCACGTGGAGGCTGATGTGCCTCATAAATTCCAGTGCATCCTCAGTTACAAGCTATGTTCCCAGCCCTGAACTCCCAAGTTTTCAGTCATAATATCCGTCTATTTTTGTGAAGTGCCTAAAAGCAAAAATAAGACTTTTTACAGAGACTTTTGTCTCAAGAGCTCCAAGCAATCTAACAATGGACATTCTATAAAAACAAAACAAAACAAAACAAAACAAAACAAAACAAAACAAACACCCTATACATTTTTAAAAACCTATGCATTTTCAAACCAAATTTGTTCCCTATGTGCCTGCTGAAGTCCTGTTTTTGTTTTTTTTAGGACTGTTATTGGTAGTGGCTTGGGATAAAGCTTTCAAATAATGTTTAAAATTTTTATTTTCTGACAGATTCAAAGCCCGTTTCCTTTTTCCCACTGTTCCAAAGATTTGCCTTCTTTGTGTGATGCCTGTAATCCAAAATTAGCACTCATAAGCACCTGCACATACCTCATAATTCACAGTCCCTCAGCATTACGCTGTCGGGAGGAGCGCACTTATGTGCTTTCAGATGTGGGAGACAGAGATGACATGGGAGAAATATTTTCAGGAATATTTGCATTAAAAAAAAATCCTCATCCGAGGATATTTTTTCCATTGATTTTTAGAGAGAGTGGAAGAGAGGGGAAAGACAGAGAAACATCGATGTGAGAGAAACACACAAATCAGTTGCCTCCTGCATGCACCCTGACAAGGGCCTGGGCTGGGGAGGAGCCTGCAACCGAGGTACATGCCATTGACTGGAAGTGAACCCGGGACCTTTCAGTCTGCAGGATGACACTCTATCCTCTGAGCCAAAATGGTTAGGGAGGAATATTTGCATTTTTAAATTGTGAGTTCAGAAGAAAAGCAATTCAAGCCAAAACCGGTTTGGCTCGGTGATAGAGCGATGGTCTGCGGACTGAAAGGTCCCAGGTTTGATTCCAGTCAAGGGCATGTACCTTGGTTGTGGGCACATCCCCAGTAGGGGGCGTGCAGGAGGCAGCTGATCGATGTCTCTCTCTCATCGATGTTTCTAACTTTCTATCCCTCTCCCTTCCTCTCTGTAAAAAAATCAATAAAATATATTAAAAAAAAAAAGAAAAGCAATTCAAAATGATTGAATTTTTTTTAGGTGAGGAAGCAGTAACCACTGTTCATTCCCTTTACTACTGGGTAAAAAATGACATCTATTGACAGGCACATGCGCCACCACAAGAGAGAAGGAAAAAGGGACCTGACATTTCCCACACACATTCTGTCCATCCCCTGGGATTGTCACCATTTTACAGATGGTAACTCTAAGGTTCAAAGAAGTCAAGTGTCTTCCCTGTGGTCACACAACTAGAAGATGGCAAAACCAAGGTAGAGTCCAAAGCCCTATGCGACACTGAGAATTAGGAAAATTATCCTTGGGTTTCACTTTACCTCTATAGGGAAATGCAGAGCCCCCCATTACTGCCCTATTCAGTTGAGGTCAAAATGTAGCCTTTGAGCATCTATGATGTGCCAGGTTTTTCTGAGTACTGGGAACTCCAAGATGAATATGGCATGGCCTCTCTCCCAGAGAATTTTATTGCTTCTTGTTCAAGCGATAGACTATCCCTCAAAAGAGCAAAACTTATGGCAGTACAGTAGACTTTGGTGTAAATATAATTGAATTAATATGATGAATAATACATAACTTGTTGGGAGCTTATGTTTAATGCATTATCTTACTACACTGTTTAAGAACTCCAGGAGATAGGGACCTTTAAATCTCCATTGTATAGCTGAGAAAACAGTACAGCTGTGGCTATTTAAACTGATTAAAATAAAATCCTAATACATAAAAACCCTGCGTCTGTCACATCCACAACAACTGGAGGAAGTTTCTATGGCTGCTGGCACAGGGATCTAGCACTAACTAAAGAGGGGGCTGCAAATCAGGCATGGAGAGAAGTCTGAAGAGAGAAGCAGGGTCTGATCCGTAGTCTCTGTGGCAGCTGTTGATCAGCACTTGCCTCTCTCTTTCTCTCTGGGCGTGGCCAGCAGCCATGCCTCCATTTCTCTCCAGGCCTTCACCAGGCTGCTGATCAGCCCCACCTTCCTGATCAGGCCCCTTTGATAGGCCTAGAGATACTGACTGGCACAGAAACTGTCCAATTAGAACCAAATTTGGGTGAACTGTGAGGAGCCAATGGCTGCCTAGAAGGTGGAGCTTTTGAAACTGATTGACATAGAAACTGACCAATCAGAACCAAATTAGCTGGCAGAGGAGGGCAGGAGAGCAGTTGGGGCCGAGATCAGGCTGGCAGAAGAGGGAAGTTGGGAGCAACCAGGCCAGCAGAGGAGGACAGTTGGGGCTGGGGTTGGGGACCAGGCCTGCAGGGAAGTGCAGATTTAGGGGACCAGGCTTGCAGGGGAGGGCAGTTGGAGGCGACCAGACCAACAGGGGTGGGCAGTTGGGGGCAAGATCAGGCTGGCAGGGGAGGTAATTTGGGGTGAGATTAGGTCGCCAGGGGAGGACAGTTGGGGGAAATTGGGCCAGTAGAGAAGCAGTTGGGTATTAATCATGCCGGCAGGGGAGTGGTTAGGGGGTGATCAGGCTGCAGGTAGAAGCGGTTAGGGGCAATCAGGCAGGCACACAGGCAGGTGAGTGGTTAGGAGCCAGCAGTCCTGGATTGTGAGAGGGCAGTCGGACATCCCCTGAGGGGTCCCAGATTGGAGAGGGTGCAGGCTGGGACTCTAAATATAGTTCCTCAGTAGTGCTAGCCACATTTCAAGTGCTCAGTAGCCACCTTTGCCAAGAGGCTGCCATACTGGATGATATAGATACAGAACATTTCCATCAGAGAAGAGGCTGCTGTGCCCATGTCCTCTGCAGGAGGTTGTATTGCACAGCCACCTCTGAGTCATTTGCCTTGGGAGGGATGGACTCAGGTCTGACTCCAGGGTATTAACTTTTAACCATTATGTTATATTGTCTTCTTTTTTTAAAAAAATATATTTTATTGATTTTTTACAAAGAGGAAAGGAGAAGAATAGAGCGTTAGAAACCTCGATGAGAAACATTGATAAGCTGCCCCCTGCACACCTCCTACTGGCGATGTGCCTGCAATCAAGGTACATGCCCTTGACTGGAATCAAACATGGGACCTTTCAGTCTGCAGGTCGGTGCTCTATCCACTGAGCCAAACCAGTTATGGCTATATTGTCTTCTTTTTTTTAAAAAATTTAACAAATCTTTATTGTTCAGATTATTACAATTGTTCTTCTCCCCCCCTCCCATAGCTCCCCTCCACCTGACTCCCACCCCTCCCTCTGCCTTTATCTCCCCGCCCCTGCCACTGTCCTTATCCACAGGTGTATGATTTTTGTCTAGTCTCTCCCTGCACCCTCCTCACCCATTTCTCCCTGAGAATTGTCAGTCCACTCCCTTTTTATGCCCTTGATTCTATTATATTCACCAGTTTATTCGGTAAATCAAATTTTTTTATTCACTTGACTTTTAGATTTACTTATTAATAGATATGTATTTATTGTTCCTAATTTTTATCTTTACCTTTTTCTTCTTCTTCCTCTTCTTTTTAAAAAAATATATTTTATTGATTTTTTACAAAGAGAAAGGGAGAGGGATGGAGAGTTAGAAATATTGATGAGAGGGAGACATTGATCAGCTGCCTCCTGCACACCCCCTCCTGGGGATGTGCCTGCAACTAGGATACATGCCCTTGACTGGAATCAAACCTGGGACCTTTCAGTCCGCAGACCAATGCTCTATCCACTGAGCCAAACCGGTTTTGGCTTCTTCCTCTTCTTAAAGAGTACCTTTCAACATTTCATATAATACTGGTCTGGTGTTGATGAACTTCTTTAGTTTTTTCTTGTCTGTGAAGCTCTTTATCTGACCTTCAATTCTGAATGATAGCTTTGCTGGGTAGAGTAATCTTGGTGGTAAATTCTAGCTATTCATCACTTTGAATATTCTTGCCACTCCCATCTGGCCTGCACAGTTTCTGTTGAGAAATCAGCTGACAATTGTATGGGTGCTGCCTTGTAGGTAATTAGCTGTTTTTCTCTTGCTGCTTTTAATATTCTCTCTTTGTCTTTTGCTCTTGGCATTTTAATTATGATGTATCTTGGTGTGATCCTCTTTGCATTCCTTTTTTTGGGGTTCTGTATGCTTCCTGGACTTGTAAGTCTATTTTTTTCACCAGGTGGGAGAAGTTTTAGTCATTCTTTCTTTTTTTTAAAATTAAATCTTTATTATTCAGATTATTACATTTGTTTCTCTTTTTTCCCCTCCATAGCTCCCCTCCACCCAGCTCCCACCCTTCCCTCTGCCCTTACCTCCCTCCCATTGACCTCATCCATAGGTGTATGATTTTTGTCCAGTCTCTCCCTGTATACCCCTCACCCCTTTCCCCCTGAGAATTATCAGTCCACTCCCTTTCTGTGCTCCTGATTCTATTATATTCACCAGTTTATTCTGTTGATCAAATTTTTAATTCACTTAATTTTTAGATTCACTTGTTGATAGATATGTATTTGTTGTTCATATTTTTTTGTCTTTTATCTTTTTCTTCTTCCTCTTCTAAAAGAGTACCTTTCAGCATTTCATATAATACTAGTTTGGAGTTGATGAACTCCTTTAGCTTTTTCTTATCTGTGAAGCTCTTTATCTGCTCTTCAATTCTGAATGATAGCTTTGCTGGATAGAGTATTCTTGGTTGTAGGTTCTTGCTATTCATCACGTTGAATATTTCTTGCAACTCCCATCTGGCCTGCATCGTTTCTGTTGAGAAATCAGCTGACAGTCATATGGGTGCTCCCTTGTAGGTAATTAACTGCTTTTCTCTTGCTGCTTTTAATATTCTCTCTTTGTCTTTTGCTCTTGGTATTTTAATGATGATGTGTCTTGGTGTAGTCCTCTTTGGATTCCTTTTATTTGGGGTTCTGTTTGCTTCCTGGACTTGTAAGTCTATTTCTTTTACCAGATGTGGGAAGTTTTCAGTCATTATTTCTTTAAATAGGTTTTCAGTATCTTGCTCTCTCTCTTCTTCTGGCACCCCCACAATTCTGATGTTGGTACGCTTGAAGCTGTCCCAGAGGCTCCTTACATTATCTTCATATTTTTGGATTCTTTTCTCTTCTTGCTTTTCCAGTTGAGTGTTTTCTGCTTCTTTATATTTCAAAATTTTGACTTGATCCTTGCCTTTCTCTAGTCTGCTGTTAGGACTCTGTATAATAGTTTTTTATTTCAGTCAGTGTATGTTTAATTTCTAGTTGGTCCTTTTTCATCTCTAGATGGACCTTTTCCATCTCTAGTTGAATCTTTTGCATCTCTAGTTGGTCCTTTTTCATCTCCTCTTGGCTCTCGCTAAGTTTATCCAACTTTTCTAGCATATTTTTGAAAAAACCTTATAAGCGTGGTTTTGAACTCTATATCCAGTCTTTTCTTTTCCTCCATTTCTTTTGTTTGTGATCTTTTCCCTTGTCTCGGCATTTTCACTATGCCGGGAGAAATTCTGTTGGATTCAGCCTTATGATACCAGACTTTCAAAACCGCAGAAGCCTCTCTGTTGAGTTTGGGAGGGGTGGAGTCTCAGGGCTTAAGGGACCACCTTACCTTCCAGTTGGTCCTGCCCTCCACAACCCCTGAGTCTCAGGTGACTGGGTAATCGCTGGAGCGGTCCTTGTGCACGAGCGCCCGCAGTGTCTCTAGACCGCTGCCTTTCCAGCTCCCCTGCGCACCAGGACCACACGAGTTTAGGTCCTCAGGGTTTCACCTGAAACTGGGGCTTAGTGGAGTCAGAAGTGGCACAGTTGGGAGGGTCTGTCTCCTGCCCACTCGCAAAAGCCAGCGGGATAATCAGCAATCTGTCCTCTGTGCGTAATGTTGTGCGTGACACCTGCCCTCTGATCTTTTGCGACTCCCCTAAATTTCCAGGCACCTCTCCCTTTTCCCAGTCCAAACTACCCCCTTATGAGTTACGGCTGGATCTGGGGTTTAGTGTCGCAAGATAAGGGGTTCAATGCCTTTGAGAGTCTCTGTTTCCCTCCTGCCAGAGAAAACCAGCCAGGTACTCCAGCACCCACTCTCTCCACGCACAAATCTTTGTACCCCAGCTTTTTGCAGCTCCTCTGGTTCTCCGTGAGCCCCTCTCTTTTTCTCTAGTTGTAGAATTTCCATTCAGCCAGCTTTCCTGTGGTTCTGGATGATGTCTGTTCTGTCTTTTTTTTATTTATTAATTTTTATTAATTTTTTATACATATCTCCCCATTGCCCCCCTCCCTCCCAGGCATACCCCAATCCCCCAGTGTCTGTGTGATCATTGGTTATGCTTATATGCATGCATATAAGTCCTTTGATTGATCACTTATCTACCTCACCTAACTTTAATCTTTCTGCTGTAATTTCACAGTCTGTTTGATGCTTTATGATTTTTGTCCTTCTGAGAATTATCAGTCTATTCCCTTTCTGTGCTCCTGATTCTATTATATTCACCAGTTTATTCTGTTGATCAAATTTTTAATTCACTTAATTTTTAGATTCACTTGTTGATAGATATGTATTTGTTGTTCATAATTTTTTGGCTTTTACCTTTTTCTTCTTCCTCTTCTAAAAGAGTACCTTTCAGCATTTCACATAATACTCATTTCGAGTTGATGAACTCCTTTAGCTTTTTCTTATCTGCAAAGCTCTTTATCTGCCCTTCAATTCTGAATGATAGCTTTGCTGGATAGATTATTCTTGGTTGTAGGTTCTTGCTGTTCATCACGTTGAATATTTCTTGCCACTCCCACCTGGCCTGCATCGTTTCTGTTGAGAAATCAGCTGACAGTCATATGGGTGCTCCCTTGTAGGTAATGAACTGTTTTTCTCTTGCTGCTTTTAATATTCTCTCTTTGTCTTTTGCTCTTGGTATTTTAATTATGATGTGTTTTGGTGTGGTCCTCTTTGGATTCCTTTTATTTGGGGTTCTGTGTGCTTCCTGGATGTGTAAGTCTATTTCTTTCACCAGATGTGGGAAGTTTTCAATCATTATTTCTTTAAATAAGTTTTCAGTATCTTGCTCTCTCTCTTCTTCTGGCACCCCCACAATTCTGATGTTGGTACGCTTGAAGCTGTCCCAGAGGCTCCTACATTATCTTCACATTTTTGGATTCTTTTCTCTTCTTGCTTTTCCAGTTGAATGTTTTCTGCTTCTTTATATTTCAAATTTTTGACTTGATCCTTGCCTTTCTCTAGTCTGCTGTTAGGACTCTGTATAATAGTTTTTATTTCAGTCAGTGTATGTTTAATTTCTAGTTGGTCTTTTTTTCATCTTTAGTTGGACCTTTTCCATCTCCTCTTGGGTCTCACTAAATTTATCCATCTTTTCTAGCATATTCTTGAAAAACCTTATAACCGTGGTTTTGAACTCTATATCCAGTCATTTTTTTCCCCTCCATTTCTTTTGTTTGTACTCCCTTCCCTTGTCTCGGCATTTTCACTATGCCGGGGAAACTTCTATGTTATATCAGCTTTATGATACCAGACGTGCAAAGCCGCAGAAGCCTCTGTTGAGCTTGGGAGGGGTGGAGTCTCAGGGCTTAAGGGACCGCCTTGCCTTCCAGTCAGCCCTACCCTCCACGGCCCCTGAGTCTCACGTGACTGGGTAATGGCTGGAGCGGTCCTTGTGCACGAGCCCGCAGTGCCTCTAACCACTGCCTTTCCTACTCCCCTGCGCACCAGGACCATACGAGTCTAGGTCTCCAGTCTTTCATCCGAAACAGGGGTTTAGTGAAGTTAGAAGTGGTACAGTTGGGACGGTCCTTCTCCCGCCCACTAGTGAAAGCCAGCGGCACAATCAGCAGTCTGTCCTGCGTGCAGCGCCGTGCGCGCCACCAGGCCTGTGATCTTTTGCGACTCCCCTAAATCTCCGTGCACCTCTCCCTTTTCACAGTCCCTTTTCATGAGTTTCGGCTGGATCTGGGGTTTAGTGTCATAGGATAGGGGGTTCAATGCCTTTGAGAGTCTCTGTTTCCCTCCGCCAGAGAAAGCCAGCCAGGTACTCCGGCACCCGCTCTCTCCTCGCGCGCGTTTCTGTACCTCAGCTTTTTGCAGCTCCTCTGGGTCTTCGTGAGCCCCTCTCTTTCCCTCTAGTTGTAGAACTTCCACTCAGCCAGCTTTCCTGTGGTTCTGGATGATGTCCGTTCTGTCTTTTAGTTGTAGTTTTGAAATTGTTGTGCGAGGCAGTAGTGTAGGTGTTTACCTATGCCGCCATCTTGGATTCTCCTCATTATTTCTTCAAATAGGTTTTCAGTGTCTTGCTCTCTCTCTTCTTCTGGCACCTCCATAGTTCTGGTATTAGTACACTTGAAGTTGTCCCAGAGGCTTCTTACACTATCTTTAAATTTTTAGATTCATTTTTCTTTTTTCTTTTCCAGTTGAGTGTTTTCTGCTTCTTTGTATTTCAAATCTTTGACTTGATTCTTGCTATCCTTTAGTCTGTTATTAGGTCTCTGTATAATATTTTTATTTCAGTCAGTCCTTTTTCATCTTCTCTTGGGTCTCGCTCAATTTACCCATCTTTTCTAGGAAATTCTTGAAAAACCTTATAACCATGGTTTTGAACTCTATATCCAGTCATTTGTTTTCCAGCATTTCTTTCGTTTGTGATCTGTTTCTTTGTCTCTGCATTTTTGCTTCTTCCCTGAGTTGGTAGAGTAGCTTTGTGTGCTAGGTGTCCTATATGCCCCAGTAGCTCCACCTTCTCAGTTACCTGAGGTGGACTCTCTTGGTGCACCCCTTTGTGGACTGTGTGTACAGCCTTGTTGTATTTAAGTCTTGATTGTTGTTGTTGGTATCACTGTGGGGGATTGACTTTCAAGCCAATTGTTTGTGAGGATCAGCTGTGTCTATGCTGGGAGAACTTCTATGCTGGAGTCAGCCTTATGATACAAGAGTTGCAAAATTGCAAAAGCCTCTGTGTTTTAGCTTGGATGGGGCAGAGCTTCAGTGCTGAGCAGACAGCCTTGGCTTCCCATCAGCCCTTCCCTAATAGGCCCCTGGGTCTCCGTGTCCCTTGGTAATTGCTGCAGCCCTCTCTACACACACTCGCCCTTGTATGCCTCTCGACCTCTGCCTTTCTGGCTCCCCTGAGTTTTCATGTGCTCTGGGGATTCATATGAGTCTGGGTCCCTGAAGTGCTCGGAACTGGGGTTCAGTGCAGTTGGAAATGGATTTCAGTGCAGATGAGAGATTCTGTCTTCCTCCCACTAGAGAAAGCCAGGGGCACAATCAGCAGTCAGTCCTCTCTGTGCACACTTGCGTGCGCATCTTCAGACTTCTGCCTGTCATGGCTCCCTTAAGTTTCCATGCACTCTTCCCTTTTCACAACAGTCCAGACTCCCCCTTTATGAGTCTTGCCTTGAACTGGGGTTCAGTGCAGTTGGAACTGGGGTTCAGTGCAGTCAGGAGTTTCCATTTCCCTCCCGCTAGAGGAAGTCAGCTGGGCACTCCACTGCCCATGTTCTCCACAAGTGAGTCTCCATAATTCAGCTTTTTTCAGCTCCTCTGAGTCTCAGTGTGCTTTTCTCTTTCTTTCTAGTTATAGAATTTCCACTCAGCCAGCTTTCCTGTGGTTCTGTCTGATTGAAACTTCTGTCTTTTAGCTGTAGTTTTGAAATTGTTGTGTGAGGCAGCAGTTTAGGTATTCACCTATGCCGCTATCTTGATTCTCTCTATATTGTCTTTTTAATAGAGAGTATCCCCCAAATGTATAGATACATTGAATAATTATTAATTCCAGTGGGTTAAATATGAAAAGAAAGAAACATCAATTAAGCTATCTACTGTTATGTGTGTATACAATTTTTGGGGAAACCCTGTATGCTGTGAAAGTTAGGAGGGGCAGGGAAAGTATTAAAAGTCTCTTATTTCTTTAAGAAATAAGAAATAGCTGAGATGGTAGGGAACTAGAGACATTGAAAGTTTTCCTTATAGTGTTTTTTTTTTTTTAATGTGTGTGTGTATTACTTGCAAGAACTGGAAACTTTCTTTCACTGGTCTGGAAAATTAGGACTTGCTGTTTGTGCTTTTATGGAAACACTAGAGGCCTGGTGCATGAAAATTCATGCATTTGGGGGAGGGGTGGGGTCCCTCAGCCCAGCTTGCACCCTCTCACAATCTGGAACCTCTCAGTTAGGGTCCCTAGGCCTGGCCTGAGATCAGGGCCTATTAGGGCTTTCCTTACCCAGGCTGCAGGCAGCTGGTCCCACCCCTGCCACTGCCACTACTTGCCATCTGTGCAGCGCTTGTCTCCGCGCCATCCTTCCTCTTCCCCCTGCCAGCCACTGGTGGCCTTCCTCTGCAGGTGACAGGCATGGGGTGCTATGGCTTGGCTGGCCTGGGCCTCTGTCTGTGGGGCAATTGCTGGGCAGCCACACACCTGCCACAGAGTTGCCGAGGATGGCCTGGGCATTCCTCTTTCTTTGCTGGGGGTCAGGGCCAGCCCTGTGAGGGGTGGTTTGCCTACTTGATCATCCATAGCTGCTGGCCTGCCTACCTTATCGCCCCTAACCACTCTGCCTGCCTGCCTGATCACCCCTAACTACTTGATTGGGGGCGGGGCCAGTCCAGTGAGGGGCCATGGTAGTTCTGGTCTCTGGTCATTCTGGTTGTCATGGTGGCTGGCCTGGTAGTATATAGGATAAGGTGACTTTGGCTAAAGTTACATTCAGAAATGCCTTATTTTCTATTAAACCTCAGTTCCAAACATAGTACCTGGTTCATAATAGGCATATAGTATAAATGCTTCTTGAACTAAAATTTAAAAAAGATAACTATAGTATTTTCTGCCAGTCTCAAAAGAGTAACATCAGTGGCATTACTTACAATTCTTAAGGGAAAAAAAGTAACTAAGACTTTCTCTAGGCCAGTATCCAGTGTTTGGATTCATAAAAAGAGGGCCACAAAGGTGATAAGGATAAAAGAGAGAATGATCATAAGGGCTGCCTATAGACTGGGCTGGATTATATAGTACGGTATTTGAAACCTAAGCTAAAGACTCTTTGTATACAGCTCCAAAGAGAACACTGAAAAAAATTTTTTCTCAATACTAAATGAATTTCTGTTATCATCTCCTAGTGCAGTGGTCGGCAAACTCATTAGTCAACAGAGCCAAATATTGACAGTACAATGATTGAAATTTCTTTTGAGAGCCAAATTTTTTAAACTTAAAGTTCTTCAAAATAGACTAGCCAAGGCCATGGTATTTTGTGGAAGAGCCATGCTCCAGGGGCCAAAGAGCTGCATGTGGCTCACGAGCCACGGTTTGCCGACCACTGTCCTAGTGCAGTGTAAACAAACCAAGTCACCCCTTTCCAATGCGTCTGGATGTGTTATCCCAGATGACTTGCATTTACCCATCAAATGTTGTGTAACAGCTGGAAAAAATACCCTATTTTGGCTCCCAGCTCGTCTATTTTCTTTTCATCAATGTGAATGCCCCATCCCTTCCACCCCTCTTCCTTTTTTTCTCTTTGTGATGTAGCTACGTGTTGGCTTCTGTGTCATTTAGAACAAACAAAACCTATAGCAACATGGCTTAAAAGACAGTTGTGCAGATTTGGGATTGGAAGCCAATGTTGGATGCCCCCTCACTGCTTCTTAAAGGTTTTAATTTATAGCAGGAAGTGAAAGAAGTGTTCAACACATTCTTCATATCTGGGGGAGTCAGCTTTGGAAACCGATAAGGGGGGAAAAATGCCAGACTCGTTTTGAATTTAACAACCAGGATCCTTGTTTCCCGATGCAGCAAAATGATGGCAACTTTCTGAGAATGATTTAAGAATTCCCTGGAGGCATTTTGCCCAGGCCCCTTTGTAGGCCCATTTCAGCAGGCTTTAGAGTCTTACTGAAGGGCTTATCAGAGAAGATTCCAATTTAGAGCAGCCAAAGTTTAGTGTCTGATATCAGCTCTAGCTTTTCACTCTTTTTCTTTTCCTTTTTTGGTCAAAAGGAGACATGATGTTTTACAGTGTTAACAGTTTTGAAAGGTCCGACATTTTCAGCGAACAGAGCGCTATTGTGTAAAGGGCTCTGACAAGCATTATTCAGGCGAAAATACATCAAAGGAATGTGAGTTAAAAAGAGAAAAAGTTTGCCGATGTAAGATTGGAGGCAGCATGTGCTGACAGGTGCAATTATGGCCAAATAATTGGGTCTTTTAAGAAGGATCTGGTGAGATAAGGCAATAGCTGTGGACTCACATCAGAAACCTGTTCATAATTAGACACTCAGGGGTCCAGCTGTGGATGCTGCCACCGAGGCAGGGAACTACTTTACCTGCAGGACATGAAAGCTGTTGCACTTTGTAAAATAGGGTGAAATAGCATGATTCAGCCCAGTGCAACCGAACTGATGCAAAGGCTGGAGAGAAGGCTTAGTTTCCCCCCTCAGGCCTCCAATAGTCTGCAAACTCTTTCAGCCCCGGGGAGTTGTAGTCAACCTAGAGTCTAAGTCCTTCAGTTGCAAAGACATTCAAGAAAATGTCAACGTCTCAAAGTTAATGGATTGCTTTTATTAGTTAACATTAAAGATCTTTCCACTGCAGTTTCCTTGGTCTACACCCCCAAAATTATTGGAAGACACTGGGATAGAGAACAACCTGGTGTTTCTTTCTGAGAAAGTTTCACTAATGTCAGAACAGGTAATCACTTTCTTTCTAGTGTGAAAATACAGTGCTCACAGCCTGGCTCAAGGACAAGCTGGTTCCTGTACGTACCGCTTCTCCACTGGCTGGGGAATCTCAGTGGCAGTTCTTCGAGGGGTTTCCGCCTGGACATGGGGCTGAGAGAGGGCACAGAGTAGCGAAATCCTGAGTGATCATTTCTGCTTCTAATGGGGCAGAAGGCACTCCTCACATGCAATTAATGCTTCTGTTAGACATCTTGCTTCAGGCTTTTATTGTTTGTTTGTTTTTTTGAGAGAAAGAGAGAAACATGGATGTGAGAAACATTGATTGGTTGCTTCCCAAACCATGGCCAGGGATTGAATCTGAAACCGAGGCATGTGCCTGACTGGGAATCGAACCCATGACGTTTTGGTGTAGGGGTTGATGCTCCTACCAACTGTGAGCCACCCTGCCCAGGGCCAGGTAAAACAATAGAACTTAAACTGCTGGATTGTATGATTTTTTTTCTTTCAAATTTATAATTCCTCTTCTAGGTATAGTTGGATTACCTTGCCATCATTGTAAAGCTATTGAAGATTCCTAAATTGGCTTTGAGCTACATGATCATGGCACGTTCACTTTAAATCCAGCTCTCTTCCTACCGCAGAGAACTGACTTCTTAATGTCTTGGGATCTCTTGTATTTCCCTTGTTCTCTCCTTTCCAATCGCCAGCTTTTCACTTTCCTTCCTACCCTTTAGACTCCATTAGGACCTAACTAGATGGAAGGCTGTCTGCTGCAGCAGCTTCTTCAAGTACATAACAAGCTTGAAAGTAAATCCGGTCCCGCACCAAGCATTCACCAGCACAGTAGCACAACTTCTGCTATTACTCACATTATGAACACTTAGCTCTGTGCCTGACCCACACCAAGCATTTAATATGTGTTGGCCACAAAAGTTAGTTTTCTTTCTGCTCATTTTGCTTATTTATACCGTGATCTAATACCAACATTAGTATTTCCCTGGGGTTTGATATCTGGTCTAATTCTGGAGTTATTGTTGTCACATATTTTTCTGCCTGGATCAGTGGGATGCTTTAGTATCTACAGTTGTGTATTCAGATTTATCCAGGTTGGGCTCCTTGATCCTAATGAACAGTGGTGCCGGCAGCATGACCTTTTAAAAAACTGATCACAGGCCTGAGTCTATGGGGTCCACTCCTAGCATGGAAGTATTAGACATTTAACTGAATCAAATATACACGAAGGAATAATGAGCTACCTGGTGACCTTTGGTCACCTCCTTTTATTATTCTCCAGTATTAATAATGTGGTTCTAGTGAAATTAAATTTGAGCAGCTCAAAAGTATAAACTCACATTCAGCTTCAATTTCAAGTACTAGTTTGCTTGAAGTTTGCTAGAAGAGCTCCTAGCATCATAAGTTATGTATTGGGTCTCCACTCTGGCTGTGTATCATTATCATCTAGAAAGTTTTTAAAAAATGTAGATGCTCAGCCCTGGCTGGTGTGGCTCAAATGGTTTGAGTGTTGTTCTATACACCAATAGGTTGCAGGTTCAATTCCTGGTCAGGGCACATACCTAGGTTGCAGGTTTGATCCCCCATTGGGGTGCATATGGGAGGTAACTGACCTATGCTTGTCTCTCTCTTCCTCTTCATTCCTCTCTCTCTAAAATCAATTAAAAAACATATCCTTGGTTGAGAATTTAAAAAAAATACAGAGGCTCAGGTCCCCAAAAGTTGGCCTGAATTGGTGTTAGGTAGGACCCATTCACTGGTATCTTTAAAAAGGCTCCCCAAATAATTGGGAGGGTTGAAGACTACTGAATAGTTAGACAAGAGACTTTGGATATACTGACTACATTTTTACTTGGGCTAACTAACTTGGTTGAACTTTTCTCCTCACAAACTAAGGCCTATCTCTCTTCTCATTTTCTCTACAAATTCAAGTTAGAACAATAGAACAGAACGAGCATAGCTTTAAGGCAGAGGATTATTATTTCAAATCTTGGCTCTGTTTCTTATTAACAGAATGACCTTGCAAAGATGCTTAAATTTAGTGACTTTTAGTTGCCCATTTGTAAGGTGGGAATAATAATACTTCTTTATAAGTGAAGGTTAAATTAACAATGTGATATGAAAACATTTTGTACAGTACCCAGTACACAGTAAGAACTCAATATATGCTATCTTTCCTTTTATTTCTTTCTGTTTATATTTTATTCATTGGTAAAATGAGAAGCTTATTCCCCAATTCTTTGCCTTAAGCATTGTGCTTAGAGAAAACACACACAACACATGTTATTTTCCACAAATTCAGTTTATGTGCAAGAAGAAAGCTTTTGGCACACAGTTGACAGGGAATGAATTTGGAGTTTCTTTTAGTATCATGTCCACATATGTCATTTGGCTGCCCTTTCACTTGATGTGTCCATGAAGTGGCTGGCTAGTGGGGATGTGGTTTCAGTTGTGGGAACAAGATTTTTTGATTGAGTAATGCCATCTGTTTTACTCAGTCTTGAGGGCATCAATCTTCTGTCTTTGACCACCATTCACTTGCTTCAACCACATGACCATCCAACCTACTTTATATTTGTAATACAGTGGTTGCACCTGGCATTTTATTATAGCACCTGTTTGATGTGATACACTTCAGAGGAGCCCAGGTGAAATCAGGAAACATCTTTCAATTACAACCTGGCTAATTGGTTTTTGTAAAGAAAATAAAATATTGCTGCCTCTTGATCCATTTCCAAAGAGGCATGGGGGACTTTGTTCCAATATAGTGTAGTTTCAGGAAACAGCCTGTAATTCATGGAGATGACTCAGTAAGTCATCTGCCTTGATAAACTGTGACACATATTGCCTTTGCCTGATCATTTGGCTCCAAATGGAAGCTTAGGCAAATGAGTGAGGTTCTAAGCTTCTTTTATTACTTAGTTCAGGTGAACTAAAGCAGAGGACTAGGAAGGGCTTGCATTCTGCAGGCTCAAGGGTATTGCTTGTGTTATAGGCAGATAAATTGTCTGTCGGGAAAGCCTCTTTGGCGATGACAATATGATCCTCTGCTGTTTCCTATAGCCTGGCAAAGTGTAACATGAGATGCAGTGCAACTGAAGGAATGGTGAGGAGCAAGAATTTGGAAATCATAATAAGCTGGATAAAACCATACTTTGGCTTTATAGCAAGAGTCAGCAAGCTTTTTTTTTTCTATAAAGGGCCAGCTAGTAAATATTTCAGGCTTTGTGGGCCATATGATCTCAGTCACAACTATTCAACTCTGCTGTTTTAGTCAAAGGGGCCACAGATAATACATAAATGAATGGGCATGGCTGTGTTCTAATAAAACTTTATTTACCAAAACAGGCAGTGGGCCAGATTTGGTCTATGGCAATAGTTGGCTCACCCCTAAGCTACAGGATCTTGTACTAATAAATTACTCTAATCCTCTAATCCTCTCATATATTTTTTGTCTCCTACTTTTGATAAAGATATGGGAGCTGGCAAATACTTCTCTACTAAAAGAGGAATAGCAATGCAAAATAGTATCTGAACACATAATAATCTGGCCAATCAGTGTGTATATATATATATTAGAGGCCTGGTGCATGAATTCAAGCATGGGTGGGGGTCGGCCAGCCTGGCTAGGGGGAGGGGACATGGATGGTTGGCCAGCCTGCCTGCTGGTCAAACTTCTGGGCGAGGGGACAATTTGCATATTAGACTCTTTATTATATAGGATATATATACTGAGTGGCCAGATTATTATGCATTAAGAGATCATAATAATCTGGCCACTCAGTGTATGTGTATACACACACACACACACACACACACACACACACACACACCCTGAGAGGCAAGATTATTATGATATCCTGTGTGTGTGTGTGTGTGTGTGTGTGTGTGTAATAAAACACTTAAAAACACTTATCATGTGCTTGGTATAAAGTAAGCACTTGTAAATAGTAGTCACCATTATTTTACTAAAACTAGTATATCATAATTTAAGATGCAATTGACTGTAAGGTACATCTGGATTTCAGAGTTGTTAAAATGTGATAAAAGTCTTAGATTGATAAAATTAACAGGAATTAATTAGAGTAAACATATCAAGGTTATGTTTAGGATTTTAAGTCTTGTTCTACCAGTGATAGTTAAAACTTCTAGCATAATATTTCTTTGTGATGTTTTTCTTGTCAGAGACACATGTCATGAACTTCTGGGACATGTTCCACTACTTGCGGACCCCAAATTTGCTCAATTTTCACAAGAAATAGGCCTGGCATCTCTGGGAGCATCAGATGAAGATGTTCAGAAACTAGCCACGGTCAGTTTATTTTCAACTTAAACACCCATTCTACTTATGTTCATTTGTAAGGTAAGGAAAGCTTTAGAATTATCAACTATGGATTTTAAGGCAAAGATGCTGGATAGGGCATGGTGACTTTATCTTTCCCCGTGTTGTGTTCTTTTGAAGCAGTGTGCTTTTGGTTTATTAACCACCCAAATACTTGTGTTTGATTCTTCTCATTCAGGCTTTGACTAAGTTGTAAACCTTTTAGTTCTGCAGCAGGTCATAAGGTCTCTGTCACAACTACTCAGCTCAACCGCTATGGTGTAGAGGCAGCCATAATTTGTCAATGAGCGAATATGGCTACATTCCAAGAAAACTTCATTCACAAAAGCTGGTGGTGGGCCAGGCTTGCTCTGTGTGCTGTAGTTTTCTGACTCTCATTTTCAATGTCAATTTCCTAGAAATATTAATAATAGTAAAAAGTACACATTTATGGTGAAGTAGGGGTTGTGCTTGGGATTATGTTTTTGATTAGTTGCTACGTTTGTACTCAGACACAATTTGAGTCAGCAATTAGAAGCTCAGGCTAAACAATTATTATATGTACAAAACCAAAAATTTTTTATAGATTCTATGGCCTCAGCAAGGTTCTTCTCAAAACATGCAGAATGAGAGGCAAGGTGTAATATTGGCAGCTACCTTGAAGAAGCTGATGAGCCACATCTGACAGGTTCAGTGACTTATTTTAGCCCCATTTCAAAGAGCCTATAAGAAAGAGCAGGCTTGGCAAACTTACTTATCTACAGGGTCTAATCAGGTAGTCTAGATGAGCAAAGCTCCAAGAGGAAGAAGAAAACAGGATCTTAAGTTGTGTGTATTTGATTCAGATACACATTTAGGGCATATTAGACATGCAAGAATATTCTTCAGAAGTAGAATCCAAGATGGTGGCATAGGTAAACACCTACACTGCTGCCTCGCACAACAATTTCAAAACTACAACTAAAAGACAGAACGGACATCATCCAGAACCACAGGAAAGCTGGCTGAGTGGAAATTCTACAACTAGAAGGAAAGAGAGGGGCTCACAGAGACCCAGAGGAGCTGCAAAAAGCTGAGGTACGGAGATGCAAGCATGGAGAGAGCAGGTGCCAGAGAACCTGGCTGGCTTTCTCTGGCGGGAGGGAGAGGGAGACTCTCAAGGGCATTGAACCCCTTATCCTATGACATTAAACCCCAGATCCAGCCAAAACTCATATGGGGGGAGTTTGAACTGTGAAAAGGGAGAAGTGCACGGAAATTGAGGGGATTCGCAAAAGATCAGAAGTCTGGTGATGCGCACGACACTGCGCACAGAGGACCAACTGCTGATTTGTGCCACTGGCTTTCACGAGTGGGCGGGAGACAGACCCTCCCAACTGTACCACTTCTAACTCTACTAAACCCCAATTTCAGGCGAAACCCTGGGGACCAGGACTCATATGGTCCTGGAGCGCAGGGGAGCTGGAGGGGCAGCAGTCTAGAGGCACTGCAAGAGCGGGCGCATGTGCACAGGGACCACTCCAGCAATTACCCAGTCACGTGAGACTCAAGGGGCTGTGGAGGGCGAGGCTGACTGGAAGGCAAGGTGGTCCCCCTTAAGCCCGGAGACTCCACCCATCCCAAGCTCAACAGAGAGGCTTTTGCAGTTTTGCAAGTCTGGTATCATAAGGCTGAATCCAACACAGAAGTTCTCCAGGCATAGTGAAAATGCTGAGACAAGGGAAGGGATCACAAACAAAAGAAATGGAGGAAAAGAAACGACTGGATATAGAGTTCAAAACTACGCTTATAAGATTTTTCAAGAATATCCTATAAAAGTTGAATAAAGTTAGTGAGACCCAAGAGGAAATGAAAAAGAACCAACTAGAGATGGAAAAGATCCAACTAGAGATGGAAAAGGACCAACTAGAAATTAAATATACACTGACTAAAATAAAAAATATTATACAGAGATCTAACAGCAGACTACAGGAAGGCAAGAATCAAGTCAAAAATTTGAAATATAAAGAATGAGAAAACACTCAACTGGAAAAGCAAGAAGAGAAAAGAATCCAAAAATGTAAGGAGCCTCTGGGACAGCTTCAAGCATACCAACATCAGAATTGTGGGGGTGCCAGAAGAAGAGGGAGAACAAGATACTGAAAACCTGTTTGAAGAAATAATGACTGAAAACTTCCCACATCTGGTGAAAAAAATAGATTTACAAATCCAGGAAGCACACAGAACACCATATAAAGGTAACCCAAAGAGGACTACACCAAGACACCTCATAATTAAAATACCAAGAGCAAAAGACAAAGAGAGAATATTAAAAGCAGCAAGAGAAAAACAGTTCATTACCTACAAGAGAGCACCCATACGACTGTCAGCTGATTTCTCAACAGAAATGTTGCAGGCCAGATGGGAATGGCAAGAAATATTTAACATGATGAATAGCAAGAACCTACAACCAAGAATACTCTATCCAGCAAAGCTATCATTGAGAATTGAAGGACAGATAAAGAGCTTCACAGATAAGAAAAAGCTAAAGGAGTTTATCAACTCCAAACCAGTATTATATGAAATGCTGAAAGGTACTCTTTTAGAAGAGGAAGAAGAAAAAGGTAAAAGCCAAAAAATTATGAACAACAAATACATATCTATCAAGGGAATTTAAAAATTAAGTGAATTAAAAACTTATCAACAGAATAAACTGGTGAATATAATAGAATCAGGACCACTGAAAGGGAGTGGATTGATTATTCTCAAGGGGAAAGGGGTGAGGAATGTACAGGGAGAGACTGGACAAAAATCATACACCTATGGATGAGGTCAATGGGAGGGAAGTAAGGGCAGAGGAAAGGGTGGGGAGCTATGGAGGGGAAAAAAGAGACGCAAATGTAATAGTCTGAATAATAAAGATTTAATTAAAAAGAAGAATATTCTTTACTTCCACTAAGATGTAAATTTTTCTTAGACTTCTTTTTTTTTATTAATTTTTATACATATCTCCCCATTGCCCCCTCTCCCTCCCAGGCATGCCCCAACCCCCCAGTGTCTAAGTTCATTGGTTTTGCTTATATGCATGCATACAAGTCCTTTGATTGATCTCTTATCTACCTCACCTAACTTTAATCTTCCTGCTGTAATTTCACAGTCTGTTAGAAGTTTTACTGTCTCTGTATCTATCCTTTTGTTCATCAGTTTATAATGTTCTTTATTATCCCCCAATAGTGCGATCATGTGATGCTTCTCCTTCATTGACTGGCTTATTTCACTAAGCATAAGGCTCTCCAGTTCTAACCAGGTTGCTGAAAATTGTAATAATTCCTTCTTTTTAATGGCAGCATAGAATTCCATTGTGTAGATGTACCACAGTTTTCTGATCCATTCATCTGCTGATGGGCACCTAGGCTGTTTCCAAATTGTGACTATTGTAAATTGTGCTGCTATGAACATAGGGGTACATAAATCCTTTCTGATTGGTGTTTGTGATTTCTTAGGATAAATTCCTAAGAGTGGGATTACAGGGTCAAATGGGAGATCCATTTTTAGTTTTTTAAGAAAACTGCATACTGTTCTCCACAGTGGCTGCACCAGTCTGCATTCCCACCAACAGTGCACAAGGGTCCCTTTTTCTCTGCATCCTCGCCAACACCTGTCGTTTGTTGATTTGTTGATGATTGCCATTTTGACCGGTGTAAGATGGTATCGCATTGTCGTTTTGATTTGCATCTCTCGAATGATTAGTGACTTTGAACATGTTTTCATGTGTCTCTTGAGCTTCCTTCTGTCGTCTTTCGAAAAGGTTCTATTTAGGTTCATTGCCCATTTTTTTATTGGATCGTTTATCTTCCTTTTATTAAGTTGTATAAGTTGGCTGTAGATTTTGGAGATAAAACCTTTATCAGTGATATCATTTGCAAATATGTTCTCCCATACAGTGATCTTTCTTGTTGTTTTGTTGATGGTTTCTTTTGCTGTGCAAAAGCTTTTTATTTTGATGTAGTCCCATTTGTTTATTTTTTCTTTAGCTTCCATTGCCTTTGGAGCAGTATCAGTGAAGAAGTTCTTTCGGCAAATATCTGAGATTGTGCTGCCTGTGGATTCCTCTAGTATTTTTATGGTTTCCCTTCTAATGTTTAGGTCCTGTATCCATTTTGAGTTTATTTTTGTATTTGGTGTAAGTTGGAGATCCAGTTTCATTTTTTTGCATGTATCTGTCCAATTTTCCCAACACCACTTATTAAAGAGGCTATCTTGGCTCCATTGAATGTTCATGCCTCCTTTGTCAAATATTAATTGAGCATAGTGGTTTGGGTGGATATCTGGGTTCTCTATTCTATTCCTTTGGTCTATATGTCTATTCTTGTGCCAGTACCAGGCTGTTTTGAGAACAGTTGCTTTGTAGTATAGCTTGAAGTCTGGTATTGAGATCCCACCTACTTTATTCTTCTTTCTCAGAATTGCTGTAGCTATCCGTGGTCTTTTTTTGTTCCAGATGAATCTATGAAGAATTCTTTCTAGGTCTGTGAAATATGTTGTTGGTATTTTAATGGGTAGTGCGTTGAATCTGTAGATTGCTTTGGGTAGTATGGACATTTTAATGATGTTGATTCTCCCAATCCATGAGCATGGTATGCTCTTCCATCTGTTAACATCTTCCTCTATCTCTTTTTTCAGTGTCCTGTAGTTTTCTGCATAAAGGTCTTTTACCTCTTTAGTTAGGTTTATTCCTAGGTATCTTAATTTTTTTGGTGCGATGATAAATGGGATTGCTTTTTTAGTTTCTCTTTCTATAATTTCACTATTAGTGTATAGAAATTCCACAGACTTCTTAGCATTAATTTTGTATCCTGCTACATTGCCAAATTCATTAATTAAGTCAATTAGTTTTGGAATAGAGTCCTTTGGGTTTTTTATGTACAATATCATGTCATCTGCAAATAAGGATAGCTTTACTTCTTCTTTTCCAATTTGGATGCCTTTTATTTCTTCTTCTTGTCTAATTGCAATGGCTAATACTTCCAGTACTATGTCGAACAGGAGAGGTGAGAGTGGGCATCCCTGTCTTGTTCCTGTTCTTAGGGGAAATGGTTTTAGTTTTTGCCCATTGAGTATGATGTTAGCTGTGGGTTTATCATATATGGCTTTTATGATATTGAGGTATGATCCTTCTATTCCCACTTTGCTGAGAGTTTTTATCAGAAAAAGGTGTTGGATTTTGTCAAATGCTTTTTCTGCATCAATTGATATGACTATGTGATTTTTATCTCTCAATTTGTTTATGTGATGTATCACATTTATTGATTTGCGGATATTGTACCATCCCTGCATTCCTGGGATGAATCCTGCTTGGTCATGGTGTATGATCTTTCTGATGTACTGCTGGATTTGGTTTGCTAGAATTTTGTTGAGGATTTTGGCATCTATGTTCATGAGAGATATTGGCCTATAATTCTCTTTCGTTGTTTTGTCTTTATCTGGTTTTGGTATTAGGGTGATGCTGGCTTCATAGAAGGTGTTTGGAAGTGTTCCTTCTTCTTGAATGTTTTTGAATAGTCTGAGGAGGATAGGTTTTAATTCTTCCTTGAATGTTTGGTAAAACTCTCCTGTGTAGCCATCTGGACCCGGGCTTTTATTTGCTGGAAGCTTTTTGATGACTGCTTCAATTTCTTCCATAGTTATTGGACTGTTGAGATGTTTGGTTTCCTCCTCATTGAGTTTTGGGAGGTTATATTTTTCTAGGAAAATGTCCATTTCTTGCAGGTTGTTTAATTTGTTGGAATAGAGTTGTTCATAATATTTTTTAACACTCCTTTGTATTTCCACAGGGTCTGTTGTTATTTCTCCTCTTTCATTTCTGATTTTGTTTATTTGGGTCTTCTCTCTTTGCTTCTTGGTGAGCCTGGCTAGGGGTCCATCAATCTTGTTTATCCTTTCAAAGAACCAGCTCTTTGTTTTGTTGATCTTTCGAATTCTTAGACTTCTTAAGACACAGAACCCTTTCAGTATATCTTTTGTCTCCTACTTTTGATAAAGATATGGGAGCTGGCAAATACTTCTCTAGTAAAAGAGGATCAGCAATGCAAAAGCTACACTGTTGGTATAGTGTGGGCATGAATAGGGGTTAGTGGGACTCCAGTGCACTTCAGGAGAGCATGGGTCTTCTCCAGCAGAAGGCTGGTCCTCTTCCCGCTCATGGCTGCCAGATGGAAATGCAGGCTTTGTGTTGCCAGATCTCCACATTTCTGAGCGAGACTGGCAATCTAGATTTCTAAATAGAATTGAATGATTTTTAAAAGTTGGCTCGTAAAAAATCTACCATTTTGAGCTGAGAAAAATATATTTGTAGACATTTTTAGGTTCTTGACTTTTCAATTTGTCACTTTTGCCCTAGGGCCATAGTCGGCAAACTGCAGCTTGTGAGCCACATGCAGCTCTTTGTACCCTTGAGTGTGGCTCTTCCACAAAATACCATGACCTGGACGGGTCTATTTTGAAGAAATGGCATTAGAAGAAGTTGAAGTTTAAAAAATTTGGCTCTCAAAAGGAATTTCAATCGTTGTACTGTTGATATTTGTCTCTGTTGACTAATGAGTTTGCCGACCACTGCCCTAGGGAATATATCTCATTCATATTGACTATTTTACTGCATAACAAATAACCCCCAAACTTACAGGCTTCAAACAATGAACATTTATTACCTCACTGTGTTTGTGGTTGGGACTTTGGGAACAGCTCAGCTGAGTGGTTCTGGCTCAAGGTCTCCCCTCTAGTTGCTGTCAAGATGTGGGCCTGCAATTGTCTGAAGGTTTGGGATCTTATCCCAAGATGGGTCACTCATGTGGCTAGGAAGTTGCAATGCCTTTTTTGACTTGATCTCATGCTGTTCACATCAGCTATATTCTATTCATTAGAAGGGACTCCTGTGCACACTCTAGGGAGGGGAAATTAGGCTTCACTTTTTTGGAAAAGGAGTGTCAAAGTGTTTGTGGATACATTTTAAAAACTATCACCAATGAATCCTGTTATTTAATTCCCAAATCTTGGATCTGGGTTTAAACTCCACGTTTTGGAATCTTTTCCATGCCTTTTAAATTTTTCTTGAAAATTTCTGCTTTCAGCCTTTGATCTTCAACAGCTCTTTTTAAAAATAGCTCCTTTTTTTAAAAAAAAAATCAGGGATGAATATATTGCTTACTTGTTTGATTCTGAACATCCACAAAGTGGGATTTAATTGCCAGATTGTGTGTGTGTGTGTGTGTGTGTGTGTGTGTGTGTGTGTGTCTAAAGAGAGGAGGAGAAAGACTAAGGTAGGACTTGATGAATGTGAGTGGAAGTAGATCCTATTGAGTGAGTGATCATTTTTCTTAAAAGCAGTGACAAGAAAGCAGTTTGATTTTTCCTTATTTTTTACACTCCATCAAATGATGATTAATTAATTCCATCTTTCAAACTAACATATACAAAGAACACGACATGGTCCCCACTTTTCAGATCTTTATAGCCTATATAGGAAACAAAACAAATTTTTTCGGAGGAGAGAAAGTTTGTATTGAGTCTTGAAAGATGAGAAAAAGTCAGCCAAGTGGTAGAGAGGAAAAGGTGGTGAATAGAAGGATAGTTTCAGCTGGAATAAGAAATCTCTCTGGTTTGGGGGCTCAGCAGGGAATGCCTGCTCCCTAGTTTTGAGGGCCATGCTGAAGGCCAGGGTTGCCTTTTGTGTTCATTTTCTGTTGCTGCTGTAACCAATTATGCATGGCTTAAAACGACACAAGTTTGTCTTACAGTTTCTTAAGGTTAAAATTCCAATAGAGTTTTCACTGGGCTGAAATCAAGGTGTTGGCAGGACTGCATTCCTTTTGAAGGCTCCAGGGGAGAATCTGTTTCCTTGCTTTTTCTGGCTTTTGGAGGTTGCCCAAATTCCTTGGCTCATGGACCTCTTCTTCCACCTTCCAAGCCAGCATGTTGCATCTTTCTTCCTTTTCTTCCTTTGTCACATCTCTCTCCCGCTGACTATTGCTGGGAATGGCCTTTTCCTTTTAAAGGCTGATATGACACATTGAGCCCACTGGATAATTCATGCTGTCCTTATCATATCTACAAAGTTAGCATATTTACAGATTCTGGGGATTAGGGCAGGAACATCTTTGGGGGACATTATTCTTCATTTCTATTTTGATATTTACAAGAAAAAAAGCTAATACATGTGCCCTGAAAACTATTTATTAAGGCCAGTAAATCTGTAGGATGATCAAGTTTCTTTTGGAACTTATATTTCTTAGCATGATTCCAATACCCTTGGCTGTGAATTGCCCAGGCTCTAATAGCTGAAAACACTTTCATCTGTTAGAGAGCATTAGGCCATTAATCATGTTTCTCTCTCTCTCTTTCCCTCTCCTTTTTCATTATCCTTTTCCTGGAATGTACCTACCTTTCTGAAATAGCCAATCAAGTCAACAGACATTCTTTAAGAAGCGAAAGAATCTCAGGTACCATGGAAAAGGGATAGAAAAAGACTAAAAGGTAGTACTTGCTTCAAAGAACTAACACTCTAGTACACACAAATACAGAACACTCCAAGTCAGTGTCAACTTTTATTGAGATACATGAGCAGATATGTAGGAGAAGTGAATTTAAGGTAAATCTTCTAAGTGTATGTGAGTTCTGAGATTGGAGACTGGAATTCAGAATGGGAGCAGTGGCCAGCAGAGAGGTTCTTCTCTGTATAGGAAGTGACTGGTGACAGGTGAGGGAGGATCAAGGATCTGCCAAGGGAGTCAACCTGCCTGGAATCTTACAGTTAAAAAAAAAAAAAAGAAAAAGAAAAAAAAGCAACCAGTAAAGTGTAAACTTGCAAAAAAAAACCTTTCACCTGAAAGATTTTGGGTCTCTTCTAAATGCAATGGAGATCTGGGGTAGAGAGGTGGTATCTTACCAGGGTTTTGCCTGATCTTATTTCTCATTTCCCCATATTGCATGAGCCTCACCCAATTCTCTTTGGTTTCCATTCTCACAAGCTTCACAGTTATGATCCTTTCCAATTTTAGAGATTGCCCACTTACTTTGAACAGTGTTTTGCAGACCAAAGAGAAATTTGCAAAGCCTTTTCTGTGTGATGTGGAGGATATGGAGGATAAACTCACAATGGAGGAGGTCAGGGCGATTTTTCCTGAAAATTTTCCTAAAACTTCCTTTGACTTCTCAAACCACATGCCATCCCTCAGTTAGAACCAAAGTGAATGAAAAACTGCTGGAACGTGGTCTTAAAAGAAAACACAGATTTCAGCCAGGCAATTTCAAAGTAAACCCTGGAATAAATAACCTATCAAGTGACATGCATATTAATGACACTCAAGCCAAGTGCAAAGCTAGAAGCCCAATTTAATGTCCCAATTGCAAAGGCTAAGAGATTAGAGCTAAGGCCTCACTAGGCGGAGGGGGGGGGGGAAGGGTGTTGCAATGTCCAGTGGTGGGCGATAGTGGCGGGTAGCAAGTCCTCTTAGCTGTCCAGATGAGAAATGGAGGTATTATTAGCCGATTTCCTCAAAGTTGTTCCCATTAAGGCCCCCAAAGAAATCCTAGAGTAAAATGAGATGAGATGTACCGAGGAAGAAAAATCCATTGAGAGGGCAAATGGAAAACCACGGAAATCACATTATGCAGGCCAATGAGACAGGCCGTATTACTCTCTTACTCTAGGTGAGATTTATATTATTAATGACTTTGTTTATACTGTGCCTGCTTGTCCTTGTTTCGTGAATTTAAGCACTGATGAAAAAGAGAGTCATGCCTGGTGAAAGTAGACACTTAATAACTTTCTGTGATGTGCTGTCAAGGAATCTATCTAAGGAAGAAAACAACCCCCACTAGGGCTAATTGGCACTGCCAAACTCCGTCTTGTCCCGCCTGCTTTTGAACTTCTGGGTCTGATTTCAGAGGGACCAGGCTATTGTCTGGAGCTACTGCCTTCCGTTGCTATATTTCTGCCTGTTATTTATTTTGACATTTTAATAATGCTTAGTTTTGAGAATGAAGCTATCTCCGCTGTTTTATGTGGGCAATGGTTTCTACGCCCTGAGAACCATTTAAATGAAACTCTTTTGTATCTGAAGAAATTGATGCTGCTGCTTGGTAAATGTGTTTCAAATGATTTGTTGTACATGTAAATAATTTGCCCTCTGGTGGGTAATGAATAAGGCCACTGGTTTTGGCAGCTGCACTCTTTTCATGCTCATCATAGTAGTCTGGGGTCTGTGTGTGATAGATATGCAAAAATCCTCTCAGTAAGGGCTGCTAGAGTGTGCTATAATTTTGAGACCAGCCATTTCCCACTGTAGTGCCGGCTTAAGTGGATTTAATAGATTAGTGCCTTCTCTAAAGGTTGTAAGCGTAAATGCCTTCAGGGACCAGATGGGTAGCAAACACCTGTGAAACAGCCTGATAGAAGATGATAAGGAGTATTGGAGCCTGTGGAGAACCGGAGAAGGCACATTACACCTTCTGATTCAAAAATTAAAATAAGACTAAAGCTCTTTGCCTATACATTATGTCTGCAAGCTGAAACATAGAGGCTCTCTGTTGCCAGCCCTTATATCTAGAGCTAGATTATATGCTAGACTACCAGCCCATCCTAGACTCATCTTCATATCATATTGAACATCCTCAGTGCCTTTTTGCTGGACAATGGCTATTTTTTTCATAAGAAAAGATGGCTATTATAGTATTCACTAGAAATAACTATCTCAGTGTTGTTTGAATTATAATTTATACTTTTAAGCAGTTATAAGCTAGACTGTCATACATATATGTTGAGCACATGTCAAAGATTGATTTAACTCAATGATGAGAGAGAAGCAGGGTGGTCAACCCAGCTCTGAGAGGAACTGGGGGATTGAGACTAGTCACTGAAAGAAGGAATAAGGTGCAAAGTGGCTTCTGTTTCATAGGACAAAAAACGTAACCTTGCAGTTATTTTTTCTACCAGGCAGAGATCATTTACACGTCTAGTGAATAAAAATAACGTGCAATTTATCAATCTTCACAAGGTAGCATCTAACTTACAGCATGAGCAAATAGGAAGTCAGACAAAGGTTATGTAGCTTCTCACTCAGTACTTTTTTCTATAATATAAAGTGACCTAGGGATCTTATGGAAATGCAGATCCTGGGCACACAGAATGGAGCCTGAGGTATGATGGCATCTCTGACAAGATCTCAGGTAATGCTGATGCTGCTGGTCCAAGAGAAGCAGGAGACTTGTTAGACAGGTTGGCCTGTTGGACAATGCTCAAATATGACTTTGAATAGGCACATGGTAATCTTTTATTTTTTTAAGTTATTTTTTAAAAATATATTTTTATTGATTTCAGAGAGGAAGAGAGAGAGAGAGAGAGAGAGAGAGAGAGAGAGAGAGAGAGAGAGAGAAGCATTGATTGGCTGCCTCCTGCATGCTTCCCCCGCTTCTTTCCCCCCTGCCCAACTCAGGCATATACCCTGACAGGGAATTGAATCGTGATTTTCTGGTTCATAGGTTGACGCTCAACCTCTGAGCCATGCTGGCTGGGCATTTTTTTACACTTATTTTCATATTTGATACTTTCTTCTAAGAATTGGATTAATAAGTATCAGCAGATAAATCCTGTGTGGCGTGAGATAAGTGTATGTAGGACTTCTTCTGGGCCTCAAGATGGACCCTGGAATCTAGGAGTGCCATGTCGTTGGTTCTGTTTTACGTGCCTGCTCTCACACTCTCCTGCCTCCTGCTATTTTGCCATATGTCTTCTACCATGGAATTGTTCAGGAATGCAGAAACAGAAACTTGCTGATAAGGTAAATTTAGGAGCCAGTCCTAGGAAAATATTGATTTCTCTTCCTCCAAGTGTTAGGAAATGTTAGGGGCTCCTTTCACCAGACGGCAAATTCCATCCTATGATGCAGATGGCTTCAATTCAGTCTATTCATTTCTCACATCAGAAAGGCATTTAAACAGAAAAAACTGTGCATCACTTCTAGGAGAAAGCAATCAGTATGCATATACCACAGATGTTTCCCAAGCAGAACAAATCAGCCCTGTGGCCCAGTTGGAATTTTCCCTGTACTGAGAGTTTTAGGTTATCCGTTCAGTTCCGTTGACCCTGACACATTTCTGTTCACTTTCTGATGGGAGGAATTCTGTCACTGGGTCTTCTGAAGGTGGTGAGAGAGGTGTCTAAGCCAAGGGTAATGAAGGAATAAGCAAACTTTCCCAGAATGTGTTCTCAGAACTGTAGTTTAATGAAATGATATTATGAGTTCTGTAAAAGGAGGGACCCATAGACAAATATATTTGGGAAACACTGAGTTAAAATGAAAAGCTTTGTTTATAAAGTGCAGGACTTTCCAGAACCTTTAATAAGATAAAGTGCAGAATAAATCTCCACAAGTGAAAAAAAAATTACCATGCTTTCTCCATTTTAAGATGGAATTGGTTGTAAAACACACCCTTAATTTAGTAGTTTTATTTTTTTAGGGGGGAAAAAATATTCAGCTAGCACTTATTTTTTAATTTTTTATTGATTTTAGAAAGGAAGGGAAAGGGAGATAGAAACATCAATGATGAGAGAGAATCATTGATGGGCTGCCTCCTGCACTCCTCCTACTGGGGATCGAATCTAGGACCATTCAATCTGCAGGCTGATGTCTATTCACTGAGCCAAACCAGCTAGGGCTAGAATTTTTTTTTCCTGATTCTATAATATTCACCAGTTTATTCTGTTGATCAAATTTTTAATTCACTTAATTTTTAGATTTACTTGTTGATAGATATGTATTTGTTATTCATAATTTTTTTATCTTTTACCTTTTTCTTCTTCCTCTTCTAAAAGAGTACCTTTCAACATTTCATATAATACTGGTTTGGAGTTGATGAACTCCTTTAGCTTTTTCTTATCTGTGAAGCTCTTTATCTACCCTTCAATTCTGAATGATAGCTTTGCTGGATAGAGTATTCTTGGTTGTAGGTTCTTGTTATTCATCACTTTGAATATTTCTTGCCATTCCCATCTGGCTTGCATCGTTTCTGTTGAGAAATCAGCTGACAGTCGTATGGGTGCTCCCTTGTAGGTAATTAACTGCTTTTCTCTTGCTGTTTTTAATATTCTCTTTGTCTTTTGCTCTTGGTATTTTATTTTATTTTTTTAATTTTAATTAAATCTTTATTATTCAGATTATTACATTTGTTTTTTTTCCCCCTCCATAGCACCCCTCCACCCAGCTCCCACCCTTCCCTCCCTCCCGTTGACCTCATCCATAGGTGTATGATTTTTGTCCAGTCTCTCCCTGTATACCCCTCACCCCTTTCCCCCTGAGAATTATCAGTCCACTCCCTTTCAATGCTCCTGATTCTAGTATATTCACCAGTTTATTCTGTTGATCAAATTTTTAATTCACTTAATTTTTAGATTCACTTGTTGATAGATACGTATTTGTTGTTCATAATTTTTTGACTTTAATCTTTTTCTTCTTCCTCTTCTTAAAGAGTACCTTTCAGCATTTCATATAATACTGGTTTGGAGTTGATGAACTCCTTTGGATTTTTCTTATCTGTGAAGCTCTTTATCTGCCCTTCAGTTCTGAATGATAGCTTTGCTGGATAGATTATTCTTGGTTGTAGGTTCTTGCTATTCATCACGTTGAATATTTCTTGCCACTCCCACCTGGCCTGCATCGTTTCTTTTGGGAAATCAGCTGACAGTTGTATGGGTGCTCCCTTGTAGGTAAAGAACTGTTTTTCTCTTGCTGCTTTTAATATTCTCTCTTTGTCTTTTGCTCTTGGTATTTTAATTATGATGTGTCTTGGTGTGGTCCTCTTTGGATTCCTTTTGTTTGGGGTTCTGTGTGCTTCCTGGACGTGTAAGTCTATTTCTTTCACCAGATGTGGGAAGTTTTCAGTCATTATTTCTTTAAATAGGTTTTCAGTATCTTGCTCTCTCTCTTCTGGCACTCCCACAATTCTGATGTTGGTACGTTTGAAGCTGTCCCAGAGTCTCCTTACATTATCTTCACATTTTTGGATTCTTTTCTCTTCTTGCTTTTCCAGTTGAGTGTTTTCTGCTTCTTTATATCTCAAATTTTTGACTTGATTCTTGCCTTTCTCTAGTCTGCTGTTAGGACTCTGTATAATATTTTTTATTTCAGTCAGTGAATGTTTCATTTCTAGTTGGTCCTTTTTCATCTCTTGTGACTTGATAAATTTATCCATCTTTTCTAGCATATTCTTGAAAAACCTTATAAGCGTGGTTTTGAACTCTATATCCAGTCGTTTTTTTTCCTCCATTTCTTTTGTTTGTGATCCCTTCCCTTGTCTCGGCATTTTCACTATGTTGGGGAAACTTCTGTGTTGGATTCAGCCTTATAATGCCAGACGTGCAAAGCCGCAGAAGCCTCTGTTGAGCTTGGGAGGGGTGGAGTCTCAGGGCTTAAGGGACTGCTTTGCCTTCCAGTCGGCCCCGCCCTCCACGGCCCCTGAGTCTCAGGTGACTGGGTAATCGCTGGAGTGGTCCTTGTGCTCGCGAGCCCGCAGTGCCTCTAACCACTGCCTTTCCAGCTCCCCTGCTCGCCAGGACCACAGGAGTCTAGGTCCACAGGGTTTCGCCCGAAACAGGGGCCCAGTGGACTCAGAAGTGGCACAGTTGGGAGGGTCTGTCTCCCGCCCACTCCGAAAGCCAGCGGCACAATCAGCAGTCTGTGCTCCGCGCAGCGCCGACGGGCCGCCACCAGGCCTTTGATCTTTTGCGGCTCCCCTAAATTTCCGTGCACTTCTCCCTTTTCACAGTCCAAACTCCCCCCCGTATGAGTTTTGGCTGGATCTGGGATTTAGTGTCGTAAGATAAGGGGTTCAATGCCGTTGGGAGTCTCCGTTTCCCTCCCGCCAGAGAAAGCCAGCCAGGTACTCCAGCACCCGCTCTCTCAGCGCGCTCATCTCCGTACCTCAGCTTTTTGCAGCTCCTCTGGGTTTCTGTGAGCCCCTCTCTTTCCTTCTAGTTGTAGAACTTCCACTCAGCCAACTTTCCTGTGGTTTTGGATGATGTCCGTTCTTTTAGTTGTAGTTTTGAAATTGTTGTGCGAGGCAGCAGTGTAGGTATTCACCTATGCCGCCATCTTCCCAAGTCCCATCTGCTCTTGGTATTTTAATTATGATGTGTCTTGGTGTAGTCCTCTTTGGATTCCTTTGGTTTGGGGTTCTGTGTGCTTCCTGGACTTGTAAGTCTACTTCTTTTACCAGATGTGGGAAGTTTTCAGTCATTATTTCTTCAAATAGGTTTTCAGTATCTTGCTCTCTCTCTTCTTCTGGCACCCCCACAATTTTGATGTTGTTACGCTTAAAACTGTCCCAGAGGTTCCTTACATTATCTTCACATTTTTGGATTCTTTTTTCTTCTTGCTTTTCCAGTTGAGTGTTTTCTAATTCTTCATATTTCAAATTTTTTACTTGATTCTTGCCTTTCTCTAGTCTGCTGTTAAAACTCTATAATATTTTTATTTCAGTCAGTGTATGTTTAATTTCTAGTTGGTTCTTTTCCATCTCTAGTTGGTTCTTTTTCATCTCTATTTGGTTCTTTTTCACCTCCTCTTGGGTCTGACTAACTTTATTCAACTTTTCTAGGATATTCTTGAAACACCTTGTAAACGTGGTTTTGAACTCTATATCCATTCATTTGTTTTTCTCCATTTCTTTTGTTTGTGATCTCTTCCCTTGTTCTGGCATTTTAACTATGCCAACTATGCCGGGAGAACTTCTGTGTTGTATTCAGCCTTATAATACCAGACTTGCAAAACTGCAAAAGCCTCTCTGTTGAGCTTGGGATGGGTGGAGTATTAGGGCTTAAGGGACTGCCTTGCCTTCCAGTCGGCCCCGCCCTCCAGGCCCCTGAGTCTCACATGACTGGGTAATCACTGGAGCGGTCCCTTGTGTGTGGGCTCTCTCGCAGTGCCTCTAGACTGCTGCCTTTCCGGCTCCCCTGCGCTCCAGGACCATATGAATCTGGGGTTTAGTGGAGTTAGAAGTGACACATTTGGGAGGGTCTGTCTCCTGCTCTCTTGTGAAAGCCAGAGGCACAATCAGCAATCAGTCTTCTGCACGTAGTACTGTGCGTTCCGTTGGACTTCTACCCTCCCGCGACTCCCCCAATTTCCATGCACTTCTCCCTTTTCACAGTCCAAACTCCCCCCGCATGAGTTTCGTCTGGACCTGGGGTTTAGTGTTGTAGGATAAGGGGGTCAATGCTATTGGGAGTCTCCCACCAGAGAAAGCCAGCCAGGTACTCCAGCACCTGCTCTCTCCACACACGCGTCTCCGTACCTCAGCTTTTTGCAGCTCCTCTGGGTCTCTGTGAGCCCCTCTCTTTCCTTCTAGTTGTAGAATTTTCACTCAGCCAGCTTTCCTGTGGTTCTGGATGATGTCTGTTCTGTCTTTTAGTTGTAGTTTTGAAATTGTTGTGCGAGGCAGCAGTGTAGGTGTTTACCTATGCCGCTATCTTGGTTCTCTCTCTCTCTATCTCTTTTTTTTTTACATTGTAAAATGAGGTTCCATGTTCGAAATATTAAAAAAAGGTTAAAAAAAAGTGAACTTGAGAATTGAAAAACTACATTATATAGTCATAGAAGTCTTTTTTTTTATGAATGTGTATTAGCACCCCAGACTATTAATATTTCAAGGAGCACAGTTTAGGAAATACAAGTCTAGAATATTTTTTGAAAGGCTTGAATTCATGTGAGTAGAGATCAGCTAATTTTTATTTTATTTTTTTGCAGGAAAGAAATGTCCTAAAATCAGTAATACAGGATTCTGTTTATACTTTATAAAAAATAATTTATCTGTTCCAAGTGAAGTTGTTTGCATTGATTGGGGCTTTTGATGGCCATGAATCAAGTGTGTTTGAATTTTCAGGTATAACTGGTACTTTCTCATGCTGAGAGTGGTACATTCAGTCTTAACCTAATAATCAATCATAATTCATATGAGAAGTGTAATTGTAAAGGCAACCTTAGTTTATGAATTGCCCATTAATGTTTTCCTGCCTGCCTGCCAAGCACATCAGCTTGTTTCCAGGTCTCTCATGTCTTTGCCTACTTGGCTGAAGGTTGGGAAATCTCAGATGTTTTTAAAAGAAAGCTCTAGCCCTGGCCAGTGTGGCTCTCTTGGTTGGAGCATTGTCCTATACACCAAAAGGTGGCAGTTTCAATTTCTGGTCAGGGCACATACCCAGGTTTCAGGTTTGATGTCCAGTCAGGCCATGTATAGGAGGCAACTGATCAATATTTCTCTCTCTCTGTTTCTCCCTTCCTTTCTCTAAAAAAAAAAAAA
>JAAGEH010000304.1:14743478-14767478 GCA_011751065.1 Lasiurus cinereus
TTCTTCTTCTTCTTCTTCTTCTTCTTCTTCTTCTTCTTCTTCTTCTTTTTATTGTGTTACATGTATACATATCTTCTCCTTGCCCCCTTCCCTCCCAGGCATACCCCAACCCCCCAGTGTCTATGTTCATTGGTTATGATTATATGCATGCATACAAGTCCTTTGATTGATCTCTTATCTATCCCACCTCTCCTTAATCTTCCTGCTATAATTTGACAGTCGGTTTGATGCTTTACTGCCTCTGTATCTATCCTTTTGTTCATCAGTTTACAATGTTTTTTTATTATCCATAAATGAGTGAGATCATGTGGTGCTTCTCCTTCATAGACTGGCTTATTTCACTTAGCATAAGGCTCTCCAGTTCCATCCAGGATGCTGCAAATGGTAAGAGTTCCTTCTTTTTAATGCAGCATAGAATTACATTGTGTAGATGTACCACAGTTTTCTGATCCACTCATCTGCTGACGGGCACCTAGGCTGTTTCCAAATTGTAGCTATTGTAAATTATGCTGCTATGAACATAGGGGTGCATAAATCCTTTCTGATTGGTGTTTGTGATTTCTTAGGATAAATTCCTAAGAGTGGGATTACAGGGTCAAATGGGAGGTCCATTTTTAGTTTTTTGAGGAAACTCCATACTGTTCTCCACAGTGGCTGCACCAGTCTGCATTCCCACCAACAGTGCACAAGGGTTCCTTTTTCTCTGCATCCTCGCCAACACTTGTTGTTTGTTGATTTGTTGATGATTGCCATTCTGACCGGTGTAAGATGGTATCACATTGTCGTTTTGATTTGCATCTCTCGGATATTAGTGACTTTGAACAAGTTTTCATGTGTCTCTTGGCCTTCCTTTTGTTGTCTTCTGATAAGGTTCTATTTAGGTCCGTTGCCCATTTTTTTTATTGGATCATTTATTTTTTAGTTGTATAAGTTGGCTGTAGATGTTGGAGATTAAACCTTTTATTAAGTTGTATAAGTTGGCTGTAGATGTTGGAGATTAAACCTTTATCAGTGATTAAGTTGTATAAGTTGGCTGTAGATGTTGGAGATTAAACCTTTATCAGTGATAACATTTGCAAATATGTTCTCCCATAGAGTGGTCTTTCTTGGTGTTTTGTTGATGCTGTGCAAAAGCTTTTTATTTTGATGTAGTCCCATTTGTTTATTTTTTCTTTAGCTTCCATTGCCTTTGGAGCAGTATCAGTGAAGCATTTCTTTTGGCATATGTCTGCGATTGTGCTACCTGTGGATTCCTCTAGTATTTTTATGGTTTCCCTTCTAATGTTTAAGTCCTGTATCCATTTTGAGTTTATTTTTGTATTTGGTGTAAGTTGGTGGTCCAGTTTCATTTTTTTGCATGTATCTGTCCAATTTTCCCAATACCATTTATTGAAGAGGCTATCTTGGCTCCATTGTATGTTCATGCCTCCTTTGTCAAATATTAGTTGAGCATAGTGGTTTGGGTGGATATCTGGGTTCTCTATTCTATTCCATTGGTCTATATGTCTGTTCTTGTGCCAGTACCAGGCTGTTTTGAGAACAGTTGCCTTGTAATATAGCTTGAAATCTGGTAATGAGATACCACCTACTTTATTCTTCTTTCTCAGAATTGCTGTGGCTATTCGTGGTCTTCTTTTGTTCCAGATAAATCTATGAAGAATTCTTTCTAGGTCTATGAAATTCTTTCTAGGTCTATGTTGTTGGTATTTTAATGGGTAGTGCATTGAATCTATAGATTGCTTTGGGTAGTATGGACATTTTAATGATGTTGATTCTCCCAATCCATGAGCATGGTAAGCTCTTCCATCTGTTAACATCTTCCTCTATATCTTTTTTCAGTGTCCTATAGTTTTCTACATATAGGTCTTTTACCTCTTTACTTAGGTTTATTCCTCGGTATCTTAATTTTTTTGGTGCGATGGTAAATGGGATTGCTTTTTGAGTCTCTCTTTCTATAATTTCACTATTAGTGTATAGAAATTCCACAGACTTCTTAGCATTAATTTTGTATCCTGCTACATTGCCAAATTCATTAATTAAGTCAATTAGTTTTGGAATAGAGTCCTTTGGGTTTTTTATGTACAATATCATGTCATCTGCAAATAAGGATAGCTTTACTTCTTCTTTTCCAATTTGGATGCCTTTTATTTCTTCTTCTTGTCTAATTGCAATGGCTAATACTTCCAGTACTATGTCGAACAGGAGAGGTGAGAGTGGGCATCCCTGTCTTGTTCCTGTTCTTAGGGGAAATGGTTTTAGTTTTTGCCCATTGAGTATGATGTTAGCTGTGGGTTTATCATATATGGCTTTTATGATGTTGAGGTATGATCTTTCTATTCCCACTTTGCTGAGAGTTTTTATCAAGAAAGGGTGTTGGATTTTGTCAAATGCTTTTTCTGCATCAATTGATATGACTATGTGATTTTTTATCACTCAATTTGTTTATGTGATGTATCACATTTATTGATTTGCAGATATTGTACCATCCCTGCATTCCTGGGGTGAATCCTACTTGGTCATGGTGTATGACCTTTCTGATGTACTGCTGGATCTGATTTGCTAGAATTTTGTTGAGGATTTTGGCATCTATGTTCATGAGAGATATTGGCCTATAATTCTCTTTCGTTGTGTTGTCTTTATCTGGTTTTGGTATTAGGGTGATGCTGGCTTCATAGAAGGTGTTTGGAAGTGTTCCTTCTTCTTGAATATTTTTGAATAATCTGAGGAGGATAGGTTTTAATTCTTCCTTGAAAGTTTGGCAAAACTCTCCTGTGTAGCCATCTGGTCCCGGGCTTTTATTTGCTGGAAGCTTTTTGATGACTGCTTCAATTTCTTCTATAGTTATTGGACTATTGAGATCTTTAGATTCTTCCTGATTGAGTTTTGGAAGGTCATATTTTTCTAGGAATATGTCCATGTCTTGCATTTTGTCCAATTTGTTGGAATAGAGTTGTTCATAGTATTTTTTAACAATCCTTTGTATTTTGGCAGGGTCTGTTGTTATTTCTCCTCTTTCATTTCTGATTTTGTTTTGTTTGGGTCTTCTTTCTTTGCTTCTTGGTGAGCCTGACTAGAGATCCATCAATCTTGTTTATCCTTTCAAAGAACTAGCTCTTGGTTTTGTTGATCTTTTGAATTGTTTCTTTAGTCTCCATGTTGTTTATCTCCGCTCTGATCTTCACTATTTCCTTCCTTCTGAGTACACTCGGCTTTTCTTGTTGCTCTCTTTCTAGGTCTTTGAGTTGTAGGTTTAGTAATTTATTACCATTGTTTCTTGTTTTTTTCAGTAGGCTTGTAGGGCTATGAACTTCCCTCTCAAGACTGCTTTCACTGTGTCCCATAAATTTTGTATTTTTGTGTTGTCATTGTCATTTGTTGCCATGATGTTTTTTATTTCTTCCTTGATCTCTCTGGTTACCCAGTCTTTGTTTAATAGCATGCTGTTTAGTCTCCATGTGTTTGATTTCTTTATATTGTTTTTATTATAGTTGATTTCCAGTTTTATGCCACTGTGGTCTGAGAAAATGCTTGATATGATTTCTATCTTCTTGAATTTGAAGAGACTTTTCTTATGACCCCACATATGATCTATCTTTGAAAATGACCCATATGCACAGGAGAAGAATGTATATTCTGTGGATTTGGGTTGAAATGTTCTGAAGATATCAATTAATTCCATCTGGTCTAGTGAGTCATTTGGGGTTGATGTTTCTTTTCTGATTTTTTGTTTAGAGGATTTGTCTAGTGGTGACAGTGGGGTATTAAAGTCTCCTACTATGATTGTATTGCTATCAATCTCTCCCTTAATATCCTCCAGGAGTTTTTTTTTATGTATTTAGGTGCTCCTATATTGGGTGAATATATGTTTACCAGAGTTATTTCTTCTTGTTGGATTGCTCCCTTTAGTATTATGAAGTGTCCTTCTTTATCTCTTGTTATGTCCTTCACTTTGAGATCTAATTTGTCAGATATAAGTATTGCAACCCAGCTTTTTTTTTTTTCATTTCCATTTGCCTGTAATACCATCTTCCATCCCTTCACCCTCAATCTGTGTGCATCTCTTTTCCAAAGGTGGGCTTCTTGTAGATAGCAGATATATGGATCGGATCATGTTTTCTTATCCAATCGGTTACCCTATGTCTCTTGATTGGAGCATTTAATCCATTTAGATTTAAAGTTATTATTGATAGGTACTTTTCTGTCGCTATTTTTTAGTCTTTACCCCAGAGTTCCTTCCTCGCTTCCTATTTCTTTTTATTACAGTAGACCCTTTAACATTTCTTGCATTGCTGGTTTGGTGGTAATATATTCCCTTAGTCCTTTTTTGTCTGTGAAGCTTCTGATTTCACCTTCAATTTTGATTGAAAGCATTGCAGGCTACAGTATTCTTGGATTCAGACCCTTCTTTGCATGACTTTATATATTTCATTCCATTCCCTTCTGACCTGATGAGTTTCTGTTGAAAAATCAGTAGCTAGTCTTATGGGGTTCCTTTGTAGGTAACTTTCTGTTTCACTCTGGCCGCTTTTGAGATTCTTACTTTGTCATTGGTGTTCGCCAATTTATTTATTTTATTTTATTAAAAAAATATTTTATTGAGTTTTTACAGGGAGGAAGGGAGAGGGATAGAAAGTCAGAAACATTGATGAGAGAGACACATCGATCAGCCTCCTCCTGCATGCCCCACAGTGGAGATGTGCCCGCAAGCAAGGTACATGCCCCCGCCCGGATTCGAACCTGGGACCTTTCAGTCTGCAGGCCGACGCTCTATCCACTGAGCCAAACCGGTCTCGGCTGCCAATTTAATTATAATGTGCCTTGGTGTCGGTTTTGTGGGGTTCATTTTGCTTGGGTCTCTGTTAGCTTCTTGGATTTGTGTGGGTTTTTTTCTTTCCTATATTGGGGAAATTTTCTGTCATTATTTCTTCAAACAGGTTCTCTAATCCTTGCTCAGTTTTCACTCTTTCTGGAACCCCAGTTATGTGGATGTTGTTTTTTTTCGTGTTATCCCAAAGTTCCCTTAGGCTCTCCTCTTGCTTTTTAAATTTTTTTCCCTAGAAGCTGCTGTACTTGGGTATTTTTTTCTACCATGTCTTTTAGCTCACTGTTGCAGTCCTCTGCTTCTTCTAGTCTACTTTTGATGCTTTCTATTGAGTTCTTTAAAGCAGTGATGTCACTTTTTATTTCATCTTGCATTTCTTCTTGCTTCTTCATTTCCTCTTGGGTCTTCTTCATTTCCTCTTGGCTCTTACTCATATTGTCGAATTTGTCTTCCATTCTTTTCATCCACCTTATGATCATTTCTCTGAACTCTTTCTCTGGCAGGCTTACTTCTGCTTCTATTTTGTTTACTTCCTTTTCTGGTGATACCTGCCTTTCTGTCGTATGCAGGCTGTTTCTTCTTCTGCCCATGGTCTTTCTTCTCCAGGTGTCTAGTTATGTAGTTCTCTCTCCTACGTTGATTCAAAGGTACAAACTACAACACGACCCAGTACAGCACACAAGGCACTGAACAGAAATGTATTCACGATATTAATAATCACCAATAAGGTGACCACCAATGAAAGAAAAATTAGGGATAAGTAATGAAGAAGAAGAGGAAAATGAGGAAAAAAGAAAGGAAAGAAGTGCCAAAATCGAATTGGGAGAGGGAGAAAAAAAATAAATGAAGAAAAAATAAAATAAAATAAAAAAATAAAAAGGAGAAGAAGAAGAAGAAAAGAGAAAGCGAAAAAAAGAGAGAAAAGAAAGAGGATAAGAGAGAAAAGGGGAACAAAATATAGATGTCAGGAGAAAACTCCAATAGAACAGTCACTAATCCCAACAAAGTTCAGCAACCAGTACCTGGAGATTAATACAAACTACAAATAACACCTGGTATCGAGGGAGGCGAGGGAAAAGAGAGGTACAAAACAAACCAAAACAGCTGAGACCAGTTGGCTCAGTGGATAGAGCGTTGGCTTGCAGACTGAAAGGTCCCAGGTTCGATTCCAGTTGGGGGCATGTATCTTGCTTGCGGGCACATCTCCACTGAGGGGCATGCAGGAGGTGGCTGATCAATGTCTCTCTCTCATCGATGTTTCTGACTTTGTATCTCGTTCCCTTCCTCTCTGTGAAAAATCAATAAAATATATTAAAAAACAAAACAAAACAAAACAAAAATAAACAAACCAAAACAAAGTAAACAAAAAGCACAATAAAACAAGTAAAATAAGCTAAAGCAATCTCACAAAAAAGTACAAAAAATTGATATAATCACCGTTCCGGCAAATAGCAATAAAAGGGCATAGAGAAAAACAACTTTTTGGATAGTGAAGGGAAGAAGAGAGAGGTTTGTATGAACTTGTAGTAGGGGATTTGAAATTAGATATGTAAGTGGGGTGAAATTTAAACAAGGTAAAGAGAAAGAATAAGGCGAATCTAAAGTTGGAAAAGGGAGAAACAAGACATCAAAATGGGGAAAGTTAGGAGGAAAGTGTTGGCATATAGGTATACTTGAGGTGGAGTAAAATTATGCTAAAGGAAAGATGAAAATAGAATGTAGAACTCTAATCCCAAAGTAAAATAAAGAGAAAAGAAAATAACACTTGTTTTTTTCCAAAAAAGTAAAATAGTAGTAGTAATAATACTAGTTGAAAACAAAAATGTAATAATTAAAAAGGTAAAATCAATTGAGGAGGAGAGAAAAAAAAGTTTTTTAATTAAATATGCAAAAAATGAAAAAATAAAATAAAATAAAAAAAATTTAAAAAAAGAAAAAAAAAATAGAATGGTCATTCACTTCCACTATTATTCTGCTTGGCACTCCTGTTTTCCAGTAAGAAGAGTATTGCAGTTCCCTGTGTTCCACTGCTGAGTTCTTAATCTCTTTATTCTTTTGTGGTTAAGTGAGTCAATTTGTGCCTCATCCACTGGGTGGCAGTGTTTCGGAATTGACCTCTGAGACAAAGCACAGCACCTCTCTAGGCTGTGCTCAGATCCTGCTACTCTGTGGTTTTCAAAACCGGTTTGTGGGGATTTTGTAGCAGGGACACTGTAATAACTCCCAGGCTATCCTTCTGTCTTAGATCAAAATGAGTTGTTTTCTACAGTTCCCTTCTGTCACCAGCTCCGAGAGTTTGCTTCCACACTTAGGGATCATGCCCTAACCCACCTCCGTGGACCTCTCCAGAGGCAGCTTTCCCGCAGCCCGGCTCCCACAGTGTGCGCGTCTCTGTTCTGAGGGGCAGGAGACCTCACCTTATCCCAGGCGAAATCTGACCTTTCCATGTGCCATGTGGATCTGAATCTGCCGCGTGTCTGTGCTGATTGGAGAGCAGTGTTCCGGGTCCCCGGCTGTTCAGTGAGTGATTCAGCTGCAGCTTTCAGACCGCCCCAGACATCCACCTCCCTCTGCAAGATGGCGCAGTCTCCGTGTTCTTGCTGGTGGCTCTGGGAGACAAAAACCCCGTGGGAGTGGGGCTGCCTGGCCAGGAGAGCCCCGTCCAGCAGTCCCCCACCTTCTCCTGGAGGATAACTGACTCTTAAGTTGCCAACAAACACTCCCATTGCGACTCTCGCTGCTCTCTCTCCCTCTGTCCAGTGACAAAGCTCCAGACGTGTCCGTCTATTCTGCCACCATTTTTCACTCCCCCTCTAGGTCCTTCTGAAGATGGATGACATTAAAAGTGATCATTTCAGTTTCTCTGTAGAAAGCTTGAGTTATTAAGCCCCAGGCTTATTTAGTGCATGTAGCACCTTTGAAGTAGCTCAAGTGTTTGGATCATTTGATACAAAGCTAACAAAATGTATACTTATATATATTTTTAATTGAGATGTCTGGGTAGATGTTCAGTTTGTGTGTTATTTCCAAGAGTGACTTAACTAAAAGTTAGTATCTATTCCGACTCATTGCTTTCACTTTTATGTCTTCTATGCATATAGAAAAGCAGTAATGTCTAAAGAACACTATATTTCTTTAGCCAGCTCCATAGAGCTTATTCAGGTCTTTTTCAGTTTTCCTCATTTGCTTCCCTTCGTCTCTTTCCACTAGGGTGCTCCAAGGCCACAACTCTTTCTGACGATAGCTATCTTCTGAGAATTTTGATAGAGGAGCTAAGACTATTTTGCTCTATCTGTTTGTGTATTTTTCATGTATGATATCCATTGTTGCCAGTATGAGGTGTGTGCCATCTGTTCACATCATGAAGAGAATACCACCATTATTTGGAATTTAAAAAATGAGCTCTAGCCCAGCTAGAGCTTAGTGATTGAGCATCCACCCATGAATCAGGAGGTTATGGTTTCATTTTTGGTCAGGGCACATGCCTGGGTTCCAGGCTCAATCCCCAGTGGGGTATGTGTAGGAGGCGGCTGTTAGATGACTCTCTCTCATCATTGATGTTTCTCTTTCTCTCCCTTCTTCTCTGAAATCCATAAAAATATATATTTTAAAATCAGGAAAAAAAAACCCCAAAAACAGATACAGAGGCAAAGAAGCAATGAACAGACTGTCATACTATAGCAGGAAGGTAGGAGAGGTTGGGGAAGGGCTTGTATGCATGTATATAAGCATAACCAATGAGTACAAGACACTGCAGGGGGAGGGGGGAAGGGCAGGTGAGGGAATTTACTGTGGGGTAGGGAAGGTCAGGGGGAGGTTAATAAGGGGGAAAAAAGGAGACATATGTACTACTATTTGTAATACTTTAAATAAACAAACAAAAAGAAAATAAAAAAAGAGAAAAAGAAATAAAAAGAGCTCTAGATTGCCCACTGTGTTTAGAAACAAATCCATTTGCAATCCAGAATAGGTGTATATTTTTGCAACTCAGATCTTTCTTCATCATTTATAACTATGTCCTAGGGGTTTCAGAGAGCTATTTTATAACTTCAGTTGAAAAAAACAAAATAAAACAAAACAAAACCCCACAACCTACTTTAGGTATTTCGAAACTCATAAAATGGAGCTTCTTTGATAACTGTTCATTTTGTGTGCTGAATGAGCTCTGTGCCCACTTAATTTTATCCATGTAAATGCCACAAGTCAGCCATGGGGGTTCCCTCAATACTTGAGGAAACTGCTATTCAGGATGTTTGATTGGCAGTGTGTGGTGTGATGTGGAAAGGGTCTGAATCTAAAGTTTGCTCAATGAGGCTCAAGTGCCAGATTTTTTTATCTCCAGATTTATTGATATACTAGAGGCCCAGTGTACAGATTTGTGCACAGGTGGGGTTCCTCAGCCTGACCTGCACCCTCTTGCAATCAGGACCCCTGAGGGATGTAGTAGTGCTCAAAGTGGCAGATGGCTGAGGAGGAGCTTGAGCCCGGGCCAGGTGCTGCTCCCGCTCATCTCAGTCCTGCTATGCCTGCCACTACTACTCAGTAGTGCTGCTGCAGAGGTGGGAGAGATTCGCACAGCCACAGCTGTGAGCCCAGTATCTGGCACCATTAGTCAACTGAGTGGAGCTCTGCTATGGGAGTGCACTGAACACCAGGGGGCAGCTCCTGTGCTGAGTGTCTGCCTCCTGGTGGTCAGTGTGTGTCATAGTGACTGGTCAAATGGTCGACCAGTCGCTTAGGGTTTTATAGATAATGGACACATAACAATGTATAAGTTTTAGGTAAACAACTTGATATAATACACTTATATATTGCAAAATGATTAGTTAGCTAACACCTGCATTATAGCACATAATTGCCATTTCTTTTTCTCTGGTGAGACATTTAAGATCTACTCTTTTAGAAACTTTCAAGTATATAATATAGTATTATAATCACCATGCTGTGCATTAGATTCCCCAGAACTTATTTATCTTATTATTGGAGACTTGTACCCTTTGACCAATTCTTCCTTTTATGAGTTTGGCATTTTAGATTCTACATACAAGTAATATCATAAAGTAGTTGTCTAGTTATCTTCCGCTGTCTGACTTATTGCACTTAGCATAATGCCCTCTAGATCCATTCTTGTTATTGCAAATGGCAGAATTTCCTTCTTATGACCAAATAACTAACACACACACATACACACAAACACATGCACACCCTCACACACTCATCACTGATAGACACTTAATTTGTTTCTATATCTTGACTATTTGAATAGTTCTGAAATAAACATGGAGTGCAGATATCTCTTCGAGATCCTGTTTTTATTTCCTTTGGATATATACTCAGAAGTGGGATTGCTAGATTGTAAGGTAATTCTATTTTTTATTTTTTGGATAAACCTTCATATTGTTTTTCATAGTGGCTGTACCAATTTATATCCTTACCAACAGCGTAAAAGGGTTTCCTTTTCTCCACATCCTCATTAATATTTGTCATCTCTTTTTTTATGATAAAAGTGCCAGCTTTGTTAGTTCCTAACCTTGTACTCAGGGACAAATTACATAATCTCTTTGTGCCTCAAATGTCTTCTTAAAATGGCGATGTTCTTCCATCCGTGCTGTATGAAGAGCAAATAAGATAAAATACTTTAGTGATGTATGCCATGCCATTATCTACCTCATACCCAAGTACGATAGTACTTGATCTTACCTTACCCAAGAAATCCTAACCACACCAAAGGAACTGTATTATAATTTAAGTAAATTTAAAGTCATTTTAAGACCTGAAATCCTCTAGGTCTTCATCTAGAGCTAACTTCTTTCTGTGATTTGAAAGCCTTGACATTGAGCCTTTCTTACTTTTTCTTCTCAAAGTAAGCCAGAACACATTCATCAAGCACAGAAGACTTTTGCAATCATTTCAATTTCCATAAAGATGTATAAAAGAAGGAGTTTTCTGGTTTAACTACAATGGAACAGGCTCTCAAAAATCTTAAACTTGTATTAACAGAAATATCTGTGGTATAATTCCATTTCTAGCAAAAGCACAGAGAAGATGGTTGGGATTTTTTTTATGAGCTAGAATAGCAGAGGTAAAATTATATTAAACTATAGGAATTTAATTACCCCATTCCACAAATGTAGTTTTCATATAAAAGAGTCAAAAGGATTTTCAGAGCTATTCTTCTGAACTGTGATATAAAAACCCAGAATGCATTTAGCAGATGTAAAATGTATTACTGTACATTATGAACCTCCACAATGAATGGAAGCACAAAGGGGAACACGGCATGATATTGAACACACAGCGATTAAAAATCTCTTTGCTCCCTTCTTAGAAATATTGTAAGTTGCTTAGAGTTTTATATGTTTGCCACTGTAAGGATGGCATTTTTGGAGTTCTGATGGGTGAATTTATACTGAGGCAAGGTTTTGCAGAAAATGGAAATGCTGTCATTTGAGGGCTTAAATCCAGAGTAGGTGTAAGTAAGAATGCTGGGAGGGTTGGGAGGAATCAATCACCCAGGAGGCCTCATCATTCTTCTCAGGATCTGGAGGTCTGTCTTTAGAGTGCCCATAAAAAACCATTCCCTGTGCACCGAGGGAAGGCTGAGGCAGGGCGACTGGGGAACTCTTTTACTGAAACGTCTGTACAAAAACCATTGTTTCTCCTTCTTATTACAAAAGTGACAGATGTTCATTGTGGGAAAAAATTTTAAAATGAATAAATAAGGAAAAGAATATAAAGATCATTTGCAACATCATGGTGGTGATAACACTGTTAACATTTTGGTCCATAGCCTTCTGGTTTTCCTGCAAAGTCATTTTGCCGAGTCAAGTAAGAACTAAGTAAAAGGGAATCCTGGCTTTGGGAAAAGGAGGAACGAGGTGCTCATCCACTTACCAAAGACTGGTGCTGTCAGGAGAGGCTTTATCTTTTACATCAACAGAAGAAAGAACAAGTTGGAAGTTTGGGGTTTATGACTTTTTCTCACATAAGTTGCAGTGTTTTAGTGAACATCATATTTAGCTAATGAGTTTCATTTGCCCTTTCTCTCTCTCTCTCTCTCTCTCTCTCTCTCTCTCTCTCTCTCTCTCTCTCTCTCTTTCTTTCTTTTCTCCTTCCTTCCTCCTTCCCTTCCTCCCTCCCTCCCTCCCTCCTTTCTTTCTTTCTTTCTTTCTTTCTTTCTTTCTTTCTTTCTTTCTTTCTTTCTTTCTTTCTTTCTTTCTTTCTTTTTGAGGAGTTGTCCAACACGACTTTTTATTTTAAATTAAAAAGTTGGTTTCATACATATTTTAATCTTCGGTCTTGAAATGTTGCATTAGTCTTGTCACCATCAGAGAGTGCTACTTTAATCAATATTAACCTTCTTTTTGTTCTCTTCTTAAGTAAGATGATAAACAACTTTCCTCATAGCACTTGATCTCAGATAATCATATCATAGGGAGTAAAAGAAAAAAACTGGAATAAAATAGAGTGAACTACACTCTTGGTTTTCCTCAAGCCTGCATATATGAGGCAACTGCTAGTGAGGCAGTATGTGTAGTGGGTAATTCAGAGTGCAGAGTTTATGGTCAAATGGCCTAGGCTCACATTTAGGCTCGATCACTTATTGGCTGGGTAACCTTGGGTAAGTTAATTAACCTCTCTGTGCCTTAGTTTCTTCATCTTCAAAATGAGAGCAATAATGCTATCAGGTCTTATAGAACTGTTGGGGATTAACGAGATAATGCATTGTAAAGCTGCCCAGCACAGTGCGAAGTGTCCAATAAATGCTAGCTAGTGAATATGACATGACTGTGCTCTTTCTTCCATATCTAGTGGCCACCTCAGTGAGACTCAAGTACAGGAAAGGCCCCTGCAGAGAATTTCTACTCTTCCGTGTGAACTTGGGTAATTCTCTAACTTTCAAGAACTCAGGTTTTCTCTTCTGAAATGCAGACTATGCAGTTGATAATACAAAGGGGTTTTAGATGGAGACAGCATTCCACCTTGCAACGGGAAGAGCTTTAACCATAAATAATAAAGGGAAGACCTCCTTTAAAAGATGTCAAGTTTTTTTCCTGGAGATGGAGGAGGCCTCCCCTGACTTAATTAACACATCTCCCTTGAGTGAACATAAAGAAAGGCAAGTCACAGAAAACAGCCTGGGAAAAACAAATGAATAAATATTGTTTGTGCCAGCGAAAGCACATGAAATATGAAATGCTGACTAAACTTTTCAAGCAGATTAGGAGTGATGCTGTTCATTGATACATGCAACCCTCCCTTAATAACTAAAGAAAGCAATAAATTTGGGTTTTCAAACCTTGGTGCCCCTCCTTATGAGTTTGTTTCTGAGACTTCAAGCCAGGTGTTTGCACTTTGGCTGTAAGATGGATGCATTAACAAAGAAGTATGCAAAGAAGCTATTGGAAGAGTTCCAAAAGATGTCATTTGTTCTTGTTTGGATGTGTCTCTCTCCATGTTGGTAACAGGGGTCCTATGTTGGTGTCTAATTAGCAAGGTTTAAGAGTTCTCTGTAATAAAACAAGGGTACATACATTAAAATGGCATGTGTTAGAAACATTTAAATGTTTCGCTTTCACAAAAACCTTTTTTGGGATGTTCACTTATTCCTCCCTCGAATATAATTGGGAAGACTTAGTTCTCCCAAGATAAAAATCAAGACTATAATGGGTAGGAAAGGAGCATTGGATTCTGCTTCTTTGCTAAGGTGATCTAGCAAAGGTATGACCTTGTTGGATTCCTGCTAAATATCGTTTTTACAACTCTGATAGAATCAATTATGGCCCATTCATTTACTCATTTGGTAATATTTACTGAGCCTCTACTATGTGTTGGGCATTGGTCATTCACCTGTGAAACAGGTGGTCGTGGTCCCGCTTCTTGGGGACTTAAGAGTCTAGTGAAGGATATTGGTGGGGATTTAAATATAACTTGATAAATGCAAAGATAGGGGAAGAGGGCACTTATATTTGTTTCAGGATGTGGGATGGATGATCAAAGGTAGTTTCCTAGGGGAAGACTTTCTCAGCAGTCAAATTGGTAATTTTTAATTTGCTGTTATATATACTTACTGATGAAGCAGAGGTTAATAGTTTGGGAAAATTTTACATCTAAATGAATGATCTGCATATCGGAGAGCTCCTTAGGTTGGGTTTTAGGAACTGTTGAGGTGTAATTAAGCCCATAATCTTCTACCCAGCAGGAATTTCTCTATAGAATTTGAGCCAGAGACAAGATGAGTCAGCCAGGAAGACAACTATGGTCTTAATCACCTCAGAGCAGGAAGTGAGTTAGCATTTGAGTCTCATAATGCCCCTTCAAGATAAGCAGGACTCTTTATGGTTCCATAGCACAGCCCCTGGTATCCAGAGGGTGCTGGACACACAACTGGGCCTCAATAGACACTTGGCAAAGAAAGAGATCCTCATTTTATAAATGAATAAAGGGATACTTGGATAAGTGAAAAGACTTGCTCAAGTCCATACAGTAAATAATGGCAGGGACTGAGCGATTCGATTTTCTGAGTTCCAATCTATTATACCAAACCACTTCTCGGGAGTTTAGGATGTCAGGGTAAGGTGTGACCAGGTGAGGCAGCTAAGACAGGCACATAGTTATAGGTTATGGTTACAGAAGTGGGATTCAGATTCTTTAAGTCTTGCTTTCCCCTGGGATTACAAATCAGTGCCCTCTGTGCTCACTAATGCCTCTGGGGACAAAATAATTACATATTTAGCCTAGTCAGTTCTTGGGCACTTCTGAATCTATAGCATATGCTGTGTTACTTGGCTGATCCAGAGGCCAAAAAGGCAATGAAGACACTTTCCCAGGGCAAGCTATAGAAGGATGGTTTCAGGCAAGCTAGACAGACCCCTGTTTTTTCTGACACACAGATCAACTGTCAAGAACATGGCATAAATTCCAGGGGTCTCCAGTGCCCAAGTCACTGAGGGATCTGAGAACAGAGGGAGAACAGTGTGGTAGAGTATAAACAAGATAGATATTGGGGGTCAGGCACAACCGATTCCAATCCAGCTCTATCAGCCCTCAACTTGCCCAAGTTATTCAATCAAGTCTCAGTTACCCTATCTGTAAAATGGGGGATTTATATAATGAGCAGTTCATACATGTTAGTTATTCATTTTATTTTCTCCATTTTACGGACAAAGGAACCTAAGACTGAGAAAGGCTAAATAACTTTCCTAAGGTGAAGTAAATGGCAGAGCCTGACCTTGAACCCTCTTTCACTCCACGGTCAATGCGCCAAAACCACTATATTATATCACCTTCATAGCACCTGCCTCTCGAGGCGTGAGCATGAGGTAAAGTGCTTTGCACTGTGCAAGCATGTAGGTTTCAGTAACTGGCAGTGATTATTGTTAGATACGGAAGCTCAACAGAGCTGAAATGCTGTCTACCGGTTGAGTCACCCATGGACCCCCATAGTGACAGAGACCCCAGTTTACAGGTAAATCTTTCAGCTCCATTTATGCATACAGACGGTAGTGTGAGAGATGATGATGGTAGTGGTGATGGTTAGTGACTAGAAAAGAAACATGACTTCATTAATAAAAACTTCAAATAGAAGATGGCTCAGTGTAATGGAGCAGGGAGAATGGCTCTTCCCACTAAACATACCTTTCTTGTCAGTTTTCAGACATATGATCACTTTCTAGGATTCCAGGTCTTGCCTGAAAAGAAATAGCTGAGAACGTTCAAGCTCTGTAGCCCAAATGTTGAGAAGGGCGTTGCTTATCGTAATCCAGAGATAAAAATAAAACGACCCTCTAAAGGCAGTGGTGACTACCCACAGTTTACTAGGGAGTCAGTAAAAAACTCATTTTTCATACCAGCATTCAAGAGCTGACCTTTAAAATCACCACATCTGGGGAGAATGTGTGATTTGATGCAGAACATTTTAGGGCATGCCGAAAAATGAATGGCCAGGAATGCGCTCATCAGTTTTCTTCTCCTTCAAGGAGCTCAGAATTGCTTAGGTTATAAAAGTCAGTTCTTGGGCACTTCTGAATCTATAGCATTTGCTTAAGTAGGTCTTCTGTGCAAAGTAGATTAAGCACATATATAAATGGAATGCTAATCCATGCACCTGGTATGAAATGATGGGAATGTGTGCGCGCGTGAGTCCTCAGAGGGAAGTTTAGCCATTTCAACATACTTCATTATATAAGTTCAACAAAGGGTCATTTGGAAGAAGATAGAATCACTTTTTGAAAAGAAGAGACACACTATGTGAATTGTTTTGTTATGGAGTCACATCGAGGCTCATGTACTACATCTAGGGTCCAAGGAATAATACTGATGCATATAAAACCAGCTTTTGATTTGTGAAACTCAAAGTACCTACAGATCCAGAAGGCATTCACAAGAAGCCTATTTGTATTCATAATACCCTTCTTAAAGAGCCACAACATTATGTGGAAGACAAGTGGAAGGATGGTCATCTCACAAATTCATCTCCAGGTGAAATAGTGTTTGTCTGATCTTGAGTGTCATCATCTGCTCAGTGAAGGTCTGGGCAGTGATGCTGACAGAAACTCCTCATAGCTGCTAATTCTGAGCAGCCTGGGCCTCGAGGCACTTCAGGGCCTGGATCTATCACAGTCAGACTCCACTGTACCCTGGCTGAGCAGTGAACATTTTCCCCGACTAGTCTCCAGCTGGCTCCCATGTTCAAAAACAGCACACTGAAAAATTTTCCCCTGACATATTCTGATGAGGATCCAGATGTCAGAATCAGTGGGTTTTCAGAGTCGCAGCTTGTAGTAATGAAGGAGGCTAGAAGCCACTTAACCACAAGACGGTTGAGCCTCTGCAGGTGATACCTGTTAATCAACCTTCCTCCTGGCTCCTAATAGCCCAGGAGAGGCCCAGCTCCTGCCTTTCTCCTGCATGGAGGGCATTGGCTGTTATTGAGGTGGCCAATGAGGGAGAGGTCAAGGGACAGATCTATTTCTGAGCCATAAGTGAAAAGTGATTTGATGGGTACAGTAGAAAGGTTTTCATCATTTCAGAGCCTGTAATATTAGAAACTTTGCTGATGGTAATAACTACTGGCCTGGAATATCAGCACTGACCCTGTTGTCTTGGGCTACTGGAAAACTCTTCTTGTGTAACCATTTCCTCCCTTCCTTCAATATTTGCAGAGTATCTGCTACATGTCAGGCAGGGCGCTATCAACCAGACATTAAATAATAACAGAAAAACCAAGTCAAACACTGTCCCTGACCTCAGGGAGTTCAGAGTCTAGTGGAGAGAGAGGCAAGAAGACACGTGATTTCAGTTTGGATTTATAGGGTACACCGAGGGCAAGAGGAGGACCACCTACCCCGGTGCACAGGCAGGGATTGGGCAAAGGTGATGGTCAGTGAAAGAGCACTCCAGGCAGAAGGAAGCTGTGTGCAAAGGCCTAGGTGGGAAGCTGGAGAGAGCGCCGTCATCTGCACTGTTGTAAATAGTCCCTGAGTGGTGGGCAGAGGGAGGAAGAGGGCTGAGAGATGGGTCTGGAGGAGGCAAGGGCAGGCAGTGGGAATGGCACCAGGTGTCTGACTGGTGGGGTCAGACCAAACCTGGGTTCAGCAATTTTGGTACTTGAGTTCTAGCTAGGAAACCAAGTACCAAGACCCAAACTGCAAGAGAACATTTATTGGGTAAATTATGCAGGTAGAAAAAGTAATTCCTAGAAGAAATGGGTTTAGGACACAGGTGATAGAGGTAAAGGAAAAGCCCTTGGAGCTTGTGAAGGAGGAAGCTGATGGTATTGGGGTGGGGGGAAGAAAAGGGAGAGGGAGGAAAGCAAGGGACAGGTAAGGGTGTGCTTCTGGGAGGGAGAGCACAATGGGTCCTCTGTCCTCAGGATTTTAAGGACAGAGATTTTACGGGAGGGCATAGGAAAATTCCTAACAGAATGCTCAGCAGTTTTCTAGGTGTTGTAGTCTCCACTGATTGATTGGCCTGCACCAGAGCAGAGGGTCATTATTCAATGCACATAAGTTCTGACATCAGCAGAGGCTGGTTTTGTTGCTTATCTGGGTCTGGAGCTGAAATACAATTGAGGCATGTATGTTATTTCTAGGGAGGAAAAGTCAGGGGTCCAAACCTCATGACCAGTGATATGCTAGGGGAGGAAAAGTCACTCTGGGGGGGCAGGTTTTCTCACCCTACAATTGATTGTCCATTGCTAGGCCCCTGGGGCTTTCCATGCTGGTGACCTTCTGTACCTGGACCATCGTCCTTGCTCTGCTCATGTCTGTCTGTCTGCCTACAACCATGGAAGGTCTTTTCTGCCCTGTAAAGAAGCTTGGACCTTTACTCTAGGGCACTGGGGATAGTGAAGTTTCGTGATTGGCACTGTGACCTGCTATTGAGCCCTGGGGATGAAATGTCTCGCAGTGGGTCTTGTCAGGGTTTTAGAGGGGGGCCAACTGCTGGGTGTCACTGATGGTAAGTGATGGTTTGTGACTCCTGTTAGTCCATGAGTGGGAAGAAGAGAATGAGGGATGTTTCTTTTTTTTTCTTTTAGATAACAATATACCATAAAAAACTAGTAAATGTTGAATGATAACAAGTCAGGTGGTCTCCTTTGAAATTGGAAATGCTCTTAGATAAGCTGAAGAAGGGGCAATAAAACTGAAATGGCCGATGGGCATTTAAACAAAATTCCTTTGTTCTTGAAAGCATCCTGAAAGATATAGGAAAGTGTATTAAGAACCACACAGAAAAAACCCCGACTCACACAGTACTGCTGGAAATTGCCTGTGCCAATGTATTCTTCAATAAAAGTTGTTTTCTGCTGACGCTTTTTTTCTCCTATAGAAGATCCTCTTATATTTGATGATCAATTTTCCACAAGGTTTGCCATAATGTTTCCTCAGAGCTTAGGTTTTTACATTTTAATTCATTTGATGGCTGTTCTTAACCTAAGACAATATATGCTGTTTGCACAATTCAGGTCATTGTTTTCTAGCTGACAAGACAAGTTGCTCAAATCCCAGCCCTCTTCTTTTTCTCCACTTGTTTTTGTCTTGCTTTGAGGAGAGTCACTGGCCAAAGAGGCAGTCTCGACCAGACACTCTGGGCTCTCTTACGTTACCTGCTCCCCCAACCCTTTGACCTTATTATTTCCATTCACTGTCCCTCTTTCCAAAGCCCTCCTAACATTCCATTTGTCTTTCAAAGTTCAACACAAGCTTCATCATCTTTGTGTTCTGAGACTGATAAGCACACTGTGATTTCAAGTGAGAGAAGTTTGTGGCAGGGTAAAAAGAGCAGCGTTAAATGATTAGTGTTATATTAATAAGACTCTGGTCTTCCCATCCATAATGGCAGGTTTCTCAAGCATAGAACCATATCTTTCAGTACTTCTGTAATCTTAACTAGAACTTAGCACAGAATTTAATAAATACACATTTAAAATGTATTTTGGGAGAATTCAAGATGGCGGCATAGATAAACACACTGCTGCCTCACACAAAAATTTCAAAACTACAACTAAAAGACAGAACGGACAGCATCCAGAACCACAGGAAAGCTGGCTGAGTGGAAATTCTACAACTAGAAGGAAAGAGAGGGGCTCACGGAGACCCAGAGGAGCTGCAAAAAGCTGGGGTACAGAGACGTGCGCATGGAGAGAGTGGGTGCCGGAATACCTGCCTGGCTTTCTCTGGTGGAGGAGAGACAGAGACTCCCAACTGCACTGAACCCCTTATCCTCCAGTACTGAACCCCAGGCCCAGGCGAGACTCATACAGGGGGAGTTTGAACTGTGAAAAGGGAGAAGTGCATGAAAATTTAGAGGAGTCATGAAAGGGCAGAAGTCTGGTAGCTCGCACAGCACTGTGCACAGAAGACCGACTGTTGATTGTGCCACTCGCTTTCACAAGTGGGTGAGAGACAGAGCCTCCCAACTGTGCCACTTCTAACTCCACTAAACCCCAGTTTTGGGTGAAACCCTGGGGACCCAGACTCATATGGTCCCGGAGCGCAGGGGAGTCAGAAAGGCAGCAGTCTAGAGGCACTGCACGTGCACACAGGGACTGCTCCAGTGACTATCCAGAGTCATGTGAGACCCAGAGGCCGTGGAGGGCGAGGCCAACTGGAAGGCAAGGCAGTCGGTTAAGCCCTGAGACTCCACCCATCCCAAGCTCAACAGAGAGGCTTTTGCAGTTTTGCAAGTCTGGTATCATAAGGCTGAATCCAACACAGAAGTTCTCCTGACATAGTAACAATGCGGAGACAAAGGAAGAGATCACAAACAAAAGAAATGGAGGAAAACAAACGACTGGATATAGAGTTCAAAACCGCAGTTATAAGGTTTTTCAAGAATATCCTAGAAAAGATGGATAAATTTAGCGAGACCCAAGAGGAGATGAAAAAGGACCAACTAGAGATCAAAAAGAACCAACTGGAAATTAAACATACACTTACTGAAATAAAAAATATTATACAGAGACCTAACAGCAAACTAGAGGAAGGCATGAATCAAGTCAAACATTTGAAATATAAAGAATCAGAAAACACTCAACTGGAAAAGCAAGAAGAGAAAAGAATCCAAAAATGTAAGGAGCCTCTGGGACAGCTTCAAGCATACCAACATCAGAATTGTGGGGGTGCCAGAAGAAGAGGGAGTACAAGATACTGAAAACCTGTTTGAAGAAATAATGACTGAAAACTTCCCACATCTGGTGAAAAAAATAGATTTACAAGTCCAGGAAGCACACAGAACCCCATATAAAGGTAACCCAAAGAGGACTACACCAAGACACATCATAATTAAAATACCAAGAGCAAAAGACAAAGAGAGAATATTAAAAGCAGCAAGAGAAAAACAGTTCATTACCTACAAGGGAGCACCCATACGACTGTCAGCTGATTTCTCAACAGAAACGATGCAGGCCAGGTGGGAATGGCAAGAAATATTTAACATGATGAATAGCAAGAACCTACAACCAAGAATACTCTATCCAGCAAAGCTATCATTCAGAATTGAAGGGCAGATAAAGAGCTTCACAGATAAGAAAAAGCTAAAGGAGTTCATCAACTTCAAACCAGTATTATATGAAATGTTGAAAGGTACTCTTTTAGAAGAGGAAGAAGAAAAAGGTAAAAGATAAAAAATTATGAACAACAAATGCATATCTATCAACAAGGGAATCTAAAAATTAAGTGAATTAAAATTTGATCAACAGAATAAACTTGTGAATATAATGGAATCAGGAGTATAGAAAGGGAGTGGACCGATAATTCTCAGGGGGAAAGGGGAGAGGAGGGTGCAGGGAAACTGGACAAAAATCATACACCTATGGATGAGGTCAACGGGAGGGAGGTAAGGGTAGAGGGAGGGGTGGGAGCTGGGTGGAGGGGAGCTATGGAGGGAGAAAAAAGAGAAACAAATGTAATAATCTGAATAATATAGATTTAATAAAAAAAAAGAAAAAATGTATTTTGAATACGTTGTGACTTGGCAAGAGCTGTGGTGATTTTTATTTAAAGCCTCCTGGTAAAATATGACTCTAGCTATCTAGGTGTAGCTGCAGTGGCTCAAGGCATTCAGACGGTGGTACCTGGAATCTATCAGCAACTGGCCCCCATATCTGCGAACACGTGAGGAGTGGCTTCCTTGTGCCAAGGGGAGACTCCGCGAGTGGGGTGAGTGGTCCATAGTTACAGAGCAGCTGCAGCCCCAGGACTACACATGACTAGTGTCTTTCAGCATTTCTTACACTCTTATTTCGCACAGGACTAGTGCAGGGAAAAATCATGAAGCATGCAAAAATCTCCCTGTCTGCTTCCTCTCAAAGCCAGTCCCAGACAGCTTTTCTGGCACGGAACCTTCCTTCTGCTGCAAAAAAAGCTTGGAGATTGTCATTGTACCTATTGTGATGTGGCTTAACTCTTGGGAGTATTTGTAGTTTACATAGTTAGTGTGGTGAAGGCCTGGGGAGGGGGACAGGTTGCATGATTCTCAGGAAGAGATTATATAGCTATTCCCTGGACTCACTTAGGGGGGAGAAGTGGCAGGCAAAAGAACCCTTTCAGAGGGAAATTGGAACAGTAAATTTCTTTTCCATCAAGAGTTCTTTGAAAAAAAATTGTTCATTTCTTTTCCTGAAATATGTGTCTTAGCAAAAGCTTCAGGCACCTCACACCAAACATAAGAAGGACGTGGCATTGTGGGCTTCTGTTAGTCACTGTGTGGGATCAGTGGTATTGTGTTGGTGAGTTCAGTCTCTATGGACGGTATTTGCTCAAGCTCTCTCATGACTGTCCATTTGGCTCACCAGAATTGCAGTAGAAGTGGTGTGCTACTGGCAGTGACCTGACGGTGGCAGCATTGGGCGACCTATCTCAGTCCCTCAGCACCTGCTGGGTGGAAGCACGTCCTGCAGCCCGTTCCACAGCAGGGTTTGGATTTCAGACTGTCACTCAGACTTTCTTCTGCTTAATGACTCTGTGTATGCAAATGACTGCTTTCTTTTTGTGGAAGAGGTCCAGTCTATCATTCCTGTTTTGGTTTCCAGTTAATGATTATATGTAATTATATTCAAATGAAATATTTATAAATAATTACATATAATTAGTGGTATGTAAAACTTGGAATTCATGAACTTCAGGCTTTGATGAAAGGTAACCTTCAATTTGGGAGGTGCTACTCTTAGTATTATTATTTGTTTCTGTTTAAAAGACATTAGTGGCCAAGAATCTGTAATTCTCTTTTACTGTTTTTATAAGGTTTGAGGTTTTTTGTTTGTTTATTTGTTTTTTAAATAATAGGTAGGGTATTTATTTGGTAAATCTCTAGGGGATATATTATAGATACACATCTGGAGAATCCTCTGAGGAAAACAAATGATATTTTCTCAGTCGTTTGAGAAGCAATTAGTTCTCCTTGAATTCTGAAAGGTCGTCAAGGGGTCACCCAGTTCAGTGCTACACAGGCCTTGTATTTAACATCAGGAGAAAGAAATGTGCAGTTGCCTCTCTTCTCCATTAGTGACCATACCCAACCAGGGAAGTTGACATTATGAGGGCTCTATTGATGCTGAAAACAGAAAAAGAAAAATTATTCTGAGCCAGTCTGTAATTGAAATTTTGCCAACACCAGAGGTTCAGGTACATTTTACCATTTCTCTTTACCTGGTAGCCACCCATGGAGCTACAAATGAAACACTGTCTCAGAAGCAAATGGTCTTAATTCTATGGGGAGAGTGAGCTGTAGAAGCAGCATCTAGGTGCCTTTCATGATTGAGGACAACAGGAAACCAAAGGGAAAGGTAGATAAAGGAAAAGAGCAGACGGAGCTGTGTAAGGTCAGAGTTTCTGGAAGGACTCCCAGATGAGGTATGGGGCCTGAGAGTGCTCCTGGTGATGGGAAGGACACACTTTTCCCTCTGGGGTTGCTCTGATTCTAGAAGCACAAGGACTAAAGACACACTGATAGGTGTAGCTTTGAATCTTTAGTTGAGTTGATGCAGACCTTTCAATTTGTCTTAAAATTAGATGGGATGCTAAATCCATGTGAAGACTGTGTGCACAGTGCACTATATATCTTCGGGGCTCACTCAGCCTGTTTTGGTTTAGCCCATAACCATGAACATGCATTATGTATGCAATGATGTAGCGTAAGGAAAATGGAAGATGCTCTTAATAGGCAGACCTAAAGGCTCCTGTACCTGGCTCCATATTTTGGAGGCTTTAAAGCATGATAGCACATTTTTTTGGACCAATACTTCTGTATGCAATGTTAAGGTTCCAAGGATTTCACATCATGTGCCATAAGAGCAATATACAGTGGACAAATCATCTTAAAGACACACTAAGAAGATGCTATGAGATCCTAATTTTCCTGTTTGGCTTTTATTTTTCCATTTTTCAGTTGTAAGGGAAAATCATGCAGTTATTAATCTTTTATCTAGAAACTTTAAAATACTGAGCTTTACATCTCTTAAATGTCACCATGTAGACTTGTCCTGATTAAATCACTTAATCTCCTTAAACTTGAGTTTCCTTTTGATAAAATAGGAAGCTGAAATTTCAGTCTTCTTTTTTTTTCAATTTTATATATTTTATTTTATTTTATTTTTTTTAAATTAAATCTTTATTATTCAGATTATTACATTTGTTTCTCTTTTTTTCCCCTCCATAGCACCCCTCCACCCAGCT
>JAAGEH010000304.1:14772478-14932966 GCA_011751065.1 Lasiurus cinereus
AGGTTTTCAGTATCTTGCTCTCTCTCTTCTTCTGGCACCCCCACAATTCTGATGTTGGTACGCTGAAAGCTGTCCCAGAGTCTCCTTACATTATGTTCACATTTTTGGATTCTTTTCTCTTCCTGCTTTTCCAGTTGAATGTTGTCTGCTTCTTTATATTTCAAATTTTTTACTTGATTCTTGCCTTTCTCTAGTCTGCTGTTAGGACTCTGTATAATATTTTTTATTTCAGTCAGTATATGTTTAATTTCTATTTGGTCCTTTAACATCTTTAGTAGGACCTTTTCCATCTCTAGTTGGCTCTTTTGTATTGCTAGTTGGTCCTTTTTCATCTCCTCTTGAGTCTCACTAAATTTATCGAATTTTTCTAGCATATTCTTGAAAAACCTTACAAGCGTGGTTTTGAACTCTATATCCAGTCGTTTTTTTTTCTCCATTTCTTTTGTTTGTGATCCCTTCCCTTGTTTTGGCATTTTCACTATGCCGGGGAAACTTCTGTGTTGGATTCAGCCTTATGATACCAGATGCAAAACCAAAGAAGCCTCTGTTGAGCTTGGGCGGGGTGGAGTCTCAGGGCTTAAGGGACCGCCTTGCCTTCCAGTCGGCCCCGCCCTCCACGGCCCCTGAGTCTCACGTGACTGGGTAATCCCTGGAGCGGTCCTTGTGCGCGCGCGCACCCGCAGTGCCTCTAACCGCTGCCTTTCCAGCTCCCCTGAGCACTGGGACCACACGAGTCTAGGTCCCCAGGGTTTCGCCCGAAACAGGGGCTTAGTGGAGTCAGAAGTGGCACAGTTCGGAGGGTCTGTCTCCCGCCCACTCGCAAAAGCCAGCGGCACAATCAGCAATCTGTCCTGCGCGCAGCACCCTCCGCGTGCGAGACCAGACCTGATCTTCTGTGACTCCCCTAAATTTCCATGCACCTCTCCCTTTTCACAGTCCAAACTCACCCCGTATGAGTTTCGCTGGATCTGGGGTTTAGTGTCGTAAAATAAGGGGTTCAATGCCGTTGGGAGTCTCCGTTTCCCTCTTGCCAGAGAAAGCCAGCCAGGTACTCCGGCACCCGCTCTCTCAGCGCGTGCGTCTCAGTACCTCGGCTTTTTGCACCTCTCTCGGTCTCCGGGAGCCCCTCTCTTTCCTTCTAGCTGTAGAACTTATACTCCACCAGCTTTCCTGTGGTTCTGGATGATGTCTGTTCTGTCTTTTAGTTGTAGTTTTGAAATTGTTGTGCGATGCAGCAATGTAGGTGTTTACCTATGCCGCCATCTTGGATTCCTCCCTCAATTTTAAACCCAGTCTTCTTTTTTTATGAGTATACTAGAAGCCCATTGCACAAAGATTTGTGCAAGAATAGGCCTTCCTTCCACTGGCTTCGCAAGTCCTTGCTCCAGGCTGGAGCACCTTTCTTGTAGTTCCCTGTGCCCTGCCTCCCACTCACAGCAGGCATCCTGCCCTGCCTGCCTGCTCTGCACCTGCATATGCAAATTAATCCACCATCTGTGTTGGGTTAATTTGCATACTCACTCCTGATTGGCTGTGGGGTAGCGGAGGTACAGTTTACATGTTTGTCTATTATTAGATAAGAGATGATAGTTTCTCTTCATTATATCCAGCATTGTGCAATCTGATACATTACATGGTTTTACTTATATAGCATATTCTGTCTGAAATTATCCTGTGTATTTTCACTTTTCAAAACATATTCACGTCTCTTATTTTGTTTCTCATGAGAGGCCTATGTGATAGTGCCTTCTCCCAACCCCCTACTACCCCTCACCCAAGTAAGTCTATTCTAAGTAAGTCTATTCTAAGTCACTCAACTCCCTTGTCTCTTGGCTGCCACTTCCTTCTAACTGGTCTCTTTGCTTTTACTCTTGCCCCCCTGCAATCTATTCTTTACCCAGCACCAGCATGATTGTTTGAAAACTAAATTAGAACATCTCTCTCCAGGCCCAAAACCTTTCAATGCCTCCCCATTGTCCTTGGAAATACAAATCTATTTCTGCCACAGGACCTTTGCACTTCCTCTGCTGGGAACACTCTTCCCTAGACTAAGAGTGGGAAACATTTTCTGCCAAGGGCTATTTGGATATTTATAACATTGTTGGAGGGCCATACAAAATTATCAGCTTAAAAATTAGCCTACTATATTTGGTCAAACGATTAACTCACCCCTAATGCCTTGGCAGGGCCAGACCAAGTGATTTTTGTGGGCCTCATATGGTTTGTGGGCTGGATGCACTCCATTCCTGCCTTAGATCTTTGCACAAAAGGCTGTTTTTCAAGCAGGTTGCAGTTTAAATATTTCTCCCTCAGAGCAGCCTTCCCTGACCTCTCCATCTAAAATAGCCATGACTTTTGCTTAATATCTGACACATCACATGGTTTTATTTATATAGCATATTCTACCTGAAATTATTCAGCGTATTGATTTTTGTTGTTGTTATTGTTGCCTGTTTCATCTCAGTATAGCATATATGCTTTATGGGGATGGGGACTTTGTTGCTTTGTTCATTGCATATCCTTAACAGTGAAAGCAGAGTCTGGCATATAGGTACTCAAGGAGTGTTTATAGAATAAACAAATGAATGAATGGATGGATGCCACGGGCAGAAGACTACATGCTAGAGAGATTGTAACCATATAACTAATTAAAAGCAGGGCTCACACTTGAACGCAGGCCTCATTATGTTTCTTTCCTCCAGGTCATACTGTTACACAACAAGCCTCATTAACGTAGAGATAATTCTTTCATTCACTATTTATTTATTCACCAAATATTTATGGAGCTTACTGTGTTTTAGACACTATTCTATATTAACAGCTCTCCACCATGAGTGATGTTGCTTCTTTGGGAACAGATTTCAATGTCTAGTGACATTTGTGGTGGTTATAACTGGGGTGGGGGTGCTACTGACATCTAGTGAGTAGAGGCCAGTAAACATTCCACCATATGCAGGACACCCACCCACCCATCCACCCAATAGAGAATTATTCAGCCTAAACTGTTAGTAGTGCTGAACTTGGGAAACCCTGTTCTACATGAACAGACAGATCTCTGTTCTCATGGAATTTACAATCTGGGGTGAGGAGACAGATGATAAATGGTACATATCAAACCTAAATAAGGTGAAGACCATGTCAAAACAGTGGTGTGATGGGAAAGAAAGAGAAGTCAGAACACAGAAGGAGTGCTGGTGGGCCCAATGGGGGATGGAGGTAGGAAGGGCTATAATCTTAGCTTCCTTGGGAGGTGAACCAGGACAAGAAAATTTGCTTCTAGAGGTTTAGCTCCATGACCTGGACTAACCAGTCCTTTGGGTCCAGCCCAGGGCTGCAGGGCATTAGCCCATGCAACTTCAGATCATCCTCACAATGAAAAAACAAACAAACCAGAAAACCTTCCTGAACCAAGAGGCATGTCAACCTCCAAATAAAAATAGAGCAACTGGCATGGGCTAGAAATATTATCTTCTGCCCCTTTCGGGAGTGTTGAAATTCTTCTCTTTCTCAACACCTTCAGCACTTTGTCATCACTAATGCAGGACCGTGTTAATTTGATGCAAGTTTTATTGCTCATTGTCAGCTTCTCACTTTTTCTCAAAGCAAAAATAGTGTGATTTCAGCTTCTCTCAAGAGCTTTGTGAGTTTTTGGTTGTACAGGGGTTTCTGTCTGTCTAGGTTAATTTCCTAAACTCAACAAAAACAATTGTAGATTTTAATATCTTGGGAAGCTGTAGTAGTTGATGCTGATATGCCACAGGTCAATGAGATGGTTCTTAGTATATTTATTTAAGTATATATTGTGTATATAGTTATCACTAAAAAACATACTAAAATTGTGGTTTTGGTAATTTGATTGGCATGCACTTGCTTTATTGGTCTCTCTCTTGTTTCTTTACCAATCATTGAATCTTGAAGGTACTCAACAAATGTTTATTGAATTAATAAACAAACTGAAAAAATCAGTTTGGGATTACTAGGTTCTATATTATGTTTTCACATATGCATGAACTTATTGATATCATTAAAACACAACAGGGAGCAGTTAAGCAACATAATAGCATATTCTTACAGCATTATCATGATAGCATATTTATTTATTTCTAAATCTGTTTTTTTACTTTTAAAGTTATTGCTTGGGATCTGATTTGACTCACAGGGTTTCTGAATGTAGCAAGCATAAGACTTCTAGTGGTTGATACCTTTTCTGTATACCTTTAACCTAGGAAGGTATTATTAAATTAGAAAATAGATTTCAATAAATATTTTTGATTAGAAATTGACATGATTGAAGAAATTATGCACAGTGCACTATTTTATTTTGAGTGTCATTTTATTCTAAGGAAGAACTTATTGACCAGTTTACTGGATGTGTGTTGACTTTTTTTTTTTTTTTTAGTGCTATTTCTTTACAATTGAGTTTGGCCTCTGCAAGCAAGAAGGGCAACTGCGGGCATATGGAGCAGGCCTGCTTTCTTCCATTGGAGAATTAAAGGTATGAAGCTGTGAAAGAAAGTATCCTTCTCAAGCAAACTGGTTCAAGGTCATGGAAAATATTGATTTGTTTGCACATTTCTACTTGCAGATACTCCATAAATATTTAACACAGAGGAGTTGGCACCTCACCGTGGGTGCTAACCTAACTTTTTGCACTTCTGAAAAAGGGTCATGCCTTTCTGGGTTTGTGGCATGACTCAAATGGATGAGCAGCAATGTGCACAATCAACAGGAATGACAAATGTATGCTCAAACGTTGGCTAACAAATGACTGTCCTAAATTTAGTGCTGCAAAGTGGGCAATGAGCTAGCAGTGCTTCCACTGATGAAAATTTCCTCATGAGTGTGCCCCAGCTGCTCTCACTTCTGTCACCCCCACGGCTCCACCGGACTCCCCAGCATTTATTCCTAAAGGGGAATTTGACATTATTTTTAACTTCTTCAAAGTTAATGAGTATTAAAACATATGTGGACATATAATTTAGAAAAAGACTAAATAAACATATGATTATTTTACTGAGTGGCATCTAAAATGTGTAATGCTGCCTAAGGAATGCTGTATTTTTCCCCCTTAAAATATAATAAATTATCATTTATTCAGAAATGTTGGAGCTTGGGGCATCTGAGAATTTAATTATTCTGGTTCCTTCAGAATTACTATCTATACCATTGGGGAAGAGTAAGTTTTGATGAATTTAGAATGTGATGTGAAATATAATCCAGAAATGGTACTGAAAATAATTTAATCTTTATTTGATTATTCAGACTAAAATCAGGATTATGGGCTATTTCAGGGCTTTTATTTTGAGTATTGATTATCCTTATATAATATAACTAGAGGCCCAGTACATGAAATTCATACATGGGGGGTGGTGGTGTCCCTCAGCCCAGTCTACACCCTCTCCAATCTGGGACCCCACTAGGATTGGGCCTAAATGGATTGTTGGATATCTCTCTCACAATCCAGGACTGCTGGCTCCCAACTGCTTGCCTGCCTCTGCCTGATTGCCATCCTGATCATTCCCTAACCACTCCCCTATGAGTCTGATAGATGGCTAACTGCTCCCTGGCTAGCCCGATTGCCCCTAACTACCCTATCCTGCCAGCCTGGTCACCCCTAACTGCCCTCCCCTGCCAGTCTGGTTGCTCATAATTATCCTCCCCTGCAGGCTTAGTCGCCCCCAACTGCCCTCCCCTAATGGCCTGCCCCCTTCCCAGCTGCCCTCCTTGTAGGCTTGGTCCCTCCACATCTGCCCTTCCCTTCAGGTCTGGTCCCCTGCAACTGCCCTCTCCCATAGGCCTGGTTTTCCTCAACCACCCTCCCCTGCTGGCCTGTTTCCTCCTCAACTGCCCTCCCCTACAGGCCTGGTCTTCCCCAGCTGTCCTCCCCTTCAGGTCTAGTCCCCCCCCCCCCAACTGCCCTCCTCTGCAGTCCTAGTTCCCCCGCAACTGTCCTCTTCTGCAGGCTTGGTCCCTCCCAACTATCCTCCCCTGCAAGCCTGGTCCATCCCAACTGTCCTCCCCTGCAGGACTAGTCCCCCCCAATTGCCTTCCCCTGCAGGCCTGGGTCCCCCCCAACTTTCCTCCACTGCAAGCCTGCTCCCCCCAACAGTCCTAGTCTCCACACAGCTGCCTTCCCCTGCTGACCTGGTCCTCCCCAACTGCTTCCCCCTGCAGGCCTGGTCCCTTCCAACTGCCCTCCTTTACTGTCTGGTCTCTCCCAACTGCTCTCCTCTGCCAGCCTGATCACCCCTAACTGCCCACAACTGCCCTCCCTTGCAGGCCATCTTGTGTCCACATGGGGGTGGCCATCTTATGTCTTGGAGTGCTGGTAATTTGCATATTACTCTTTTATTAGATTAGGAAATATATGATAATTGGAAGTTTTTGGTTATTTCTGTTCTTGAAAGATGCAATTTAACTATAATTTTATCAAGTCCTCTCAACTTATGACCCCATTCATTCATACTTCAAACATTTGTTGAACACCTACTATGTACCCTGTACAGTGCCAGTCACTGGAAGATACAAATACAAATAATGAGGAAGAATAAGAATAAAAAGAGAATATCAACTACCTTAATGGACACTTAAATAGACCTTAGTATTTTAGCCATATAAACCCATTTAATTCTCATAACAACATAATGAGATAAATAAGCATTATAGATGAGAAAACTGAGGTTAAAAGACATTAAGGAACTTGCCCAAGGTCACACAGCTAATAAGTGTTGGAGCTGGACACAATCATGTCCAGGCAGTCTGGGCTCCAGACTCTGAACCCTTAACCACAAAGCTACATTGCCTGGGGTCCTAGTTATTAAGGAGTTTACATTCTAGTGCGAGAGATAACCAATCAGATAATACAGACAGTGTGGCAAATGTGCCTGGCACAGAGTGGGCTATGCCTGGGAAGGCTTCCTGAGAAGGGCCCAGCTGCTCAAGCTGATTCCCAAGGAATGGAAAGGGTGAATAGGGGAAGGAAGAGATAAAACAGATCAGCCATCAGACAGCAGTGTGTGTGCTCTTGTCAGGCCTGCCCCATTTAGGGAGCTGCCTGAGGTTTGACATGGCTGGAATTGATGATAATATTTAGCATAACAAAAGCATGATGTAATGTGGTGAAATATTTTTTTACTGAATTCTCAACAAAAATAGTCCATTTGGGGTTAATCTCAGCACAGTGGCCAGAGCCCACAACAATAGTATGATGTCATATACCTGAAAGACTTAGGCCTTCTATGGAGTGCTTTTTGATTTCTTCGAAAAAAGATTAGCCAGAAAACCATGTAGCTCTTGAGCTACATCTATTTACATTCTTCTCAGAGGGCTTATAAATCACTCCAGAAACAAAAGAAACAAATCTTTCTTATTGCCTCAACTTTCGACAAGGTCCTCTGATCTGGTTAATGAGGCATGCGTAGGCAGCATTGGAGTGAATCTGTTGGTTTTGTTTCTATTGGTGTGGATGGAATCTTCTGGAAATGGTAATCAGCCAGAAACATGTACTCCAAACGAAGGGCATTGTCAGCCATGAATCTTCCTGTAATGGTCCATCACCTCTGGTCATTAGCATTCTTCCATTCTCAAATTTCAACACTCCAGCATCCCTATGATTGCTACTGTGGACCATTTTTACAATTCAGGCATTCTTTCTACAAGAAAAATCTTTTGATAGTTTACAGAGAATACATAATATGATGCAGATGCTCTCAAAACTGCCCTCCCTCACTGCATCCCTGCCCACTCTGCAGCATGCAGAGCCCTCTCACACACTTCTCAACACTTCAGCCTAACTTTTACTTAGATGATCAATGATAGTCCTTGATCTAAGTAGGGATAACTTTATTAATCCTATCTAATAAAAGAGTAATATGCAAATTAACCATCACTCCATTACACCCACCAGCTATGACCACCAGCCAATCAGGAACGAGTATGAAAATTAACCCAACCAAGATGGCTGTGGCCATGGAGAGAGCAGGAGGGAGGCTTAGGTTTCCCTGGTGATGGAGGAAGCCAAACTTTCCGCACACACTAGTAGGCCCAGGCTACAAAGTTTCAATTGTAGAAGATAAATAAATTCCAACAAAAATGGCAGCAACCTGCCGAGACCGGTTTGGTTCCGTGGATAGAGTGTGGGCTTGCGGACTGAAAGGTCCCGGGTTCGATTCCTGTCGGGGGCATGTACCTTGGTTGTGGGCACATCTCCATTGTGGGGCATGCAGGAGGCAGCTGAACGATGTCTCTCTCTCATCAATGTTTCTGACTTTCTATCTCTCTCCCTTCTTCTCTGTAAAATATCAATAAAATATAAAAAAAAATTGGCAGCAACCACGGAGCTGGAGAGAGCAGAGTGCCCCCAACAATGGAGGAAGCCAAGCTTCTGCTCTGCTTAAGACTACAAAGTTTCAATTATAGAAGATAAATAAATCCCAACAGAAATGGCTGCTGCCATAGAGCAGCAGAAGGCTTGGCTCCACTCCAGGCTACAAAGTTTCAATTGTAGAAGATAAATAAATCCCAGATACCAGGGCCTCTGTTTGGGTCACCAGGGCACATGGTTGGCCTGCAAACCACCACAGGCCCCTCAGCCCGGGCGCCCCACACTCCAAGGGAACCACCACCCTGACCTGGGACACCCTTCAGGGCAAACTAGGTGGCCCCCACCCATGCACCAAGCCTCTATCCTATCTAATAAAAGAGTAATATGCAGATTGATCATCACTCCAACACACAAGATGGCTGCCCCCATGAGGTCAAAGATCCTGCCCCCATGTGGACATAAGATGGCCACCACAAGATGGCCAACAGGGGAAGGCAGTTGGGAGGGACCAGGCCTGCATGGAAGGGCAGTTGTGGGTGATCAGACCTGCATGGAAGGGCAGTTGTGGGTGATCAGGTCAGCAGGGGAGGGCAGTTGGGGGTGATCAAGCCTGTAGGGGAGGGCAGTTAGGGTGACCAGACTGGCAGAGGAGGGAAGTTGGGGGTGACTGGGCCTGCAGGGGAGGGCAGTTAGGAGTAAACAGGCTGGAAGGGGAGCAGTTAGGCATCAATTAGGCTGGTAGGGGAGTGGTTAGGGGGTGATCAGGATGGCAGGCAGAAGCAGTTAGGGGCAACCAAGAGGGCAGGCAGGTGAGCAGTTGGGAGCCAGCAGTCCTGGATTGTGAGAGGGATCCCTATCGGGATTGGGCCTAAATGGGTAGTCATACATCCCTCAAAGGGTCCCAGATTGGAGATGGTGCAGGCTGGGCTGAAGGATACCCCACATCCCTTGCACAAATTTTATGCACTGGGCCTCTAGTAGTATTATAATAATTCCAATGTAAACTCGCTTTAATTTGGGAACCAGTTACCTTATGTGGTAAAATATTTTTGTGTTCCAACTGCAGACCAGAATGTAGGTCCCAGCTAAGTTGTTGGAGGTTTTGGTGTAGTCTTTATAACTTTTACATAAATATCTTCTCTGCTTGAATAGACACGTTTTAAACTTTGTGCTTTAAAGAGGCTAGATTTTCCTGGGCATAAATGTTGCACTTCAGAACTAAGCAAGTATTTCCAAGTGTTATATCTATGGTTTGGAGGATAACTTTCATTTTTCTGTCTTATTTTTTTGATAACAACATTGCCTTTTTATATTTTTTTTACAATTTTGATAGTGCTTATTTTTATCTTTAAAGACAGAAACAAAAATATGAAAAAGCTTGTAAAAACTAACATTAATCTGATAGTCATAAAATCTTTTTTTTTTTTTTGGGAAATTTCAGCAATGGTTCATTTGTCTTTTGTTCTAGTTATCTGTTTTGTCATGAGCTTTCAGAAAGTCTAAAAGTTTGTTTATCAGAAAAAGATAAGTACCATATGACTTCACTCTCATGTGGAATGTAATGAACAAACTGAACTACCAAGCAAAATAGAGACAGACTCATAGACAGAAAGCAGGCGGGCAGGTCTGGTGGAGTGGGGTGTTAGCTGGGTAGAGGGATTGAGCAAAAAAGAAAAAAATATATATAGAGAGAGAATTTAGGGACATGGACAGCAGTGTGGGCTGGGTGAGGGAGAGGAGGTTGGTTGGAGGTGGAAGAGGCATAGAGGGGATAAAAGATGATGCAAAAAAAGTGTGTTTAAATAGGGCCTTTTCTTACCATCAACACTTCAGAGAGAAGTTAATATCAGCTATGTCATCTGTAAAACTGACTTAAAAAAAGGTTGAAAATAGGATAATGGACTGCCCTTCACTCATAGTCTAGCATGTGTCTTTCCTTTCATGCCTCTCTTTCCCCTCTTTATCCTTCTGATTTATATTTTAATACAAGTTTTAATAAAGCTGATAGTTTAAAAATTTTAATAATAATTATTATTTTGGCTTTTTTTGTGTTTTTTGTTGTTTAGTTATGTTTTTTTAAATTAAATCTTTATTATTCAGATTATTACATTTGTTTCTCTTTTTTCCCCTCCATAGCACCCCACCACCCAGTACCCACCCTTCCCTCTGCCCTTACCTCCCTCCCATTGATCTCATCCATAGGTATATGATTTTTGTCTAGTCTCTCCCTGTACACCCCTAACCCCTTTCCCCCGAGAATGATCAGTCCACTCCCTTTTTGTGCTCCTGATTCTATTATATTCACCAGTTTATTCTGTTGATCAAATTTTTAATTCTCTTAATTTTTAGATTCACTTGTTGATAGATATGTATTTGTTGTTCATAATTTTTTGGCTTTTACCTTTTTCTTCTTCCTCTTCTAAAAGAGTACCTTTCAGCATTTCATATAATACTGGTTTGGAGTTGATGAACTCCTTTAGCTTTTTCTTATCTGAGAAGCTCTTTATCTGCCCTTCAATTCTGAATGATAGCTTTGCTGGATAGATTATTCTTGGTTGTAGGTTCTTGCGATTCATCACGTTGACTATTTCTTGCCACTCCCGTCTGGCTTGCATCGTTTCTGTTGAGAAATCAGCTGACAGTCGTATTGGTGCTCCCTTGTAGGTAATGAACTCTTTTTCTCTTGCTGCTTTTAATATTCTCTCTTTGTCTTTTGCTCTTGGTATTTTAATTATGATGTGTCTTGGTGTGGTCCTCTTTGGATTCCTTTTATTTGGAGTTCTGTGTGCTTCCTGGACTTCTAAGTCTATTTCTTTTACCAGATGTGGGAAGTTTTCAGTCATTATTTCTTTAAATAGGTTTTCAGTATCTTGCTCTCTCTCTTCTTCTGGCACCCCCACAATTCTGATGTTGTTATGCTTGAAGCTCTCCCAGAGGCTCCTTACATTATGTTCACATTTTTCGATTCTTTTCTCTTCTTGCTTTTCCAGTTGAGTGTTTTCTAATTCTTTATATTTCAAATTTTTTACTTGATTCTTGCCTTCCTCTAGTCTGCTGTTAGGACTCTGTATAATATATTTTATTTCAGTCAATGTCTCTAGTTGGACCTTTTTCATCTCCTCTTAGGACTCGCTAAATTTATCCATCATCTCTAGTTGGATCGTTTGCATCTCTAGTTGGTCCTTTTGCATCTCCTCTTGGGACTTCATAAATTTATCCATCTTTTCTAGCATATTCTTGAAAAACCTTATAAGCGTGGTTTTGAATTCTATATCCAGTCATTTTTTTTCCTCCATTTCTTTTGTTTGTGATCCCTTCCCTTGTCTCGGCATTTTTACTATGCCGGGGAAACTTCTGTGTTGGATTCAGCCTTATGATACCAGACTTGCAAAACCGAAGAAGCCTCTCTGTTGAGCTTGGGATGGGTGGAGTCTCAGGGCTTAAGGGACCACCTTGCCTTCCAGTCGACCCCGCCCTCCACGGCTCCTGAGTCTCATGTGACTGGGTGGAGCGGTCCTTGTGCGCGTGCGCCCACAGTGCCTCTAGACTGCTGCCTTTCCAGCTCCCCTGCGCACCAGGACCACAGGAGTCTAGGTCCCCAGGGTTTCATCCGAAACTGGGGTTTAGTGGAGTCAGAAGTGACACAGTTGGGAGGGTCTGTCTCCCGCCCACTTGTGAAAGCCAGCGGCACAGTCAGCAATCTGTCCTCTGTGCAGTGCCGTGCGCGCCATCAGCCCTCTGATCTTTTGTGACTCACCTAAATTTCTGTAAACCTCTCCCTTTTCACAGTCCAAACTCCCTCCGTATGAGTTTCTGCTGGATCTGGGGTTTAGTGTCGCAAGATAAGGGGTTCAATGCCTTTGGGAGTCTCCGTTTCCCTCCTGCCAGAGAAAGCCAGCCAGGTACTCCGGCACCCGCTCTCTCAGCGCGCTTGTCTCCGTACCTCAGCTTTTTGCAGCTCCTCTGGGTTTCTGTGAGCCCCTCTCTTTCCTTCTAGCTGTAGAACTTCCACTCAGCCAGCTTTCCTGTGGTTCTGGATGCTGTCCGTTCTTTCTTTTAGTTGTAGTTTTGAAATTGTTGTGCAAGGCAGCAGTTTAGGTGTTTACCTATGCCGCCATCTTGGATTCTCTTTCTATTATTTTGGCTTTGATGTTAGAATATTCTTGCACAGTAAATTTATTATACTGTTTTTAAAAAAAACATATATATTTTTATTGATTTCAGCGAGGAAGAGAGAGGGAAGAGAAATAGAAACATCAATGATGAGAGAGAATCATTGTCAGCTGCCTCCTGCACACCCCACACTGGGGATGGAGCCTGAAACCCTGTATATGCCCTGACCAGGAATTGAATGGTGACTTCCTGGTTCATGGGTTGATGCTCAACCACTGAACCATGCTGGCCAGACTGTACTGCTTTTTATAACTGTTAATCAGCATTCATAGAACAGGTTCTTTTTTATTACAGTCATTTGTATTTACTACCATGTACAGCGACTCTGTGAGGTGGTCAGAATTACTGTTAGGCTATAGAGAAGAAGGTTCTCTGAGGTCATCCTATCTAATAAAGAGGGAATATGCTAATTGACCATCACTCCATCATAAAGATGGCTGTACACACAGCTTAAGCCAAGTTCTCATAAGGAGCCTTAATGAACAATCATCAGGAACCTAAGGCTACACCCTCCTCCACTTTCATAGGGCTTGACAGGGGACCTCAGGCCATGCCCCCTGCCATGGTGTCAGGCTGGGGGACCTCAGGCTATGCCTCCTTCCCTGGCACCAGGCCAGGAGACCTGAGGCCATGCCCCCCACCAGGTGGGGCTTGACAGGGGATCTCAGGCTGTGCCCGCCACCCCAGTACCAGGCCAGGGGACCTGAGGCCACGCCTCCTGCCCAGCAGGGCTTGATGAGGGACCTCAAGGTGTGCTTCCCATCCTGGTGCTGGGCTAGGGGACCTCAGGCTGCTCCCCAACCCCAGTGCCAGGCCGGGGGAACCTCAGGTCTAGAGAACTTCAGGCCGAGCCCCCCACCCTGGCACTAGGTCAGGCTACCTCAGGCCGCACCTCTTGTCCCAGCACTGAACCAGGGGACCTGAGGCTGTGCCTACCCTGCCTGGTGGGGCTTGACAGGGGAACTCAGGCTGTGTCCCCCACCCAGTGGGCCTTAATGGGGGACCTGAAGCTGCGCCTCCCTGCCAGTAGGCTTGACAGGGGACCTGAGGCTAATCTCCCTTCCCAGTGCTGGGCCAGGGGACCTGAGGCTGTGGTCCCCAGCCTGGCAGGGATTGACAGGGGACCTTAGACCAAGCCCATCATCCAGTGGGGCTTAACAGGGAATCTCAGGCCGTATTCCCACACCTGGTGGGGCTTGACAGGGGACCTCAAGGCACGCCCGCCACCCAGGTCAGGGCTGGGGAACCTCAGGCCATGCCCCCTGTTCTGGAACTGGCCCAGGGTCTATGCTTGACCAGGGTGGGAATGGCTGGGTCTGAATCTAGCCCAATGGGGGCAGGGGCCGGCTGGGCTACATTTTGATGCGCATGTGGGTGGGCGGGGACTTGACTCTGGGTCCCTTGGTGCGCCCCAGACTCTGACAGGAGGAAGGTTTTCATATACATTTTAGTAATTTTTTCATCTCTGACACTTCTATTACAGAGAAAGGGAAAATAACAATATTAAATTATTTCCTCTAATTAATCCCCTTTTAATATGCTCAAATTTAGGCCATTAGTCTCATATAAAAGTGGTGAGAGATAGGGCTAGTGTTAGGACTTACTGCTTCTGCTCAGCTGGCTCACACCTCCCATCTTCTTTCTCCTTCCTTTCCTTTCCCAAAGCCGGCACTCTTAATAATGACAGAGCAAATGCTGGAGCACTGGAAGCTGGAAACTGATCTTCAGCCTTTATGAGAGGACTGCTTGGAGAGAGTTGATTACTTCACCCTGTAGCGTATTCAAACTGATGAAACTTTCAACATCAGAACACAAAGAAAGAAGTATGATGCCATCATCCCCAACTTTGGCAATAGGGGTGTCAGTGCCAACTTGGGCTTGGTTAGCAGGAGGAGCATTTGAGGGAAGTTAAAAAATATAGTATACATACATATGCAAATGTATGTATTTGTTATTCTGATGTGGGAAAAGGTGATTGTAGCGTGAGTGTAAAGGCATTTACAAATTTATTTTACTCAGAATCTAAGGCCAATGCCTACCTGTAATCCTGACTTCACACTGTGTTTTGTCCAGCATTAACCAGTCCTAATATGAAGGGTGAAGATCACAGGGTTTACATCTCTGTGTCATTACAGAGGTAGGTGGCTGTGAGGGAAGAACTCTGGTCAAGCACTGCTGCTGTGCAGGGCCTGGCAGCCTCATAACTGGGGCCATGGGTCTTTACCTGTGGGTTCCAGAGCCCTGGGGGAGAGGGGCTGCACGGGTGGTGGCAGCCGTGGCTGAATGCATACGCACACCAAAACTCATCCCGAAACTAGCTCAGTGATGATAAACAGCGAGCATTTCCTATGTGCCAGGCACTTTGCATGCATTACCTTGTTTAATTTCATTTTCATTTTCAGATGTCTATTGAAATAGGCTTATTGAGGTGGGATAAGTTGTCCAAAGTCATGTAGGAACTTTAGGTAACAATTGGATTCTAGGAAAGTTTTGATGTGGAAAAGAGCTGTTTTCATTGAAAAGCTGGGATGGCAAATTAAGTCTGAATTTGTACATGAAAGCCAATTAAAAGGTAATGGCCATCTCTGCTGGGAAAGGCGGAAGGCCATGCCCAGGCTCAGGGGGAGAGGCTGCTTGGGCAATTCATGTGGCAGAGGTGGAGGGAAGGGTTGGTGGTATGAGTGCAGGCCCTGTTCAAATTGCATTGCCAAAGAGCTTTGGAATTCATGGAGTTGTTCAAAGAGGAAACTGTGTCCCAACCTGGGGATTTTTCCAGGGTAAATCCAGAACAGTCCTGTTAGAAGAGGGGAGGTGATTCTCAAGCTTTCCTGGGCTTGTATGAGAATAAAGGACTGTCAGCCAGATCCTGTAAGCATTATCAGGCTCTTCTCTATAGAAGGCTGAATTAATTCTTGCAGACTTTAGCATACTAGAAGAACACTTCAGGAAGGATTTACCACGGAGTTCCCTGGGGACATGCAGCAGTCTGACTTGATGTTTACAGAAAATCCACTGGGCACAGAGGAGAGGGAATGATAGGTGTTCTCCAAGGCCCAGCAGCTTAGAGGAGGATATAGATAGTGGCTGAGGAGCAAACTCTATAGGACCTCACTCCAGTAGGCAGTGGGCTTTGGAAGCAATGAGACATGGATACTTGACACTCTAGTATTCAGAACAAAGGACCTTTTGGGTTGCATGGATATTCCTGGCAGTCATCACACAGGGAGCTCCTGCAGGTAAAGAAGACCATTTATGTGTATCAAAACTTCATTTGTCGTCCCCTCTCACTGGCTGCTCGTCAACTCTAGGCTCTTGTCATTCTCCAGGCTGATCCTTGGGTGCCATTTTCATCCCCATGTTCATAACAGCCCAGAGACAGCACTGGTCCCATTCTCCATGGATAGAGATCCTCAGCAGATAACCCATGTGTTGGACACCACAGGCTCTTGAGGATGGGTTGCATTTTTTGAGATCAGAGAACAATCAGCTTCCAGTGTTTCCTTGAATAGTGCACAAGGCAATCATGATACGTATTGTCTAGTGGTCTTTCCTCAAATTATATGCTGTAAATCCACTGATTTTTCTTAAATTCTGGGGCAGAGCACCCTGCGCCTCTGGAATTTTCCTTGGTGTCCTCTCATCCTCTTTACCAATGAAAATGGCTAACCAAGCTCATCAGAGTATCCAGTGAAGTCATCTCATGATACATTTCTCTACAACTACTCTGATTCCAGTCTCTATTATTGCCTGCACACTTCCTAGAGGCATTCTTTACACATAGGGACTGTTATGGTGGTTAATTTCCTATCAAAGCATTGCAGACCCTAGTAGATGAGTTTCACCCCCTTTTTGTGCTTATGAAAAGTTCTTGGCTCAGCAGCGATACCCCAGGGGAGCCGTGGCTTAAATGTTGTTATAGGCTGCTCTGCCCTGACTCTGCCCGTGCTCCTGAATGTGAGGCTGAGAGAAAGACCAATGAACGACACTGTGTCAGCCACGTTCCTTCCTTTCATATGTACTGATGGGTGGATAGGCTACAAGAGCAACATACTGAAGTAAAATGCTCCCAGATATGGCTGCAGGGAAAGCAACTTCTAATTTTGAAACCGGTGATGAGCCAACAGGAGGCTTTTTCTTTGCAGAGGAGCAACAGCTCTTATAAGAGGACATTTTGTTTCCTGAAGCTGAAATTGTTTAAAAAATGTGGACAGAATCATTAGTCACAGGGAACCCAAATCCCCTGATATTCACTGCACTGTACTGAATCTTGGCACACATGCATTTGCAGTGTGACCTTCTCCTTATAATGAAGCTACCTGTGGGCCAGGAAAAGGAGTTCACTTCGAGATGTCCTCCGCATCCCCTGATCCACATATGCATTGCCCTGGACTCACCAGAAAGCAGATCACAGGGGAGGGCCATGTGCCCTTTCTCTTGCATGTTGATCCTTTGGTTCACAATTATATTTTCAAACTTAGGGAGTCACAGCCCTCTTCAGGCTGCAAATCATTACACGTGTTTTGAAATGGTTAGGGGAGTGCACCAAGAATACTGAATAGGAAAGGTTTTTCAGCATTACTCTCAGAAACCATAGCAGTGAGAGACTGAGAAGGTGAAAGTGCTTTGGGTGGAATCCAGAGGCTGGAATGGAAATCACATAACCCGAGCCTCTCTTTCCAGTGGAGGAAACTGAGGCCTACGGAGGTGAAGTAATTTGCCAAGGTAACCTGTTCAGATAGCAGCAACACTGGACTGGAGCCCAAGTTGCCCAACTCCCAGTTTAAGGCAGTTACTGCTTCCCCTGGTCTTTCTCTCCCTACCGACTTAGCCTGGAAATTAAGAGACAGAATCTAGTGGAGTATTTATCAAAATATACTTCGCAACCACTTATGTCTGGGATTCATCCAGACCTACCAAATAAAACCGAGCCCTGGGTATCTGCATTTTCATGAGCTCCTTAGTGATTCTGTGCCCACTCTGTGAGAGAATCATCGATGCAGGATCTATAAATAGGCAGGTGGCACCTGGCAGGAAATGACCATGAACTTTTAGCATCACTGAACTTATCTGGAGAATCTAGTCCTTCATTGTTCCCTGCTGTTCCTCGGCCAGCCATGTAGTGAGCCGAATGGAGCTAATGAAGGCTCAGAGAGTAATTGCCTTTCCTTTCCTGTTTTCCTAATGTCTGCTCTGGGCATACCTATAACTATTAATATTAGCTCTTTTGTTCCCACCTGGAAATATTTATCTGCTGTGTATAGCCCTGCTGTACTGGGTGGAAGGTAAATGAATGCTTTGTAAATTTCCTCCAATTGGCAGGCCCACGGTACACTCTGTTGATACCTGGCCTCAAAGTGTCTCTCAATGAGTCCATAAATAGTTTGTTCAGAGCCCCTGTTACCTCTCCACGCAGGTAATTATTACTTCTTCCATTTAAGTGAAATTTCAGTACCTTGCTTAGAGCAGTACATTTAGGACCTTATTTATGCTATTCCTGCTTCTATTCATAGCATAGATATGACATTCCATTTCTGTTGGGATACAGCTTGGAGCCGTTTTTGCCCTATGTATTTGGCTGATAATAAATAAAATAACACCATCCTCTTCTTTCCTCCCCTTCAGCACTGAACAGACTTAAAATCAACAACACTGATAACCACAAACCCCCCTGACACTCAGTTGACCCCACACATGGGAGAGTTCCGCGTAGACTGGTAACTGAGCAGTCCTGTAAAGTGATGGAGCTGGGTGGTAGAAATGTGACGTCCTGGCATGTCGGAAGCCTCGCTGTGGAATTTCACGGGTCTTGCGGTATATGTTTTGCAGCACGCTCTTTCTGACAAGGCTCGGGTGAAAGCCTTTGACCCGAAGACAACGTGCCTACAGGAATGCCTTATCACCACCTTCCAGGAGGCCTACTTTGTTTCTGAGAGTTTTGAAGAAGCCAAAGAAAAGATGAGGTAAGCTTGTTTTTCCTCCATACAGAGAAAATAAAAAACCTTTTTTTTTCTTTTTTTTTTCTGGCTCTGTTTCCTCCCTCTAGCTATCTCTTATACCAGTGAGGGCCGATCGCATATCCTTCCGTGTCTGTTTATTTTGCAGGGATTTTGCAAAGTCAATTACCCGTCCCTTCTCCGTCTACTTCAATCCCTACACACGGAGTGTTGAGATTCTGAAAGACACCAGAAGTATTGAAAATGTGGTGCAGGATCTCCGCAGCGATTTGAACACCGTGTGTGATGCCTTGAACAAAATGAACCAGTATCTGGGGATTTGATGCCCAGGACCAGTGTTGTTGCCAGCATGATCCTGTGGGTCTTAGCAGTCAATGTCATATAACACCAATAACTCCCTGTGCCATTACTTGGCTAGTAGGCATGCAATTATGTATATCTCTACCTGCTTGTAACTTACTGTGCTAATGTGTGGAACACCATTAAGAACCCAGTGATAAGTAACCACTCATTGTAGGAAAGATTGAAATACGTTTAAATATCTTAAATCGATTTGACACCGCTGCTTAGTGTCTTTAACCAAACTGCATCTATATAAACTTTGCAGCAAATAGCCCTCTATGATTCTAGGTTTTGACCTTTTCTTTCTCAGATCTGAACCCTTTCCTCTGTGTTCATTAGATAAAATGAAAATAGCAGTGAACCTATTTCTACTTTCCATAGAATTAGGACTCTCACAGCATTATTTGAGATAAACCCAGAATTGTATTAAACTTCCCATCACATTAACAAGGATTCAATATTCCGTTTCAAAGATTGTTGAGGTAACACACTAGTTGGAGTGAGTTTTAGTTTGGGTATTTATTTATACAATGGAAGAAAAGAAAGCGTTTTAGAAATGGGATATACAGGTTGTACTGACCTTGTAGAAACTGGGTTGTGGCATGCTCCCCAAAGCATTTTGGAAGGAAACACTTTCAGAAAGGACAGGAGGAAAGACTAAACAGTGGGTAATAAATCTTGGGACTATTAATTTTATGCTGGAATAAAGTGAATTATCATGCTCAGGTGTTTAACCCATTTCTTTTAGAAGGCAATAAAATCATAGAGCTTTGCTTTCAAAGATGTGGAAATTGAATCTCAGAGAGGTTAAGTGATTTGGTTGAAGTAGCACAGTTAGTTGTGCACCAACATTTATAGACCATTGCATATTGCTTTTGAATTGCTAAGAAGCTTACCTTGGTATATGCATGTAGTTATGTGTAGTCAGAGAAGGGAAACTAATGCTTATCAAAACTAATGTTCATCACTAAATAGGGATTTGTTTGAGATTTAGACTTGCCAACAGTGCAGATGTTTCCTCTCACAGGCCCACATCAAGCCAGATTTCTGGGTGTCTGACTGTGTGCCCAAAATTTGGGCACATTCAGATAAAAAATAGTGATAATACCACAAATCTCTGGTCATGCTTGCCGTAAGAGGTGTAATTAGGTAATTAAGTGAAAAAATAAAAAAAACACCCTGCAGAATAATTGAATGAATTTCGTATTCTTCTGATTTATTCAACAAACACAACACTGTTCTCCTCATTTTGCTTTGGGTACAGAATTCTGGGGGGAGGGAAGGGGAGACAAGAAAAAGAAGAGAAGGAAAAGATGATGAAATGAATTTTAAGTTAGCAGTTCTAAAATATTTACTAGAGCAATTTCCTAGGATGTTCTCTTAATAAAAAATCCTATCTAATATAAAAGAGTAATATGCAAATTGACCATCACTCAGTGACCAGGCTGGCAGAGGAGAGAAATTGGGGGCAACCAGGCCTGCAGGGAAGGGTAGTTGGGTAGGATCCAAGCCTTCAGGGGAGAGAAGTTGGGGGGGACGAGAGCTGCAGTGGAGGGCAGTTGTGGGGGGTACCAGGCCTGCAGGGAGGGCAATTAGGGGTGACCAGGCCTGCAGGGGAGGGCAGTTAGGGGCAAACAGGCTGGAAGAGGAGCAGTTAGGCATCAATCAGGCTGTTGTGGGAGTGGTTAGGGGGTGATCAGGCTGGCAGGCAGAATCAGTTAGGGGCAATCAGGAAGGCAGGAAGGTGAGCAGTTGGGAGCCAGCAGTCCTGGATTGTGATAGGGATGTCTGATTGCCTGTTTAGGCCTGAGGGTCCCATATTGGAGAGGGTGCAGGCTGGGCTGAGGGACACCCCCCCCCCCCCCGTGCATGAATGTCATGCACTGGGCCTTTAGTTATATATATAATTTCAAAATCTTATATGGGTCCATGATGAAACAGACTATTTTGGACTAAATATGTTCAGGGAGAACACAAGGAAGAGTTAAAACATACACCAGAGAGAGGGAAAATTAAGACAAAAAAAATCGGAGGTTTGAATATTGGTTATCTTAGCTATTGATACCCTTTCATTTCTGCAGGATTCTCAGAATAACTGAATTTTTGAGAAAGGATTTGGTGCATAGAATGTGAAAATCATGCAATTTAAATGCTATTCTAAGTGAAAGACATAGTAGTTTAAAAAATTATTGGAGCTAGATAAATTATGAGTAAGCTGTACCAAATTAAAAGGATCTAGAGAGATCAAGTAGTTGTATTTTCAATAGTTTTATGGATCCATAAGTGCCTAGTTTCTTAGACCTTGTTTTGCTAAGTTTAGATAATTCTGGGTAATTATCCTATCAAATAAAGAGATAATATGCAAATTGACCATACTCTAACACACAAGATGGCCACCCCCATGTGGTCAACTATGGTTGCCCCATGTGGACACAAGATGGATATCACAAGATGGCCAGCAGGGGAGGGCAGTTGTGGGTGATAAGGACAGCAAGGAAGGGCAGTTGGGAGGGACCAGGCCTGTAAGGGAGGGCAGTTGGGGGGGGGGGGACCAGGCCAGCAGGGGAGGGCAGTTGGGGGCGATTGGGCCAGCAGGGGAGGGAAGATATGGGCAATTGGTATGGCAGAGGAGTAGTTAGGCATCTATTAGGCTGGCAGGGGAGTGGTCAGGGTGATAGGCAGGTGAGCAGTTGGGAGCCAGCAGTCCCAGGTTGTGAGAGGGATATTTGACTGCTGGTTTAAACCTGCAGTTGGATATCCCCCAAGGGGTCCCAAATTGGAGTGGATGCAGGCTGGGCTGAGGGACACCACACCTCCCTCCCTCCCCAGTGTATGAATTTTGTGCACCAGGCCTCTAGTAATCCTATAAAATTTAATAGCCATCATTGGAAAAATGTTGGCATAAAAAATTCCCAAATGAAAACAGTACAACAAAATAATCACAGCCAGTTTCTTGTCATCGCTGATACCTGTTCAGTGGAACCATTTATCTCAATTACGACTCATGACTTAAAGCTAAATTAAATAGATCCAAGGGCAATTATAAATTTAATTGTTCACTGTCATCTCACTATGAATCACTATTTTATTTTGGCTTTGCTGCTGACTTCAGTAATCAGCTCATCAGAAATCAACCCAAGGTTCCTAGCAAGATCAGATTTCTTACATATCACACTTTGCCAAAGACAGCCAGCATCTGATTAGTTCAGTTTTCTTTTAAGACCATTTTTGTCTGTTATGAGTTAGAATAAGAGCATAATAGATTGTTCATAAGTTGCATCTTTTACAAGTAAGAAACTTTGATCCAAGATGGTTAAAGAAAATTTTTAAAAAATATATTTTTTATGGATTTCAGAGAAAAAAGGAGAAGAAGAGAGAGATACAAACAACAATGATGAGAGAGAATGATGATTCTCTGCTGCTTGCATGCCCTACACTGGGGATCAAGCCCACAACATGACCAGGAATTGGATCATGACCTCCTGACTCATAGGCCGGGCTGAACCATTGAACCATGTGGGCTGGGCAAGAAATTTTTTTTAACTATAGTGGTAAGGGTTATGAAAGTTGGGTTTCTCGCTTAGTACTTACACACTGTGTAATTTAGAAATGATGCTTAATGGGGATGACATATCTGTGCTTGTCTCACTTGCACATAGTAAATGGGCCTGAGACTAATGAATGTAAAGCATTGCAACATTTACCAACATGAAAAGTCTAAAATGGAAAACAGTGTGCTTTAATGTGAAGGCAAATAGAAATACGGAGTTTCATTTTCAAATAGAGTCATGGCTCACATCATCTCATTTTCTTTCTTCGAGGAGGAAAACATTAACACGAATGTAGTTGCCCTCCAATTCATTTGATCTAATTTTCAACTTCTGAAGAATCCGGTGCTGGTGCTCACTCTCATGAGCCTTGTCTTACTTATAATGAAAAAAAAGGCAGCCCAAAGTTTTCCAGTGTGTCTGAGTTTCTTCTCCTTCTCCTTCCCCTCCTCTTTCTCCTCCTTCTTCTTCAGTTTCCAAAGACATTCTTTTATTTGGGGACATACTTCTTATGCAGATTCTGGGAAGTAGTAATGGGATACAACTTCTTCTAATATTAGATTTATATGTATTCAAAATAAACCAGTTCTGGAACATGAAATGGTAATTTTTAAAATAATGTCATTTGGGGTCATAACATTCATTCAGTGGTTTCGACACTACCAGGAACTGTATCAGGCACTGTTCTACACACTGAGGATACAGTGGTGAATAAGGCAGGGGACTTTTATGCCCATTTCAAACTTACATTCTAGTGGAGAGACACAGGCAAAAAAACTAGATTATATTATTGAGGTCCTGGTGACTTTTATGAAGAAAACGACCAGAATAATGTGGTAAAGAAAATGGAGGAGGGAGTAAGGTGGGTAAGAAAGACCTTCCTGAACAGATGGTATTTGATGAAGAAGGACAGAATGAGAAGAAGCCAGAAGCCAGGTTTGAAGAGAGATGTGGAGAGAGTGTTCCTAGAAGAGGGAACAGCAAGATCAAAGTCGAGAAGGCAGAAATGAGGTTGTTGTGTCTGAGGAAGACATAGATTGCCAGTGGGCTGGAGAGGCAGGACAAGAGAGCACCGTGGGGCAAGGATGGATGATACAGGAGTCCAGAGGGGTCAGGTATACTCTAAACGCATTGAGAAGTCTTGGAGGGCTGTAATCAAGAGAGTGATGAGATCTAGTTTACATTTTTAAGAGATTATTCAGGGTCTAGGGTGGAAATGAATTGTAGGGGGTGGAGTTTGAAAGATGGGTGTGTGGACAGAGTAGAAGAGGTAAAACCAATTAGGAGCCATCACAATATTGGGGATCTGCAAGGCCAATATCTTGCTGGTTCATGGTGGACATTATTAGAAAGACCTGTAGTTACATAAGTTACAAAATTAAATGGATAGTTCCTGTCAGATGAAGCACTGAGGGAAGCTGCACTGATCAGGTTTGGTAATCATTTGGCTGGAGAAGCAGACATGCAATGATATCCAGTGTTTTTCTCAAATACTTAAAGCTTTCTTTGATAAAATAACATCATGCTAAACTTGCCCTCACCATCTTTTAAGGACAAAAAGCAAATGAAACTGAGTGCAGTTTTGGCTGCTTACCATAATGAGAGCCAAACTAATGGGACATGTGCTGGTGAGAAGGGAAGAAGCCAATTCAATTGCCAGCAACATGAGAAGATAGTGGATTCCTGTCCTAATAACCATATAAACATCTCGTACAAAGCCAGATTGTTTTATAAGGGGAAAGGGGAAGCGTGGGTGTGTAGGGAAAGGGGTAGATGTGCAGTCAGTGTTCTGGTCAGTTTCAGTAAGGATCTTGGTGACAGCCAGTTTCTTGTGACCAGACTGCCCCAGGCCCAGGCAGGATTTAGCTATTGGCATGCTATAGGCTTGACAAACCAGGCCTTTATTTTAAGGCATACATCCTATTTCCTGATCTGGGGAAAAGCATTCCTCATTAGATGTTATTTAATCTAGAAGATTATATTATTGGTTGGTGTAAGATTTCATACATCCTTCGTAACACAAATGCATTTTTTTGTGTGTGACTCTCAGATACTAACTGCATAAGCCAAAATGAAGTAGAGAATAGGGTGTTTTTGATGAAAGCTGGTAGTGCTGACATATAGGGTGATTCAGAACAAAAAATGTTTCCTCACTTCTAGGCAAACTACATAGTTGTGTTCACTCTGGACATTTCTGTAGGAATAGGCCACATAAATGTAAATAAATCAGTTAAGTCTATTTCCATTCTTCTAGCTGCCTCCCATCTCACCAAATGTACATTTCAGATACCCCAGAAAGGTTCACTTTCTGTGATTTCTTCTCTCCCAGAAGGATGGGTCTGGTGCAGCAGTTGGAAATATAGTCCCTCTTTGGGAGGATTGTAGTGAGCCTGATGTTCAATCCAAGGCATCTGCAGCTATGGTGCCTGCAAACAGCATTCTAATAACCTAGTCTGGATACAGTTTTTATAATTGAACAACATAAACATCTGACAGAAGTGGGAGGGTAATTTGAAAGCTAGATGGCACAAAGAAATCAAGTTCATTTTCTTGTCAGTATAACATCTTTAAAAAGGTACAAAGCTCATTTTCACTGTATAGGTAAAGAAAGATAATATTAATACAGGAAGGTGATAGGAGTTTCCCAGTCTCTCCTAAACTTCTTCCAGGTCTTTTGCAATCTCCTTACCCTTTAGCTTGTTAATTCACAGGGAACTAGAATAATGCTGATTCAGCCAGTCTATTATTCCCGAAGGTTTGCAAACTACTGAACACATCTAATGTACAGCTTGCCCAATTTTAGGGAACAGCTAACTTCACAGACGTTAATGAGGCCAATTATTGGCAAGTGAATTTGAAGTGAAGAACACATTAGGTTTGCCACTATAGCAGTTATTTGTTTATTGGGATTGATTGAGGCAAACTTCCTTTTGATCATTACATCTGATTGATCACTGCACATGGCATCATGAGAGAATGAGGTTCCCAAATCCGACAGCTACTTGGAAGAAAAATCTTCACCTTGCAAGGGCAGAACATGTTCCCTTATCCATTTCAGTGTGAAAGCCTAGCCATTAAGTTGGAATGGATCCTAATTAGTCTCCTCACACATCTCTAAAACTTTTTGGTCTTTCCTATTAAGCAGAACTTAAAAGAAACCTATTTAAAAAAAATAAAAAGAAGCCTAGATTTCTGCCTTGCCCACGTATAGTCAATATCAAAGAAAATAACTTGCCGGGTAATGCTTACTGCTGAACATGAGTGCAGACATAGCAATCCTGATTTGAAGTGGCATTGGAAAGCATAATTTGATTCACCCAGCCAAATGATTACTGCAAGTACAGATCATCAGCACAGCCCACTCCAGCACATTTGAATTGGTGATCAGCTGACAGCTAATTGCCAGACTGAGTCTGCCTCTTGAGCTTCTGCCTGGGAACAGAGGGAAAAATCCTCATGACTCCTACCAAGCCTGGACAGAGGTGTTTTGTTTTTTTCCTTTGAGAGTGGGGGTCACTTTGCTTACATGGGGAGCTTTTATTTGCCCAGCATCCATACCCACTTTGTCTAGTAACTGTATTCCCCTTCTCCTTTTGTGAATCACCGCCCACTATTCTTTGTTTATACCTTGGGTGAGACTGACTCCACCTCTCAGTTGCAGAGGTGGGCTTATGAGAGCCAAACGTATAAGACAAGTGCTGGTGAGAAGAAAAGAAGCTAATTCAATTGCCAGTGATGTGAGAAGATAGCGGATTCCTGTCCTAATAACCATATTAACATCTCTTACAAAGCCAGATTGTTTTATAAGGGGAGAGGGGAAGGGTGGGTATGCAGGGAAAGGGGTAGATGTGCAGTCAGTGTTCTGGTCAGTTTCAATAAGCATCTTGGTGTCAGCCAATGAGATGTATATGGCCCTTCCTGCAATGATGGCTGCAGGGGTTGGGGACACAATGCTGTGAGGTGGGCCAGTGAAGGTCAAACACTGGACCTTTCTGGAATCATTGGGAAAGAGGTATACTGCTTTTTTTCTGTGACTGAAAGGTGGTAGTATATGAGTTTGGAATTTCTGGGGGCCACCATGTAGAGACAGGGATAAGAGTAAGAGAGAGGCACTAACTTTTATTAAAAAAAATTTTTTTTTTTGAAGAATGAGTGACATTTATTTGCATGGATTTAAATCCCTGAGTTTTTAAGGTCCCATTTCCCTCTGTCCCACCTCTTCCCCACCCCTCCTCAAAAGAAGTCCAGCTATGCTTTCATCAGGGCTAAGATTAAGGGCATTGTCCAGAGTTTCTGTTCCACATTGGAGCACAGTCCAATTCAGCATCATGTTAGGTGAGTTTGTGTTCCCAGCTGCAGTCCATCGGTCCTAGGTGTGGTGTCAGCAGGACCACATGGTTGCAGAGGCAACATGAGCAGGAGGAAAAACAGAGGAATAAGAGAACCACAAGAGAGCTAAGAGCCTCTTTAGTCTTGGGGATTATGTATTTCCAAATTTTCACAGGCTTGTAGTGGCCCCCCACACTATGACTAGTGATTTCTGTTCCCAGATTTGACTGATAGGCACCCTCCCTATGTCACCCCAAATTTCCTGCTCATATATCTACCTCTCCCTTGTTGGACTCCTTTCCCCAGTGATCTATAGGGAATGGGCTAAGGAGTGTTAAATTGCAGCTTCCTGATGAAGATGCCAAGATGGCCAACCTATCTAATAAAATAGTAATATGCAAACTAACCACCATTCTGCTACACCTACAAGCCATGCCCACTGGCTATGCCCATCAGCCAATCAGGAGTGAGTATGCAAATTAATCCAACCAAGATGGTGTGGCCACAGAGCCAGCAGGAGGGAGGCTTGGATTTCCCCAGTGGAGGAAGCCAAGCTTTCCACACACCTGGTGGGCCTAGGCCTCCACTCAAAGGCTACAATTTTTCAGTTATAGAAATAAATCCCAACAAAAAATGGTGTCAGTCATAGAGCTAGAGAGATCAGGAGGCTAAGGTTGCCCCTCGCAATGGAAGAAGCCATACTTCTGCAGCCCTAGTCGGTCTTGGCCTCCACTTAAAGCTACAAAGTTTCAATTATAGAAGATAAATAAATCCAAACAAAAATGACAGCAGCCACGGAGCTGGTGAGAGCAGGAGGCTAGGGTTTCTCCCAGTGATGGAGGAAGCTGAGCTTCTGCAGCCCTGGCCTGTCTTGGACTCCACTTAAGGCATTATAAAGTTTCAATTATAGAAAATAAATAAATCCCAACAGAAATGGCTACTGCCATAGAGCGAGCAGGAGGCTTGGCTCTGCTCCAGGCTACAAAGTTTCAGTTGTAGAAGATAAATAAATCCTAGATACCAGGGCCTTCACTTGGGTTGCTGGGAGGCATGGCTGGCCTGCAAACTACCACAGGCCCCTTGCCCAGACTGCCCCATGCTCCAAGGGAACCCCTACCCTGATCTAGGATACCCTTCAGGGCAAACCAGCTCACCCCTACCCATGCACCAGGCCTCTAAACTATCTAATAAAAGAGTAATATGCAGATTGACCATCACTCCAACACACAAGATGGCTGCTCCCATGTGGTCAAAGATTCTGCCCCCATGTGAACACAAGATGGCCAGCAGGGAAGGGTAGTTGGGAGGTACCAGGCCTATAAGCAAGGGCAGTTGGGGGTGATCAAGCCTGTAGGGAAGGGCAGTTATGGGTGACCAGGTCGGCAGAAGAGGGAAGTTGGGGGTGATCAGGACTGCAGGGAAGGGCAGTTTGGAGAGACCCAGGCCTGCAGAGAAGGACAGTTAGGGGCAAACAGGCTGGCAGGGGAGCAGTTAGGTATCAATCAGGCTGGCAGGGGAGTGGTTAGGGGGTGATCAGGCTGGCAGGCAGAGCAGTTAGGGGCAATCAGGAAGGCAGGCAGTTGAGCAGTTAGGAGCCAGAAGTCCTGGATTGTGAGAAGGATCCCAGATTGGAGAGGGTGCAGGCTGGGCTGAGGAGCACCCCTCCCCTCACGCCCCCCCTCGTGCACAAATTTCATGCACCAGGCCTTTAGTCTATAATAATAAGAGTGTAATATGCTAATTAGTCTGGCAGCCAATGACCTTCAGGACGAAGCCAGGGCTGTGAGGGCTGAGCCCTTTGCATGAATTTCATAGTCTATCTATATAAAACCCTAATATTCAAATCAACTGAACAGTGGAATGACCTGCAGAATGACTGGTCGGCAGGGGGTGGGGCCAGTGAGCAGGTGGTGCCAGGCCAGCCAAAGTGGGTGCCAGTGGGCAGAGGGAGGCTACTGGCGGCAGTGGGGGGGGGGGGAGGGGGGATTAGGGCTGGTGAACGGACAGCACCAGGCCACCGGCCAAGGCAGGGGCCTGAGGGTTGCCCCCAATTGCCCTAGTTGTTGTTGTCTCACAGATTGGCCCTGATCACTGGCCAGACCTAGGGACCCTATCCTATATATTGGGAATAGTCTCTTAGGTTTAAAAATTAAAACCTGGCAAGACTATTCTAACACTGAAAAAACAGGATGATGCAGCAATGACATGCATGGACTCTGGCCTGCACATTTGGTGGTCAGCCCTGATTCTGACACTTATAACTATGTGACAAAGCCAATAATGGAACTTCTCTCTGCTTCAGTTTTTCACCCAAAAGATGAAGGATCACTTTATGTACTACTTCTTGTAATCAGGGCAAAAAAATGTAGCTGCCCATACAACAGCAAGATGCCTTTCACCTGTATCAAAAGTATAGTCACTGGTGTGTACAGCATCCCGGATTGCAAGAGGGATGTCCAATTACCAGTTTAAGCCCATAAACTGGCAGTCAAACATCCCTCGAGGGGTCCCAGATTGTGTGAGGGAGCAGGCTGGGCTGAGGGACACCCACCCTATGCACGAATTATGTGCACTGGGTCTCTAGTCCTATATAACAAAAGGCCAATATGCAAATAGACTGAACAGCGGAACAACCCGAACAACCAAACAACCAAATAATTGAAGAACCGGTCGCTATGATGTGTGCTGATCACCCAGAGGCATGCGCAGAACATGGCAGGTATTGTCCATGGTGGAATGGTGGAGCAGGTAAGCAAGGCCATCAGACCAAGGCAGGGCATCGGTTGCTGTCATTAGGGCAAGCCTCTGGTGGTTATTGAAAATTCTTTGCTCCCACATGGGCCAATCTGTGCCACTGCTGGCACCGGCCCCAATCCCTCCATGCCTTTAGCAGATGCAAGCAGGACCAGTGCCATCAGAGTGTGGGAGCAGCAGCAGCGGGAGCAGGGATTCTGGCAGACAGGGGATCCAGGGCCATTGCTAGAAGGTCCAAGCAGGGGCAGTTAGGATGGGCCAAGACCCACCCCTGTACCTGCCTCTTGACTCACAGTTCCTTTCAAGGTGCACAAATTTGTGCACTGGGCCCCTAGTCTAAATATATAAAAGCCTAAGTGACTGTTATGACAGAATAACCAGAATGACCAGAATGACCAGTCGGCTAGTTGACCAGTCACTATGATGCACACTGACCACCAGGGGGCAGGAAGCTTCCCCCTAGTGGTCAGTCTACTCCCACAGCCAACCTCCTGAGGCCCTTCCCCCAGTCAGCCAGCTTCCCTGATGGCTCTGATTGAGGAGGCCGGCCGGCCAACCTCCCACAGCTCCTTCCCCTGGCTGACCCTCTCATAGGCCTCAATTGCTGGGCAGGCTGAGAGACCACACCTGTGCACAAATTTGTGCACCAGGTCTGTAGTACTTATAATATCTGGCCTTCCTTTTGCTCCTCTTCTATTAATAGTTAGCTAATTATGATGATATCCATTGGATAAAGAGTAAAATGGATGGACACATACTTCTTTTACATTGGAGGGTATAGGATAGTTAGCAACATGAGCCCAGCCAGTGTGCTCAGTGGTTGAGTGTTGCCCCATGTGACAATATCTTAACAACATTGTCAAGCTCATGGACTGTGCCTGAAGCTAGATGTGCCTTTGGACTTTTCAGATCTGTGAACTGATAAAAGCCCACTTCCCCTGCTCTTATCTTCCTGCTGTGGTCACTGACACCCAAAGACTGCTAACACCCAGGATAAAAGCCCAAGAGGAGAGGCAGGAGAGTATACATCTGTGGAAACCACAACTTCCTGAAGAAGTAAGAGTTACATTTTTTTGGCTTCGTCTGTGCCATAGAAATATGGGATGCCTGACCCTGATCAGTTAATTTTCCTCTAATGCTGGAAACAGTGTGACTTTTTCCATGAGATACGGCCAGCAGACTTGTTCAATAGAAGTGTTTAATTGGGCTCTAGGTGACTACTTGAGATTCAATCTGTAGGCCACCAATTTGTTTCATGGAAAAAGATTAATAAAAATTAAACTTAGGATAACTGGATAAGGCTTTTTCTGTTCCAGTTTTTTTTTTAAACTATAATTCTCAGAAGGATCTGTTTTTTTTTTAGGATTGGGTACCTTTAAAAAAAAATTCTATCTTATAATAGAGAGAATATTGGCTTTGGAATTGGGTAAACAGAAGTACAAATTCTCATTTTTTGCTTACAAGGTGGATGATCTCTTATTGATTCTCTTTGTTCAGTTTTATTTTCTGTAAATGGGTATGAGAATACCTCATTTACAGAATTATCACGAGAATTAAATATTACTTATATGTCTAACCACAAAATTATTTTTAAAATGTTAATTTCCTTCTCTTGTTTTTAAATCTATCAACTCCTAAACATTCCCAGCTTTCCCCACACTTTTAGATGATGAAATCATTGTTACTTAATGGCCCAAAGAAGTATTATATCAGTGTTACGGGTCATTGTTTTTATTTCTGTGACCTTTCATACTTTTATTGGGTGATTTTGGTAGAACTGACTGAATCTCATTCAGATGTAAATCTGTAGGCTTGTGGTCATTTGCATGATGGCCTTAAACCACTACCTGAAAATTCAAACGCAATGGCTACTAACCGATTCAGTGACCTCGGAGATGCTTTGCATTTCTCTCTGGACATCAAAATTTATATCTATGAAATGGGAATAAAGACCTATTCAAATCAATGAAACAATATAAAGGTTGGAACTTTCTGGAAAAAAGACACTAAGCAAATCAAACTATCATTCATAGTTCGTTGAATTGTGGCAAGATGAGTTTGAGCCTTTGCACACTGTCTATCTCAGAAAAACTGAAATAGAGGGCAGAGTGGTTGTGGGTATAAGCTCCAGTCACCAGCCCATCTACTGAAAGGCAGGCCCAACCAACCTCCTTTCTGTCCTAGGCACTGCATTCCTCAGGCTCCATTTCAGAGAGCAATTGCTTAGGGTTGTCTCTGATGAAAGAAAAGTCCTGGTCAAATGGAGCAAATTAAGGGCAGAATATAAATGCCTTTTATTTCAAGAGCAGAAAAAGGAAGTGCTAAGTGAAAATAGGAAATTGGAATATTATGTGTTGGGAGAGCAATTCCTTTCATCCTGGCAGCTAATGGAGTGAACAAAAAGTGAACAATTTGTTTCATGTGATGATTCACTAACACTAGCTGAGGAGCTTTCCATTTCTGAATCTCCTCCCACAGTCAGCTGCTTATCTGTCTATCTATTGCATTGCATAAACAGGACAGCTGAAATGTATGTGAGGAATAACCATCACTGCTTACATACTTCCTGATAAAGGAGAGAGGGAAAGGCAGCATGGAGTGTCTCCTACTTGCTCCCACTGAAATAACCATCTGTTTCCTTTGTGATGTCCTCTCCTTTGAAGATTTCACTTTGAGAAAAATATTCTGATGTGGGAAGGGAAAGAGAGGCTGGATTCAGTTTTATTTTGTCTTTATTCTTGCTTCCTTTCACCTGGGTTGTAAGTTAAACAACTTTGAATGGAGTTCTCATTCTAATCACCGGCCTAAACACAGAGCAATGATCCTTGTGGCTTGCTTTTACTTGAGGACCTAGGTTAGGCATGAGGAGAACTGACATTTCACATGTGATCTGAAAATAGATACTCATTTCAATAAAAATTATAATCAAAGATCAACCAACTATTAGCTTTATTTCCTGTTCTTTACTTTGTTGACTTATTTTTGTAGTATGTGTATAATTGAAATTAGCTTAGCAGACATTGGGGAACTTTATTACATATTAGATAGAGACTTGGTGCATGAAATTTGTGCACTGGGGGGGGGGGAGGGAGGAAAGGGAGGTGTCCTTCAGCTCAGCCTGAACCCTCTCTAATCTGGGAACCCCTTGGGGATGTCCGACTGCCGATTTAGGCCCGATCAGTTGGACATCCCTCTTGCAATTCTAGGTTACTGGCTCCTAACTGCTTACCTGCCTGCCTGCCTGATCATCCCTAACTGCCTCTGCCTGCCTGCATGCCTGATGCCCCTACACCTCTACCTGTCTGCCTGATTGCCCTAGCTTCTCTGCCTGATTATCCCCAACCACTCCCCTGACAGCCTGATTGCTCCCCTGTCAGCACGATTGCCCCCAACTCCCTTCCCCTGCAAGCCTGGTTGCCCCCAACTGCCCTCCCCTGCTGGCTTGGTCCTCCCCAACTGCCCTCCCCTGCCAGCCTGGTTGCCCCTAATTGCCATCCCCTGCAGGCTTGGTGCATGCCTGGTCCCCCCCAACTGCCCTCCCCTGCAGGCCCAGTCACCCCCAACTGTAGTCCCCTGCTGGCCTGGTGCAGGCCTGGTCACCCCTAACTGCCCTCCCATGCCAGCCTTGTTGCCCCCAATTGCCCTCCCCCACTGGTCATCTTTTGGTGGCCTTCTTGTGACCACATGGGGGTGGTCATCTTGTGCAATGGTGTGATGGTCAATTTGCATATTACCTCTTTATTGTATAGGAGTATGACTCATTGCAACCCAAGAGCAGGGATATAGTGGGCCTCCAAAAGGGACTTGAGCCTAAATCGGTTTGGCTCAGTGGGTAGAGCATTGATCGGCCTGCGGACTGAAAGGTCCCAGGTTTGATTCCGGTCAAGGGTATGTACCTTGATTGCGGGCACATCCCCAGTAGGGGGCGTGCAAGAGGCAGTTGATCTATGTTTCTTTCTCATTGATGTTTCTAACTCTCTATCCCTCTCCCTTCCTCTCTGTAAAAAATCAATAAAAATATATTTAAAAAACCCACAAAACAAAACAAAACAAAAACAAAAGGGACTTGACTGATAAGTGGAAAGAATTCAGAATTTTCTCTAGGCTTTCACTGCACATTTGTTTCGTTCTACTTTCTGGGACTCACATTTTCTTTTATTTCTCTGCAGATGATATTTTTCTAGTTACCTATCTCCATGGTGGAATATGGTGACTATAAAATTTATGAGTTTTATATGTTATAGTTTTAGCCAAAGAAGATTCCATTGCCTCTGAATTCAAATTCTTAGGAAAAAGAGTCTAATTGATCCACTGAGGGTCAGTTGTCCAGTCCTGATCCAGTTGACTTTGGTCAGAGTGGAGAGGTAAGGGGGTAAAAATATGATTGCAAAGACCCTTTTCTGCAGTCAGGAGACAGTTATGGGAGAACACAGGCTAGGCAGAAGTCCAAATAGATTTTTATAGTCCAGACTATAACTATTGTCCTACTTTAAAATCATCATGCTTAATGGAATTTATCATTAGGTCCCAAATGATGAGATTTGGGATAGGCCTTTACCTCCTTTTTCTCATTTCTATCATTCCTTTTAGACTTGCTAGCTTCTCATTCAAATGTCCTTCCCTCTACTTCCTATTTTGTATCTGATATCATTTCACGTGGAGGCTAGAAATATGACTTGGGGGGCTCTTATAGTAGTGGACAGAGAGGAGAGACAGTGAAAACAGAAGCACCCAGGAAGGGAGGAGTGTCAGGAATGTGTGGTCCTGAAAGAAAAAGGAGGAGAGTTTTGAGGGTTAAGGAACTGTGGACTCCAAAGAACTGAGCCTCTGGCGTATCACGAGGATGGCCAGACAAGTTCTGTGCATACAGACTCTGTGGTCCTCCTGGGATCCCTGCTTCATTCGGGAAGCCGTATTTTCCTTTTTTTGGGAAGGGAGTTTGGTTGGTTGTTTTGTTTGTTTGTTTGTTTGTTTGTTTATTTATTTATTTATTTATTTATTTATTTATTTATTTATTTTTGTGGTTTAATTTTTATCAAGACATTATCCGGAAGGCAGGCTGACATAGCGGATTGACTCCCTACTTTACTACTGAGCTGCCATTAAGAGAGAGGTTTGTGGTACCTACTATGGGAAAATTTGGTCCTGTTTTTTTTTTTCTTTCTCTAAGTTTTCCATGATTATTTCCCCCTTGGTATGCATGGCCTTGTGGCTGTGATGATTTAAACTGTAGAACCTAGAGAACTAGGGTCAGATGCTCAAGCCTAGGATGTCTGTATAGTGTCAGATGCCTCCTTTAACCTGAGAGAGAGGTTGCTCATTAATTTCACTAATGCTTCAGAATGGAAGCCTCTGCTTGTATGAAAAATGTCATCTTCAAATGACCACACTCAATTTTTAAAGATATTCAAATATATTTACAGTTTTCCTCTCTCTTTTTTTTGGGATGTATGTTATTTCTTAAAATTAAGTGTTTCACATGCTAATCATAGTTTATATCTATCTCAATCCAGGAAAAATGAGATAACTGTGCACTAATAAGAATTAGCTTGTTTTGTCAGGATTAGTTCAATATCCATTATTTTTAGTATGATTGCTACACATAAAATGAATCAAAGAGAATATAATGATGGATTTGTCTGAACATGACATCACGTTCTTTATATTTTAGGGGCACATACACAAAAAGTTAAAAATGTCTCGCTTTTATCTTTTTTAAAATTTTTTAATTTTTAATAAATCTTTATTGTTCAGATTATTACAATTGTTCCTCTTTTTTCCCCCATAGTCCCCTCCACCTGGCTCCCACCCCACCCTCTGCCCTTACCTCCCCCACAATGTCCTCATCCATAGGTGTATGATTTTTGTCCAGTCTCTCCCTGCACCCTTCTCACCCCTTTTACCCTGAGAATTATTAGTCTACTCCCTTTCTATGCCCTTAATTCTATTATATTCACCAGTTTATTCTGTTCATCAGATTTTTTATTCACTTGATTTTTAGATTCATTTGTTGATAGATATGTATTTATTGTTCATAATTTTTACCTTTACCATTTTTTCCTTCCTCTTCTTAAATAATACCTTTCAGCATTTCATATAATTCTGGTTTGGTGTTGATGAACTTCTTTAGTTTTTTCTTATCTGTGAAGCTCTTTATCTGACCTCCAATTCTGAATGATAACTTTGCTGGGTAGAGTAATCTTGGTTGAAGGATCTTGCTATTCATCACTTCGAATATTTCTTGCCACTCCCGCCTGGCCTGCATAATTTCTGTTGAGAAATCAGCTGACAATCGTATGGGTAGGTAATTAACTTTTTTTCTCTTGCAGCTTTTAATATTCTCTCTTTGTCTTTTGCTCTTGGTATTTTAATTATGATGTTTCTTGGTATGGTCCTTTTTGGATTCCTTTTATATGGGGTTCTGTGTGCTTCCTGGACTTATAAGTTTATTTCTTTCACTAGGTGGGGGAAGTTTTCAGTCATTATTTCTTCAAATATGTCTTGCGTATCTTGCTCTCTCTCTTCTTCTGGAACCCCAATAATTCAGATCTTGGTACGCTTGAAATTGTCCCAGAGGCTCCTTACACTATCTTCAATTTTTTAATTCTTTTTTCTTTTCCAGTGGAGTGTTTTTTGCTTCTTTGTATTTCAAATCTTTGACTTGATTCTCGCGTTTCTCTATTCTGCTGTTAAGTTTCTGTATAATAGTTTTTTATTTCAGTAAGTGTATGTTTAATTTCTAGTTGGTCCTTTTTCATCTCCTCTTGAATCTCACTAAATTTATGCATTTTTTTAGGAAATTCTTAAAAAAACCTAATAACCTTGGGTTTGAACTGTATATCCAGTCATTTGTTTTCATCCATTTCTTTCGTTTGTGATCTGTTCTTTTGTCTTTGCAAATTTCACTGCTTCTCTGAGTTGGCAGAGTAGCTTTGTGTGCTAGATTTCCCCATTTACCTGAGATGGACACTCTTGGTGCACCCCTTTGTGAACTGTGTGTACAGTCTTGTAGTTAATTCTTGATAGTTGTTGGTATCACTGGGGGAAATTGACCTCCAAGCCAATTGGTTATGAGGATCAGCGGTGTCTGCGCATTCACACTTGTCTCCAGACCTCTGTCTTTTGTGGTTTGCGAGCACGCATGAGCTTCTGGATCTCTGCTTTCTGGTTCCCCTGAGTTTCTGTGTGCTCTAGGGATCTGTATGATTCTGGGTTCCCAGGGTCTCACCAGAAACAGGGGTTCAGTGTAGTTGGATCTGGATTTCAGTACTGTTATGAGGTTCTGTTTTCCTCTCGCTGGACGAAGCCAACAGCACAATCATCAGTCCGCGCTCTGTGTGTGCACTTTCGAGTGCGCTTTTGCAGACACTTTCGCATACCCCCAGACCTCTGTCTTTCGTGGCTCCCCTAAGTTTCCGTGCACTCCTTCCTTTTCACAACAGTCCAGACTCCCCTGTATGAGTCTCGCCTGGAGCTGTAGTTCAGTGCAGTTGGGATTTTCTGTCTCTCTCCCACTAGAAGAAGCCAGCCAGACCCTCTTTTGCCCATTCTTTCCATGAGCGTGTCTACATACTTCAGCTTTTTACAGCTCCTCTGAGTCTTCGTGAGCCCATCTCTTTACTTCTAGTTGTAGAATTTTCACTCAGCCAGCTTTCATTCTGGATGGTGTCCGTTTTGTCTTTTAGTTGTAGTTTTGAAATTGTTGTGTGAGGCAGCAGTTTAGGTGTTCACCTATGCTGCCATCTTGGTTTCTCGTCACTCATTTATCTTATAATTTTTCTGGTTCTTTTTTTTTCTAGTCAGGTTTAAAGCTATAAAGCAGGGAAGGGGTGGGTGGGTGGGTAAAGATTAACCAAAGAATTTATATGAATATGTATAACCTATGGACACAGACAATAGTGCGGTTACGAGCTTGGGAGTGGAGGGGTGGATGAGGGGTGAAGGGGGTCAATGGGAAAAAAAGGGGATATCTGTAATACTTTCAGCAATAAAGATAAAATTTAAAAAAGCTTATAAAGCAGCCAATAGTCCTCAAGTGTAGAGTAGGAAATGCATTTGCTTTGGCCAGCAGATGTGTAGATTTTCTTTCCTCTCTCTGTTGTAGTGGCTACAAGTGTAGAGGTGGGGGTCAGATAACCTAGTTGAGTGCCCAGTTTGGTTATTAACTAGGATAGATGGCTTAATCACTCCATTTTACCCGTGAAATAGGAACTAATAATAGTGCTCTCACAGCGTGGCTGTGAACATTAAATGTGGTGATATATTTAAAGCACACAGAATAGCATCTCTCACCTCTCTCACACACTTCTTGAGAACAGAAAAATATATGAAAAGCATTTGGCCCAGTGTCTGCCACATGACATCTGTAAACAAGTGATAAATGTGGGCTGTTATTATTCCATCCACTGTTCTTAGTTAACCATATGGTTCTATTTGTCAGAACTTTTCTTTTTTTTATACAATTAATACATCAGTACACTTTTTAAATTGAGGAGGTCAAGAATGCAAAGAAGCGGGGAAACACAATATGAACATTCCTCCTTGTTCCCCACCCACATCACTGCCCTCTACAAACTCAGCGACTGTCAGCTTTTGGTGAGGGAGGTTTGGTCCTCTCGTAATCTTTATCCACCACACCATATTTTGGTAGTGACATTTTCTATTTATTCAATTTATGCTGAGTTCCAAGCAGACACAACTTGGAACTCAATAATACTTTCTGATGGAAGGTCAGGATAAAGCTCATTGTGGAAACTAGTGTCTTATGAACAGTACCTGAAGGAAAAGGGAAGTTTATGAAATAAAATAAAATCTACTGGTGGGGAGGAGACCTGCTTTCAGCCATCTGAGCGATTTCTCTGGATTGCTGACCTTAATACACTCCTATATTCATTCACAGAACCTGTATTTTGTGAGTTCTTTTCCACGGTCATCGCTAGTTTTACCAAATGATAGGCTGGCTTCTTTGATAAGTTTTAAGGGAGTCAGACTTCTTTGAATGATATATTTTTTTGACGTGTAAGTCAAAATTAAAAAAAAATTAAATTAAAAACAAAATTAAAAACAAAATTAAAAAAAAATCTTCTTTAAATGAAATGTTCACTATACTTGGGAGAGGATTTGGTAGACATTCAGATGTTTGCAACATTTTAAAAATAATTTTGAAAGGCAAAGACAGATAAAAAATAATTCCCCATTGTGCAGTCTTGTTTATTGTTTATCAAACACAGGTGCTGGGCTAAGCCCTTTAAATGTGTTATCTCATTAATCTTCACAACCATTTTATGATCTAGATATATTTGTCCCATACTTCCTTTTTCATATAAAAAATCTGAAATTCAGAAAAAATAAATCACTCACCTAAGGTCAGGCAGAAACCTGCTGTTATTTTTTAAAAACCTGGAATGTCTGACCCTATAGCTCAGTATCTGAACTTCAGCACAATGGAAGCTTATTTTTGCTGACATGATGCCAGGCACTAGAAATGCATAAATTAAGACCCGATTCTTGCTCCAGGTAGTCAATCCAATGTCTAAACCAGCCATTTTTCAACTGGAGGGCTGAGGCACACTGGTGTGCTACAAGAATTTTTAAAACATGCAATACCTGACTATTTAGTCAAAGGCACTAACCTCTTTCCCCTTAAATTGTGAAATAAAAACTAACAACAGCCAGTACAATAGCTATCCAGTATGAATGAATAAAAATTATACCAATTTTTTTGTCAGATCAGCAAAAAAATATATGTGTACATATCTTACCTAATAATAGACAAACATGTAAATTGACCATACCTCCACTATGCCACCAGCCAATCAGGAGTTATATGCAAAGTAACCCAACAAAGATGGTGGTTAATTTGCATACACAGGTGCCGAGTGATGGGGGCAGGTGTTCTGCCCCACCCCTAGTCTCTCAGGCCATCTGGACAGTGTGGGAAGGTGGGGCTGGAGCAGAAAGAGGTGGGTCCGGGTCCTGAGCAGAAAGGAGCTGAGCTGGAGTGGAAAGATGGTGTCAGCAGCTAGGGAAAGGAAAACCCATTCTAGTACAAATCTTCATGCATCAGGCTTCTAGTACATACACACACACACACACACACACAGACACACATATATACTTAAATATATTTTTATTGATTTTAGAGAGGAAGAGAGAGGGAGAGAGATAGAAACATCAATGATGAGAATCATTGATTGGCTGCCTCCTGCATACCCGCTACTGGGATTGAGCCCCCAACCCAGGCATGTGCCTTTGACTGGAATCAAACCTGGGACCCTTCAGTCAAAAGGCCAACACTCTATCCACTGAGCTAGAGTAACTAGGGCCCAAAAATATATTTTTTGATGTGCTGAAGATTTTAGGAATTAGTTTATGTATGCCATGAGATGAAAAAAGTTGAAAATCTCTGGTCTAAACAGAGCTAAGTCAGAATATGGCCACAGCCTCACACTGGTATGAGATCTTCTTGGTTCTGATTCTAGCTTTATTGCCTAATAGAGCTGAATGTCTTTTGACAAGTTACTTAACCTTCCTGTACCTCAGATTTCTGGTGTATAAAAATGGGGATAACACTAGTTTGTTAAGTTGCTAGTTCTCTTCCAAATGGACACTATCTATCTTGATAAGAACTCAATGCCCAGCTCTCCAAATAACAAATATTCTCCCTGTACACACACATACACACACACACACACACACACACACACACACACACAAACACACACACGTTGCACATGTGGCTACTTCTTTGGTCCCAATGGTAACATATAAATGTACTATAATTTGACCCTTTCTCTAAAGTGGTTAATTTGGATTGTTTCTAGATTTTTGTATATAAATGTCCATTCACTCTTCATTTTTGTAGACTAAATTCCTATAGGTAATGTCACTGGGTGAATAGGTATGAGGAACTTATAGTACCTGATACATATCACAAAGTTTATCTGCGAGAGACAATATCAGGTCCAGAATTTTGCCTGCAGTCGCTAAGGGTTACAGCTCAGTCTTGAATTGCAGGTTTTTAACTTGGAACTCTAATTTTGACTGACTTCACAGCATGAGATGAAAACATATAGAGTTTAGTTTTTGGTTAACCTAAGTATAATCATAGATGATGAACTTTAAATGGTGATAATGAGACCAGAATTTCCATGCATCCTCACAAACCCTGGCTACCTGTGGCCAAGCAGTCTGGTTCCAGCTTTCTCTCTCGAATCATTGGAGCATTTTCATCCTTTTCTGTGCATCTCATGGTGTTCTTGTTCTACTTTAGAAGTTTCTTCCTTTGAATAGGACATTTCTTACTATCTGCAGCACATTTTTAGTTTCCTTCTGCTTCTTAAAATGCAGAGCCTGTCACAGTGGTCAACAAGGGCTGCTTTCCCCTTTACAATGCTGAATACTTCTCTCCTGTTCCTACCACCCTGGCAGTATTCACCTTATGCTTAGGGTCCTCTGCAGAAATCACCCTCTGTTTGATGGTCTGCCTGGTTATGACAATTTCATCAAATGAATGGTCTGGATTTGGGCAGAAATACTGGGTCAAATTGTGCAGTAGCAGAATCACTGTTAGGTTTCCTATGTCACACTGTTTTATGTCTTGAAGCAGGTCAGTTTAATTATTTAATCTACTTCATAATCACATTCCTGCAGTCTGCATTAGTGAACGCAATGTTACAATACAGCTTATCACACCAAACTCTTATTCCCTGTAAAAGGAATCAAAGGGAAACTTCAATGCAGAGATTCTCAATTATTTAGGAATTCAGGTGCAGCCTGCCTTGGAGGCAAGTGTGTGGCCTTGATGCTCTTATAACATCGTTTCCATTCCAGTAATGGTAAGACTTTGTACAAATAACAACAACCAGAAAATCAAAGTCACTGCCCGTTCAACTAGGTAATGGTTGCCCCACGTTTATAAATGACTTACCTTCAAAATGAATCATTTGATCTGTGTGGTTTGCATCTCTAAATTTAAATTCTGGTCTAGTTTAAAGTAACACCAGGAACCCTTTAATCTCATGCAATCAGGGCAGTAGCTAAAGGGGTTAATTGAAGAAGTTGGTTAGAGCATAAAGTTATTTTTAAAAAACACTTAGTGAGTAACCTTTTTAAAATCTTTCTAAAGCATCCAATACAGTTTTCAACTCTTGTTTTGCCTTCACATTTCGTTGACTTATATGGTATTTCATTAAATTATGCAATTACAAAAACAAGTTTAAGAGCTATAAACAGGGTTGAAAACAAACATAGTGGACTCTTGGCAAACCCCAACTGAACTGATGGGCTTCAACAGAAAAGCTTTACAGGGGGACAGGGAGCATTGGGGAATCTGGCACATTGGTTAATGGGGTTGGTTAAGAGTTCTACTGAACTTCTGAGATCTCTATTAGCGTTTTATAGGGAAATTTGAATGCTATTTACTCTGATTTCAATTAAGGTGTGAAATAAGTCTTTTGCAGAAGTCAAAACCTTTCGATTTGAGATTTTGAAAGATTTAATCTTTAGTTTACTCTAAAGTTCTAACACTTGTCTTGACACAATTCTTGGCAATTTCAGCATCAGAGCCTAGATGAAACTTCCAATGCAAGGACTTTCCATTTCCTTCATCTCCCCTCTTCCACATATCTTGTCCTCTGTCCTCCCGAGACACTTCATTGTCGGTCACATCCTAACTTCGTTGTTGTCCATAACTGCAACCTGTTCATAAATCCTGTTAAAAAAAAACCTACTTTCTATGACTACCATACCACCTTTGAGAGATGTTCAGTTCTAAAAGTTTTTGACCCAATCTTTATGCTCACCTTCACCCTGACTCCTCCACATTTCTCTTCCTTTCCAGCTTAAATTCCATGATCAAATATCAGTTTCCCGCATCCACGCTCAACACCCTTGATGCATTCTGTTGCTTTCTAAGTTTTGTTTGGGAAAATCCCAACCTTGGGTACATCTAATCTTCCTACTCTATGGGCATAATAGAATGTGGTTGTAAACAAACACACAATTGTGTGATTAGTCTCATTTTAAATTCATGATCATGCACTTCAAGTGGACCTTATGCAGCCTGGCCTTGTGTAATCCATGGACTTACCCGCTCTTTTAGAAACTCAAACTTAATAGGTCTAAGGCTAATATCCTGATTTCTTCCTCAATCTCTTTTCTCTTGCAGGCTTACTTATTTCAGTAGCTGCAACTACACCCATTAAGTTGTTCAGTGTATCAGTTAGCTCTTGTTTCATAACAAACTACCCTGCCATCAACTCTTATTTATTGTTAGTCACATGTCTAGAAGTTGATTTGCAGTTGGCTAATCTGGACTCGCCTTGGCTAGGCACCTTTGCTTCAGGCTTCAGAGGCGAAGGCTCTGTTTCCCATTGCCAGCCTATTGATCCACTGAGGCCCTCTATTCCACTTGTTTCTTACCTTCCTAGAATAGGAAGACTGGTCAGGACAGATGTGTAAGAGGGCAAGAAACACTGTGCAAGATCTCTTTTTAAAATTTTATATATATCCTATCTAATAAAAGAGTAATATGCAATTTGACCATACATACCTCTGCTATACTCACAAGCCATGCCCACCAGCCAATCAGGAGCAAGTATGCAAATTAACCCAACCAAGATGACTATGGCCACAGAGAGAGCAGGAAGGAGGCTTGGGTTACCCCCGGCAATGGAGGAAGCCAAGCTTTCTGCACACCCTGGCCGGCCCAAGCCTCTGCTTATGGTAACAAAGTTTCAATGGCTGCCTTTAAGGAGTGAGCAGGAGGCTTGGCTCTGCTCCAGGCTACAAAGTTTCAATTGTAGAGGATAAATAATCCCAGATACCAGGGCTTCTGCTTAGGTCGCCAGCGGGTGTTGGGAGGGACCAGGCCTGCAAGGGAGGGCAGTTGTGGGCAATCAAGCCTACAGGGGAGAGTAGTTAGGGGTGACCAGGCTGGCAGAGGAGGCCAGTTGGGGGGGCACCCAGGCCTGCAGGGGAGGGCAGTTAGGGGTGAACAGGCCCACAAAGGAGGGCAGTTAGGGACAAACAGGCTAGCAGGGGAGCAGTTAGGCATCAATCAGGCTGGCAGGAGAGTGATTAGGGGGTGATCATACTGGCAGGAAGAATTGGTTAGGGGCAATCAGGAAGGCAGGCAGCTGAGCAGTTGGAAGCCAGCAGTCCTGGATTGTTAGAGGGATGTCTGACTGCTTGTTTAGGCCCAATCCTACCTGGACATCTCTCAAGCAGTCCCAGATTGGAGAGGGAGCAGGCTGAGCTGAAGGACACTCCCTCCCCGTGTACAAATTTCATGCACCAGGCCTCCAGTGTGTGTGTGTGTGTGTGTGTGTGTGTGTGTGTATGTGTGTGTGTGTATACATACATATATATATATATATATATATAATCTTCACCTGAGAATATATTTTTATTGATTTTAGAGAGAAAGACAGGGAGAGAGAAAAAGAGGGAGAGAAAGAGAGAAAAAAAGTGTGTGTGTGTGTGTATGAGAGAGAGAGAGAGAGAGAGAGAGAGAGAGAGAGAGAGAGAGAGAAGAGAAACATCAATTGTTGCCTCTTGCATGTGCCCCAACCAGCGATCGAACCCACAACCTAGGTATGCACTCTGGCCGGGAATTAAACCTGAAATCTTTTGGTATATGGAATATTAACTTCAACTAACTGAGCTACTTGACCAGGACTATGTGCAAGATTTATTAAGCCCTAGACTCAGAACCTGCTGGCAATCATTTCCATACATATGTCATTGACCAATGTTAAGTCTGTGGTGGAACCCATGGTTAGGAGTCTTAAACCAGACTGAAATCTTAAACCACATTGAAGTCAGGAGAAGGACACCAATGTGGGAATCATGAGTTACGGTCAATAATTTAATTGAACACATTCAGTCAAAATCTTCAGTGTTATACTTGACTCCTCATTCTCATACCAGCCCTAAACATTAAATTAGTGCTGTATTTTTCCATGTATAAGACACCAATTTTTCCTAAAATTGTTAGACTAAAAATTGAAGGGCATCTTATACATAGAAGTCAGCTGAGGAGGGAACCGCACGGGTGTGAGTGCATAGCTGCCCATACCTTGTCAAACAGGCTTTCTCCAATCATGAACCTTATTGTTACTGACATCAGCTGATGCCATAATTGGAGGTGGAGGTGGAGAGTTTGCAGATACAACAGGGATCAGAGCATTCTGAGCCCATAAATATATAAAAAAATAAAAAGATAAATACTGGTAAGTGATTGTCTTACTCTGAAAAATTCAAATCGAATGTAATCAACTGGAAAGAGAGAACATGGAAAGAGAGCTGCAGAGAGACAATTTGGACCTCCTCCCACTGAACGTATGATCAGACAGTGGAGAAAACAGAAAGAACAGCTCCTTAGGATGCCCAAAATGAAGACCTTAACAGGAAAACCAGCAAAATGTTTAAAATATGGATTTCTTAATTTTGGGTTGAAAAAGTGGGGGCGTCTTATACATGGAAAAATATGGTAAATTCTATTGACTCTATCTTCAAAATACAGGCCAAATCAGAACACTTCTCACCACTTTCATTGCTACCACTCAGGTCCTACCTAACATTAGGTCTTATTAGGATAACCATAGTGACTTTTCTATCCAGCCTTTTTGATGCTGCCCTTTTTTCTAGTGATCTTCCTTAACATGGTGACAAGAGTAACCCTTTAAAAATATAGGTCTGATCATGCCATTTTCTTCAAAAATTTCTAAAAGCATCCAAACATAGAGAAGACGCCAAAATTCTTACAATGGCCTAAAAGAATGAACATGGTCTGAATTCCATCCCCTTACCTCTATGATATCATCTTTACTTTCTCCTGCCTCACATTGCTTCAGAAGTACTTCACTCCTTGATGCTCCTTGAAAATGTCAACCATACTTCTGCCTCAGGGACTGCACTCTCTGTTCCCTTTGACTGAAAAGCTTTCGCCCTAGAAATCAACATGTCTTGTTTTTTTAAACTTCCTTCTAGTCTTTGCACAAATGCTACTTTCTCAGAAAAGCCTTTATTATTCAATTTTCTCTCCCCAAATCTTACCACCCTCGGTATTTTTCCTGCCTTGTTTTTCAAAGTACTTACCACTATCAAATAGATATACATTTACTTTATTTTTTTGTCTTTCTTTGCTAGAATAAAAGCTCTATTCTTACATCCTTCTAGCTGAGGTTTTCCCCTTCTTGTTCAGTGCTATACCTCCAGTGTCTAAAAAAACCCACAAACCCAGCCTGCACCTCAATAACTATTTAATAAATAGTAGGCCTTCCTTAAAGAAATATTTTTTTAAATGAAAGAATAATTGAGTGAATTTTACTATTTTATCAGTATTTATTTCATAATGTGCAAAAATAATTACCTTAGAAATGTTTAACTTTTGAAATACTGTTGATTAATCTAGTCCTCTGAAGTTGGTTATGGATTTAGGAGTTATTTCATCAGAAAATTTTTATAATTTGAATGTTGATTAATTATTATTAAAGCACATATGAGATAATATATTAATTGAAATTTCTTCTCAACTAAGCTTCATTTTAATCTTTCCTCCTTCTTAGTTAATGCATAATATTTACTCTGGCCAGCACAAAATCTTTATTATTTGTTCCCTTTCTTTTGCGAAAATGACTGGTCTTGCAATTTCAGCAAAATGGCCTCAGTTGGGTAAACAAATAAGCTTAATTCTCTTTTAGGTTTTGAGATGGTTAAAATTGAGAATGAGTGGGATGTTTCTTTCATATATTATTTCTTCAGCTTTGTAATTTTATGTTCAATCTAGTTTATTTTTCTAAGCCCTCTCTTATTTTCCCTTTTCTGAGGGCAAAGTAAATCGCTTTTCCTTGCAGAAATGTGCCAGCAGCATCCTGCACAATCTTAGAGGAAGCTTATCCATTGTCATTAATTTTGGAAGATTCATGGATCCCCGTAAAAGATATAAAAAGTCAGTGCTTGGAAGTTGATGATGATTATTTTTTACTTTTCTTCCCTTTCCTATGCAAGAGAGTGGGGCGGACATATTTCCTTAGTTTTAATGATAGCGATACATGATCAGATATAGTCATTCTTCCCCAGATCTAATGGTGGGGGGAGGGAGGGACTGCTCATCCAAAAAAACAGAGCTTGGTCTTCAGTAAGAATTATGTGTATCTGGATGAAAGAAATTGGTTCGGGTCTCCTAGCATATATCAATAAGTTTAGTTTCCTTTGTATATCTTATAAAGTTCCTTTCATTTCTTTTACTTTATGAAAGGTGATTGAAGTAGAGGTTTAAAGGAACTAAATATATAGCTGCAATTCCTTGAAACTATTATGTTTCCTTCCATATGTCAGGCTGAAGACAATTATCAATAAAATATATAGAATTATTATTTGGCACTGACACCACTTATTGCACACATTTCTAAATGCATGGGGGAATATGTTGGGTTTTTCAAGTTTTTACAAATAAGTCTTTTTATCTTTTTAAAAAAATATATTTTATTGAAATTTTACAGAGAGGAAGGGAGAGGGATAGAGAGTTAGAAACATCAATGAGAGAGAGACATGGATTAGCTGCCTCTTGCACGCCCCCTACTGGAGATGTGCCAGCAACCAAGTACATGCCCTTGACCTGAATTGAACCTGGGACCTTTCAGTTGGCAGGCCGACACTCTATCCACTGAGCCAAACCAGTTTTGGAAAATCTTTTTATCTTTGATTGTTTTAATTCATATTTAATTTTCAATTCATATTTTAATCTTCAGTTTTGTATAGGAAAAAAAAATCCTCACTATCTGGCTTCTTTGTGTTCCACATTTCAAAGGAGATTTTTTTTGGTAGGATTGCATAATATTATCTTCTCCACCTCCTGAAATGATCAAACAATAGTTTTTCTTTATATGAAAAACAATGAACTTAAATGATATCATTACATTTTTTTTAAATTTCATTTTTTTCAACACTAAATGATATAATTTTGGGGGGAAGATAATGGAGATAAATTTAGTAGGTAAAAGTGAACAGGACCTGGTGATGTTTGGGAACATGAGGGATGAAAAAGGTGGTGTTGAGGAAAACCCCTTGTTTTCTGGCTTGGACCATGGAGTGGATGGATGGGCAAATGAAGGTTCTAATAATTGGTATGAAACACCCTGGGTAAAATGGAAGTCATCCAGACCTGACTTTGATGTAATTTTCTATAATCATTTAAAAAAAATTATTGGGGAACATTTATCAACATGAACATGTTTTCAGGTGTGGATTTCTGTTACAAGTTTTGTATACTGTACTGTGTGTGCACTACCCAAAACTGTGTTTGTCTTTAGGAGTTTCAGTTTTATTTCCAGACTGAGTGAAGTCATATGGTCCTTAGCTTTTTTAACTGACTTATTTCAGTACATAGTATTCTCAAGGTCCATCCATTTTGTCAGTGTCAGTATTTCATCTTTTCTTATGGCTGTATAGTATTCCATTATGTACATGTACCACATCTTCTTTATCCAGTCCTCTCTTGGTTGTTTCTTTGTCTTGGCCACCATGAATGATGTTGCAATGCACACAGAGGTGCATATATCTTTGCAAATATATGATTTCTAGGTTTTTGGGTATATAGTCAGGAAATGGATTACTGGGTCATATAGTAGCTCTATTCTCAATTTTTTGAAGAATTGCCAGATTGCTTCCTTTTTTTTTTTTAAATATATTTTCATTGATTTTAGAGAGGAAGGGGAAGGGATAGAGAAATAGAAACATCAATGATGAGAGTGAATCATTGATCGGCTGCCTTCTGCACACTTCCTACTGTGGATGGAGCCCACAACCCAGGCATGTGCCCTTGGCCTGGGACTCTTCAGTCTGCAGGCCGATGCTCTGTCCACTGGGCCAAACCAGTTAGGGTGCCAGATTGCTTTCTATAGTGGTTGTACTAGTCTACATTCTCATGAGCAGTGGATGATATAATTTTTAATGGCTGACACATATTAAGAAAAATGCTTTATGTTCAATATTTGACCTCCTTTTTAAAATCAAAAGCAATACATAAGTGTGTTTTTGAGAAACATTGGTCGCTTTGGCATTCTCCTACAGAAACCTTTCAATTTGTCTATAGTATCTTGTAATAGTTTTTTTGGAGCCTAGTGATCCTGAGACCCATGTCTCTTCTGAAAAAAGAAAAAAAATGTAGGAAATGCTATCTTAAAGAAACAACTAGGAAGAAAAATGGGTGGACATGTCATCCTGGTCATACTTTGCAGATATTTCCAAGTTAATTTCTCCCCAAGGAAGGGCAATAAACAGGCATTCACTTTGGAAGGTCAGAATCTTATTTTTAGCCATTTCAAAAGGGAATGTTAATAAGACCATGACTAGCATAAATAGTCTACAGTCCATGTGAGAATCATCAGTTATGAACAAGAGGAGGCATTTAGTGGTAAACATAATTGGTGAAAATGAGTTGGAAAGGAAAAAAAAAAGATTAGACTGAGGATATGCTGTGGGATTTTAATCAGCTTTGGCTCCTTTTTATACACTCTCCTCAACTCTCCTTCCCCAAGTATCAGTCAAAGTCTGGTCTTCCTGCCTGTAGGGCCGGGAGGATGGCACTTCATAGACAATGTAGTGAATGCCCGCTTCCCCTTTTCATCTCCTTCTTGTGACCTCTCCTGGCTCCTCCAGTCCGGTAGTTTTACTCCTTGCTGGATCTCGGGCAGAAGTGTTTTCCTTATGTGAAAGCCCTCAGGCCTTGAATGAGAGAGGTCCTGATAAGCCTTTCTCCATTTCTATGGAAAACTTAAGAAAGGGACTGGTTGGAATTTAGGACGTTGCTTTTAAAGGTTAAAAGCACTGGAATAGTCACTATTGCAGAAAAAGGCATTGCGTTTCTGCTTTTGGAGATTGCCAAGGAAAACATTCAGTTCATCAACGGCTATTCACTGAGGCTTATTTCGTTGTGGCGTTCAGAGTTTTTACATCTGCTGTCATATGGTTACACCAGGTCGTTAAGAGCCATGGGACTTCTTGTTATGCATGATTTAGACTGTTCTTGTCTGAGGTGAGAACTGCTCCCCCTACTGCTCACGCCCCAAGTCTGAAGAGGCGGGATAGCAGCTGGCTGGTGGAGACCTTGGCCTCCGTTGTCACATTACCTAGCTTTGAGTTCCAGTTCTCAGGCTCACACCGTGGGAGTGTAGAAAGTTATCTAACCTCTCTGTGCCTCAGGCTTCTCATCTGTAATATGGGAGCAAAAATGGTATTTCCCTCATAGAGTTGCTGTCAAGTGCTGAGAACAGTCTGACACATTGCAGCTCTTGAGCTGGGAGTGAAGGCGGCTGACAATAAGAATGATTCTGCTCTGCATTTAAGGTGGGATGTGACTGAACTCTACAAATTGAAGTGACTCATGAAGAAGTGTGACAGCAGCAATGAATTTTATTCTACCCCAACATTTAAGTGTAAGACATTTCTTTTACTTCTCCAAATTAAATTTAATCTGATCCAAGCCTTCATTTTATTATGTTGACTGGGAATTCAATTTCAGTAATTACTGTATTAGAGTTTTCTCTGTTTCCAGATTGGGCAAAGGTGAGGATGGGGTGGGGTAGGGGTGGATGTGAATTCTACAGGGAGAGTATTTGAGGATAATTTTTGTGTTTTTGGTTCAATTGGATATCTGCTTAAGCTCACAGCTCTCCTGGATGGGGAAGCTCTGCTGCATTCCCAGGCTTTATTGAGGTAGAATTGACAAATAAAATGGTATATATTTAAAATGCACAACATGATGATCTAATATACACACTGTGAAATGATTAATACAATTTAGTAAATTAACACAAGCATCACCTCACATAGTTACCGTTTTTTTTTTTTTTTTTGTGATCAGAAGCCTTAAAAATCTACTCTCTTAGCAATTTGCAAGTACCTGGTATATAATACAGTATTATTAACTACTAGAGGCCTGGTGCACAAAATTTGTTCATGGGGAGGGTGTCCCCTTAGCCCAGCCTGCACCCTCTCTAATCTGGGATCCCTTGGGGGATGTTCAATATGCATATAAGATCTTTGTCTAATCTCTTCCCATACACCCCCCACACCTCCTTTCCTCTGAGAATCATCAGTTTGTTTCATTTCCATGCCCCTGATTCTATTATATTCACCAATTCTGTTCATCAGATTTTTTATTCATTTGAGTTTTAGATTCAATTGTTGATAGATATGTATTTGTTGCCTCTTTGTTGTTCATATTTTTTATCTTTATCTTTATTTTTTTCTTCCTCTTCTTAAAGAGTACCCTTCAACATTTCATACAATACTGCTATGGTGGTGCTGAATTCCTTTAGCTTTTTCTTATCTGTGAAGCTCTTTATCTGACTTTCAATTCTAAATGATAGCTTTGCTGGGTAGAATAACATATTATAGTTTCTTGCTATTCATCACTTTGAATGTTTTTTGCCACTCCCTTCTGGCCTGCATAGTTTCTGTTGAGAAATCAGCTGAGAGTTATATGGGCACACCCTTGCAGGTAACTAACTGCTTTTAATATTCTCTCTTTGTCTTTTGCTCTTGACATTTTAATTTGCTCTTGGTGTGGTCGTATTTGGATTCCTTTTGTTTGGGGTTCTCTGTGCTTCCTGGACTATTTCTTTCATCAGGCAGGGAAAGTTTTCTGTCATTATTTCTTCAAATAGGTTTTCAATATCTTGCTGTCTCACTTCTTCTGGCACCCCCAAAATTATGATGTTTGTACACTTGAAGTTATCCCAGAGGCTCCTTACACTATCTTCACATTTTTGGACTCTTTTTTCTTTTTGCTCTTCTGGTTGGGTATTTTTTCCTTCCTCCATCATATTTCAAATCCTTGATTTGATTCTCCAGATGCTCTGTTGAATCCCTGTATGTTATTCTTTATTTCAGTCAGTATATGCTTACTTTCTAACTGGTCCTTTTCCATTTATTTGGCATCTTCACTAAGATCCTCACTAAATCCCTTAAAGGTTTCTAGAAGATTCTTGAGTAACCTTATAACTGTGGTTTTGAATTCTATATCCAGTAGTTTGATTTCTTTTATTTCTTTCAGTTGTGACATGTTTCTTTGTCTCTGCACTTTGGCTATCCCCCACAGTGTTTGTTTCTATGTATCGGGTAGAATTCCTAAGTCTCCTTGAGTTGATAGAATGGCTTTGTGTGCTAGATGTCCTTATAGGTCCGGTGGCTCAGCCTCCCCAGTCACCCTTTGTGTACTGTAAGCACAGTCATATTATAGTTGAGCCTTGATTGCTGTTGGTGTCACTGGGAGGCTTTGATCTCCAGACCAATTGGCTGTGGGGACCAGCTGCGACTATAGTGGGAGAACTGCTGTGTAGGAGACACTGTTATGGAGCAGGACTTGCTTCAGTGGGGCTTTGGTGCTCACTGAGTCTGCCCCTTGAGTGTGTCACTTATGGATGTGAAGAGCTGTAATCCAGTTTGATCTCACACTGACCACTGGGTACACTGGCTCCTGGGTCTCCAGGGAGGTACAAAGTCATCCACTGCCTCGGGCCACCCAGCAGGAGCTATAGAGAGATCTGCAGATTCTTCCTCTTTGTCTTGTGTTTGGAAGTGTCCAGATGAGGCCCAGCTGTGAAGCAAGGCAGGCTGGCAATGATCTTGAGCCTTTTATTGATAGTTTTGGGGCTCCCTGACCCAGCTTGTTTGACAGGTTTTAGCCTGAGAAAGGACAGGCCATTCATATACAAAAGTCGCTGCCCACAACTTGTGGCAGGGGATGGAGTGGTATAAATTGGGTGAGGTAGGGTCTCAGGGAATCATCAAGGCTGAGCAAACAGTCAGCCGTGCAACCAGGAGGTCCCAGCATGGGAATAATGACTCCTGTGAGCATATCTGTCTGGAAGAAAGGTGCTCTCAAGTTCCTGCCCCAATGCTAGACAGTCCAGTTTCTCCCCGTATGTGTCTGTGTTCCCCAGAGCATCACTGGGCACTGGAGCTCAGAGGAAGGGGGGGTTGTAAGTTCAGTTTGTGGTGCTGGCCTTTTAAGGGGTGCAGCTGGATTTCCAGCAGCCTCTGTGTCACTAGCCCCAATCTGCACTGTTTTTTACAGCCTGTAGTTCTTAGGGACCATTGGAATTTCTTTTCCCAGCTCTGGGACCCTGCGCTGGGCATCTAGTTTGAGTCTGGGACCCTCGCTTCTCTGGGCGGCTTCCGCAAAGGTGATCTCCTTCCAGATTAAAAAAGGGACACATCTGGGTGCTGAACCAGCCTGTTCCGTGCCTCCACACCTCCTATCAGTCTCAGTATGCTTTCTTCTTTACTTCTCTGGTTGAAGGACTTACATTCAGCCAGGTCTCTGGTGGTTCTGGGTGATGGTTATTCTGTATTTTAATTGTAATTTTGATATGACTGTGGGAGAGAGCGAGTACAGGCATTTGCCTACACCGCCATCTTGCTTCTCCTATTGGGGTACAACCTTGTGCATTTGTTTTCATATTGCCTATGACTGCTTTTGTACTACTGTGACAGGATTTAACAGCTGTGACAGAGACAGCCTGATTTTAAAAGCCTAAAATATATACTATCTGGCCCTTTAAAGAAAATGTTGTTGAAGCTAACATTTGGTGTGGAAGCAGTGCGGAGAGTGGAAAAGGAGACATCTGCACCTTTTGGCTCACCTTTATTATATGTTATGCTGGATAAGAGGCAAAGCCTGTTGTGTTTCCACTGTATCCTGTGTATATATTTTTAAAATAACACCGTCACTGCCTAATTACAGTTATTACTTTTAAATAGCTATCTCCCTTACTGTTAGGCTGTTTTTGTTCAACAAACATATTAAGGATATTCTTTGTGCCAAGCATTGTTCTAGGTATGAAAAATAGGACAATAGATAAACAATAAAATGTTCTTTGTCTCTCCCCATGGAGTTCACAGTCTAGATCTAGGTTTCCAAGCTCAAGTGACGCCAGGGACCAGAGTGGTAATATAAATGAGTAAAGCAACCCCAGTGTCTTAGTCTGTGCAGGTAGTTATAACAAAATACCTTGGACAGGGTAGCTTATAAACATTAAACATTTATTTCTCATAGTTCCAGAGGCTAGAAAGTCCAAGATCATGGTGCTGGCAGATTCAGTGCCTGGTGAGAGCCAGCTTCCTCATTGACAGCCTTCTTCTCACTGTAACTTCACAGGATAGGAGGGATAGGAAAGCTCTCTGAGGCTTTTTTTAAGGACATAAATCCTATTCATGAGGACGTCACCTTCATAACCTAATCACCCCAAAGTCCCACCTCCTAGTGTCATCACTTTTGGGGTTAAAATGTCAGCATATGAATTTTGAGAGGATACAAACATTCATATCATAGCAACAGGTGCAAGGCACAGACTCCCCCCCCCTTTTTTTTGACTAGTAGATGTGTGAAAATAGTTCTCATTTCTACAGAGTTTATGCTGTTCCTTGGTTTTCTTGAAACATGAATTCTTCTTGGATCATCCTTTACTTTTCCAATTTTGACAGAGACACATTTGAGGCATATCTCTCTTCAATGACAAAAAAAATAGTGTATGATGATAAATGGGGACCAACACTTGGTTTTAGTGTCAGAGAGGCAATAGGGACTGATGGGGACTGTGATACACTGAGATGAATACCTTCTTCAAAGGAAACATCAGCTACTCAACTCCAGGGCATTATTATCATATAAAAATGCTAAACCTTTATTTCTCTTCTTCCTTTCTCTCCTCCTCCTTCTCTTCCTCCTCTTCCCCCTCTTCCCCCTCCTTCTCCTCCTACTCTTTCTCCTACCCCCTTTCTGGAGAAAGAGCAGCTGGGTAGCTGATATGGGTTTTCTATGAACTCCTAATCTTTAAATATTGGCTCAACTAAAAAAATATCCCTTGCAGACCCAACTCAGTACATATAGCTGTCAAATTGTTTCCAGTTCACCAGTTTGTATTCTCTGTGTGAGAAATGTGTAAAGTTCTTGGGAATAAGTATCTTGCTTCAAAGTAACAACAATATTCTCAATGATTCCTTAATTATGTTATGATTATTCACATTTTACAGATAAAAATGAGGTTCAGATAGAAGTAATTTGTCTGAGATTCTGAAAAGCTCTTTCTCTAAGAAAACTGAAGGACTTTTGTGAAGATTTAGAAATAATATCTGCAAGATTTTTTTTTTTGTAAACCTTAATGCATTGTCTAGATGTTCATTTATAAAGTGATGAAAGAGAGCTTCAGTATTCTCTGTAAATGTTGAGATAGGAGAGACTGCTTTTTTGGTGGGGATAGGGCTTCCATGTGAAGTGTTACAAAAGGCCGGGACCTTGGAGATGTGGAGGAAGACATCTGGGCTTTCAGTCAATCCCCGCCCTGCGTGGCCTCTGGGTCTCAAGTGTCTCTCAGCAATTGCTGGAGCCGTCTTGTGCACAAGCGCACGCGTGCCTCTAGACTGCTGCCTTTCCGACTCCCCTGCGCTCTGGGACCCATATGAGTCTGGGTCCCCAGGATCTCGCCCAAAACTGGGGTTCAGTGGAGTTAAAAGTGGTGCTGTAGGGAGGCTTTGTCTCCTGCCCACTCGAGAAAGCCAATAGCACACTCAGCAGTCCATCTTCAGGGCACAGTGGTGCGCAGCGTCTCCAGACCTCTGCCCTTTCAAGGCTCCCCTAAATTTCTGGGCACTCCTCCCTTTTCACTGTCCAGACTCCCCCTGTGTGAGTCTCTCCTGGACCTGGGTTTCAGTGCTGGAGGATAAAGGGATCAGTGCAGTTGGGAGTCTTTGTCTCCCTCCCACCAAGAAAGCCAGCCAGGTACTCTGGCACCCGCTCTCTCTATGCATGTGTCTTTGTACCTCAGCTTTTTGCAGCTCCTCTGAGTCTACTTGAGCACCTCTCTTTCCTTCTAGTTGTAGAATTTCCACTCAGTCAACTTTCCTGTGGTTCTGGATGATGTCCGTTCTGTCTTTTAGTTGTAGTTTTGAAATTGTTGTGTGAGGCAGCAGTTTAGGTTTTCACCTATGCTGCCATCTTGGTTTTTTTCTGAAGCATCATTTCCTTAACTGTTTCTGGGAAGCTCATGGGAACTGGGTGTTTGAGAAATATTGGCCTAGAAATATGTATCTCTAACATTCATTGAGGGAACAGAATATAATTGTGTAATTGAAATATTGTTGCATTGACTGAACACATGTTTAAAGGGGAAGGAAACTGCTAAATTGGAGAGGGCCTGGAGGGCCATGCTGGAGAATTTGAACTCTATTCTGTAGGAAATAGTCATCATTGGAGGTTTTGGGCAGGCACGAGATATGCTTATATTTGAGTTTAAGGAGAAAATAAAGTCCTTTAACCATGGTGAGCATGGTGGGAAGCTTTGGGAAATTGTCATGAGGCTGGGAAGCCAGTTTGTCCATCTAAAAAGATACCCAACATGTGCAAATGAAGGATAAGGTTGGGGAAAGTTTTCCTAATCTTTCTCTTATTTTTAATAAAGGTACACTTTTTAAAATGTTGCTTGTAATATTGAAGAAAAATGAGAAGGTATTTGGGTCTAAGCTGTAGATTTCTTCTGGAGACACTGAAGGACTTTTGCATCATTGAATTTGATCCTTCCTGTCACCATCCATGAACTTGTATGCATATATGCATAGCCCATGGACACAGACAATAGGGTAGTGAAAGCCTTGGGTGGGGGTGGGAGGATTGGAGACGTGGGGTCAGGCTAGAAGGGGTCAGTGGCGGGGAGGAAAGGAGACATGTAATACTTTTAACAATAAAGATTAAAAAAAACAAAATGAAAAGTGAAAGCTCTGGATAGAATGATATACATTAGTTTTTATTAAGAGAAATTTAATTATGTGAAGAAAAATTTGTTTTGATGGTACTACTTTGAAGTTGTGATGTTCTTGAACTTGGGTGCACTGGGTTTATATGCTGGCTCTGCAATGACAGGCTATTCTATGCTGTTGATGAAGCTCTTAAACACCTCTCACCCATTTTTTAGTGAAAATAATTGATCTTTGCTTTATTCACTTGCTTCGGAATTTTCTCCTGCTTAACAACTCACACTGACTTGTTTTCTTGTCATCATTTCTAACTTGCTTAGGCAGGTTGCTTTAGTTATGCATGTTTTAAATTCTTTTCTTTCCCCTGTAGAATCCTTTATCTAACAGATCATAACTCGTCTGCTTCTCTTGAAAGCTGGTTTTTCAGGCCTGCTGGAGACAGGCTCTTGGATAATAAACAGTCAAGAGACTGTCACAATGATCTATGTTTCCCATGTTTAGGTCAGCATTCTGCATCTAGAGATGTTTTAAAGAATACTGTTGATGTCTAATATCTTTTTGCAAGTCTTTAATTCCTACTTTAGTTTGTAAATAGCTATCTCAAGAGAAAACTAGGGGAAAAAAGTCTTGAGTAGAAGGAGTTTATGCAGATGAATTAAGATGAGCATTATGCATTAACTCAGCAGTTTAGCCAACACACTGCACTTTGGAAGATTACTTATTAGGTGGTATAAATGTCCCTTCAAAGACATTCTTGCTATTTCATTTAAAAGACAATGAATTAGCCCTGGACATCTGCCATCTATAATTTCTATCTAGTGGAACAGCACATTAGATTTCAGTGCTGGGAAAAGTTCATCAGGTAACATCTTATTTCTCTGGCCGGGCAAAGAATTAGAATGAGAACAATGTCAGGAGTGATGATAAAATTTACATATTTTTGACACAAATTGTTTTAAATTTATTTTTAAAGTATTAAGCAAACACATATTTAGGTCAGGAAATCTATGCAATGTGACACAGTATTTCAAAACAATTCAAATTTTATGGTATGGAGTGTGATAGTTCAATTTCTAGAGACATATAAACCTGGTTTCATCTATTAGGTCTGACCTGGGTAAATTACTCAACCACTATGAGTCTCAATTTCCTCAATGCAGAATCAGGGTAATAACATATAGTGTTTGGAAGGCACGTAGTGGAGTGAAATCTAGGTTTTTGCCATCTAATTAACTGTATAATCATGGACAAATCATTCATTCATGCAAGCAATCATCAATTCCTGCATTTATGTATGTATGTATGTTAATCCTTACCCAAAGTCATTTTTCCATTGATTTTTAGAGAGAGTGGAAAGGAAGCGGTAGGGAGAGAGAAACATGATACATTGATGTGAGAGAGACACATCTATTGGTTGCTGCCCATACACTAGCTGACTCAGAGTGGGGGGTGAGGGGATAGGGGATGGAGGAGGGGAAATCAAACCTGCAATCCAGGTATATGCCACCCTTGACTGGGAATTGAACCTGTGACTCTTAAGTGTGCAGGCTGATGCTCTAACCACTGATCCACACCAGCCAGGGCCATCTACTCGTGCATTTATTCAATGTAATTTTGGAGGGTCTGTTTCTTACATGTAAAATGTAGACAATAATGGTAGTCAGTTGGTAGAATCCAGAGGACTAAGAGAGATATTGCAAATAAAGCACTTGCCACTGACATACATCCTATATAATAAAACCCTAATATACAAATCAACCGAATGGCAGAATGACCACTGATGCGCACTGACCACCAGGGGGCAGATGCTCAATGCAGGAGCTGCCACCTGGTAGTCAGTATGCTCCCACAGGGGGAATGCCTGTCAGCCAGAAGCCAGGCTCATGGCTGGTGAGTGCAATGACAGTGGTGGGGAGCAGGCCTAACCCTACAGGCAGTCATCTCCCGAGGGGTCCTAGATTGCAATAGGGCGCAGGCTGGGCTGAGTACAACCCCACCCCTCCCAGTGCACAAATGTCATAGCTATTGTTATTTTTGTATAATTTAAGTTATTTTTATTATTGTTGCTTTGGACTGAATCATGTCCTCTATCCTGCACCCCCATTCATATGTTGAAGCTCTGACTTTCAAGGTGACTGTATTGGAGATGAGACCTTTAGGGGGTAATTAAGGTTGAGTGAGGTTATAGGGTGGGGCTATAATCTGACAGAAAAGGCACCCTGTAAAAATAGGAAGAGACACAGTCCTCCACTGGTGGTTTTCTAAGTGAGGAACAGCAAACATTTGGGTAGACACACTGGCTGGGGCTAGAGATATTGCCCATCAATGTGAAAAAGGAACAATGTTCAGTTTAGCCAGTCCTCTGAGCACATGAACTAAGCAGTCATGACTTTTAGGGTCGTTAGTTCTGTAGCAATGTTTTATTAGTCTGGCTTCCTATAACAATTACTGGGAGAATTTAAAAATGATAGATTTTTGGATTATGCCTCCAGAGATTTTGACTCAGTAGTTCAGCGATGGAGCCCTGTCATCAGTATTCTTGACAAAATACCTCAAATGCTCTGCCAAGTTTGGAATATATTGGTTTTAAAACGTTTCTGAGGACCTAAAATGATGTTATAAAATGTGTTCAAATACATCAGACTTTTACCTGAGAAAGCCAGGCCCTACGAGATTCTGGTTACTTAAATGTAGTGCTATGGGTTTTCCAGGAGGTACCTCTCTATGCTTCGAAGAAGCTATGCAGTGTGATAGTTTTGCAATGTCCTCTGGATTTAGATTTTATAGACTGAAATCCCAACAACATTACTTACTAGCTATGCGATTTGGAGCAGAGTATTTGACTCATTTTATTCATCTATAAATGGGATGATTATAATGCCCCAAATCCTAGAACAAATCTTACCAAAACCAACATAAAATGAAATGAAAAGTTTGGGAAGTCCTATAAGTATTAAATAAATTGAACCTATATTAGAAACTTTCCCACAAAGAAAACTTCAGCTCAGATTAATTCCCTAGTTTATCTGAGAAAATAATGAGAAATAATGTTAATCTTAAACTCTCTCATGTAAAAATAAATGGAGAGAAGACTTTCTATTGCTTTATGAAGCTAGCATAGCAATATTAAATCCTGACAAAAATATTACAAAAAGAGAGAGATGTTATTGGACATTCTCAGCCATTCTGCAAAAGTCTAACACAGCAGACCTGAGGTTGCTATTCTTAGAAAGGCCTGCTTGCAAGGCTGCTCCTTGGCTGGCATCTGGAAACTTTAATTTCAGGAGCATTTCCACCATTTCCTAACTGAGAATGGGCCTTCGCGGTCTGTGCCAACAACATGATACATGCTAAACACCTGCTTTCCTTCTAGAAATCTGAATTTCATGCTAGGCAGAGTGCCCATATGATCAGCAGCTACCAAAACCCTGGGCACTGAGTCTCTAATGAGCTTCCCAGGTAGACACCACTTCACGAGTTGGCACAGTCATGTTTGGGGAATTAGCAGGTCCTGTCTGTCTCCACTACAGGAGGACTTTTGGAAACTTGCTCCTGGTTTCTTCCACACTTTACTCCTTCTGCCTTTTCCCTTTGCTGAGTTTGCTTTGTATCCTTTTGCTATAATAATTCAGTATTGACTAACTGCTGAATCCTATGAGTTCCTCTAGTGAGTCATAAAACCTGAGGTGCTCTTGGGAACTCATGTACTGTAGGTATTAACCAATTCATGAACAAGTAATAAAAAGTAAAAATTATTTGCTCAAGACATGGTCATGTGTATGCAATTAAAAAATAAGTTTAGCAAGATTGCTAAGTCCATCATCAAAAATTTTCAATTTGGGAGAAATCCAAGATGGTGGCATAGGTAAACACCTATACTGCTGCCTCGCACAACAATTTCAAAACTACAACTAAAAGACAGAACGGACATCATCCAGAACCACAGGAAAGCTGGCTGAGTGGAAGTTCTACAACTAGAGGGAAAGAGAGGGGCTCACAGAGACCCAGAGGAGCTGCAAAAAGCTGAGGTATGGAGACGCGCTCGAGGAGAGAGCGGGTGCCGGAGTACCTGGCTGGTTTTCTCTGGCGGGAGGGAGACGGAGACTCTCAAAGGCATTGAACCCCTTGTCCTGCAACACTAAACCCCAGAACCAGCTGAAACTCATACGGGGGGAGTTTGGACTGTGAAAAGGGAGAAGTGCACGGAAATTTAGGGGAGTTGCAAAGGATCGGAGGTCTGGTCGCGCACGGCAACACGCGGAGGACAGATTGCTGATTGTGCCGCTGGCTTTCGCGAGTGGGCGGGAGACAGACCCTCCGAACTGTGCCACTTCTGACTCCACTAACCCCCTGTTTTGGGCGAAACCCTGGAGACCTAGACTCGTGTGGTCCTGGTTCGCAGGGGAGCCGGAAAGGCAGCGGTTAGAGGCACTGCGGGTGCGCACGCGCACAAGGACCACTCCAGCCATTACCCAGTCACGTGAGACTCAGGGGCCGTGGAGGGCGGGGCCGACTGGAAGGCAAGGCGGTCCCTTAAGCCCTGAAATTCCACCTCTCCCAAGCTCAACAGAGGCTTCTTCGGCTGAATCCAGCACAGAAGTTTCCCCGGCACAGTGAAAATGCTGAGACAAGGGAAGGGATTACAAGCAAAAGAAATGGAGGAAAAAAAACGATTGGATATAGAGTTCAAAACCACGCTTATAAGGTTTTTCAAGAATATGCTAGAAAAGATGGGTAAATTTAGTGAGACCCAACAGGAGATGATAAATACACTGACTGAAATAAAAACTATTATACAGAGTACTAACAGCAGACTAGAGAAAGGCAAGGATCAAGTCAAAAATTTGAAATATAAAGAAGCAGAAAACATTCAACTGGAAAAGCAAGAAGAGAAAAGAATCCAAAAATGTGAAGATAATGTAAGGAGCCTCTGGGACAGCTTCAAGCGTACCAACATCAGAATTGTGGGGGTGCCAAAAGAAGAGAGAGAGCAAGATACTGAAAACCTGTTTAAAGAAATAATGACTGAAAACTTCCCACATCTGGTAAAAGAAATAGACTTACAAGTCCAGGAAGCACACAGAACCCCAAAGAAAAGGAATCCAAAGAGGACTACACCAAGACACATCATAATTAAAATGCCAAGAGCAAAAGAGAAAGAGAGAATATTAAAAGCAGCAAGAGAAAAACAGTTTATTACCTACAAGGGAGCACCCATACGACTGTCAGCTGATTTCTCAACAGAAACGATGCAGGCCAGACAGGAGTGGCAAGAAATATTCAACGTGATGAACAACAAGAACCTACAACCAAGAATAATCTATCCAGCAAAGCTATCATTCAGAATTGAAGGGCAGATAAAGACCTTCACAGAGAAGAAAAAGCTAAAGGAGTTCATTAACTCCAAACCAGTATTATATGAAATGCTGAAAGGTACTCTTTTAGAAGAGGAAGAAGAAAAAGGTAAAAGACAAAAAATTATGAACAACAAATACACATCTGTCAACAAGTGAATCTAAAAATTAAGTGAATTAAAAATCTGATCAACAGAATAAACTGGTGAATATAATAGAATCAGGAGCACAGAAAGGGAGTAGACTGATAATTCTCAGGAGGACAAAAATCATAAAGCATCAAACAGACTGTGAAATTATAGCAGAAAGATTAAAGTTAGGTGAGGTAAATAAGTGATCAATCAAAGGACTTGTATGCATGCTTATAAACATAACCAATGATTACAGACACTGGGGGGTTGGGGTACGCCTGGGAGGGAGGGGGGCAATGGGGAGATATGTATAAAAAATTAATAAAAATTAATTAAAAAAATTTTTCAATTTGGTGTGGCTCAGTTGGTTGGAGTGTCCTCTCATACACAAGAAGGTAGTGGGTTCAATTCCAAGTCAGGGTACATAGCTGGGTTGTGGGTTCAGTTTCCAATTAGGGCACATGCAGAGGCAACCAATCAATGTTTCTCTCTCCCTTCTTTCTCTAAAATCAATGAAAATTAAAATTAATTTTTCCCCCCAAATTGACCATGTTTCTACACAACAGCAACAGAGAATAAGAAGGTGTAGAAGCATCAACTAGTATTAGGACCTTAGAATAAATATAATAAATGAATAAAAACTCTTCACAAAAAATATAAAATATTGAGAGAAATTAAGGAAGCCTTAAATATATTGATGAATATGCTATATTCATGGACTAGAAAATTCAATATAGAAAATATGAAAACTTTCCAAGTTGATTTATAGATTCAATGGTATATCAATGAAAATTTGATTTTGGTGAAAAATGTCAAGCTGAGTCAATTGTTTATCCATATGGGAAACAATACCCTGCATCTCACAAAAATTCATTCAATGAGATATAGGCATAAATATAAGAAAGCAAAATAATAAGCAATACAACTTCTAGAAAAGGGCTATTCAATAGAACTTTCGGTGATGGCAGAAATATTATATAATAGTGATGTTCTTTACAGTAGCTACTAGACCATATGCTTGTTGAGCCCTTGAAATGTTTCTAGTGTGAATGAGAAACTGAATTTTTATTTAAAAATTTTTTAGTTGATATAAATTTAAATTTAAATAGCCTCATGTTGCTACTGGCTACACTAATGCACAATGCAGTTCTTATACTTACTACGGGAGACAATCTTCAGAACCTTAAGGAAAGATTTCTTAAACAGGACAGCAGAATTATCAAATAAAAACGAAAATATAATAAATTGCATTACATTAAATTTAATACTTTTTATTCATCAAAATATACCTTTAATGAGATGAAAAGTTAAGGCTCAGATTGGGAGAAAGTATTTTCAGTAGAAAAAAATTGATTGTCTTGTTCAGAATATATAAAGAACTCATAAAAAAAAGGATGATAAAAAAGGAGATAATATTAGAAAAGTTTGCAAAAGACTTGTACAGTCACTTTAAAAAGAGGCCACATAAGTAACCAGTAAACATATGGAAAGGTACTCAACTTTATTAGTAATCAGATAAATGCAAATTAAAACCATGAGAATACTGTTCTCTTATCAGAATATTAGAATTCATAACACTTAAAAAAATACCCAAGGATGATGATGATGTGGAGCAGCAGGAATTTGCACACTCTGATGGTAGGCATGTAAATTAGTTCAATTGCTTTGAAAAACAATTCAATATTGTCTCCTACTCTTGGAGATATGCATATCCTATAACTCAATAAGTATTTTCCCAACAGAAACACAAGCACATGTGCTATAAATAACATGTCTAAGAATATTTATAGCAGTATTATTAGTTATAACCAAAACCAAGGAGAAACCCAAATAACCATCGCAAGTAGAATGAATGTACAAATTATGGTAGATTCGTAGAATGAAATTTCTTTATAATAATGAAAATGACTGAATTATATCCACACAAATAAGCATGAATTAATCTTATAAAGCTGAGCAAAGAAGGCAGACTAAAGAGAATATATAATGTCTTATTCCACTTATACAAAATTTAAAAATAGGAAAAACAACTGTGGGTTTAGAAGTTGGGATAGTAGTTGTCTTGTTAGAGGAGTGAAGAGCTGTGATTGAAAGGGGGCCCTCAGGGATGCTGGTGTTTTAGTTCTTGACCTGGTTATTGGTAACAAGGGTATGTTTGCTTTGTGATAATACACTGAGCGATGCACTTATCTGAATGTGTTTTACCTCCATAAAAATGCAAATGAATGAAAAGAACAAATTGGATGATAAAAAGTAGCCTGCAATATAGACTAAATGTAGAGATGAAGACAATTCATGTCAAATGTGTGAGGAACATGCATTCTTTTCAGCAGTGAGAAGCAATATTATATCTTTGCATTTGTATCACTGGGTTAGCTCAGCTGGGCAGGAGAGAAAAGGGCTGCTTTCACGCAGCAAACACTGTGAGGCAGGCTGGCAGGTGGGAGTTGGTATCTGGGAGGCCTGGCAGTGGTCGGCAGGCAGACATCCTGACTGGTGGGTTAGGGTTCTCAAGCTGGCAGCAGGCAGGCAGTGAGCATCCAAGTGGTCAGGTGGTTGGTGCAGGGAGCACGTGTAGCAGGTAGTACTGACCATGCCAGGCAATAGGCTCAGGAACTGGCATCCATATCAGGAGAGGAAGGGGAGGAAAAAGAATCCAAATCCTGCAGAAATAGGGGACAAGGCAGGAAATCAGGTTGCAACTCAGTTCATGAAAATGGGGTACAGTGTGGAGTTTTGGTCATAGAATCTCAGAACCTGGAGATATTTTGAGTCTACAGGCATGAGTCTAATATTTGTCCTATGCAGCTTGGAGGCTAGGAGAGGGCACCAGGTTGGTAAACAACTTCTAGTACCCAGGAAAAAAGAGTAAAACATAAATGTTCGCACTAGAAGAGAGCTCCAAGTTCACCTAATTAAACTCCTTCATTTTACAGGGAAGGAGATTAATATTACTAAACACCTGTTAATTGCTTTTTACAAGTGAATCCATTTGATCTTTGTAGCCCTCCAGTGAATTAAGTAGTATTATCTTTATTTTACAACTGGGTCTGGAGAGTTAAGTCACTTCCTTTGTGTCAGACAGCACTGACATGCTATTTCCACTTCATCATATAGCAGGCTATGGATGAGCTGGGTTCTAAAATTCAGATTTTTTGACTTCTAGGTTTATTCTATTTTCAGTATGACAGAAATGACTGCAATTTTATTTACATGGATTGACAATAAAATTTCAATACCTCTCCTGTCTCACTTGAGCTGAAACCTGGGTTGACTGATAAATTACACGGGAAACATTGGTTTCCTGTATTTGAGGGTCATTGAAAATCTCATGTGCACCTGAAATGGCCTCGAATACAGAGGGATGCTTAAATGGATCAAATTGTATTTTCAGTTTCCCAATGAATTTTCCTATGTACAGCCTTAGTTCAGGAAAACCAGAGCATGCAAAGGAAAAAAAAAAGACTAAATAGAAAACTTCTAGTCAAGTGTTCTGAGGCTCTTTTTGGATGAGAGGTGAGCTGATGGACTGGGGAGAGGCTAATGACACCATCACAGCCTACTATCACAGACCTATTAGCCCTGCGGCTGGAGTGGGGAAGACAATGGAAGCACTCTGCTGGGAGAGAAGGAGGCATTGCCAAAGCCACCTGAGAAGCGAAATAATTAGGAATCCCCTGAAATTCAGCCAGAATCGTAGCATGGACAAGTCACCTAGCACCTTTATTCATCCTGTCTGAATTGCAGATAAAAGCTTTTTATCTACCTACCTTACGAAGACATAAGAATACATGTAATTTTTGTTGTAAGATTCTTTCAACTATTTCACTAAGAATCCTATCTCAAGACAATGTATTGTTATTATCAGTTCTTTCTACTCTGTGTCTAGGGAGATTCTGAAAGATGCTACAAATGGATTAGGTGAGTCAAGGGTAATGCAGTCCTCATCCACCAGGAGGTTGAAATCTGTAGATGGAAAGCCATTTTCTCCCCAGCACCTTCCTGTAGAAATAAAAAGGAATGCATAGCAATATGCATATAATATCTAGAGATGTTATTGCATTGTTAAGTTGTTTTAAGCAGTCCTGCATTAGTCATATGAGGTTTCTTATTCTCTGTCTTGCTATATGTTTTGTCCCCTTTCCCCTTCCTCTCGCACCTTCCCTCCCTCCTTTTCTCCCTCCTGCCCCTCCATCCTTCTCTTTTATTTTCTCCCCTTTAGGCATTTGTTGACTGAGATGAGAAGTGAAACCCATGGATGTTTTCCTTTTCTATATGATGCAAAATATCCAAATATTCTTAAACATCTGCAATTTGGAAGAGTCTAGATGGTATGTTACTGAAAAACAGGCGGGCATTCTATCTCAGTTCAGTTTTGAAATGGGTGTCATAAGTAAACAAAATACCCAGGGTTAGGGAACACATGGTTCTCTCAGTCCAGATTTCATTTTCTCATGTAGTGAAAGATACTCATAGAAACATGTCCATGACATGAAAAAGAAACTGTGCATGTGCACGCCTGATGATAAAAAACTATTGTTGCACCAAGTAGGGTCTGAACATAAACTGTAGTTATTACTCACCATGTGAAAACATGAGTCCAGTTTAGACATATTTCAAATTTTCAAGGAAATTCAGAAATTCCCATGGTTAATGGCAATATTCTCCTTTTCAAATACTGGTATGAATTAATTTTTTAAAAACACTCTTTGGGGCAAACAAAACATATTTGTGGGTTAACTATTCACAGGTCTTAGTCTATAGTCTTTGAAGTGAGATCTTGAAGAGAAATGTGGATTTTATTTATTTATTTTAAAAAATATATCTTATTAACATTTTACAGAGAAGAAGGGAGAGAGAGAGTTAGAAACATCGATTAGCTGCCTCCTCCTGGAACACCCTCCCTCCCCACTGGGGATCATGCCCGCAACCAAGGTACATGCCTTTGACAGGACTCGAACCTGGGACCTTTCAGTCCACAGGCTGACGCTCTATCCACTGAGCCAAACCGGTTTCTGCAAGAAATGTGGGTTTTAATATGCATGCAATGGGACATCATTGAATAGTTTCAGTAGCAGTAACATAATCTAATTTACATTTCCAAAAACTCTCGTATGACTGGAGATTGGCCTCTGGGTGTGCCAGCGTGGAAGAAATTTGTGGCTGTGGCCCAAAAGAAAGATGCTGGGCCTTGGTATGTGAAAGTGTCAATGGAAGAGGAATTTGGGAAGGGAAGAATCTAGGATATCACATAGATTTGGGGCCAAAGCAATTAAATAGAAGGGGGTGCCATCTACTGAGATGGTGACAAGGAGAAAGGATTAAGTTCCAGGTAGAACTAGAACTTAATTTTGAAAAAGTTCATTCTCTAATTTCTTACATTGAATGTTTAGTTCACTTATTATTTCTTTAAAAATGGATAACATTTCTGTTTGACCCTATCAAGATTGTCTATTTTATTTTTTTGGTAGTTTCCCTTCAACAGTCTATCATATTTTTAAGTGTTCTTTCTGGTCCAAATTTATTTAAGAGAATATTTTAAAATATCTGAATCTTTCTGGCTTGGTTATTGGCTTCATTTATTGCATTGTAGTTAGAAAACGAAGTCTGTCCAAATTCTGTTTTTCCAAATTAATTGAGATTTTCTTTGCATCTAGTATAAAGTTGGTTGTTTTGGAAAAGGAATCTATTTTATCTCAATTTCATTTTACTAAAGTTTTAACATCTCAGAAGACCAATCAGAGTTTCTTATCTAGACTACTTCAAAAAGAATTTTTTCTTCTTAAACTAATGGTTGATTTGCTCTGACAGTGAAAAGAACTCATACAACATTAATCTCTTGAGAAGGGAATGCCATCTCATTTTTTACATATAAGTGTTCAAGTGAACACAGTGAACATTTGCTACAGAAGCATCTACTTTAGATCTGACTGTGACAAAAGGCAAGTTCATTTTGGACCTTGTCCAAAGAAGCTTGACCTCTTCCAAGGCTTTTAAGTGACTGAGGACTAGCAAGTTACAGAGTGTCTCTGGGACTTTCTCCTAACATGGCCCTATTCCAACCCTGCTCGGCCTGCTAGTTCCGGGGGCCTGCTGCTCTTTCCATCACAGATGCTTCTTAAGTGTGCACTTCCTTTGATTCTCTCGTATGCTCTTTCCCAAACCCTCACTTCTGTGAGTTCTTTGATAGCATCTAAGAAGTACTGACTCTCATGCACATACATTTCTTAGGACTTCGCTTTCTACTGAAATACTGTGTAGCTGCTCTGCGAGAGGGATAGTCTTATTCCTGCCACCTTTACAGGCTATTTTAGTTTCTCTTCTTTAAAAAGAAATTTTTTTTTATTGATTTCAGAGAGGAAGGGAGAGGGAAAGGTAAAAGAAAAATCAATGATGAGAGAGAATCATGCCTCCCACTGGGGATCGATCCTGCAACCCAGGCATGTGTCCTGACCATAGGTCGATGCTCAACCACTGAGCAACACTGGCCTTCTCTTCTTTTTAATAAGTAGTCAAACAGAATAAACCTTGCTAAACTCCTATTTCTCATGTAGTCATCTGTTTACTAATTTATTTTTCAGTTTTGCTTTCTCCATAGGTCCCTATATGTGTGTACTTCACAAGCATAAGGTAATATTTTTATACTTATACTTTTATACTTATACTTGTGACCTGGTGCACAACATTCATGCACTTGGGGGGGGAGAGGCTCCAGCCACTGCTGTTGTGCTTGCCAGCAGTGAGTTTGGCTTAGGTTTCTGGCTGAGCTGTGTTCCCCTTGTGAGAGTGCACTGACCACCAGAGGGCAGCTCCTGCGTTGAGTGTCTGCCCCTTGGTGGTCAGTGCATGTCATAGCGACCAGTCTTTCTGCCGTTAGGTCGATTTGCATATTACGCCTTTATTATATAGGACATGTATACTTATTATACTTATCATAAAAGATAGTCAATAGTAAACCTGCTTGTCTATTCTATACTATTTTGGACTTCTATATATACATTTGTATATTGCCTTATGAATAGTTGAGCTCAATTTTCAGTAGAAAGAAAATATTGAAAAGAGTCTAATGAAGTGCATTATAGCCAAAAGCTCTTATAGGAAGAGGGCTTTTCTCCCACAGTTTCTGAAATATCACCAAATGAAGGTTGTGCTAAAGGTGAAGCAAGATAAAAACAATTAAATTTATATTCTTTCTCAAATGATAGGAAATATTTCTAGTGTACATAGAAAATAATCTAGTCTACCAGTTACTAAGTAGGCTTGAATATATTATTATAGGAAGAAAATGATATGGGACTTAAGTGCCAGCTCAGAAAGAGAGAGGCCTAGGCTGGCTTTATCATCTCCTCTGGTCCCCATTTAGCTGTAGCTTGCTTCTAAAAGACGCAATCAGCAGTAGTTTATGATGTTCAGACATTTCTCTGATGCATACTCCCTGAAAATCATTGATGTTTCTGCTTTAACTAGATTTAGCTACTTTGAGTTGAAAGCCATGCGCTGCCTGAAATCCCATTTTACTAAACCCACAAGTGGGTCGAACCACAGAGTTCTTCAGGAAAATTCCATTGTACAGTGAGATGAAGCTGTTAATTATGGCTACCATCAGCTCTACCTTAAAGGTACAGGAATCCTGCCGGCTCCAGCTATCTTTGCATCCATCCCATGTGGTATCATTCAAGTGGTACCATGTAGTTTAGCCTCTTTTGATGTGTTTCCTGGGCTCTTATGATTTTTGTGTCCCTGCAAAATGCTTAGCGAGCAAGGCCACAGATCTTTTCATACATATCCCTTCTTTTCCATTCCTGAGATTCCAGGCGTTTCCCAGGCACCCTCCTTTAGCAGAACATCTACTTAAGAAATAAATCTAAACAGCCCCACACTTGATTATGTATAGAAATGGCCCTGTTGCACAGAATATGTTACCTTGGGAACTGAGACAAATTGTAGGCTTATGGATTCTAAAGATTTTTTTTAACTTTAATGAAAATTTAATTTGTTATGAATAGTTCATCATAACATATGCCAAGAAGAGCGTGCTAGAAATAACAATCTGAAGGAGCACATGGGATCTAATGCTTCCATACTTTTCCAAGAGTGAGAGAGATCACTGAAACAACACATGTCAGATGCTATTACTGTCATATTGTTGAGGCCATCTGTTAAAAACCAAGATCGGGACCTGCTGCATTCATTGAATTTGCGGTACTGGAAAGGACAATGTCAAATGAAATTAAGTTGATTCTGTTAAGAAGAATGTACCTGAGGGATTAAACTCTTTATTCCCCTCTAGAAAGATAAATTCATTTTATTTGTGTAGATGTCCATAAAAACCTAGCAGCCTTTTTTTTTTTTAAAAAAAAACCACACACTAAAATTTGTATCATGCACTATTCAGTTTTTAAAACACAAAATTGCAGTAATCATTTGTATATTTCAATACTTGAATGTATGCATGTAAAGATGCAGAATATGGATACATATCCAATAAAGTTGGCGCTTAGAATACTTACGGGCTTCCAGAATAAATCAAGGATGACTGCAAAAGAATATCTGATAGTTTATAAATGAAAAACATATGCTGTTTCCTTTGATATTTTGATGAGGCCTGAAAAGTGGGATTTAAGAGTAGATTTTAATGAGATGCTTGCTCATTTTTCAGCCATTCTTGCTTTTATATTGAAACATCAAGCTGGTTTTATTAAACAAGAACTATGTGGGCCCCCTTTTTTGGGCAGTATTTCAAGTGTCGCTGCTAACATTCCATTTGTCTGTATTCTATGCTTTTCCCCCGCTTCTCCCCCAATTCACTCTCTCCTCACATAGATAACAAAAGAGTAAAAATTTTCTTCCTCATTCTGTTTCTTAACTGTGACCAAGCTCTGTGGCTGGGCTTTTTAATAAAAGCATATTTGCCTAATGCATCAGCTCTTAAATAGTGGCTAAATGCATTAGGCAACTCATAGGCAACCCTTTGATCTTAGTTTCCTCATCTTTTGAGCTCTTTGAGTGGATTTAATGATCACTAATGCCCTTTCTATCTCTAGAAGTCCAATATCCTAGGGGAAAGGAAGTCCTGTGTATAGCTATAACATGCCATATAAGATGCTCTATTTTAACTTTATATCAGCAGATGATACAGTGTTAATGCTATATAGCAACATTGCCAAGAAAATCTAGGACTTAGAACAATGTTTGAAATAAATTTTACTCACTGTAGATGAGGATATTATCTGAATAATTCTCTAATCTTTTCTTTTTAAAAAAATCTTATTCCATGTTTTACCCCAAATTCATATCTATCATCTATCTTTCTATATATTATCTACCTATCATCTATCTGTTATCTATCTATCTATCTATCTATCTATCTATCTATCTATCTATCTATCATCTTTGAATGAAGTTTCTTTTGAGATCACTAAGTGGCTTAGATGCATGAGGCTTGCTCCTCACTTATTTTCCCTCTGGGAAGCTCAAGGCTGTTCCATGTTATAAAATGTTCCCATATTCTAAGCCCAGGGAATTGTTTTTAGTCTTCCCTTGCATAGAAAATAAGTCAGGAGAGAAACCAATTGGCAGCATAGGTGAACACCTAAACTGCTGCCTCACACAACAAATTCAAAACTATAGCTAAAAGACAGAATGGACATCAACCAGAACCACAGGAAAGCTGGCTGAGTGGAAATTCTACAATTAGAAGGAAAGAGAGGGGCTCACAGAGACTCAGAGGAGCTGCAAAAAGCTGAGGTACAGAGACATGTGTGTAGAGAGGATAGGCGGTGGAGTGCGTGGCTGACTTCCTCTAGCAGGAGGAAGACGGAAACTCCTGACTGCATTGAACCCCAGTTCGGACTATACTGAACCCCAGTTTTGGGCAAGACCTTGGGGACCCAGACTCATATGAGTCCCCAGAGTGCACGGAAACTCAGGTAAGCCCCGAAAGGCAGAGGTCTGGAGGCAGGCATGTGAGTGCTCGCAGAGAGGACTGACTTCTGAGTGTACCACTGGCTTTCTCTACTGGGAGGAAGGGGGAACCTTCCAACTGCACTGAACTCCATGTCTGACTGCACTGAACCCCAGTTTAGGGTGAGACCCTGGGGACCCAGATTCATATGGGCCCCCAGAGTTCATGGAAACTCAGGGGAGCCACAAAAGGCAGAGGTTGGAGCAGCACACTTGAGAGTGCACAGAGAGAGGATTGCAGCGATTACTGAGGGACACAGATCCAGAGGCCTCATAGGGCAGGGCTGATGGGAAGCCAAGGCCATCTGCTCAGCTCTGAGACTCTGCCCCATTCAAGCTGAGCACAGAGGCTTTTGCAAATTTGCAAGTCTTGCTCATAAGGCTGTCTTCAGCACAGTTCTCCCTGCGTAGACACAGCTGATCCTCACAAACAATTGGCTTGGAGGTCAATTCCTCCCAGTGATACCAACAACAATCAAGACTTAACTACAACAAAGCCATATATACAATCCACAAAGAGGTGCACAAAGAGTGTCCAACCCAGGTACCTGAGGAAGCGGAGCTATGGGGCTATATAGGACACCTAGCACACAAAACTACCAACTCAGAGAAGCAGCGAAAATACGGAGACAAAGGAACAGATCACAAATGAAACACGGAGGAAAACAAACGACTGGATATAGAATTTAAAACCACAGTTATAAGGTTTTTCAAGAATTTCTTAGAAAAGATTGATAAATTTAGCAAGATCTTTGAGGATATAAAAAAGGACCAACTAGAAATTAAACACACACTTACTGAAATAAAAAATATTATACAGAGACCTAACAGCAGACTAGAGGAATGCAAGAATCAGGTCACAGATTTGAAATACAAAGAAGCAGAAAACACTCAACTGGAAAAGCAAGAAGAAAAAAGAATCCAAAAATGTGAAGATAGTGTAAGGAGCTTCTGGGACAACTTTAAGTGTATCAACATCAGAATTGTGGGGGTGCCAGAAGAAGAGAGAGAGCAAGATACTGAAAACCTACTTGAAGAAATAATGACTGAAAACTTCCCCCACCTGATGAAAGAAATAGACTTACAAGTCCAGGAAGTACACAGAACCCCAAACAAAAGGAATTCAAAGAGGACCACACCAAGACACATCATAATTAAAATACCAAGAGCAAAAGACAAAGAGAGAATATTAAAAGCAACAAGAGAAAAACAGTTAATTACCTAACAAGGGAGCACCCATATGATTGTCAGCTGATTTCTCAACAGAAACTATGCAGGTTAGATGGGAGTGGCAAGAAATATTCAAAGTGATGAATAGCAAGAATCTACAACCAGTATTACTCTACCCAGCAAAGGTATTCAAAATTGAAGAAAATAAAGAGCTTCACAGATAAGAAAAAACTAAAGAAGTTCATCACCACCAAACCAGTATTATCTGAAATACTGAAAGATACTCTTTAAGAAGAGGAAGAAGAAGAAAAAGGTAAAGATAAAAATTAGGAACAACACATACATAACTTTCAACAAGTGAATCTAAAAATCAAGTGAAATACAAATCTGAGTAACAGAATTAACTGGTGAATATAATAGAATCAGGGGCATAGAAAGGGAGTGGACTGCCAATTCTCAGGGGGAAAATGGTAAAAGGGGTGCAGGAAGAGAGTGGACAAAAGTCGTACCTCTATGGATGAGGACATTGGGGGGAGGTAAGGGCAGAGGATGGGGTGGGAACCAGGTGGAGGGGAGCTTTGGGGGAAACAAGAGGAACAATTGTAATAATCTGCTTATGTGTTTTATTGAAATTTTCTCTAAACCCATTTTATTCGAGTGACATTGTAAGATGCTGATTCATTATGACTTCATAGATTATGAGGGGGTCCCTAACCTGTTGGGAAGGTTTTAACTGTCTTTTAGATATATTTGATTAGATGGAAGAAAAGAGCATTGTCTACTTTAAACAAAGCTCTGGAGCAGCGGTTCTCAACCTGTGGGTCGTGACCCCTTTGGGAGTCGAATGACCCTTTCACATGGTTCGCCTAATACCATCAGAAAATGCAGATATTTACATCACAATGCATAACAGTAGCAAAATTTCATGGTTGGGGGTCACCACCACATGAGGAACTGTATGCAAGGGTCGCGGCCTTAGGAAGGTTGAGAACCACTGCTCTGGAGGGTTCACACATGAATTCTTTGCTCTTCAGGATTTTACAGTTTGGTTTAAAAATTTTAATACTATTCTTACTGATCCTAAGATAAACTAACATCTATAAATTTGGGGTTATTCTCATAGTAGATGGTATGATATAGTTTAACTGGCTGCATTTAAAATTTCTTGATGGCAAATAAATTTACATGTCTTACAGTTAATGTCTTTAGGTTCAATGAGATGGCTGCATACAAATTTTGGGCACGTCTACCTGCCATTGTACTTGCTTAGCACATGCTATGAGTGATGGTGGTTAGGAAATAGGAATCTGTTGCTCTGTCAGTTGATTTCAGTTTCCATCTGCCTTTCATTGTGTGAGCATTGCACCAGCGGAAAGTGATTCTAGGGTTGCTTTATTTTACTGCTTCTCCTCTTCTCTGTTCTCCTTCCCTCCCCATCTGCCAGCCTTAGGGTCATATGCTGATGACTTCTACATTTTTATATATAATACAGACCTTTTTCCCAAACTTCAAACCCATATATTTACCTGCTTATTAGACATATCCCTTTGGATGGCCAATGTACATCTTTAACTCAACATGTTCAAAATGGAAATCCTCAATTATCCCTCCAACCTGCTCTATCCACAGCCTTCTCCATCTCACTAATGGCAACTCTAACCAGTTGCCAAGGCCCAAACGTTTGAAGTCATCCTTGTTCTCTCTCTTTGACTCCACATTCACATGTCTCTGCTTACAGAAATATCCTGAATCCAGCCACTTCTCACAACTTTGGCTGCCACCATTCTAATCTGAGCTCAACTCCTGTCCTGTTTCTAGCATTTCCCTCTGCTGTCTTTTCTCCACGTAGCTGGAGCTTGTCAGAGAGATCTTTAAAAATGTAAGTCAGGCTGCATTTAAAATTTAAAATTTAAAATCACTCTAGCACTCTCTGGCGGATTCCATTTCTCTCAGGAAGTGAATGTCCTTACAAAGGCCTGCAAAGCTGGATGTGACCTGTACTCCTTTACATCTTTGGACTCATCACCCACTGCTCTCCTCCTTCCCACCCTGCCACAGTCTGTTCCTTACAGTTTTCTCTTTCCAGAATGCTCTTCCTTCAGGTGTTTTCTTGGCTAACTTTCTTGCCTTCAAATCTTTGCTCAAATACTACCTTCTCAGTGAAGCCTGTGCTGTCTATCCCACTTGGCAGTATACTATCTACCAGCTCCCCTATGGCACTCCCAGTCTCCTAATCCCACTTTACTCTTTATTGTCACCTCCTTACATACTATATAATTTACTTATTATGGTTATTTTCTATTGCCCATATCCCTGTGCAATAAAAACTCTATACGAACAGTGTCTTTACCTGCTTTTATTATTAATGTATATTAAGAACCTAGTGTGGAATTTGGCAATGAATATTTACTGAATGAATAAAAAAATTAATAAATCAATGGATGACTGTAAAGCTCTTTCTATATGCTGGAAATTATACTAAGTACTCCATTAATGCTACCTGTTATTATTGGTATGTTTTAGTTGGGGGAGATGAATAAAAAATAGGTTCTAGAAAAGTTTGTAAAAAGGAATGAGAATGGAGAGGAAGACTGTTAGGTTGACATAGGCTAGAAAGTGGATTATGACTTTAAAATAAACCCTAGCAGCGTGGCTGGTGTGGTTCAGTGGTTGAGCATGGGCCATGCACCAGGAGGTCACTGGTTTGATTCCAGTTAGGGCACATGCCCGGTTGTAGGCTTGATACCCAGTAGGAGGCATGCAGGAGGCAGCCAATTGATGTTTCTATCTCCAAGACATTTCTATCTCTCTCTCCCTTTCTTTCTCTGAAATCAATAAAAACATTAAAAATAAGTAATCCTACCAGACTATTGGTTTCTCTCTAAGAGCTCTCTGGAAGAAGGCACCTTGGGGAGAGCATAGTTAGGAAATAATTTACCCAGAGATAATTACTACTAGCAGGAATGAGTCTTTTCCTACTCTGACTCACCCAATGGAGACTACTGTTAAGTAATTACCTTGGTTAAGTTTTATTAATCTTTTGGCACCGAGCACAGTGGTGCACTTTATTGGAGGACACTGTTCACCACTGAGGGTTTAAAGCTCTTGGGGGAGCATTTGAATGAGAATAGAATTTGGTAGCAAGATTGACTTAGGAGTGATTAGTTACATTTTCCTTACTTTTCTTTTTTTTATATCGCTAATGTTTGCACAGTTAGTGAGTTTAAGAGAAAACTGCAAAATTTAGTTCAGAGATTCTGAGATTTTTTTTGATTACTTTTAGTGAGTTTTGATGCCTTTTGAATTTTGATGCTTCCTTCTTCTACTGCCCATTGATTTAAATATTGAAATGGCTTACTTGCTATGTTGAACCTGAGAGTTTTATGATTGACTAAAGGATATAGTTAGATATTTTTTTCTCTTAAATTAACCTTTTATACAACTGACATAATTCAAGCTCATTATAATGTAGACAAGGCACAAAGAAGAAAAATTATTCTTTTCATCAGAGATAACCTTTGTTATCCTACTGGTGTATTGTATATTTTCTACCTTGAGTCATTTCAAAAGTTGGGTATATTTCCCTTGGAACTTGTTCATTAGGCATCAAAACCACTTTACAGTTTATGAGGCAGTGATTTCTCACCCTATTTTGCATTATAGACTCCTCTGAGAACCTAATAAAAACTATAGAGTCCCTTCCCCCAACTTTCCTATTATCCTGCACACAAATTTTGTGTTTATCGTTAGGAGTTTTATGCACAACCTGAATCCTATAATAATCTATGCATTCTAGGTTAACATTTTTGATATGAGGCAAAAATCCCTCTTAAAAATTTAAAATCTGATAAATATTGAAATATTAAAGTGCTTTCCCATAATACACTTGTTCTAGGGCAGTGGTCAGCAACATGTGGCTTGTGAGCCACATGCGGCTTGTGAGCCTCGGTTTGCCGCTCTCTTGACTGATGAGTTTGCCGACCACTGCTCTTGACTCTCGATTCCAATAATTGTAGGCTGTTGTGGTTCCTTGTGATTAAGCCCTAGAGCACCGGTCGGCAAACTCATTATTAGTCAACAGAGCAGCAAACTGCGGTTCGCGAACTGCATGTGGCTTCTGAGCCGCAGTTTGCCAACCACTGTAGGGTAACAACAGTGAATGTTTTTACCTGCCTAGCTCCCATTTTATCCCTCTCTTCTGATAACACGGTCTGGTCACCTTATTACAAGGATAGGCATATAATCTAGCTTGCAGCAAGAAGAACGTCTGACCCTAGAACAGCTAAAGTTAAGTTAGAATTAAACAGAGACTGCTGTTATATCAAGTATGTAGCAATCTATGTATCTGAATTTTTTTCTTTTATAACCACTTTGGAAGGTTTTATTTCAATTATACTGTCATGGTTCAAAATATTAGTGTGTAGCACTTCTGGACTTTCCTTTAAACAAATTTATGATCTACATTAGCAAGTCACATGATTAAACTTTTGATTGGAAATTACAGAAAACCTCATTTAAGTGATTTAAGCAATATCATGTCATCAGGACCTCGTTTGTCTCCTTGTTCCTGAGTCCTGCTTCTTTTGTGTTGCCTCCATTATCAAACAGGCTTTTCCTGCATGGTGGCAAAAGGGGCTCTAACATCCTTTCAGGCTCAAGTCCATCAGAAGCAGGGCATCATTTCTGGTAGCTCCCGAAACTTACACTGCTGCCCACCGTGAAACCATTCCTGAGGCCAGGGGAAGGAAATCTGGTTTTTGGTGCTTCCCCAGGGAGTTTTAATTCCACCCAATATGCATGGGCTAATTAAGAATGGGAGAGGAGATTAAGAGCAAAAATAGGAGGCTATTGTTGGAAGATGGGTAAAAGGATACTAAAAATACTCATTCTACAGTCACTATGATTTCTTTTATAAAAGTACCAGTGGCCCAGTGCACAGGTTCATGCACACTGAAAGGAAATTAATTAGAAGAAAGATTCGTGTAGTAATTACGTTACTGCAAAAAATTCATGTCAAAATAGTATATATAATATAGTATTACAAAATTAAAATACAAAATATTTTAATATTGCTATTTGCCCTTTCTCTGTAATAGAAGTGTCAGAGATGAAAGAAAATTGGTAAAATATATATAAAAATCCTATCTCATAAAAGGGTAACATGCAAATTGACCATCACTCCAACACACGAGATGACTGCCCTCATGTGGTCAAAGATGGCCACCCCCATATGGGCACAAGATAGTCACCACAAGATGGCCGGCAGGAGAGTGCAGTTGTGGGCCATTAGGCCAGCAGGGGAGGGCAGATGGGAGGAACCTGGCCTGCAAGGGAGGGCAGTTGGAGGAGACCAGGTCTGCAGGGGAGGGCAGTTGGGGGAGATCAGGTCTACAGGGGAAGGCAGTTGGGGGCAACCAGGCCTACAAAGGAGGGCAGTTAGGAGCAACCAGGCTGGCATGGGAGGACAGTTAGGGGTGACTGGGTCAGCAGGGGAGGGCAGTTGAGGATGACCAGGCTTGTAGGAGAGGACAATTAGGGGTAACCAGGCTGGCAGGGGTGGGTAATTAGGGATGACCAGGTTGGTAGAGGAGGGAAGTTAGGGGAAATCAGGCCAGCAGGAGAGCAGTTAGGCATCGATCAGTCTGGCAAGGGAGTAGTTAGGGCTGTGGTCAGCAAACTTCGCAAGCTGTGATTTGCCATTCTGTTGATTAATGAGTTTGCTGACCACTGGGTTAGGAGATAATCAAGCTGTCAGGCAGAAGCAGTTAGGGGCAATCAGATAGGCAGGCAAGTGGTTGGGAGCCAGCAGTCCTGGATTATGAGAGGGATGTACAACTACCTGTTTAGGCCTGATCCCATTGGCTTCAGGAGCAAACAAACAGTTGGATAACCCTCAAGGGGCCCCAGATTGGAGAAGGTGCAGGCTGGGCTGAGGGATTTTGTGCACTGGGCCTCTAGTAATATATAAATTGATTAATAAATAAACAATAACAACATGATATAAAAACAACAAAAACATGATATAAAAACAATATTGATAAAAACAATGACTGATAAATTGATTAAACTTATTCTAATATCTCCCTGTATACTACATTAAAAGTAAAAACACTTTCAGAGTGCTTGACTAGTTCCCTTGTGATGAAATATTTACAACTTTATCTTTAATGTCACATATTCTTTGAACTCAAGAGAAAGCAACATATAACTAACAATATCTGAAAATGGCTTCAGATAAGCAATATTTGCACTCTGTCTGGAGTTTGTCCTTGTGATTTATTAATAGTCATTGCAAATGCTGGCATCACGGGAAACTATCTTCAAATTAATTTAAATGGGAGGCCAGTGTCAGATGAGGAGAAATCAAGTCTTGGAATCAGAGCAACCTTTCCTTCTGCAGATCCTGTTAATATTTCAGCCTTGATTATGTTAGGTTGAAACCTTTTAATAATAAATCTAGTACCATTACAAAGACCCCATATACTATTAAGATTTCTCATAGTATGATGATTGCACCTATTTTCTGAAGACATATTCTATTGATGACATCACTTTCTTTCAGCTTCAGAGTTACGTTGTGTCAATAGTTGGTTTTCATATACATTCTGGCATCATATGCCATTGGCGCCAGCAAGAGCTTTATATGTATCACACATGTGTGAGTCAACATTCATTTTTAACCTAGTGGCCTGGCACATGGATTTGTGCACATTGAAAGGAAATTAATTAGAACAAATATTTTAATATTGCTTTTCGCTCTTTCTCTATAATAGAAGTGTCAACCAAATTCATGATTGACAATGACAGATTGAAACACAGGTGTGTGATTGGCACCAGCAAGAGCTTTATATATATTGCACATGTGTGAGTCCACTTAGTCTTTTAGAATAAACTTGCTTAATAAGTCTTGCTTTCTGATTTAGCTAAACTTTTTTCAGCCCAGTTAAGCACCCCAACTTCTGTTTGAAGTAATTGTTAGCAACACAGCAATAAATATCAACATGAAGCAGATTATTATTGTAATTATGCAGGGAGAAAATATTTAACTGCAGCAGTGTTTGACTATACTCAAATGAAAATAAAATAGTATTCTACCAAGTCTCCTTTCTATCTACTCCAGGACTTCTGTGAGGATCAAATGAGATGAGCCATGGAAAAGCACTTCACAGATATTTGGTTAAAGTGTAAAATGTTTCTACCTGGCTATAAAGCAAGTCATGTTCCTGGGCTGAAGAAATTGCAAGGAAGCTAGTCACTAGGGAGAGGAAGCCAGTATTGCTACGTGATGGTCATTACTCAGTGCCTACAGTGACTGTTTCCGGGTTAGGCTGGGCTATGGGCTGCATTTTGTGCCATGGGATCTTGGCAGCATTGGCTGTGATTTGGTGGGCTGTTGCTCTGGGGTGGTGGCGGGGCCTGTGACCCATTTGGGGGAAGTTGAATGTTGCTTTGTCAGTGCTAGGTCTGCAATGTTGTTTCTTTGTAAATAGCCAGTCTGTGTCACAGTGGCTCCTGTGTTGAGTGTCTGCCCTCTGGTGGTTAGTGCATATCATACTGACCATTTGGTTGGTCAGAAGGACACTTAGCATGTTAAACTTTTATATATATATAGATTGCCAGTGTGTGTCATCTGTACTGGCCAGTTGGTCAGTCAGATGGATGGATGGTTGGTCACTTACTATCCTTTTATATATATAGGTAGTGGACATATATTAGTTTCAGATGTACAACACAGTATATTTATATACCTTACAAAGTGATCACCATGATAAGTCTAGTATCCATCCATCACTGTCCAATGTTACTACAATGTGATTGACTATATTCCTGATGCCAGACAATATATCTCTGTGACTTATTAATTTTCTAACTGGAAGTTTATATATCTTAATCCTTTTCATCTTTTTGCCTATTCTTCTTGCCCCCTTCCCTCCTTGAAAAATCAATTTATTCTCTGTATCTCTAAGTCTATTTTTTTATGTTTATTCACTGTTTTTTTTAATTAAATTTTTATTGTTGAAAGTATTACATATGTTCCCCTTTTTCTCCATTGACCTTTCCCGGCCCCAAGCCCAGACCTTCACTTCGCTATTGTCTGTGTTCATTGGTTATGTTTATATATATGCAAGTTCTTTGGTTGATCTCTTACCCCTGCACCCTCAGCCTCCCCCGAGAGGAAGGGAGAGGGAGAGAGAGATAGAAACATTGATGAGAGAGAAACATTGTCAATCAGCTGCCTCCTGCATGCCCCAAAGTTATCTTCTTCCTAAAGAGTATGCTCAAGTATGTTCAATAAGACCCTATGAGTAATAAATATTATTTCTTTGATTAAAAAAAATAAGACAAAGAATGTGTTTCAAATTACAATATTTACTCAAAGGGAGACAGTTGTCATATCTGGGAAAATAAAGTTTACTCAGAGGAGTTATCTTCTAGTTTAAGTAAAATAGAAGGAATAAGAAGTAAGACAAATAAATCTTAAAGTAGCATATAAACAAGTGTTGACTTATAGCTTATATTTTTGAAGACCCTATCCTAAAAAGTGATTATGAAATTTTTAATGAGTATCTACAATATTGAATTACGGACAAAATATCTACCTAGTAAATACTAGTAATATTAAATTTTGAAAAATATACTAAAATATGAATTGCTTGAGTATTCCTGTGGTTACAAAAAATTATATACAATCTATGTTACTGGTTATAATGTTCTCTGTGATCAAGCTTAGTTATTGTGGGATTTATACATTTTCAATTTGGCTTTTTTGTCCTTTTGTGTAGCACTTTCTGAAATGAATATGTTAAAATTCTCACAATTATTGACTCAGTTATTTATCTTTCAAAAACTTTCAGTGACTTGAAAAATATACACCTTTCAAGGCTACATACATACATATATCCTTACTTCCCACAGCTCATTACTCCAACAAACATGTCAAACACCTATCATATGTGAGGCACTTCACTGAGTAAAGTGACAAGCACAAAGGATTTGTTCCTTGCCCTTAGGGGATTTGCAGTCAAGTAAGTCACTGGAACAGCCATGAAATAATTTTGATTCAGAGCATCCTATTCACACTTCCTCCTTTGTACTCTATTGGCACATCTTCTTTGTAATACCTGCTTGCCACTTGTACATGTTGTTTTTGTCCTCTTACATGTACGGCTCCTGTCACTCTCTTATTAAAAAAAAATCTTTATTTGTAGCAAGAACAATTAATATGAGATTTACCCTGTGGACAATTTTTTAAGTTTACAATCCAGTATTGTTAACTATGGGCACAATATTGTATAGCAGATTATTTGTATTGTGTAACTGAAATGTGCTTGTTGATTAGAAATTTCCCATTACCTCTCCCCCTAGACTCTGATAACCACTGTTCTACTGTCTTATTATATGAATTTGATTAATTTAGTTACCTCATATAAGTGGAATAATTCAATATTTGTTTTCTATGACAGGATTGTCTTGCTTAGCAAAATGTTTTTAAGACTCATCCATGCAGGATTTCCTTCTTTTTAAAGGCTGAGCAATATTTCATTGTATGTATTTACTACATTTTCATTGTCCATTATTCATTAATTGACATTTAGGTTTTTCCACATTGTGCCTATTGTGAATAGTGCTGCAGTGAACATTGGAGTGATGATAATCAGTTGGTGATCTGATTTCAGTTCTTTTGGATAAATACCCAAAAGTGAGATAACTGTATCAAATGGTAGTTCTAGTTTAATATCTTGACAATTCTGCATACTTGTTCACTTAACAGCTGTACCATTTTGCATTCCCATCAACAGTGTAATTCTATTTGATTTTTAAAACATGAATGTGCTGTTACAGGAATTACAAAGGATAAAAGAGCATTTCTGGGTTGCCAAGAATAGTGAAAATGCTATTTGAAGTGAGTTACTCTTTGGTTTTAACTCAAATCCTCTTTCCTCAGGTGTCCTTTCAAACCTTTTGATCACCTTGAAATATCTTTTCTCAAGAACACATCAGCTCCAAGGGAAGGGCTAAATGTTTTCATCATCCTCCATGTCTTTTGGATCCAATGTTTTTTCCATTGAAAAAAGCAAAACTTTCACCTGATATAGCTGAGAAAACCTGTTCATGTGGGCAGCCTCTAGGAGTTCAGTGTTACCTTGGCTAGGCTGCTGCCAACACCCACGGACCGCTGTCATTGCTCTTCTCAGCAGTACACGTCCCACTTTTATTTAAGTAACAAAAAGGCTGGAGATAGGAAAGAGAACAATATCCAGTTTGGCATTTAAAGTAAGCATTATAAACATAGACTGAAGAGGTTGTAGAAAGGTGTGAGGTTGGGGTCCTGATGAGAGAGGAGATTAGAACCAGGTCATGACTGACTGTTAGAAGGTGCCCTGCAGACCATTAGCTCTACTCTCCTGACCTTAGAGTTAAGGAAACTGACATTCAGGTTGATGAAGTGACTTGGTTAATTTAGTAGCAGATCTGTAACTGCATCCTAGGGCCATGTTCTTCCTGCCACATTTAACTGCACTGCCTGTGTATTTCAGTCAATGATCTATTTTTCTATAGATCTGGATTTTGTAAGTGGAAAAAAATTATTTGATAACATAAAAACATTTGCTAAGACTTCATCCTATACCTAGTGTGATGGCTAATTTTATGTTAACTTAAAATGGTGCCAGATAATGTAGTCAAACATTATTCTGGATTTTTCTGTGAGGGTGTTTTGGATGAGATTAACATTTAAATTGGTGGAGTTTGAGTGAAGTAGGTTGCCATTCATAATGTGGATGGGCTCATCTAATCAGTTGCAGGCCCATATTGAACAAAAGACCAACAGCCACCCTCTTCTGTCCTGAGCAAGAGGAAATTCTGCCAGCAGACTGCCTTTGAACTTGAATTGCACTATTAGCTTCTCACGGGTCTCCAGTATGATAGCTCCCTTTGCAGTTTTAAACTTGTCAGTCTCTATAACTGGGTGAGCCAATTCCTTAAAATAAATTTCTTAATATACATACACATTCTATTGGTTCTGTTACTCTGGAGAACTTGGACAGACACTTAGTAAAATGTTTGTTTCTTGAATCCAGTATTTGGGCCTTAAATATTTGTATGCAGAACATAATGTCTAATATTTTGGGTCACGTGTGTGTGTGTGTCTATATATAAGTCCGTGTGGAATATCTTGTGGTTCTGGATAGTTGAGATCTGGAAACAGTAAAAGAAGACTAAGCTAGAGAGCCTGCCCAACATTTTAGGAACAAATTACATTTCCTGGAAAATTTTAAAGTTCTAGAATGGAGGTTTTGAATATAGTTAGTCTCTCCTTACTTTAAAGTGCCATTTTCTCATCAGTTATTTTCTTGTCAGATCCTGGTCTTTCTCTTTTAGTTTTTCGTTGTAATTTTCAGAATGACATGTGAACTGAGTCCAGCATGGCCAGTGGTAAACCTGAGGAGGGGTGGTGAAAGATTAAAGAAAACAAACAAGAGAATATAGTTGGGGCCAGGTGGATCACTGGACCTGAATGAGGACACAGTGACTCCCCCCACTCTCCTCTATAAGCCAAATCTTCATTTTATAGTCAGATGACACAAAGCAAAACAAGGGAGTGGTCAAGATATTTGCACTGTTCCTATGAGTTTCAAATCTTCTTTCTTGTTATTGCAATTCTCTGAACTCTATCAAGCTTTGTTTTGGCAGCACTTGTGCCTCCCGCAGCCCACATCCCTCAGCTACCTAAGACCACAATGTTGGACTATAAAGTCAAGCTTACATACACCATAGCCTTTGGCTATAATTGTGCTGGGAGGGCTTTGCCCTCCAAGCTGGGTCTTGTATGTGGCTTTGCCACAGAGGACTGTGCCCTCTTGTCAGTCTGAGGCTTGATCCGGTCTAAATGCTATAGCTGCTCTCCACAGACATGCAGAAAATATGCTCCATGAAGAAAGGGCTTTGGTCCTTTTGCTCGTTGTTATACATCCTAGGCCTAGAAGAGTACCAGGCCATGATAGGCAGGTCATGAAAGGCAGCCAAGCATATTTGTTGAGTAAATGACTTGATAAATTACATGTTATTTTATATTTGGTCTCATCATGGATTGGTATAATGTCAGGGTAATGAATTCTGCTTTGTTTACTGTGCTCTTTGTAATGACTTTTCCACTTGATTTTTTTTACATTAAAATTTTAATTTGAGATAATTGTAGACTGATAAGTACATGTCAAAAATAATAGAGAAATCTAGTGTATTCTTTATCTTTCCCCCCCAAGGTAACATTTTGCAAAGCAATAATATAGTATCACAACCAGGATATTGAGATGTTGACACTGACATGTGTTTATGTCTGTGTGTGTGTTAATTTGTTTCATGTCACACATTCTTTTTATCAAATATACATGCTGTTTTGAAACATAACTTTGCTGCTCCTAAATCCAGAGGTAGAGTCCCTGTTCCATCCTCTTTAATCTGGGCCAAGCTGTCAGAAGTTACCTTGTGTGAATCCTAGTCCCCGGCCTCAAATGGCTTCACATCTTTTACCGTCTCTCTCTTGCTATATTTCCTGAGACCCCCATTTGGAGAAGATGGCTTAGTCTACTAGAGGATGAGAAACAATGAGGAAGCAAGCTGAGGTATCTCAGCAACCAATAGTTAGAACCAATTGCTGGAAATGTGAGTGAGTTCTTCCTACTATCTCTCTAAATGCATAAGTAAGCTCAGGTGAAACCGACAGAATTGTGAGAAATAATTATTGGCGCTTTAATTTTTGGAATATTTGTTATATATTAGAGGGTAACAAATAACAACAGTTCACACTGAGAGTCTTTGGGTATAAATACTCAGATTTTATTCTTGGATTATGATATGGTAACTAGCAGGTGAAGATCAGCTATGTGTACCTTCAGTTTTTCCCCCTTCAATACATTACTTGATGGATGTTTTTTAAAAAATTCTTTATTGTTTAAAGTATTACATATGCTCCTTCCCTTCCCCCATTGATTTCTCCTTGGCCACTCCCCCCATAGTTGTTTTTATCTTGTAATGTTTCTACTCAGTTATATAACAAGAAAACCTGATTAATAACAGTCATACTTCACCTCCCTTTTTTGTTAGCATGCAGAATTTTCAGTGCATCTGACAAAGCAATTTAATTGTTTTATGTAGATATAGGCCCAAATCAGGTTTTCTAGGTTAATATTTATTTAGACTCAAATCTAGCCAAATAGATATTTCAGTAGAAAAAATCCACATTACCATATTGTGAGATAAGTATTGAAACCCAGAGTTCAGACTCAAGAAGACAATTCAAAGACTGTTTATGTTTCTGAAAAAAAAAATTCAGTTCATATCACTCTCACTTTATTAATACCAATGATAAATCTTTAACTAGATATGGTCTGAAAGGATACATTATTTTAGAAATCCCAAGAAAGTATCTGGACATATAGAGTTTTTAATAGCTAGTGAAAACATAAATGTGTTAATATTTACTGGTTCTTTACCACATTTCTCTTTTAGATATATTAAAGATTAATAAAATAATCTAGTGAGTAGATCTCTCTTTTCATAGTGGTGAAGAAATCAATCTGAAGTTAGACTCCTGGGGTTAATTATATCATTTACTGTATATATAACTGTAGGACCTTGGGTTGCTTAATCTCCTTGTGCCTCAGTTCCTATATCTGGAAAACAGGGATGATAATAGTATCTATCTCAGGTTTGTTATGAAAATTAAATGGGAAAATACTCAATCCCTACAAGACACTAATCATTCAAGTTTCACTTAATATTACACCTCCTTTTTACTTCTTCGCCTCTGATTGCTACCATAATAACTCTTTATTCTTTCCTTTGTTGACTATTAATATGGACTGCCTTATTCATGGTGTGTCATAATGCTGGGACTCTGAACACTTAACACAAAACTAACAACTTGTTGCCTGATTCAAGCTTGTGATTGTTAGTTAATGGATGTTTATGATGAGGTCAGCCAGGTGCAGAATGGGAGAAACTCCATAGGTTCAATTGGATTAGTATGGTGTGTTTGTTGTTGTCCTACTAATTTATTTTTCCTGGATATCTCTCTACTTTTCCTGAGGAAGCAGATAAATAAAAAAAGATTTATGAAAATTTCTGCCTAGTAGTCCCTTTGGGATCACGTGAAGAATAGTCCCTTTGTAAAGGAAATTACCTCGTGGCTGTACTGACCTCTCCAAGACATATTGCAATCATGACCTGTTCATTCCACCTAAGTTCAAGGCTTGTTTCCATTTATTGAATTATAGGCTGGGTCATTGACCCCTCTCACATACATGGTAGAGTTGAATCAGTCTGGGAATCAATGACAGCTCAGTTCTTAACAAGATTCCTCATTCTTTCTTCTGAATAGCCATAATTTTTTCGGCTGCTCAATTCATCACAAGGTACATACATTCTGTGTTTCTACATGCAAATAAAGCTGCATGGTATGTATCCAAATTCAAAAGTAAATGAAGGGTAAAATGGGATGCTGGTGTGACTGCAGTTTGAATAGTTTGGATCTATTTGCTCTCCATCATTTGTGTGAAAGCTTAGCCATATCGAAGTGGATTCTCTGAATCTGATTGAATCATACCATCTAGGAGTTTAATAAGCTGCTGAACTGTAAATACTGACCTGAGGAATTTTGCATGGCTAATGAAGTCGGAGTTTAGTGTCCATGATTATATTGCACAGCTTTCCTGAACACAGCCAATAAATGTTTACAAATCCATTTGATCTACTCCGTTAGCCTGCTCACAATATAGGTGGGGTGATTCTATTTCAATAAATACTTAGCTCTTTCAGGGAGAATGACATAAAGGGAATGAAGCAGTAGACATAGGATGAGTGTCTGTATTGAGCCCAGGTTTTAAGGATGGTTGATGAACAGTTCTTAAAGTACTCTGCTTGGTGATTACGATATTGTCTTTATGAGCAAGGAGCTTTCTGCCAGTATGTGTTACAAGTAATTTTGGTTCTGAAGAAAACAGAGGAGAGTGGAGAAAAGAGAATACAAATGCTTTGTGCTATGAATGCGAGATCTTTCCACCTGAAATCTGTAAATACAATATAGATTTTCCTGGCATTGAGTTTGACTTGGCAGATCCTTCATCCCATTGATCTTGAGGGTAATAATATTTATCATAGTGTATTCCTTTATTAGAAGCAAAAATACTTTTGACTGAAGAGTTGTTCCAATTATTCATGTTCCTTTGTTATTGTGATATATTTATATTTGCTTTGTCTGAATGTTTTGGTGAAAAGAGAACAGACTGAGAAAAATGTGGAATTGGAAATGGTACAGCGTGAATACCCTAGAGACATATACATGTAATTTTTTTTTTACTTTGAATTAGAGTTAAAGTTCATTTTCAAACGAAATACATAATTAGCTATAATGACAGCCTATTTTGTTTAGATCATTTAAAATTTCAAAATGTCTTGCCAAATGCACAGACTCTTTCTTTTCATGTCTTCTCCTGTGTGCATCTTCGCTTAAAGCAAGGACCTCCATGATGGAGCAGAGGGAATCTATATGAAGCAATAATCAAGCATAATGAACACAATTGGGAACTTGAAGACTTGGTACAAATTATGCTTTTCACAGCCCTCAGGTATATTTAGATAGCTGGACATGCTTAACTCACATCCTGGGTGCTAGGCAGTTTGGGTACCCTACCTCCCCCCAGATAAAAACAGCAGGGCTCTGAGTAAGGCATTTGGAGAGGGACAGAGTGACAACTTGAGCTCACTTGCCTCAAAGAAGCTTTCTCTAGGGCAGACAGATTCAGTCACCCAGGGACCTCCCCAAATGTGGCAGAAGGGTCACAAGAAGTGCCAATAATTTGATGGGCCTATTGAATACTCAAATAAATTGACTGTCTTTGAGAATGGAACCTGATTGTTGGACCTGACTCTGGTGGGCCATCTGATTCTATGTCTCAGACTAACACTAATCCTAACTTAAATTTAATTATTTATGCCATTAACTTCCAATCTTGAACTTTAACTAGTTCAGCAGATAATAGGCAACTCATGGGATACCAGGAAGTGTGGTTAGAGATTGAATTTATTGGCAAAAGCTTTGGAAGTTTATGGGGAGGAGAAGGGAAGACCATGGGGAGTCACTGTCACTGTGGAATTCTCCAATTTACAAAGTTTAGAAAATGCTCCCGTGGAGAAGGCCACCAGGCTAAGAAATTAGGCAAATCCCAGAATATAATGAATTGTGGAATCATTGTCCAGATCCCTTTTTTAGAGAAAGGCTTGTTGCCTTAGTTAGTAGGAGTGTTCTCAACAGAGCCTGCAGGCATCGTCTCAACAGCAGAGAACCCACTGCCTTGCCCAAGGCTGCCTTCTTGGGCAGCCGATATCTAATGACTGATCTAGACTTGAACTTTTGGCCTAATATAGGACAACTCTAGCTTCTGATCTCTCTTTGACATTGACCTGCTTTACCATGTGACTTCTTCCTCTTCCCAGTCCTTCTTTCTTCTTCCTCTTTCCAAATGTGCTACCTGCATACTGAATTCCATTTCAGCTTCCCAGAGACCCCAACTTGAGTCACTATGTGGACATTATGGTCCAATTGAAAATACAGCTAGAGTTTAATGAGGAAGTGTGAAAGTGCCCTGATTTGAAAGGTAAACAAGGTAGAATTAAATCCTTTGCCCACAGATCTTTTGCTACAATATCTTTGTCAGGTACAGTTTTTAAAAGCATTTTATCTTAGAGAAGTATCACACTAAAATGTCACTAAAGAATTATCTTTTTCAATAAATTCATGCAGAAGTCTACCACTTATAGGACTCATACTTTAGGGGAGAGAGTTAAGAAGTCCCAACATGTTGCAGGGAAAAGAGAACAGGGTGGCAGAATCGAGCTAGGCATTAATAGCAGTAGAAATAAAAGACAAGGCCTTCAACATCCCTTGTTTGTACTCCTGTTATGTGATTTCCATTTATGGTGAATCCTGTGGTTGGAGAAGTTCTTATAGTCATAAAGAAGAGAAGCATCTACTTTTCTGTTTCCACAGTCTCCTCTATTAAAGAAATATTATTTGCAGGCTTGTCTTTCCCACTAGAGTGTAAGTTCTCTAAGGGCATCATCTTAGTTTGGATTGCTCAGGAAACAGAGCAGTGAATAAAGATTTAAATGCAAGGAGTCCTCCCCACTACCCTGGGAGATACAGAGAACACTGACAGGAAGTGAAAAAGTAGAGAGCAAAGAAGAGAAGGCCAATTAAATGTCTATTATTAAGTTGGTTATAGTGGGCCACTCCTCTGTCTCAACATAATGCCCCTCATGTGTCAAAGGATCTGGGGTATTTATGCAACCTCTCCTCTTATTCACTGGCTGAGGGGTATGGAAGACAGAGGTATGGGAAGCTGAGGAGGCACAGGGAAGTGTTAATTCCCTGGAAATTCTGGCCTACTGTCCTCTAGAAGAGCCACTTTCTAGCAGAACTCCAGTCTCAGAGATGTAGATACCAGCAGATGGAAATTGGAGAACACCAAATTGGTGAAGTCCAAAATATCTGGGAGAGAAGCTGACAATGGTTATGAAGCATGAATTATATTATCCTATATAATAAAATCACAGTGACGGAATGGCAGAATGACAGGAATGACCAGAACAATCGTGGCTCCTCACCCCAGCTGGCTCCACCTCCAATCTGCCCCCATCGGAGTGGGCTGACTGGACCCCACCAGTGCATATATTCGTGCACTAGGCCTCTAGTTCATTATATTTCCCCTGACCTGCTCTGTGCCTGGTATATAGTGTGTGCTCAGTTGTTGTTTTATGAATTCCTTAAAGATGAGACCAAGCTCAGCTATGTGGTCCTTGTGGGTCAGGGTTTAAGACCCACAACTAGGTGGAGAATATGAATGTGCTATGACTCAGGCCATCTCTTGTGTCTGGAAGAGAGAATGAAGAGGGCCAAGAACACTTAGGCTCAGTTCTTAAAGATTAATGCAATACTTGGATTCCCTGATAAGCTTTAAATTAAAGTTGGAAATGGCCTAATGCAATTCACAAAGGTGCATACACAAGGAGGGAGAAAAAATTCTGATTACGGTTTTATTTGCTGACACTCCTTAACAATTTATGTTCAAGTGCTATTTTGCTAATTAATGGCTGCTCAAGAAATGCCATGTGTCAGCAATGAATCACTTAATTTGGTTGCTCTTCAATGGTATATGGATAATGAACAAGGACAAGTCATATAATTAAAGCTGAAAATAGCCTGGCTGTGGGACAAAGGCCTGTCAATAGGAAAAAAAGATATTATATTTGCCAGTATTCACACCAGGCTAACAGTTATACTAGTTAAAAGCATAAGAGGGAACTTTATTGACAAATAAAACTCAATAGCCAAGGCACAGAGGACAGGTAGCATTAGCTTCAGGAATATTTGTGACCAGAGAATAGAGTCCCATCCAAATTCCCACTTTCCATCCCTCATCTATGCATCTCTCTGTGCTTCCTTCATTCTCTCATACAAACATGGGTTTGGGGTCATAACTCTTTGTAGCTTTGGGGTCACATCTAGGACTTCTGTGCCAGACAGGGAGAGGGCTCTTTTCCACTCACACTTAAAGTATTTCAAGAAAGAGCCAACTGGCCTTGAGAGACATTGACCCAGGAAGTGGACCCCAGTCTTTAGAGAGCTTCCTAGAAGAAAGGAGGTGCATCGTAGATGAACAAGACAACAACTTGTTAAGTTTAAACAGCACTATAATTGAGTTTCCAGATAAAAAATCTCAATGAAAACTGCCATTGTAATTCTGAGAAGGAAAAGAGGATGGTTCAAGTGTTTGGGGAGGTGGGACTTGAACTAGAATGTGATGAATGGGTAAGTAGGAGAGAAAAGGGCATTTTAAATAAGTGATGCTAAATAAATAAGGCACATTCAGGATTGAAAGTAGGGCATTGAGGCGACTGGTCTTGCAGGAGCAGAGCTGGTCTGTGCGTGGGAGTAGAAGGGGAAATGGATAAGAGAGATTCTGGACAGCTATTAATGTTAGGCAGGAAAATCACAACAGTTTGAGCTAGAGAGTAATTTAATAATGAGAATGGTAATAATAGCAAATACTTCTATAGCACTTACTCTTCTGCGTCAAGGACTATTTTAAGTGCTTTATATAATATAGTGTTTAGATAACTCGTTAGGTACACTTATTCTTCTCTTTTTGCAGTGAGGGAAACTGAGGCACAGGCTTTATATGTTCAAAGTCATGTAACCAATGAGTGATAGTCTGGCTCCAAAACCTGTGCTTTCACTGCTAGGCTACACCATTTAAAAATAATACATCTTAAGTTTAAAATGTAATAACACTAGCTATTTATAAAATGTTTTAACACTACAAAGCACTATTACTTAAATTAATTCATTTCCATTTCATAACAATCCTGTGAATTCAGTAAAATAAGTATTTATTTCTACCTCCATTTTAATTTTGAGGTCATTGAAATACATCTCTCTCATCCTGTGCAATTTCTCTAAACTCACATGACTGTTGAGACTCTAGCTCAGATTAGAGTTCAGAGCTCCTGAGTCTGGCTGGTGTTTTTGCCCCATTGCCTGAACATTAATGTATTGTGGGCAACCTTGTAATGAAGGCGTGGCAGGAACCAGGGGTGTACAGATGATCCAGGAGGCTGCTGGGGACATGCAGTGGAGAGATGGTAAGAGTCTGTTATAGTAATTCTGTTTATTTTGCGAACCAGAAGGCCAAAATTTTGTAATTTAAAAAATTAAACTCTGTGTTTATATTTCAATAAAGTTTTATGAAAAATTAAACTCAATGTCTTCTGATTTTCTCAAAGAAAAACCCAATCATATGTAAATTTTTGAGGAAAAATTTATAATATTGAAATTGCCTACTTTAAAAAATTGAGCATTGCAAACCTAAGATTTAAATCAATGAGTGTGAAAAATACTAAAAATATTTTTCAGTTTTTAATTAATTTTAATTTAAAAAAGCAAATAAAAGAAAAAAATCAAAAGTGAAGAGGTGAGTCAAAAGAAAATGTATGTTGAGAGAATAACAGTAGGAGAAAGACATGAGAGGAAGGCAGGATGAATGAGATTATATATGTGAAAGAAAATAGCACAGACCCTGGTGCACACTCTATCTATCTATCTATCTATCTATCTATCTATCTATCTATCTATCTATCATCTATCTATCTATCATCTATCAATATAAGCTAAGTACATTTTGAGATGTGCTTTGGCCTGCAAAATTCCAAGAAAATGACTTTTGTCATTTTTTAAAAAAAGATATGTTTTTATTGATTTCAGAGAATAAGGGAGAGGAAGAGATAGAAACATCAATGGTGAGAGAGATTCATTGTCTCCTTCATGCCCCCAGTGGGGATTGAGCCTGCAACCTGGGCATGTGCCCTTGACCTGAATTGAACTCAGGACCCTTCACTCCACAGGTCAATGCTCTATCCACTAAGCCAAACAAGCTAGGCTGACTTTTGTAATGTTGATTCCTCAGAGTTGTTTGCTTATTTGAACCCTGAGTATTTATAGATCCTAATCTTAATATGATAGGCAGAAGGTGCCAATATAATAGACTTTTGCACATTTTGAAAACATCAATAATTTATTCATTCTATTCACTAATTAATTAATTAGTTCAGAAAACCTCTTCCATTTTCCATATACTATCCTACATGGTCCTGGTCCTCACTGAACTCTTAGTTTAGCAGAGAGAAAACTTCAGATGTAAAGCCCTAAGGAAGATACTTCCTGATGTGTTATGTCATCAACCCAAAGGTATCATCTTCTCCAAATGACAGATGAGGAACCTGAGATTTGGGCCTACAAATTGGGACTTGAATTTTTAAAGATCTACTCAGAGAAATATTACTCTGACTAGAGGTCCGATGCATGAAACTGGTGCATGAGGAGGGGGTGTCCCTCAGCCCGGCTTGTACCCTCTCCAATCAGGGACCCCTTTGGGGATGTCCAACTGCTGGTTTAGGCCTAATCCCTGCGGGTATCAGATCTAAACTGGCAGTGGGACATCCCTTTCACAATCCTTAACTACTGGCTCCTAACAGCTAGCCTGCCTGCCTGCCTGATAGCCCCTAACTGTCTCTGCCTGCCAGCCTGATTGCCTCTTAACCCCTCCCCTGCCAGCCTACTCACCCCCAACTGCCCTCCCCTGCTAGCCTGTTTGCCCCTTAACTGCTTACTCTCTACTTGCATGCCTAATCTCATCCCTAACTGCTTGCTCCCCTATCAGTCTGATTGCCCCTAACTGCTTGATCTCTTGCCAGCCTGATCACCTTTAACTGACTCTACCTTAGCCACTGCCACTGTGGTTTTATCCAGAAGGAAGTCAGACATTTGGAAGATGTCCAGTTGACTCAGTCTAATTAGCATATTACCCTTTTATTAGTATAGATACTGTAAAGAATCAAGGCAGGTATTGGAACTGGTCTGTTTGTATATTCACTATTCACATTATGAGTTTTGGCTAAAAGAATATTGTTGTAGTTATTATAATTCATTTGGCTAATCTCTTCACCTTCTTTCATCCAGTCCCCTCTTTCTCCTCCCATCTGACAACTGTCAGTCAATTCCATGTATCCATGCCTTGTTTCTGTTTTGTTCATCAGTTTATTTTGTTTGTTGGATTGCACATATAAGTGAGATTATATGGTATTTGTCTTTCTCTGACTGGTTTATTTCACTTAGCATAATAATCTCTAGGTCCCTCCCTGCTGTCACAAAAGGTAAGATTTCTTATTTTTTATGGCCATATAGCATTCCATTGTGTAAATGTACCATAGCTGTTTTATCCACTCATCTATTGTTTTTTTTTTAATCTACTTATCCACTCATGGACTATTTCCTGATCTTGGCTATTGTAATTAATACTACAATGAGTGTAAGGGTTCATATATTCTTTCAAATTGGTGTTTCAGAATTCTTAGGATATGTTTCCAGAAATGAGATCACTGGGTCAAATGGCAGTTCCATTTTTAATCTTTTGAGGAAACTCCATACTGCTTTCCACAGTGGTGGCTGCACTAGTCCGCATTCCCATCAACAGTGCACTAGTTTTTGTCTACATCCTTGCCAGCATTTGTTTGTTAATTTTTGATGGTAGCCATTCTGGCAGGTGTGAAGTGATACCTCATTGTGGTTTAATTTGCATCGCTGATGATTAGTGACATTGGGAATTTTTTCATATGTCTATTGGCCATCTGTATGTCCTCTTTGGAGAAGTATCTATTTAGGTTCTTTCTCCTTTTTAAATTGAATTGTCTTTTTGGTGTTGAGTTGTATAAGTTTTTCTGTCTTTTGGAAATTAATCCCTTATCAGATGTATCAATGGCAAATATGTTCTCCCATACAGTGGGTTCCAATTTCATTTTGCTGATGGTTTCTTTTGCTGTGGAGAAGATTTTTAGTTCAATATTATTCCATTTGTGTATTTTTTCCTTTGTTTCCCTTGCTGTACGAGATATATTGGCAAAAATATTGCTACGAGTGAAGTCTGAGATTTTACTGCCTATGTTTTCTTCTAGGATTTTTATGGTTTCATGATTTATGTTTAAGTCTTTTATCCACTTTGAGTTTTTTTTCCTTGTCTTCAAATAATTTTCAATGATCTTGAGACTGCTTCTTGTGGGTAGAAATCTGTCTGCTATTATGAAGTGTTTGGTATCGGTAGAATTTACTTTCTATTGAACTTTGAGAAGCAAAATGCCATAATAACCTAAATCTTTGCCAAAATACTTGGGAGCACAGGAAGTGAGAGAAGCCTCCATGTTAGAGCTGTAAACCTGTGACTCCATCCTCTGAATTCTTTTGTTGATTAGATGTTGGTAATTTGGTGAACTCACTCTTTCTGAACCCTTCAGAATTTCCAGTGGAACTATTTTCTGTTTTCCTTTCTTCAACAGAGAGTTCTAGTCCAGAGCTAAATCCTTTGAAAAGGCTCCTGTGGCATTTGGAGATGCAGGATTTTAAACCTACAAAGCTATTGTGGCTCTTGAATGTCTGATTAAACTGCCAGATTCACAGAGACACTGCAGGCCTGAAAATTATCAATGGCTTTAATAATTTGCTGAAAATTTAAAATGAACTTATTTTAGTGCTTATTCATACATGGTTTTTAAATGTGTCATTTAATTAATTGATTGAGGTAAACTTATGCTTCACTGTTTCACTGTTGACTTGATGGATTATATACCTGCTTCCTTAAATCTAGATAATCTAATAGTCCAATTTATAACATAACCTTTTGCTCTGCCTGATTTCCTTTGACTATATTCCAAATTACAAAACTATGACTTCCTGATAAATGCCAGGGGCACTCCAAGATGAGGTAGCACTAATATTCAGTCAGCTAACTCTGGAAAGTGATATAATCCCAAACCAGTGAGAAAAACAAGCATGATGTATTCAGGAAAACAAGGATGATCGATTATTAACAGAGAAGATACTGGTCTAGGACATATCTATCCACTATAAACTGCTTTTAGTTATAGTTTTAATTTCAGACTATTGTTTGTGTTTACTTTAGGTCTTTGAGATTGCAAAATAGACATGCAGGCCTTCTTTGAGCTAGTCAGGTTATCATGTGGCTTCCCCTCATCTCCCCCACACACATGAAAAAAACCTTTTTGTAATTATGTATGGTTGTACAGTGATGGATATTAAACTTATTGTGATAATTTCACAGTATATACAAATATAAATTCACTAGAAGCCCAATGCACAATATCGTACACAGGGATGGGATGTCCCTCAGCCCAGCCTGCCCCCTCTCCAATCTGGGACCTCTCGAGGGATGTCCAACTGCCCATTTAGGTTCAATCCCAGTAGGATCGGGCCTAAATGGGCAGTGGACATTCCTCACACAATCCAGAACTGCTGGCTCCCAACTGCGCACCTGCCTGCCTTCCTGATTGCCCCTAACTGCTTCTGCCTGCCAGCCTGATCACCCCCTAATCATTTCTCTGCAAGCCTGATTGATACCTAACTGCTCCTCTGCCAGCCTAGAGCTCCCTTCCCTCCCCCCCCAACTGCTTTCCCCTGTAGGCCTGGGTTCTCCCAACTTCCCTCCTCTGCTGGCCCAGTCACCCTCAACTTCCCTCCCCTGCTGTCCTGATCCCCCAAACTGCCCTCCTTTGCAGGCCTGGTCCCTTCCAACTGCCCTCCCTTGCTGGCCATCTTGTGGTGGCCATCTTGTGTCCACATGAGGGAAGTCATCTTGTGTGTTGGAGTGATGGTCAATCTACATATTACTCTTTTATTAGATAGGATAGAGGCCTGGTGCATGGGTAGAGCCAGCTGGTTTGCCTTGAAGGGTGTCCCAGATCAGGGTGGGAGTTCCCTTGGGGCGTGAGGTGGCCTGGGTGAAGGGCCTGTGGTAGTTTCAGGCTGGCTACGCCCCCAGGTGACCCAAGCAGAGGCACTGGTATCTGGGATTTACTTATCTTCTACAATTGAAACTTTGTAGCCTGGAGGGGAGCCAAACCTTTTGCTGGCACAGCCATTAAAACTTTGTTGCCTTAAGCAGAGGCCTCGGCCATCCAGGGTGTGTGGAAAGCTTGGCTTCCTCTACTGCCAGGGGCAACCCAAGCCTCCCTCCTGCTCTCTCTGTGGCCATAGCCATCTTGGTTGTGTTAATTTGCATACTTGCTCTGATTGGCTGGTGGGCATGACTTGTGGGTGTAGCAGAGGTACAGTCAATTTGCATATTACTCTTTTATTAGCTAGGATTATATTGTATACTTGAAATTAATATATTATGTCAATTATAACTCAATAAACATGATTATATAAAATATTTTCCTAAAACAAAACAAAATAAAACCAAAAATCAAAACAAACAGTGGAACTGATGACAGGAGGGTAATGAAACTGTCTTTTATCTAAATAGATGGATTTGTAGGGACAAAGTTAAGAGCTGACAGGCTGAATTTTCTTATTGTGGGAAATACTTAAACAATGACCTTCATCTAGGTAGAAGAGAGAGGAAGAAATATATGGATGGCTTTCAGTTTTTACAAACATTGACAGAATAGTCAAAATAGAATATGATAGAGCTGATGAACTCAGAGCCATAATATGTTTTTTTTCAGGCTAACATTCTATTTCTAAAATGGACAGACGCTGTTTATTTTTGCAAGTAGTTGACTAAGCTAATGTGTCAGCTTCTTCTTTGATGTTTCAGCGTTAAGAAAGTTGCATTAATGGAGGGCAATTATGGTAATTTGAATTAGGAATGGAATTATGGTAATTGAAAACTTCTGCGGTGACAGGTATTTGTGAGACCCCGGTGTTCTGATGCAGTTCAGAATTGCTATTAAGCCCATGGTAATTAGCATTTCCCCCCTGAAATGGCTGAAAGAATAAGGGAACATAAAACAAAATTTGACAGTGTGAGAAGGAAACTGGCAACTACATCAAAACCTGCAGTCAACACAAAGAAACACACACACTGATAGTCTTGGGCTTTTTAAAAATAGAGAATCAGAAGAAAACCTCAGCTTTGTATGGGGCACTGGGGAGGTTCAGCATTTATGTTGTGGGCCTGCAGTAAAAAGCCTTTTGCAACAGAAAGATGAAGCACCGAAAGCCATTCTTGTTTTCTGACTTCCTTTCCAAGTCTAATTGTTGTGGAGAATGCGTAGGCCCCCATATCCAATGCCTTAGAGAGCTACAGCTAATTTGATAAACCACTCAGTGTTCATGTAGTTTTTCAACAAATGCTTATTGACTACCTACTATGTGCCAGGTGCTATAGATATAACTAAGACAAGATTTCTCCCCTCACAGAGATTTTCCAGTTGAGTGTGAAATTGACATCTATTTGGCTCCATCTTAAAGGCAGGGTAGCGGTCTGTTAGATCCAGAGCTACACTGGCTCTCATCATCCTGGAAGTATTGAAAATGCTATTTTAGCTCTTAATCTTTTAGACTTTGCCTCTGTGTGGTAGTTTCTCCTGAGGGCTCTAAGGACCCTATATAACAAGAGAGGAATATGCTAATTATCTGTTTTGCCTTGAGGCATAACGACCAACCACGTAATGACCACATCACGGATCTGCGTGAGGGTGGGGCAGGGAACTATAAGCGGGCAGTGAAAAGCTACAGGAGGGGGCAGGGCAGCAAGCAATGGGGGGGTGGGAGGGGGAGAGGGGTAGTGCAGGAGGGTGTGGCAATGGGTGGAGAGCTCCATGAGGGTGGGGCAGTGAGCTACAAGAAGTGGGGGGGGGGGCTACCAGGGCTACCAGTGGCAGTGGGTGGGTAGCTAGCTGAGGCAAGTGGTAGCAAACTACTTGGGCATAGATTCATGTGCAGGGCTACTAGTAGTACAATAATAGAGTGCTTATGAAGTAAGATTTGCTTGACTATTAAAACCGGATACCTGACTGAAAGTATAGAAGTATGCTTTACTAATCTCACATATAAGTAGGAAATTTCAGAGATAGATTAGCAGGTCAATGTATCACCAACAGTTCAGACTTGTACTCTTTCTGATCCATCATTGTCTCTATGTTGGCAGTGTCTTTCTTATGGTAATAACATGGCTACTAAAGCGGTAAACTAATGTTTTTACACAATAAAGCTCCAAGCAAGAAAAAAAGGGGCAGGAACTAGAATAGTTTTATCTTTAAGGTGAGAAATCATTCCTAGCAGAGAATTGTTTTCCTCCCAGAAACCACTAGGAGACTGCCCCTATGTCTCATTGGTGAAAACTGGGTCACATGCCTACTCTTAGAACTTCCCCTGGCAAATGGGAAGTGTTGGCGTGACTGGCCTAAAGATCATCACTCATTGCCTGTGGCTGCTTACGTTCATTCCATCGAAATCAGGTTTCTGGTAGAAGGAAGGGGGAACTGGCTTTGGTTGCACAGGCTTCGGTGTGAAGTCACAGGTAATGGAAAAGCTTGGAGGCACTTTCCCTGAACGTGCACATTTCTAATTTTTTCCTCTGGGTCAAATAATCTTTCAGATATCTTTCTATAAAAATGTAAATGTTTCTGAGTATGGCAGCACATCAGGTCCCTAATACCTGTCTGTTGAGTAAACATTAATAGGAGAGAGTGGGATGCCATGTAACACATTCCAGATGAGGTTAATACTGAGAGAAAGGAAAATCATTTAGAAACTTGAGATTGAGAATGCTGAGAATACATCTTTCCTAGATAATAATTTTATAAGTCTATGCAAAATTTGATTACTTTGTCCAAAAGAGGCCATGTTTCTTGTGTTATCTGTAGAGCACTCTATTCTGTGGGCAATTAATCCCTGCAACATTCAGGTGAAGTAAGACTGTCTTGACAAATGAAGGAGATAAGACATAGAGAGGTTACATAACACGGCGGATTTGCACACGCCAGGCTGGATAGCAAAGTCCATTGCACCACATCATTTCTTCTCAGAGTCCAGCACAGGAGAGTCACTAGAATCTGAGGATGTGATTTACTAGGCGTTTCTATCTCTGCTGAATTTCCTGTTATTAAACGCTAATTTCTGTATAACATACCTTTTTAGTCCCGCAAGATTGCAAATACATTGGGAGAAAAGGTTTAAGAATTTACTATCAAATATCTGAGATTACACTGGATTCTTTTGCTAAGATATAGGTAATTACACTCAGACTCTGGGTAATGCCATCATCACCGTCCTTCAGTGATTTATTTTATATGAACCATGGGAAGGAGATTGTATACCGAACAGAATTGTTTTGATATGGAAAGAGGAAAGAAATAGCAATCTGTAACTCCAGTAGGAAGTGGTGTTTTGTAAACACGTCCAAATGATTGATGTTATTGGTTTAATGGGAGGAAATGATGGAAAATAGGGTGAAATCCCAATTTGCTCAAATGAGAGCTGTGTCCTATTAAATTGGCAAGTACAAGTCCATCTCTTTCCCTGACCCTCCTAAGCAATATCTGTTTGTGATATGCATTGTATAGACTTCAGTTTAGCAGAGGGTAATTGACCACGTCAACTTCTCACAGTCAGTGTTTGCTGCTACTAGTTTACTCGATGTCCTCTGCAAGGAGTCGGAGACAGTTTGTTACTGGAGTTCCTCCTCGAGGAAACAAATGTTTTCTTGCTGCCGAACATTAACTCATGTTACAGATGTGATTGAAACGAAGGAGTTGTCTATGTCAGAGAGGAGGAAACTGGCTCTACTGATGACCTGATTTCTGCATCCTAACAACTTGTGCCAGACACAGGCATTCCCCTGTGTTTGACAGTCCCTGGCAATAAAAGAACTATAGGCAAAAGGGGAATTTATCTATGCAGTTACTGTTTCTGCTGAGTTTTCATTCCATTTAACAAGCACACATACAAAAAGGTAAACCTTCCCTCGGTAATTCAAAAAGGCTACTGATTTTTTTTTGAAGTCCTTATAAGTAGAAAGCAGATGAAACAGTTCATGGCACTGGGAGGAAAGTCCCATTTGGGAGTATAAAAGAACAATTTGACAATGATCTCCAGAGTTCTAAGGTCTGACGAAGAGAAATGACAACATTTTATTATAAAACACTTTTAATTGAAGTAATTAGGAGCAAGGATGCTAGTGTAGGCTGAAAGGCTGTCAGAAAGAAAACAGAATTCTGGTCAAGTGTGCTGCGCTCAGAGGCTCCTGATGAAGTTGTGTGATAATAATAACATAATACTTCTGAGGCATTTTCAGCCTTTACCAGAAATTATTTTTCTCTGCCTCGTTCTTCTTTTAGATGAAATAATAATGTTTAGCACTTAGCTGGCATCTCTCATTTCGATGGGTCCCCTGGTTCTTAAACAATTTTTCTCTCTCCACATGTGTGAATATATGTCTACACAGAGACATTTCAGCAATTGCCAAAAATTTCAGCAATCCCACTGGGTAACACGTTGCAGCTGTTCAGTATTATCCAGCAAAGCTACACAGCTTGAGGGTATAGGAAAGGAAAAAGAAGAAAGAAAAGAAAAAGAAAGACAAAAACCCTAAGGTTCAAACTCAATGTCAATAGTCTAGGAAGAATCTGGAAGGCAGAAATGTGTAAATACACAAAAGGGTTTGCTCAGCATCTACCTATTCCTGCTTCTAATACCATTGAGCCATGAATGATCTGGGTACCAGGAGGGGATTGTGAAGTTGGTTTAAAAGTATCTTTGAAATATGGTGTTCTCAGTGGCAGGGTTTCCTGTTGCTGTACAGGGACATTCGTTCAGCACTGGCGCAGAGCAATGTATGCCACTCCACTGAATGAGCAATAGACTTCCTGTAGCATGCTGCGTTTTCCTTAGAGGTCTCACTCAAGGACTGGCCATGCCTGCTATTTAGGTTGTAGGAGCTGATAAGTAACTTTGATTAGCCATTCAGATTTCATTGGAAAAGAAATAAAATCATTTAATTGCTTTAAAAAGACATGCACATTCACAGAACTGAGGTAATTGGAGTTGGAAAAGTGACAACTGATTTTTCCCAGTAAACAGAGCATGCCTGGCACACAGTAGGCACCATCTATGAAATGAATGAATGGAAGCTTTGAATTACTGATGATAGTATTTGTATGGTAATAAGCACTTTTTGATGCACTTTCATAGATACCAATTTTTAAAAATCTCATGGATACTGTATTGGACTTAATTTGATATGGTGAATGTCAGAAGGATTTCATGTAGGAAGTTCATCATAATAAGATCACTTCCATTTCTATTTGTCAAGCTATTACCAACTCTCAAAATGGATTAAACTTCCAAGGCCTGCCTTGCTCATACCCTATTGTATGGGTAAATGCCTGGTCCAGAGACCTTATTGCCTGTTAAACCTTATTTTAAACTATTTTATCCCTCCCTCCCCTTCAAATCAGCTTCCTGGGCTTACATGGTCCTCAGAAGCAGCTATACTATCCAAGGGCAGCCATTGCATAAACTGGTCAGTGATGTGTGACCTATTTCCAAAAAGGAGTTGAATTAGGTGGGTTTTCTCTTAAGAATTTAGAATTAGAAATGCAGAAAAAATTTCCAGCTCCTAAGGCAGCTAAAATGAAATGGGTTCATGAGTTAAGAGTTGGATGTCACAAACTGAAGCCATGTGATGGCTTTGACAGAGTCCAAGGAGAACGCTGCTTGGTGGTAAAGGGAAAGGAATCCGAGACAACATGCATTGCTGATGAGATCATAAGGACCCTGAAAAAGTGACAGAGAATTATTGTGACAACTTCCTCATCCATCTGTGTGCATTGTCATTACGCACCGTTCCTTTCATAATGTGACTTAAGTGGACTCTTGTTTCTTACCATCAAAAGAGTTGGAAGAGATGTTGGCAGGATACATATTTGATGATGAAAATTGAGTGACCCATAGGAAAGATGATGATGAGCTTGAACTTCTTTTCCTGGGTGTTATAGTAATTGATGTCATGGCTTTAGGAGGAATGAGCAAGTAATTGTCTTGAAAACCAGCACCCATTTTCTGCACGATGTGGGTCCCTTTTCCTTATGCATTATAGTGTTCAGCATATGGTTTGAAGCAGATTCCTTGCCCTCCAAGAGCTTACATTGCAAGTCAGATAGCTACTTGTTAAGGCCTAACCTTAGGATTCTTTGACCAGGATCTTCACTGGCTCTTTCAGTCTTTGTGTGTCTGATTTACCAGACCAGGTGCTGCATTTGGGAAAATTAGGGACTAGGCATGATTTTCTTTGATTTCTGAGAAGCTCGGTTTTATGCCAAAGGCTCCTGAACTATCATTTGGGAGATAAAGGAAAAAAAGAAGGGTATGCTGGGGAGTTAACTCAGTTAGCTGGCTTCATCTTTCCTCTCCCATTCTTTCTAATGCTCCATAGCCTTAAAATTACTTGGGAAAATAGTAAAGAGTTGTCAGTAACTCACTGAATCATGTCTGCAAAGAGTGAGGAATAGTTTTCGTCTACCCTACAGAAGTGTTATGAGGTTCAAATGTTAGAACACATTCACTAAAATGTACTGAACTCTCAAATATGGACATACCAGATTATTCTACATGGCAAAATATTTCACCTTTCCTGTCCATCTGTGCACCATGTGTTAGTGTTCTTGAAGTTTTTACCTTTGACCTATGGTCTTCTTGGGGGGACTCATCATCTCTGCCCATGGAGGGTAATGCCACCCATGCTGGTTAACTCTAAAACCTTTACCTTCAACATATTTTTTATCAGTTCCAGACACCAGTGTCAAACTCTGTCAAACATTACTCTCTAAATATTTTATGGGAACCTCAAGAGCATGCCAAAGTATGTGCAATGGCTTAGAGGTAAAAGAAAAAAATGGATTGTAAGTTCAATCTGGGAACCCCTAAGTAATGCAGGACAGAGAGAAAAAGCAAGGGAGGAGAAAATGGGCTAAGGAGTTTGTTTCTATGGTGGCTTCTTCTCTGTCAACCAAACTAAGCTGGAACTATGTCCCCCAGGATTCTTTGTCGGCTGTGATTCTGGGTAAATCAGAGTTAATCACAGAGAAATTTGATGGAGATTTGGGAGGTGGGAGTGTAGCAATAGCCAGATGTCAGTGTAGGGCCAGATGCTGTTGCATGATCTTCCAGCTTACCTGGTTGGTGTGGAGCAGAAGTCAGGTTATCTGTGCATCCCCACCCTTCTTTAGATTCTCTGAACCCTATTCTGGACCCTGTGGTGAAGGACACCCAATATCCTGCCTGTCACTCACACCATCAGGAATAGAGGTGGTAGGAAAATGAAGGTTCTTTTTTGTCCACGCCAGGTTCATTTTATTCTCTCAGCTTCTAGGTGTTTTTTTGCTCTCCCACCCTTTCTTCTGTATTACTGGTTTTACTGTCTTCAGGTACAGCAACAATTGCTTAGGTTTTGATCTCTACTATCACACAATTGCTTAGGTTTTGATTTCTGCAATCAATTCCTTATCCTGTATGATTTACTGTAGTTCTACTCTTCTGACTGAATCCTAAGTGGTAAAGCTTTCTTTTATTTTTTTGGTTTAATTGATTCATTGATTAGCTATGACATTGAAATTTTGCTCCACACAGAAATTTTAGACAGGATTAACAGACTGACCAGTTTTAACAAATCTGTAGCAGTGATTTCTTTGCTGAAAATATTTTATTTTAAGAACTATTTTCCTGTAGTCGGATATTCTATTCAAGAAACTATTATGAAATGTAATTTTAACTGAGTTATGTTTCACATGATACTGTTTGTATTTTAATTGTTTTATTAAAGAAGATGATTTTTCACTGTGAGCCAAACTCAAAACAGCTAGAGCATCATATGTTGACATTTGGAAGGAAGTAATTTTGGATATTTGAGTCTAATGTGCACATTACTCTGCAAATCATGGTATGCATTACCTACTCTAAAAACAGGTGTTTTAAAAAAATGTAAGTAGAAATTTATGATGTTAAACATATCTTTTTGTTTATTTATAAGGAATTTCAAACCTAAATGTTGTTTAAAACTTTTTAAAATGTAGCTGTCAACTCACCTTAAAGATTACTTTGAGAGAAGAAAAAGTGAAAGCTAGTTAAAGACAATGCTATCCTGAATTACACATCTAAAAAAGAAAAAATATTCAGCTCCAATGCCTGGTGGCAACTGTTAGGCTGGTAGATGACCCAACATTTATGTACCTGAGGTTTAAAAATTTTTTAAAAATTAAGTTTAATTTATAACATACAAATAATCTATTGTTCTGTTTACTTCAACAGTTGAGACTTAGCAAACCTAATAGGAACAAGTTATGATAGCACTGTGCACACCAGAATGAGCTGGATTTAATATGTGGGGCCATGGGAAGTCACTGTACCAGCAGGTTCTTCCTCCCTGCCCAGCTTTATTGTGACATATAATACGTATAAGTTTAAGATGCACAACTTGATGATTTGATACAATTCATGGTACAAAATGATTATCACAATAAGGTTAGTTAACACTCCATTATCTACATGATTACCTTTTATGTGTGTGTGTGTGTGTGTATGTGTGTGAGTGTGTGTGTGTGCGTGTGTGTGTAATGAGAACAATGAAGTCTACACACTTACCAACACTGTATATTCCTGAGCAGGGAAGTGAGAGGCCTATTTCAGGGTGATTAATCCTGTGGAGATAAAAAGATGGGTCAGAAATGATGCATGAGCACAAGAGTACTTAAATATTTTTTTAAATATGTTTTTCTGTTGCAAAATACATTCTCATTAGAGGAAATTTGAAAAATTCAGGTAAGTAAAAGAAGAAACTAAAGCACTGTAATTTGGCATCATTGAATGCTTAATAGCATTTTGGCCTATCTTCTTCTAATTTTTTTCTTGCTATGGTTATATAGTAATAATCATGATGTATATATGATTATTTTCTGATGTTTTTTATTTAATGTTGTTGAATACCTTTAAAATGTATGAGATTCATATCAAAACATTTAATCTTGCTTAAGTTCATTAATATAATTTGTATATATTTTTACCTTTATTTTTTTGTAAACTTATTTAGGTGTAACTTTGTACAATAAATTTCTACTACATCACGTAGAGAATTTAAGGGATATGACAGACATAAATATATATATGAAACTACCATCACAATCAAGATATTGAATATTTCCACACCTCAAAAGGTTTTATCATGTCCCCTTATAATAATCACTCCCTAGGCAATCAATGATCTATTTTCTACCATTGTGTGCATTTTCTATGAAAGACATTCTACAGAATATACTCCTTTTTTTCCTGGCTGGCTTCTTTTATTCAGCCTATTGCATTTGAGATCCATCCATGTTGTTACATGTGCCAGTAGTTTCTATTCATCGAGTGGTATGCTGTTGTGTAGCCTGTAATTTTCTCCATAAACTGTGCAGAGAACAACAAATCCACACTGGGATGCAGATGCCAGACACCTCATATACCTTTGATTCATAGTGCCTGTAAATTAAATTCATGCCTCAACATAATTATATATTTTCATAAATCACAGAATTTGAGGTCACTTATAAACAATAAAAAAGGCACTGGATATCCTTAACATTAAATTCATTCATTGATTCATTTGAAATATGTAAATTAGCTAGGCGCTTTTATTTTATTTATTTATATATTTACTTATTTTTTTAACAATAAGAAATGAAAAAATTTCATTTCATTTTAGTTCAGGGTCAGTCATATGAATGCCTTTCTTTTCCTTGTTTATGATCCTTTTAGAAGAACAAGATATGGCATGAGAGACCACAATGTGGAATTCAGATCCAATTTATACATGGGTAAGATCTTGAACATTTTTAGTGTTGGAAATCTTCTGATAGTGATGTCAGGTTCTTTATCTAACAATCGTCTTTGATATCTACTTAGGGCTGGGTTTGCCAGTGAAAATTGCTGGTCATAGCTCTTCAGCCTTCAAGCGTGCTCATGTTAACCTGTGTAAATGGTAATAACCTTACTGCTTTATTGTTACATGTTCTGTAATGAGATTGACATTATGAAACCTATTGCCAATAATTATTGAGTAATGGATATGAAGGCAATACACAGAGTGGTCCTTTGTTTTTCTCTGTGGAAGGATCTCTTTTTTTTATTGATTAAGGTATTACATATGTGTCCTTATCCCCCATTGCCCGCCCGCCACCCCTTGCTTATGCCCTCACCTCCCTGGTGTCTGTGTCCATTGGTTATGCTTATATGCATGCATACAAGTCCTTTGGTTGCTCTCTCCCCCTTATCCTCACCCATCCCTACCTTCCCTCTGAGGTTTGGCAGTCTAATTGATGCTTTCTGTCTCTGAATCTGTTTTTGTTCACTAGTTTATGTTGTTCATTATATTCCACAAATGAGTGAGATCATGTGATATTTATCTTTCTCTGACTGGCTTATTTCACTTTTGCTAGGCACTTTTAGATATTTGAGATATATCAGTAAACTAAACAAAGAACTTTTTTCTTGTTGAGGTCATATTGATATGGGAGAAGACAGGAGATTATATTTTAATAAATAGTAAATATAAACATGTAAATTATTCAGTCTGTTAGAAGTTGATAGGTTTTACATAAAAATGAAAAAATAGAACTGGATAAGACAGATTTGGAGTGCCAGGAGCGTGTTTAAGGATAGAGGTTAGTTGTAAGATTAAGTAGAAAGATTAGAGCAAACCTCAGTGAGAACTGAGTTTTCAAGTCTGACAATGTTAAGGTGTCAAGAATCTATTTATTACAACATTTTTTGTGGAAATATTTTTAAACATTATATAATTCTAGAATATTTAATTGGGTGGTTATATCATAATTATCTTAATCAGAGCTATGATTGAACATTTAGATTAGTTCTAATTTTCACTGTTATATACAATATCACTATGAAGGTTTTTTGAATAAAACTTTTGAATGGTGTGTTGTTTACTTTGGATAGATTTTTAAATACATTTATTACAATAAAACACATAAGCTTCCTTTCCTTATACTTCTTGAGATATAATGATGTGGAGTTATCATTGTATTTCTAAGGTTAAGTCCTTATATATGATAAATTATTACTTCCTAAAACATTGTTAGATTCAATTTATTATGTTTTATTTAAAATTTTACATCTATTTAAAAAATGACCTGTAATTTACTTTCTACTCTTTTTTTTTTTTTTACCATAGTTGTTAAGGCAACTCTGTAATAATGAAACAAATAGGCAGTTTCCCTTCTGTTTTTCTATTCCTAGAAATAGTTTTGGGTGGAGAGCTTTGTTCCTTTGAAAGTATGAGAAAACTTATCTATATATCCTCTCTTCTTAATCCTTATGGTGGAGAAGATTCCTTTCAGATTGTTTATATCATTTTAACTTTTCTTTCACATATTTGGTTACGATTGTTTCTGTTATTTTTCTAGTTACTTCAGCTGAATGCTTGATGAAAACATTGGACCTCCTGATCCTATTCCTGAGATCAGGGCAAATGATCATCACTAGGCAAGAACTTCACTCATTTAATTACTTTACTGTTCCCATCATCTACCATCTCCAATTTCTCTTGTTGCTCTAACATCCACTGCTATTTAATTAAATATATGACCTTTCTTTCATTAGTCATATAGTTATTAATTTGTATCTTTGAAAAGTATATGGTGTCTTTTATGCTTTTAAATTTTATATAGATAATTTCTGGCCAAGATGGAGTAACATCCTTAAGCAACTAAAACCAGACAAATATTTTAGCCAATGGTTTTCAAGATATTGTATATCAGACAATGACAAAGTGATCCCTGAGAAATGGGAAACAAATGAGGTCTCCTATCACACCCTTACATTTCCAGGTCATGATGCAGGGGTAGAGAAACCAGGTGGCTCCTGGAAGACTCTCTGAATTGAAGAGATGAACTGAGAATCTGGAGAGACCAAGGTGGCTTGAGTTTGCATGGCAGAGTCCTAGAGGGGAGCAAACTGCACAGAAATAGGTCCCTGGGTGTCTGCAGAGGTTACCCCTTGACAATTCAGCAGAGTCCCCATCAGTGAGGCCAGGGAAAGAACCATCAGAAAAATTTAGAGGAAACGGTACCTTGCACTAATACAGGGCCAAGAACTGTGTCTATTCCCACTATCCAGTCGAGAAAACCTTGTAGTTCACAGGACATTGGGTAGAGTACTCAAGGGTTGGCCTCAGTAGTGGGCAATAATTAGCCCTTGAATAATCTCTGCCAAAGTCCTGATGAATACATCTTAAAAGCAAGGCCTGAAATAATTAAAGTGTTTATAAATAACTGCATTTCAGAACAAAACTCAACAACAATTGGGGGAATACAAACACATCCAGTACACAATAAGATGCTGTGTACTGGGTGTGTACTGATATTCAACAAAATTAGCAGGCATCCAAAGAAGCAGGGCAACATGACCATAATCCATTAATTGAAACTGAACAAGACCAATGCAGGTGTTAAAATTTTCTGACAAGGATATCAAAGCAATTATTAAAACTATATCATATATTCAAAAAGTTAAGTACAAGCAGATACTATGTAAAAAAAAAGTTAAGTACAAGCAGATACTATGTAAAAAAAAAGTCTAAATCAAGTTTTAGGGATTAAAACTAAGATATGTAAGATGATGCCCTGGCTGGGGTGGCTCAGTTGGCTGGGCATTGCACTGAAAGGTTGCTTGTTTGATTCCTGGTCAGGGGACATGCTTGGGTTGCAGGCCGGATCCCCAGGAGGCAGCCTATTGATGCCCTCTCACCCCCCTCCCTTCTCTAAAAATCAATAACCATATTTAAAAAAAAATGTGTGAGGTGAAAAATTCACTGAGTGGGATTAGCAGCAGATGAGATATTACAGAGGAAAATATTAATGAATTTGAAGGCAAAGCTATAGAAATTCTTCAAAAAGAAAACAGAGAGAAAAAAGAATTAAAAAATATTATCAGCTGTGAGACAACTTCAAGGATCCTAATGTACATGTAAACTGGAGTCTCTAAAGGGGGAATGGGAGGAATATTTGTGGAAATAATGGCTGAAAAGTTTTCAAATTAAATCCAGATTATAAACCCACAGATCTAAGAAGTGCAAAGAATGTCAAGAAAGAACGAGGGAGCAAATCACAGTCAAATTGCTCAAAACCAATGTTTAAATAGGAAATATTGAGAGCAGCCAGAAAAAAAATCTCACATATATACAGAGAAACAAAGATAAAAATGACAACAGATTCTCTTTGGAAATAGTGTAACATCTTTAAGGTACTAAAAATAAAATAATGTTTAAAAACCAAGATGTAAAGATAAAAGCTGAAAAAATTGATCATCAGCCAATTTACACTAAGTGAAATGTTAAAGCAAGTTCTTTAGGACAAAAGAAAATGATTCCAATGGAAATACGGATATCCATAAAGAAATAAAGAGCACTAAAAATGGTAACAGGGGTAAATATATGAATTTTTCTTTTTATTTAAATGTCTTTCAACCATCTCTACTTATCTATTCCTATAGTATGAATTCTTAGATCATCTCCAACACTTTCCTAGCACTCAGGCAACTGTGATAAACCTCCTTGTATTCTCTTGTATGTCTGTGCAGAAGTCCCTAGGATATATCCTTGGAAAATAGAAATTAGAAGAAACTTCTAAATGATAAAAGCTCTTTACCCAGAACTGAGACATTTAACAGAGAAACTTTGGATACATTCTTCTAAACATTGAGAAAAAGACAAGAATGACCACTTTGACTGCTTCTATCCCACAGAGTGCTATAGGTTCTGGATGCTGAGAAAAAGGATATAAGACTTTTTATTGAATAGGCAGATAAAATAATTACTTCATAGGAAACCCAACAGAATTCAGTAAGATTGCTGGATGTAAAAATTATTATTTCTCTCTACCAGTAAAGAACAATTAAAAATGTAATAGATATCATTTTTAATAGAACGAAAACTATAAAGCACTTAGTAAATCATGTAATAACTTGTTCATGATACTCTAGTAGAGAAATATAAAAATTTTCTATTAAGGAACATAAAATAATAAATGGAAAGATACATTATACTCATAGTTGGAACAAGTAATTTTAAAGATTTAAGTTTTCCTTCATGTTATTACTCTATGAATTCAATGCTAAAATAATATTGAAAAAGAAGAACAGATATGCAGGGTTGCCTTACTAGATATTATAACATAATACAAAGCTACAGTGAAAGCAACAGTATGGTACTGGCATGGAGCCTAACCAATTGGTAAATGCTAGAGTATAAGAGCAGAAAGGAGACAATTTAGAATAAATTCTTCAAACAAATGAAAAACCTAACAGAAGAAAATGCTGGAGCATATCTTTGTATCATTGAGATGTGGAAGGATTTGTGAGATGAGACCAAATAAATAAAACCACTAGGGAGTAATATTAGCGGATTTTTCTACATCTAACTAAAGGATTTCTGTCCATTTAAGAACACTACAAGGTTAATAATTTGGTACTGGCTGGGGAAAATATTTATAAACTAATAAGAAAAGCTTAAGAAACTCAATTGAAAAATGGGCCAAGGATATGAATAATAAGTATATGAAAGATTCTCAACCTCATTACTAATTAGAAATATGTAAATTAATATGTGTTAAAACAGTATCACTGAACAAAAATGAAAAAGGTAGGTAATATTGATTGCTGGTGAACAAAAGTGAAACTAGAACCTTTCTGTACTCCTAATGAACATATAAATTGGAAATGCCATTTTTAAAAATCCTGCGACAAAAATAAGAATTTAGAGCTTTTTGTACATATTGCCTAATTGTTTTCCCAAAAGTGCAGTGTCTTATGATGTCTCTTTCTGTATCCATTGTTATATATATATATATATATATCCAAAGTTTACAAAAAGATCATAGTTAGTTTCACTTTAAACTTTAACAGCAAAGCTGAATATTTTACCATCTGTTTAATTTAATTGATTTCCTCTTTTCCAAGTTATCTAACTCTTTTACCCATTTATCTGTGGGGAATTTGGTGTTTTTTCCTTATTGATTCATATAAGCTTTAATAGAGAAAGTATTTTCATTTTGATATATTTGCATTAAAAATTTTCATCTGTTGTATCTATCGACTATACTCCAGTTATCAATGACCCCCCAGCTATCAGTTACACATTGGCTGCTGGTTGGTGACAGCTCTTCTGGGATTGAGCAGATCTCTGTTGCACATATGCTCATCCTTCTAGGATCCCAGTGCAGGGAGCAGCCCCACTCCGGGGCATGTCTTTTTTTTACGATGCAGGCTAAAAAACGAGAGACTGGGCGGAGATGAATACTGGCTCTTTTTGCTTCTGCTCTGAACTGGCATTTGGCACATGTGCTCATATATCATTAGCCAAAAGAAGGCGGAGAAATATTCTCCACCTACAGGGATGACTGGGAAATCACAGGATGCCGTGGTCTGAAATGGATAATCCTCTCACCAGGAATGAGTAATGAAGAATAGGGAACAAAAGTACAATCCACAGAAGAGTTTATTACAGTGACTAATTTCTTAAAAAGAATTCAGATCCTTCTATATTTACCTTGCATCAATGTAACAACGAAATAGGAGTGTCTTGGGAAGGATATTTGAGCAATAAGAATTATCCCTAAAAAAGTACCCAGTTATAACTTTTAGAGGTTTTAGCCTGCAGCTAAGTTGGGCTGTTTGACTGAAGCAGGGAATGTGGTGAGCCCGCTGGGTTGCCTGCTGGAGGCTGGGGAGGGTGGCTGGCTGGCTGCAGTGCTCCTGGCAGTTAATAGACTGGAAGGAAGGGGCTGGGGTTTCATGCCAAAAAGGGGTTTGAGAGACACTGGCATTCCTAGTCTTTCACGGGGGCATTGCTTTGGGAGAAACCAGACCAAAAAGTCAAGTCAGACACTTTTGGGTATAGGATTAAAAAAATAAAAAGGACAATTCAATAAAAACACAAAAATAAAATAAAAGGAGCACAAATAAAATAGAAGGAGTTTCTGTTTCCTGTCCCCAAACCTTTTCTGATTAATGAAGTTCCTTTGATGTGAGTGACCCTGAGCTCCTCCCGACACCCTGGCACCCACACTCCAACACTCCAAAAGTAGTGTTGCGTAAAATGAGCACAACTCTCAGCTCTAATCATGCCCTTCACATCCATCCTTGGTGTTTGGAGAGATTATTTCAGTGAGTATTTATGGAGCGCGTTGTTATGCCAGCTCTGTTCAGGGTGTGGGAGACAGAGATGAATAGACCCTGTCCCCAACGAGTGGATATGAACATAGATAATTTTCTCATAAGGGAGACTGATAAATACTACAAGAGAAGCCAGAAGAAGGACTTTAAAATTTGGCTAGGAGGGCGGTGGGTTAGATGAAGTCTCATAGAAAAGCTGTCTTAACTTGGATCTTGATGATGAGGAGAGGTTTGCAAGCAGAGACAGCTGAGGCATGAAGCTAAAAGGAAGAGAGAAAACAGAATGTGGCTCATGCAGACAAATCAGAGGGCATGGGAGAGAGTGTATAACGTGAGTCTGCGGAGGTAGCTTGCAGCCATGACAGTGGATTTTTATTTTTAAGCAGTGGGGAGCTACTGAACGTTTTTGTAAATGTACACATCGAGTAAAGCCCATAGCTCTCAGTTTAGAAAACAGCTTAGATGACCTGAAGACAAATGAGAGAAACATGAGTCTGAAAATTGGGAAACTGGTAGGAGGCTAATGCCACAGTCCAGAGAAAAATTAATACGAGTCCCAATGAAAGCAGTAGCCGTGAAAATAAAAAGGAAGGAGATGTACTCAAAGATGAAACTGACAGGGCTTGACAACAATTAGGATATGGGGAGTAAGGACAAAGGAGAGGGTGTAAGAGAAGGAGAGATCACAAGAAGAGCAGGCCTGGGTGAGAGGGAGGGGTGCTGGGGATGTTGATCTCTAATCTCAGAAGTCCTATTATAGGATGCCTGGGCTGGACCACAAAGCACTCCAGCAAGCAGCTTTCCAATCTCCTAGAGTATTTTTCCACCTGGTGGTTGCATTTCAAGGTGGACTAGAACTGTACTGCCATCATAGCCTTGATGCTAAACCTGTGGCATGGATGTCAACTCAGAGGCCCATAGCTGGGCCACTGGGTGTCCCTGGCTGCATCCAAAAGGCTGCCTGTCATCTGACCTATGCTATGATGAGTGTGCTGGGTTCTCTATGGAGTATTTAAAGGACTTACTGTTCTGGTTGGTCCTGGGCTTAGTACAAGGCTGGGATTGCAAAAGCTACCACCCCCACCCCTTTTTTTTTGACAACAGCTGCATCTCCTTTCATCGCCTCCTCAGCTTTTCCCAGGGTGGCTGTTGTATATGCAGAGAGAGAGAGCAAGCTCTGGAGATAGGTGATGTTGATGACTGCAGGGGACTAAACTGGCTTCTCTAGACCCTTGTTTGTGCTGTCAGAGAATGTTGTTAATTCACTCCTGTTCTAATTAAAATTAGAATTTGTGAGGTCTTTGGTTTTAAAAAAAATTTTTTTGGAAAGGAATACACATGAGTAGCTTGTAATGACGCTGACAGGCTGCTTTAGTTGTCACTGGCACAGGGTGATTTCTGACTTTCTTCCCTCTGGAATTTGATAATAAATTCAGAGTAATTTTAAAATTCAAATCAAGGACATAATTATATTGTCCTCAGTCTTTTTTGCCCCTTAAGGTTATTTTTTTTGGAAGTTTCCAAAAAGAGGGATGCTCCCTATTAGGTTTCATCTACAAATAGGGTGGATGTGCTGTCGTACTTCAGAACCCACCTTTGCCCGGAAGACATGTAGTGGAAGAAGAGGATCATGGGGGAAAAGTGAGAGAGGGTTTTGGGAAGTAGGTTAAAGGCTGTGAAGAAGAGTGAGAGACATGGAAAAATCTAGAGGCAGGCTCATTTTAAGCTTCAGGATTCTCCCATATGGGTCTCTTTCAAGTTCCTGGGAGGGCCCTAGCAATGTATTGAATATATATATATATGTATATATAATATATATAACATATAAATGCACAAATTTATATATCATATCATATGTATATAAATTTGTGCATATCATATATATATATATAAATTTGTGCATTTTCATTCTCAAAGCGGGCAGCCATACAATATAATCTATAGGCCTTACAGAACCTGGATCTCTTATTTAGGGCCCTAGAAAAAGAAGACGAAAAAAACAATCTTAATATGTTCTTGGTGCTCTTCTATGCTGTATGTTAGCTTTAGCTGGCTCCCTATCTTCCTATGATTCAAAATGTAGCTATTTTCAAAGCAGGAAAGTTTGGGGGGTAGGGTGGGTGAAGGGAAGGAGTGGGAGATAGATTTCAGCCAGGGGGTTTGGTTCTGTCATTTTCATACTTCCAGGTAAACAAATGATGGAAGCAATGACTCATAGTTATTGTGATACTCCTTTAATTATTTCAAGCCAGCAAAATGGTGCTAAGCCATTGACACTAGACCCTTTCTTTATGCTTGCTTTGTTTTGGATATCTCTGTGAGCTTTAAAATGAGTCACCACAACATGTAAAGCACTGTGAAAAGGAGAAAGAAAAAAGAGGATGAGAGTGTGAATGCAAAAATACACCAAGCTCCAACATATAAGAGATGAAAAGTGGGCAATAAGCCTAGTGCTTGTGGGCTTTTGGACTCTAGCTCAGTCACTCAAAATTGGCAGTGAAGTGTCATTTTCCAGAGGCATAATCCAAATGACCAAGTCTCCATAGCCTCTTCAGCATCGCCAATTCTCTTCTCTTTATTATTAATTCGTCATGTTATTTCCAAGCATTTCAGCACAATCATCTCTTTTGAAGCACATTTCCATTCGTGATGAGTTCCACCAAACCCCCAGTAGGTACACTGGCAGCTTTACTCAGCTTGGTCTTTCCATTGGAGACATGGAGGCCAGGCCAGATGAAGCTTGCCTTGGGTCTCACATTCAATCAATTTCCAGGACAAAGCTCAGCAGTGGCAGGCAGACTTGCTAGCCTTCTACTTGGCTACGGCAACATCCTGCTCCCACATTTTTTTTTCTATAGTGTGTGTGTGTGTGTGTGTGTGTGTGTGTGTGTGTGTGTGTTTAACCTACAAGTTATTTTTAAATAAAAGGACCAGGGAAAAACATGTTCTGCTCTTAGCTGACTTGAATCCCTGAAAAGACTCACCAGGGTAACTTACTGGTGATGAAATATAAGTGCCTTATTGCAAGATGAGATCAATAAGTAGTGTTCTCTAGACTTCCTGCTGAATTCCAGGGAGATTAAGCTTGTTGCCTTCTCTGAGGATTCTTCCCCATCAAGAAGCAAGCTGCCATGCTCCATCCAGGGCATGGGCAGCGTTATGCTGCTGGGACAGATGTGCTGCCCCCGTGGCTTTGACTTTTTACATCTCTCTTTTTCTGATCAGTACTGACACCACACCATTGGACAGGGCAGTAATGGGAATCTTGAAGCTCGATCTTTCTGGAGACATCTGCTCTTCTGCATTTGCTGCTCCATTTCATGTTGCTATAAGCACGCCATTCATTTGCATCCACAGGACCACGGATGATGCCTGTCCTTCATTTGGACCATGCATATGTAGTGAAATTCTCAGGACCCAATTAATTTAGATATGTTTGAAATTTCCTAGCTACAGCTGGCTGGGGGAAAGAGGATATCTAAGCTTATTTTCAGTGCAGAATATAAGCAAGTCTGTGCTGTGAGGCTTTATGAACATCTGCAAAATGGGCTCTTTATGTTTTTTAAAAAACGTGCACTGTAGTGGAACAGAAGTATAATATAACCCATTAGCATTAGTGTCAGTGTAACAGCCTCTGAATTGCATATTGTTGGGGAAATATTGATAGCAAAGTGTAAACAACTGCAAATGGGAAATGCAATAAAGCTCTCTTCAAAGGACCTGTAATTTACAATTAAATAGGCTACATCAAAATAATATGAAGTAGAGGCATGTATGTCCAAAGTAACAGGTAATTTGAATTAAGGCTTAAACTTTCCTATTGACCTAAGGGAGGGCAAAAACAAAACAAAAAGAAAGAAAGAGAAAAAGAAAGAAAGAAAATGCACTAGTGGCCAGTGTATGGCGATAAATGGTGCAAAGACTATTTGTTAATCATACTTAGAGTAAAATTTTCAGTGCACCCCAGTGTAGTTTAATCTTGTAGCAATAAGGTATTTCATGGGCACAAATGCATTTATTATACATCAAGGAAATATGCAACTGAAGGGGAGTTTTCTCACACTCAGGCAGCTATATTTTTGGATGAGAAATGACTGGTTTAGTCAAGTGAATTTGCACTCACTTTTATAGAATCCTTAGACTTCAGTTTCCTCATTTATACTGTAATGGTGCTGACCTAAATCAGTATTTTCCTTTTTTTTCTAAATAGTTTTGTTGATTTCAGAGAGGAAGGGAGAGAGAAAGAGATAGAAACATCAGTGATGAGAGAGAATCAATGATCAGCTACCTCCTGCATGCCCCACACTTGTGATAGAGCTCACAAACTGGGCATGTGCTCTGACTGGGAATCAAACCCGGGACACTTCCATCTGCAGGCCGATGCTCCATCCACTGAGCCAAGCCAGCCAGGGTTAAATCAGTATTTTCCATCTGTTTCTATCTTGTGTCATGTAAATAAGGTGATAATCGGTAAGACTTACTGGTCTGAGTCTTGGGAAAATTGTCACCTTCAGACTATTGTATGATTGTCTGGAAATAAAGTAATGGTATAATTTTTGTCATTCTGTGGCCAAATTGGCACTGATGGGGGTAGGGGAAAGCTCCTTTGAAATCTGCTACCTGTGGTTGGAAACATTTCCAGGTGTGGATTTGGAGTGGAGGCAGATGTGCAGTAAATACTATCACTGAACCCCCAGGGTTCTTATTTTTTGCTCTGTTGGGCACCAATTGTGGAAGAAAGAACTTCTGTGTTTCAGCCTTGATATCAAAAGAGCATGACATGGGCCCAGCTCTACAAGACAATTCAGAGAGAAATCATGACTGGCTCTTTAGTAGGATAAACACTGCTCTCTTTCTGAAGTTGTGGGGAGGCTGGTATGGGCATAAATATGCCTGAAGCTCAAACCCCCTTTCCACTTCGTATCTTAGTCTGTGGGTATATCCTGAGAAAATGATTTCTGGTGTGTCTCAGTTGAGAGTCTACCAGTCTGTGACATTGACAAACCTTCCCATGTTTCTGGATAACTGAGTGGGCAGTAGTTATATGGAGGAGAAAACTCCAACATCTGTTTTTATAGCACATGATGGCGGCCAGATCCCTACTTGTTGTACAATGTTCTAAGGCATGGTTACTAGCTGATTGTAACATTTGTGGGGCAGCTTGCTCCTCCTGAACCCTGAGGACACTGCCAGGCCTGTGACACCTCCTCGCCACTGTGACATCACAGGGCAACAAGGTCAGTGAGTGGAGGACAGATTTTCCCTTTCCTCTCTTGAAGCTATGCTCCATGAAAAGGGCACGGCCATGGGTTCTTAGGGCGTGCCATAGGAAGACATTCTCTAGGTAGCAAGTTGATACAGAGTCATTCAAGTTGCATATTCCAGTAAAAGTGGTCTGATTTTTGAAGGCCAAATTTGAGAGGCAGGATCTTTGGGAGATCCATATGTGGGACAGGTTCTCTTTAGTAACTATGCTTACCATGGGCCACTGCATAGATAAATAAGATCGACTATGGATTAGTTTCCTATATGTTAGGATAATGTCTCCATTTTCTTTCTCAGAGATCCTGTAGAATGAGAATGAGGCTGAGAGCCTTGAAGTTCCTAAATAATTCCATGGCTATGGTTGTTTCACTTGCCCTTTGGAGAGAATCAGTGGTGCCCTCCTCACCTTATAATGACTGCTGGGAGAAATATCAATAAGGGAATCTTTCTTTAAGAGATGGGTACTAAAGGGAAATGGAAATTAAGTAAAGGATATAATATGAGATGATCATATATAGAAATACCATCTTTGAGTTTTTCTTTACTGTTTCTCATAGTATAAGACTGTTTCCTGATCAAACTATCCTCCTTCAGAAGAAATAAAATTGTGATAAGAGAAAGGAGGAGACAAAGAAACAGCCATTGTTCTTTCGGTGACTTCCAAAATAGGCCTTCGAACTCCATATGAGAAACAGTAGTTTTGAAAATCAAAGCTTTCTATTTTCAAGAGCCAAGTTCTGTAAAAGCTAAGAAAACATCTTGAGATGCCAAAGGAAGACCCTGAAGGAAGTTTGGTCTATTGTTTATGCCAGAAAATAGATGTGAAAGTGAAAAAAAAACCCCAGTGTATTATACTCCAACTGAACATTAGAATCATCTGGGGGAGCTATTAAATGCCTTTTCCTAGGTCCCACCCCAGGCCAATTGAGTCAGAATTTCTCAGGGTGGTTACTGGGGATTTGTACTCTAAAACAAAGCAAAACAAAACCCCCACAAAAACTAAACTAAATTAAACAAAACAAAACTCCCTGGGTTTTTGTTGTGCAGCCAAGGTTGAAAACAAAATCCAAGACCATTCTGATCTGGGAGGGGATAGTGTATGCATGTGGAGGAGGTGTTTGGGATTGAGGTTAGGAGACAAGATTTGGGTAGCCCCATGGAGAGGATTCAGTTTCAGCTTGAAAAATGGTCCATTTACCGCGAATCTCAGGTAGTTGTGTTGGAGTTGAGATACCATCCACAGGCAAACGATGTTGCCATTTGAGTATGTGACTCTGACGAGTTACAGTCGCCTCAGTCCTCACTCCCTGATGGGAAGGGCCAGGGGGTGATATTCCACAGCCAGTACTTGTTAGGTCATCCTGAGTTGAACTGCAGAAGTGGCACTCACAGGTGCCCAGACATTGCTGAAGCTTATCCAAATGTCCCTGGCAAATTCCCATTTCCAATGGCCCTGAAACAGAAGGAAGATAACCTGGGAAAAACATGGTGAGGTTATGCAAAGGGCAGCACCTGAACTTAGAGGCAGATAGATGACATTGAAATTCACTTTTTTTTTTTAATCTGAAGAAAGGGTATCTCAACAAAATTAAATGAGCACTAGGTATATTTTAGAAAGAAGAATTCCTTGAGCCTAGCCTTTGACTTGCACTTCTTTCCACTTATTGGGTAATCCCATGATGATTTTGAAACAATGCTTGATGCACCCGGACATATGTTAGAACCTGGCCCTCCAGTTGGGTGGAGTTGAGTTGTTATTCTCAAAAGAACATTTAAAATGATAACTAGCACAGTTGAGTGTGAAAAGGAGAAATACAAATAAAGATGCTGGCAATGTTTCCATTTTCTGCTGTCAAATTTTAAAAGGCAGGACTGATGTTTTATTTTTAATGTAGTAAAATGGCTTTTAAGGGTAAGTTCAAAAGACTTTTGCGGATAACATTTAGGTTTTTGAAAAATTTATAGTGATAAAAGGTTCATAAAGATGATAATTGTCATGCTTGCATGACTTTAACCTTAATAGGGTGATAAAATATCAAGATGTGTATTTTATATAAAATACATCTAAAGCAAGACATAGAAAACCTCACTAGGGGAAAGTTGGGGTTTATGAAATCCTCCTCAGTGTCCGTGTGCAGCCATTAGCAATAGAAATGTTTTCAGCCTGAGCAGGAGGTTTAATTTTTATGAAGAGGGAACATTGGGAATGTCACAGGTGGCAGTGATGCTGAACAGGAAAACATAATTCTCTGTTCCTCGTGCCAAGCAGGCTGCCACCGAGATCAACAGCACTGTGCTTTCCAAAGCCCCGCTGGATCCGGTCCTTATTGGAGATCAAATTAGGCTATTATGAGAAATAGTCTAATTTAATGAGAATATGATTATTTTAATTGTGCCTGGTAACAACCATAATCCAAGTGACAGAGTGTATTAAGGAGCTGGCTAGCTTGGTGATCAGGCTGGGAATTCTCTGCTCCCACTCTCCCTGAATCTCAGCTTTCTCTACTCCAGGCCAGTCATTTCTCTAGGGCAGTCATTTCCAATGGACACCACAGAGTTTTGGCAGAAACAGTCCATGAACATGGTGCAGAATATATAATTTTCTTGAACTTTTCATTAAACTGGGGAGATGATGAGGTAGAGGTAGTAACTGCTGATGTGAGTGGCTAAACTTAATCAGAAAACTCCTATAAAATGAGTTTTTCAAGTTTTTTTTTCCCTTCATGAAATGAAAATACAGGATGCCCAGCTAAATTTGAATTTCAGATAAACAATAACAATTTTTTTTTTTTACGGTAAGTATGCCCCGTGCAATATTTGGGGTATTCTTAAATGAAAATATAGGGTACCCTGTGTTTTGTCTGGGACCCTAATTAGGTGGTCACCTATAAAGTGAGACTTGAGCAGGCCCCAAGGAAGGTCTCTATGTATAAAATATTATCTCCTCCCACTGGTGGCTTTTGGCTAGACCATTGCACAGCTGGACCATTTCTATATGCTAAGGCATAATATCCAGGATGTCTTTATTTAGATGCACATGTGCCAAACATTATCACATTATTTTATCTTAGCTCAGCAGGGACTCATATTGTGAGTCCCCTCTATTCTGTAGCCTCTGAAGGAACAAAGAGAGAGTCCCTTATGAACTGTAGGCTTAGCTCTGTCTACTCATTAACTAGTCCTGATGATGGGAGACAATATGTTTGACAGCTTAGAATGGTTAGCAGTGCGCTCTAAAATTATTTTTGTGGTCATGGTCCCAAATTTGGGGAGCCTTGGCTTCCTTGGAGCAGTTTTATGCCTCCAGAGCTGCAATCACTCACTGACCACACATTTGCTGAGTGCCTGGCACTGTGCCCAGTAGGATGGGTAAAAGGACTGACTAATAATGGTCCTAATGAATTTATAGTCAGGAGCACAATATAGCAGATATCTGGGCTATAATGTAGGGGCTATGATAGAAATGGGCTCTGGATATGATGAGGGTATGCCAAATGAACCCCCAAACCAGACTGGGTAATTAGGGAAGACTTTTGGAGAAAGCAATGTTTTAATGGAGTTCAAATGATAACTAGGGATTAGGAAAGGAGGAAGGTGGGGGGAAGGGCCTTCTTAGCAAGGCTTAGCAGCACATGCAGGAAACAAAAGGGAGAGAACATCACGTGTTCAGAGAATTACAAACAGTGGGTTATGCTGAGATCTAAGATGCCTATTTAGTTTGGGGTTCAAGGTGTTGAGAGGTACTCTGGGCTAGCAGACAGTCATGAAGATGTCTTTGTCATGCTGAGAATTCTTCACCCAACATTTCCATGTTAAAGGGACTGACTAGGCCTCTGCCTCAGTTTCTCCTTCAGCATTCATGGTAGTTTTCCTGGGAACTAGAGTGTTGTTCTAACTCTTTTGGTGGGAGTCATATCATTCTGCTTGTTTCTTTCTAGTCCCTCACTGGTCATGGTGGTAATGATATGTATGTATGTGCATGGAGGGAGGATTACAAATGAGCCGGGATCCTATTTCTTGAATTATTGATTTGGGTCCTGATAGCCACATAGTATTCAGAAACCCAACACCCGCCCTCAAATATATTTCAAGTGTTTTAGCTGCTTTACTGCTGACCCATGTTAATTAAATCACCAAATTGAACCGTCTTTGTTACTGGTGATGAATTTACTGATACATAAATTGATTACCCACTATTGAAACTAGAGATTGGACAGATTAACACTGTTTTTAAGGAGCAGCCTGCAACTAGATTCCTAGACCCAGTCCTTTGTAGTCCAAGTTTCCTATTTTCCTATGAAATCTTGACATCTCATCTGTCAATCAAATCTAGGGCATGTTATCATATCTCAACACCAGGTTTCTGGAGCAGCCAGGTGAGAAACAGTGAGGAGAGGAGGCATCCATCCAGGGAGGATATATCAAGTGGGAGAGGCTCAGTTTCTAGAGGCCATGCAGGACTCAGTGGGATGACCAAGGTTTTTGCAGGGCTTTCTTTGATTTTCTCTGTCTCTCTGATCTCCCTGTTAAGGTCCTTGCTGGTCTGCCTCTATTGGCATCACATCCAACTCTTAGCTTCTATTAATTGCCAGCTGATGGCTCTATTGTTTTTGACAATGTCCTGGGGCACAGCTTGCTCTATAGTCTGATCCAATTAAAATCAGGCCTTTTTGCCCAGATAGTCTTTGAGGCCTTTTCTAAGGCCTCAGTTTTCTCTTTCCCTGGTTCTCTTTGTTAAACCTCTGGTCTGTCTAGTGTTTTTCTGGTGACTGTCAAAGAGTTGCCAGGGTCCTGTCAATTGCTCTGTTGTTTTCACTAATTCCCCTAGACTTGAACTCACCTCTCTCCTTGCAAATAGTTAGTCCCCTGAGAGAGAGCAACAGAGCTCTCTGTTCTAACAGCTCCCGTGTCATAGAACTGGTGCCAGGGAAGTGGCCCTCTTCTCTCAGAGTGCAATCTTGTTCTACGAGTGGGCACTGGAGATGTGTGGTAGGACCTACTATTCTCAACTTGCCCTTCTGGTGTGGAATGTCCCCCTCATGCGAGAGTGAGGATGAGGGTGATCAAGGCCCAGTGTTCTTGGCTTGCCCTGCCTGTGGTGGAGATTCTGCCCTACTAGTGAAGGCTGATGGAGGAAGGGGCCTCAGACCTGTCTGCCACTCTTGGTTGTAGTAAAGATTCTGCAGTTCAGATCAGGGGAAAGGGAGGAGCCTGATACATGCTAACAGACTCCCCGCTTCCAGGGAAAAGCCAGCACCCTAGCCTGGGAGCTGGGGAAAAAAAAGAGTCTTGTCTTCTTAGCTGTACTTGTCTTCTTGGCTGTACCTCATCACACTGAGCTGCTCTTATTGAGATATATTAGATTTTCTTGAATAAATATTTTTCTATTTGCCCTTAGGACAATTTCCATAAACTTTATTTATTTATTTTAACAGACAACCAATTAAATATTTATTTATTTATTTATTTAAATCTTTATTATTCAGATTATTACAGTTGCCTCTCTTTTTTCCCTTCCATAGCTCCCCTCCACCAGTTCCCACCCCTCCCTCTACCTTTACCTCCACCCCCATTGATGAGTTCATAGGTGTATGATTTTTGTCCAGTCACTCCCTGTACACCTCTCTCCCCTTCTCCCCTTCTCCCCTGAGAATTATCAGTCCACTCCCTTTCTATGCTCTTAATTCTATTATATTCAACAGTTTATTCTGTTGATCAAATTTTTAATTCACTTAATTTTTAGATTCACTTGCTGATAGATATGTATTTGTTGTTGATAATTGTTTATCTTTTACCTTTTTCTTCTTCCTCTTCTAAAAGAGTACCTTTCAGCATTTCATATAATACTGGTTTGGAGTTGATGAACTCCTTTAGCTTTTTCTTATCTGTGAAGCTCTTTATCTGCCCTTCAATTATGAATGATAGCTTTGCTGGATAGAGTATTCTTGGTTGTAGGTTCTTGCTATTTATCACATTGAATATTTCTTGCCACTTCTGTCTTGCCTGCATTGTTTCTGTTGAGAAATCAGCTGACAGTCATATGGGTGCTCCCTTGTAGGTAATTAACTGTTTTTCTCTTGTTGCTTTTAATATTCTCTCTTTGTCTTTTGCTCTTGCTTGGTATTTTAATTATGATATGTCTTGATGTAGTCCTCTTTGGATTCCTTTTATATGGGGTTCTGTGTGCTTCTTGGACTTGTAAGTGTATTTCTTTTACCAGATGTGGGAAGTTTTCAGTCATTATTTCTTTAAGTAGGTTTTCAGTATCTTGCTCTCTCTCTTCTTCTGGCACCCCCACAATTCTGATGTTGGTATGCTTGAGGCTGTCCCAGAGGCTCCTTACATTATCTTCACATTTTTGGATTCTTTTTTCTTCTTGCTTTTCCAGTTGAGTGTTTTCTGATTCTTTATATTTAAAAGTTTTGACTTGATTCTTGCCGTTCTCTAGTCTGCTGTTAGGTCTCCGTATAATATTTTTTATTTCAGTCAGTATATGTTTAATTTCTATTTGGTCCTTTATCATCTCTAGTTGGTCCTTTTCCATCTCTAGTTGGATCTTTTGCATCTCTAGTTGGTCCTTTTTCATCTCCTCTTGGGTCTCGCTAACTTTATCCAACTTTTCTAGGATATTCTTGAAAAACCTTATAACCGTGGTGTTGAACTCTATATCCAGTCATTTGTTTTCCTCCATTTCTTTTGTTTGTGATCCCTTTTCTTGTCTCGGCATTTTCACTATGCTTGGAGAACTTCTGTGTTGGATTCAGCCTTATGATACCAGACTTGAAAAACAGCAAAAGCCTCTCTGTTGAGCTTGGGATGGGTGGAGTCTCAGGGCTTAAGGGACCGCCTTGCCTTCCAGTCAGCCCCGCCCTCCACGGCCCCTGAGTCTCATGTGACTGGGTAATCGCTGGAGAGGTCCCTGTGCACACGTGCTCTCTCGCAGTACCACTAGGCTGTTGCCCCTCTTGCTCCCCAGTGCTCCGGGTCCACACGAGTCTGAGTCCCCAGGATTTTGCCTGAAACTGGGGTTTAGTGGAGTTAGAAGTGGCACAGTTGGGAGGGTCTGTCTCCTGCCCACTCTCGAAAGCCAGCGGCACAATCAGCAGTTGGTCCTCTGTGCGCCACCAGACTTCTGATCTTTTTCGACTCCCCTAAATCTCCGTGCACTTCTCCCCCTTCACAGTCCAAACTCCCCCCGTATGAGTTTCAGCTGGATCTGGGGTTTAGTGTCATAGGATAAGGAGTTTAATGCCCTTGAGAGTCTCCATCTCCCTCCTGCCAGAGAAAGCCAGCTAGGTTTGCCATCACCCGCTCTCTCCACACACACCTCTCCGTACCTCAGCTTTTTACAGCTCCTCTGGGTCTTTGTGAGGCCCTCTCTTTCCTTCTAGTTGTAGAATTTCCACTCCACCAGCTTTCCTGTGGTTCTAGATGATGTCCATTCTGTCTTTTAGATGTAGCTTTGAAATTGTTGTGCGAGGCAGTATAGGTGTTTACCTATGCCGCCATCTTGGATTGTCCTCTCCATAGACTTTAAGTTGTTGTTGTTTTTAAATTATATTTTCTCCAGTTAGGTTGTTTTGCTATGGAGAAGGTCTCCAGAAATCCTAACAACACTATTCAGAAGTGTTTCTCTTTTATATCATTAAAAAAATATGTCCTGGATAGGCTTGAGGAAGAATTATAATTTATTCAACCTCTCTTTTTGGGCATTTTAATGACAATTCTGTAAAAGTACTGCATGGTCATCAGTGTACCTTGATATTTGCATAAATTTTTTTTTTTTTTTAGCATTAGTTCTTTGAAGTTTTATAGATGATTTTAAGCTAGCATCTGGCTGGATTCTTACCAGTGATTCACAGAGCTTAATGTAAGTAATTTTTTTTCTTAAATTTTATTTCACAACATCAGTTCTGTGTAACAGTCAAAAGCAGACTCATTGACCCCTCGATTTCAAAGACTCCAGTCTCTCCTGTGTGACTCATTTTATTCTGTTTCAATTATGAAAGTCTTTTTCAATCCTCAGCTCTTTTGGCTAGCAAAGGCGAATTTTGAAGTCAGCAAGTGATTAGACTTTCCTATTTCTGATAACGAATGCTTTCCACATCTAAAATTTCTCTTTGATATCTCTTTTCTCAGCTGTTTCCCCAGTCAAGCAGTACTCAAATATCTTAAACAAAAAACTTAAAACACATAACTCTCCCTAAAAATAAGAATTGTTTCTTCATAGGTTTGGAGAATTAAAGTGGGGACTCCTAAATTGTTTCTTCTAAGGCCATTCCTGATGCTAAGCATATTTTAAAATTTTTATCTCTTATTATTAGGTATTTCTCTCTGCCAGAAGTGTGCTACAATAATAATTTGCTATGAAGATTTATTAAAGTTATTTAGGAGTGAGGTGTTTTAGTTATATGATTAGCTAGATTAAATTGAGAAACCAAACTCCTGTCTTGGTTAAACACTTAATAAAACATATGTGTTCAGCTGTCACCCTATCCTTATTTTCTTACTCTTATACTATTTTAATAAGCTGCATTCTTTATTTTTCATTTCTAAATTATGGAGGAAATAATAATATAACAATAATCCTCACAGAGACCTTTTTGGTCATGTTGGTTCCCTATTCAAAACCCTTTAATGTCTATAGGGTAACTTTTTATTCCACAAGTAGCACTTAAAATACCTCTGAATTTCCTATTTTCAACTCCCTTGCAGAAACTCTCTTCTTTAGCTAGGGCAGTTGATTAATTTTTTTCCTGTGTATGTGATATCTAGTCTCACCCCTTATTCCTGCTTTGCCAACTTCCTCTTCTGGATTGCCTTCCTAATCTTTTTCTATTTGTCACCTATCAGTTGGCTTTGAACTTGGAGTAGAAAAGGAATATGATTATTTGTCAGTCTAAAATCTCAGTATACAATCCCTCTCCCCCCGAATCCATTAAAAAACTACGTGTCCATCAAGGCTCAATCCCTCTCACCATGGAAGGTCTTGGTGAAATTTTTCACTTCCATCTCCCAACCCTTCCAATTGATACCCATCACTTGGCACTTATTTATTGGCCTGTTTTTATAGTGTTAGTTGTGCTATGTAGTCTTCACTGGAGTGTGCGACTATTAAAGGAAGAGAGTGTCTCAGTCATCTTTGAACCGCTGAAATGCCTTCCAGAGTAGATGCTCACCTGATGTTGAGTGATATCAATTGTGCTGAATAGCTCTTTTATAATTACTTCAATCTAGCTCCTGAACACTGACTTCTCTTAAATATGTTATTGAATTAGTTTTGTACTTCACAATTTTCAAACTGCATTTCAAATGACATGGCTTACTTTATTTAATCTTTAAAGAATCCTATGAGATGAGCAGAACAAATCTCATTTCCATTTCTTAGATGTGACAAAAAGATCTCAGAGAGGTGAGTTCCTTGCTGAGGGTCATGGTGGTTATAAATTCCAAAACCTAGTTCTTCTAATTCCTAGGAGATAATGCTTTTATTCTGCCACAACTGTCTCTCTTATGATTGTGAAAACCTCAGGTGACTTTCCAGATTTTTTTAAGGATGCCACAGCATGAGGAAATATATGACATTACAAGGTACCAGTTGAAATTTGATGTGAAATTCCATCTGACATGTTTGTAGCAGCTTTAATTATTTAATCAATTTAAAACAGAATATTTAAAGCAACCACAAAAATCACTGGGCATAACCAATTTCATCCATAAATCAGACATTTTGCACCTCAACTTCCACTCTTCAGTTCTATTTTGTGAAGTAATTGGCAACACGATGAAAATTTAAGATGTAGACAGACTATAACAGGTGGAGCAATCACACCTTCACAAGGAAATTAATTTATACACATGCACAAATACGCACACATATTCATAGGCTCTGATCCTGCCAAGAGAAGAGCCCCAACAGTGTGGTTAGCTGCAATTATGGCTAAGTGTCATAAAACAATTTTGGCATATCATGGCGCCCATAGGAATCACAGTGATCTCTCAGTTCTTGGTCTTCTAAGCACGTTTCAATCTCATGTGAATTCATCCTTGCAAGTTTTCTTCTTTGTTTTCCAGAAAAGAAATTTGACTGCATCTGCTACTTGTTTTGTGATTCTGGGATGTCATGAAAGCAGCTATCTTGCAACCTGGACCAGAGCAAAGTGTGTCAGGATGATTTACAGGAACTGCTGTGATTCTGCTGTGATGAAGACACAGCTCCACGTATGACAGCATGTATGCACAAAGGCCCTTTTACAGGAATGATTTCACTCTAATTTCCTGAGATTTTTTTTAATGCTTTTGTAATTGCATGATTATTATTGAATATTTGAGTAGAAGCAGTCTTTGGTTATTTTGTGCCTTATTTTTGGCAAACTCTGACATAATTTTTTTCTGGGTTGTCAATGGCAATACATACATACATACGTACATAGATAAAATAAAATAAAACTCTCTGAGTCCAGGTTAAACTAACAGACCTAGCAAAAAAGAGCCCTGTGATTAAGTAGAATTTTCTCTAACATATAATTTGGAGTATACTAAATGCACTGTATGAGGTAAGGTGTATAATGTGTACTAAGTAGAAAAATTTAATATTAGTGCTATATACTCAGAGTTCATTCTTCATAGAGCAAAATTGAGGGGAAAAAAGAACTTAATACTATGAAGTGTTTAATTCAACACTTCAGTCAATATAGGTTGGGAAGAAGGCAGTGTACATGAGCCCTCCAGTGATTAATTTTGAAATCAATATAGTTTCAAATAGAAAGTAGTATGTGTTTGAGAAATTTCCACTACTGTTTATCTAATTTTAAAAATTAAACTCATTCAGCTTAGCATTTTCATGTTGTTTTAAAGCAAGAATATTAGAGTTGTGTTGTACATTCACAGAAAAAGATACCCATGTGTTCTCTCCTTCAAAATAAAAGCTGATTATAAGTAGTACATGCTCATTGTAAACAACAAATAAACAAACAAACAAACCCAAACTATGAAAAAATATAAAGAAGTTAAGTAGTACTAGTATGTGAAGTCATACCAGTCAAAGACAATAATTGCTAATATTATTATTGATCATTACAAAGTGTTGCAGTGTGTGAATACTTCATAAATGGATAAATAAATGCCTTAATTCTCCATTGGTGGATTATAAATCATTTTCAACATCTCCAACACTGAAACCACTATTCACCACCTATAGCAGAAAAACTATTAGAGTCTTGTTTGACTCCTTTCTTTCTCGAAGATTCCATATATCCAATCCATTGCTATCCTGAACAGAAGGAAAACAAGAGGAGAGGATTTTCCAAGGAATTGCACCAGCCCTGATTAGGGATGATCTTGAGTGTTTTAAGAAGAGAAATATGGTTGATGTAGCTCCAATGCAGTGATCAGGGGAGAGGGGCTGGGGGCATGGGAGGGGGAAAAGAAAGACGAGAGAGAGAGAGAGAGAGAGAGAGAGAGAGAGAGAGAGAGAGAGAGGAAACTAAGAATGGAAAAACAATCCGAGATTTATTCTTAAGGGCCTCATGGCCTATGCATGGGAGTTAGATATTATTATAAGCAAAATTTTTTCAATGCTCTAAAATGCTGTTTGAGAAATTTAAATGGGGTGGGTGCTGATTTTAGGTGAAAGACCAAGGGAATCACTCATTTATTCAACCTATCTTTCATTAAGTATTTATGGAGCAATTTTCTCATATCACCAAGTTCCAGAGCCTAGAATATAGGGAATTCCATGAATTCAGTAATGACAAAGTTAGAGGAAGTCCCTACCCTTTTTAAGCTGATATTCTAGCTTCATATAGTAGAATGTCAGGTAGAAATGTATGTAAAAATTAAAACAGCATAATGGTGTGTGTGTGTGTGTGTGTGTGTGTGTGTGTACATGTATGCATGTGCTATTTTAGGTAGGATGGTCTGGAAGGTCTTTTAGAGAAGAGGATGCTTAACAAAGATCTGTAAGAGGTGAAAATGAATCATGCCAATAGATTCTGGGCAGAGGGAATGGCAGGATTAGAAAACACATTGGTTTTCTAATTGATAGGCCTCAATAATCTAAGAGACCTGATTGTAGACACAGTACTGAGGAAAGTCCTAGATGATAAAGTCAGAGAGCCCTGAAGGCCATAGTGAGGATTTTAATGTTTTTTTTTCTTTTCCTTTTTTTCCATTTTGTTTCTTTTCTTTAATTTTCTCTTCTCTTCTCTTCTCTTTTTTTCACTCTCTCTTTTTTTCCCTTCTGAATAGAGTAGGAAGAAATTGAAAGGTTTTGAGCAGAAGAGTGATAGGATCTCATGTTTTTAAAGAAGATCACCTTAACTGTTATATGAAGGGGGAAATGATGCAAATAAAGAGGAGACTATTATAATAGTCCAGGCAAGGATGATGGTATCTTTGGCATGATAGATAGTGGTGGAAGTGGTAAGACATTGTTAGATTCAGCATGTATTGAAATGGAAGGGCTAATAGGATTTGTTGATGGATTGGATATGGATTATTTGAGAAAGAAACAAGTCAAATAAGACTCCAATAATTTTGTAGTATATGGTGATTGGTGGTTCCAGGTCTGGAGATATAAAAGATCAGGAAAAGGAGAAATTCTGAGGGGAAAATAGAGTTGCATTTTGTGTAATAGAAATGCCTTTTACACTTCCATAGGGGAATGTTGAGCTGGCAATTGAATATATAAGCCTGGATTCAGGAGAAAGGTCAGGCCTTGAGACATATATTTGGAGATATTAACATTCAGATGATATTTAAAGCTGTAGCAATGGATGAACCAGGTGAGTAGTGAGTAAGAAGAGAGAAGATAATCTGAGGAAGGAGCCTGGGGCATTCCAATACTGAGAGATCACATGGAGAGAAGAGCTAGTAAAGGAATGGTCAGAGATAGGAGGAAAGGCAGGAAGTTGTGATATTTCAAATGCTGAAGTATTGAGAATGGAGGCATCAATCATGTCAAATGCTGCTGAGAGTCAAGAAGGAAGAGGACTGAAAATTGACTGTTGGATTTAATGATGTAAAATACATGATATCCACGCAAAAAAGGTCTTGATAGGAGGTGTTGATGAATGCCTGATGGGAGATAATTTGAGAAAGAAAAAAGGAGATAAAATAAAGATGAAGGATATAGACAATGGATATTTTCCTTTTTATTTTTCCCCCCATCACCATTTATACCCCCTATACTCTCTCTCACCTCTACCCACTCCCTTCTCCTTACAATCACCAAATCACCACTTTTTTTTTAAATAAAAGGGAGCAGAGAAAAAACTAGAATAAGATGTGGTGTAGAGGAGGGTTTATTATTTGTTGAGTAGATAGTTTTTAAATATGATAGAAATTACAGACTTTGAACATTTACTTTAAAACATACAACTTTTCCTTAAAGGCCTTAATTTTAGCTTCAGGGTTGGAGTCAGATCGTGAGAATAGAAGGAAAATTAGTCAGGAAGCTGTTGCGAGAATATAGGGAAAATATGATAGTGCTTTGGACTACAATGTATATGGTGGAGAGGAGAGAAGAGGATGCATTTAGAGGTGGAATTGAAAAGACTTGCTGAGTTGGATGCAGAAAATGAGAGAAAGGAAGAATCAAGGATAACCAAATTTCTTTCTGAAGCAACTAATTATCTGGAGGTGCCATTTAGTAAGATGGGGAAATATTGGGAGATTAATAAGTATTGTTGGGAGTATAAGAATTTTCTTTTTGACCTGTTAAGTTTAAAATTGCAATTGGCATCTTCTTAGGAGAAATGCTTTAAAGTGGAACTGCTAGAGGGGAGATCCAAGATGGCGGCATAGATAAACACCTACACTGCTGCCTCACACAACAATTTCAAAACTACAATTAAAAGATAGAACGGACATCATACAGAACCACAGGAAAGTTGGCTGAGTGGAAACTCTACAACTAAAAGGAAAGAGAGGGGCTCACAGAGACCCAGAGGAGCTGCAAAAAGCTGAGGTATGGAGACATGTGCGTAGAGAGAGTGGGTGCTGGAGTATCTGGCTGGCTTTCTCTGGTGGGAGGGAGACAGAGACTCCCAATGGCATTGAACCCTTATCCTATGACACTAAACCCCAGGTCCAGCCAAAACTCATAAGGGGGGAGTTTGGACTGTGAAAATGGAGAAGAACATGGAAATTTAGGGGAGTCGCAAAAGGGCAGAAGTCAGGCGGAGAGCACAGCACTGCAAGAAGAAGACTGACTACTGATTGTGCCACTGGCTTTCACAAGTGGTCGGGAGACAAAGCATCCCAACTGTGCCACTTCTAACTCCACTAAACCCCAGATTTGGGGAAAACCCTGTGACCCAGATTCATATGGTCCCAGAGTGCAGGGGAGCCAGAAAGGCAACAGTTTAGAGGTACTATGAGAGCGCGTGCGCAAACAGGGACTGCTCCAGTGATTACCCAGTCACGTGAGACCCAGGAGCCGTGGAGGGCAGGGCCGACTGGAAGGCAAGGCAGTCCGTTAAGCACTGACACTCCACCCATCCCAAGCTCAACAGAGAGGCTTTTGCAGTATTGCAAGTCTAGTATCATAAGGCTGAATTCAACACAGAAGTTCTTCAGGCATGGTGAAAATGCCGAGACAAAGGAAGAGATCACAAACAAAAGAAATGGAGGAAAACAAAAAACTGGATATAGAGTTCAAAACCACGGTTATAAGGTTTTTCAAGAATATTCTAAAAAAAATAGATAAAGTTAGCGAGACCCAAGAGGAGATGAAAAAGAACCAACTAGAGATGGAAAAGGACCAACTAGAAATTAAACATACACTGACTGAAATAAAAAAATATTATACAGAGACATAATAGCAGACTAGACGAAGGCAAGAATCAAGTAAAAAATGTGAAGATAATGTAAGGAGCCTCTGGGACAGCTTCAAGCGTACCAACGTCAGAATTGTGGGGGTGCCAGAAGAAGAGAGAGAGCAAGATACTGAAAACCTACTTAAAGAAATAATGACTGAAAACTTCACACATATGGCGAAAGAAATAAACTTACAAGTCCAGGAAGCACATAGAACCCCATACAAAAGGAATCCAAAGAGGACTACACCAAGACACATCATAATTAAAATACCAAGAGCAAAAGACAAAGAGAGAATATTAAAAGCAACAAGAGAAAAACAGTTAATTACCTTCAAGGGAGCACCCATACGAATGTCAGCTGATTTCTCAACAGAAACTATGCAGGCCAGACAGGAGTGGCAAGAAATATTCAACGTGATAAATAGCAAGAACCTACAACCAAGAATACTTTATCCAGCAAAGCTATCATTCAGAATTGAAGGGCAAATAAAGAGCTTCATAGATAAGAAAAGGCTAAAGGAGTTCATCAACTCTAAATCAGTATTATATGAAATGCTGAAAGGTACTCTTTTAGAAGAGGAAGAAGAAAAAGGTAAAAGATAAACGATTATCAACAACAAATACATATCTATCAACAAGTGAATCTAAAAATTAAGTGAATTAAAAATTTGATCAACAGAATAAACTGGTGAATATAATAGAATTAGGAGCATAGAAAGGGAGTGGACTGATAATTCTCAGGGGGAAAGGGGTGAGGGGTGTACAGGGAGAGACTGGACAAAAATCATACACCTATGGATGAGGCCTATGGGAGGGAGGTAAGGGTAGAGGGAGGAGTGGGAGCCGGGTGGAGGTGAGCTATGGAGGGGTAAAAAGGGAAACAAATGTAATAATCTGAATAATAAAGATTTAATTAAAAATATAGTGGAACTGCTAAATCATTGTATTAAATTTTTAATATATATTTATGACCTAAGTCCTCTATTTCCCTGCATTCTAGTCAACTATGGGTATTATCAATCTTTTAAATTATTGACAATCTTATGGGTAAAAATATATTTCAATGTATTTTATGTCTTTGACTATAATCAACACTGGTCTCTCTCTCTCCCGTATATATATATATTTCATACCCCATGCATGAAATTTGTGCAAGGGGCTTGGCCCTCGCAGCCTCAGCTGACCCTTGCAGCCCCTCACAGCCCCACACAGCCCTGGCTGTCTTGGCCAGCCCTCACAGCCCCATCTTCATCTGGAAGGTCATCTGGACGGTCGTTCTGCTATTCGGTCTAATTAGCTCTTTATTATATAGGAACTCCTATATAATAAAGAGCTGATATATATAACTTTAGATTTGCCTTTTTGCTAGGAGAGTAGAATCCCTTATTGTGATATGTTTATGTGTATGTGATTGTCTCTTTGTGTTCTTTAATAATTTTCGTTCTCTTATTGATTTATGAGTTATTCATAGATAGAAACAATAATTACCAAATGCGTTACAACTTTTCATTTGGGTTGTCATTTATTACACACTCTTATTTGTGTTATTACTATTGTAATATGAGAGTTTATAATTTGTATAAAGTGAAAACAAACATACATCTTTTCTACTTTAAGTTCTTGCTTCAGTGATATGTGCATGCAACCCAGATGTCAGGTTTCCTTCCAGAATTAATTAAGATTTATATAATCCTTTATTCCATGTTCCATGGGAATACTTTCCTAAAGCATCTGCAAATTCCTGATGGCTTATATTTCATAGTATTTTCTGACTTCCTGCCATACTAAATTTTGACTTTAAGCACATCTGATTTTCTGAGTCTCTTTTCTTTTAGAAACTTTTTTTTATGTCAAATTCATCATTGCTTGACTGCCTCAAAAGTCATTAATTCACACAAGAGATTGTAACTTATTTATTTTTCCAAACCACCAGTGTACCAATATTGAATACCTTTCTGTCAACTTAAAATGTCATGTAATGTACTCAGAACTTCTAGATATGCTATGCTTGGTCTAATTCTAGACTCTTAATTTAGTCCATTTAAACTTACAGTCTAAAATATTCCTTGAATTATGGTAACTTTATTATTAGGTATTAATTCATGTAACACATTTATTGACTAACTACTATGTGCCAATCACTGTAGTAGATAAGAACCAAATAGTAAAAAAGACAAACATAATTTCTCTCCTTGTGGAGTTTAAATTGGGAAGTCACTGATAATTAACAATATAATTATATGTTTTAAAAATTAAAAATATCCAGCTTTGATTGTGAAGAAACAAATAAATTAGTTGAAGTGCTAGTAAGTCAAAGGTCTGCTTTATAGAGGAAAGTCAGAAAGGGTTCTGAGAATTTGATATTAACCCTGAAAAGAGAAGGATGAGAATGACCCACCCTTTGAATTGTTTCATTGAGGCAGAGATGAGGCTAAGGCAGAGTTGCTGAGGTAGGACTTTTGTCATGTGAATGAAGGTGACATGAACTTTCTGCTTGGAAGCTCTTGTATTATTTAACCTCAAACTTCCATTTGTCCAAGAGACATGTAATTATTTTTATAAATCATATTCAGGGTTTTCTAAATAAAAAAATCTAACTCTCACATAACATATTGAAAATAAGTTTCATTTTCCAATTATTTTGCTATTTCCTTCAGGCATACTAATTAGCTATGTACTAGATTTCTGTTGCTTGTTCTTCATATCCATCATTTTCTCCTTAATTGTTTTCTTTTTTTAAAAATTAAAATCTTTATTATTCAAATTATTATATTTGTTTCCCTTTTTTCCCCTCCATAGCTCCCCTCCACCCAGCTCCCACTCCTCCCTCTACCCTACTTCCCCCCCATTGACCTCATCCATAGGTGTATGATTTTTGTCCAGTCTCTCCCTGCACCCCCCTCACCCTGTTCCCCCTGAGAATTATCAGTCCACTTCCTTTCTGTGCTCCTGATTCTATTACATTCACCAGTTTATTCTGTTGATCAAATTTTTAATTCACTTAATTTTTAGATTCACTTGTTGATAGATATGTATTTGTTGTTCATAATTTTTTATTTTTTACCTTTTTCTTCCTTCTCTTCTTGAAGAGTACTTTTCAACATTTCACGTAATACTGGTTTGGAGTTGATGAACTCCTTTAACCTTTTCTTATCTGTGAAGCTCGTTATCTGCCCTTCAATTCTAAATGATAGCTTTGCTGGATAGAGTATTCTTGGTTGTAGGTTCTTGCTATTCATCACGTTGACTATTTCTTGCCACTTTCATCTTAGCTGCATAGTTTCTCTTTTTTTGTGTGTGTTTTATTTATTTTTATTTTTTAAAATTAATTAATTTATTATTTTTTCCCCTGATTGCCCTCCCCCCCCCCCCCGTACATGCCCTCATCATCCCACCTCCGCTTTTCCCCATTGCCCTGTATCCGCTGGCTATTCCCCCCCTCCCCCCCACACATGCATACAAGTCCTTTGATTGATCTCCTATAGGCCCCTTCTCCCCAACTTCCCCTGCCTTCCCACTATAGCATGACAGTCTGTTCATTGCTTCTTTGCCTCTGCATCTGCTTCCCCGCACCCCCCCCCGATTCTTATCTTTAAAATCATCTTGCCCCTGTAGGCTAGAAATAAACCCACCAGAGCAAAAGAAAAAATGATTGAGTCCCAATTTCAATGTCTGATAGCTTTGAGTCCCAGTTTCAATGTCAGATAGTTTCTTATGTGTACATGTCATCAATGGTATCTGGATACTGGACAAATGGTGGCGATGCTGGTCCGACCCTCTCTGGTTTGGTCCTGGGCATCCTGTAGCGATGCTCAGCTGCTAACTGCTCACATGGCAAGGCATTGTCATAGTCTTCCATCTGTGGACTGTTTCTCCTGTTGCCTTTGTGGTTGGCGCAGACCTGTCAGTTCCTCTCTGTTGCAGGAGTCCACTTGGTCTTGGAATTGTTTTCTGAAAGTATATAAACATATTCTCGACCAAGAGTTAATAAAGGAATCTTTTCTATAAACTTGACTTGGGATCCTTTTTATTTTTGCCTACCTGCTTTTCCTTTGGTTTATTTTGACACCATGTGTGTTTTTCATGGGTGTCTTGCTGTTAGCATTACAAATGGAAATTAATTTTCTAAAGTGAAAATTTTCTTAATGTAATTTACTTACCGGATATTTTTCCTTACATGCTATTATTCTACTCCCACCCCCCCTTTTTTGATTAATGGAGAATTTGGTAAAATTTTTTAATGCAATCTTGATAACTTTAAATTTTAACTTTTTGTACACAAATATGCCTGTTTTCTGTTCAGTACATATTAATAAATTTTACCATGAGATGAGCTATCAATAGAAATTTTAATTAATACTTTAGAAACAGCTTTTTATCCAGTACACTTAAATTTTCTTGGGTGTTCGCTTATTTCAGTTCGCCAATTGAAATTAATCTGAAAGCTTGATAACTCTTTTATGTCAAATTTAATACTCTACCAACAATCTTAGATTACTCGGTATTTATTAGTGGAAAGATTTATTTGCATTCTTGAGTAGGCACTAAGCATTCCTAGTGCTAGGATGAATTTAGCTATAGGGCAGCTGCTGTTGGCATGTTTCTGTCTGTTACCTGGGTCCCGATCTGTGCTGAGCATAGGAAGTGAGGTATCCATGGGGGCAGGAGACCGCCCTCAGAAGGGGTGAAGGTTCAGACCCCTGCAAGGTTGGTGGGGGGGGGTGAGGGTCTGTGCCCCACCTCTGTTGATCCCCAAGTTCTTTCCTGATGGTCCCTCTGCTACTGTGCCTGTCTTAGGTTGTTCCTTCCCTGAGGAATCTTACCTGTCTCTGGCTAACCAGTCATCCTCACCCCTGAAGGGTGTTGTGAGGTTCAGTTCTGTCTCTGTGGTAGCCTATGCCCCCATGGCCTTCATGCCCAGCACCTGCCTTGGGGATCCCCTCGCCTGCTGGCGGGGGCCCCGGCACTGTTCACTTATCTTGGGGAATTCAGGTTCCTTCTCCAGGGAGGGGCCAGCTCACACCATTTGGCAAGAGACAGATCCATTGTACCAGCCACCTCTAGGCTTCAAGCTCCGCATGAATAGTGAGCTCAGGCTACAGTTGAGGGCCATTGGGTTGTGAGAAAAGGGTCTCTCTTGGCAAAAGAGGAAAGAGGCCAGTATAGAATGCTCAAGTGCCTTCCCAGTGCCTCAATTCCTTTTGAAAGGAATTAAATCCTTTCATGTCCTCTTTTTATATTGCTGCTAAACATTAAAAGAATTAGTTTGTACATTTGTTTGGGGTAGTTGTATAATATGTTGTTGTGAAATATCAAAAATTAAATGATATTGTAGGATAATATCATGTAAGGATATTCTTTGTTCTAGGCCATGGCAATTCAATTTCAAACGGGCTGACAATTTCTTTTTGTAACTTTATATAAACTATTTCAGGGAGGCATAAACACAGATTACTTACCTTAGCTCAAGAGGCCAAATATATTGACTTTCAATTACGATTTTTATGACATTTAAAGGAAACTTCTCTTTATTTCCTTTCAAAATGATTTTCATGTTACAGAGTTTCATTTAAAAATCTTTGTCTCATGAAGTAATTTCTCTTAAGGTTATGGAGACCACTGTATGGATTCCCTCTCCTGACACACCTTCCCCATTGTCTGTGCCAAATGATTATGTTCATACACATGTACAAAAGTCCCTCTGTTGATCTCTCCCCCTTATTCCCACCTACCCCCACCTTCCCCGAGGTTTGATGCTTTGATCGATGTTTCTCATTCTCTAGATCTGATCTTGATTATCAGTCTATGTCATTCATTATATTCCACAGATGAGTGAGATCATGTGATATTTGTCTTTCTCTGCCTGGCTTATTTCACTAAGCATAATGCTCTCCATCTCCATCCATGTTGTTGCAAATGGTATGAGCTCCTTCTTTTTTACTGCAGCATAGTATTCCATTGTGTAGATGTACCATAGTTATTTAATCCAATCATCTGTTGATAGGCACTTAGGCTGTTTCCACATCTTAGCTATAGTGAATTGTGCTGCTATGAACATTGGGGTGCATATATCCTTTCTGATTGGAGTTTCTAGTTTCTTGGGGTATATTCCTAGTAGTAGGATCACTGGAAGTTCCATTTTTAGTTTTTTGAGGAGACTCCATACTGTTCTCCACAGTGGCTGCACCAGTCTGCATTCCCACCAGCAGTGCACGAGGGTTCCTTTTTCTCCGCATCCTCGCCAACACTTGTAGTTTATTGTTTTGTTGATGATAGCCATTTTGACAGGTGTGAGATAGTACTGGATTGTTGTTTTGATTTGCATCTCTCTGATGATTAGTGACTTTGAGCAGGTTTTCATATGTCTCTTGGCCTTCCTTCTGTCTTCTTTTGAGAAGTGCCTATTTAGATCAGTTGCCCATTTTTTGATTGGGTTATTTATCTTCTTTTTGTGAAATTGTATGCGTTTCCTGTAGTCAGGGGTTCTGAGGGCGGGGACTAGCCCCTGACGTGCAAACACAGGGACTGGGGTGTCCGCAAGCTGGCATGAAGGCATGCTGCACACTGCGTGTGGTGGCCTGGGAGATCGCAAGCCGGGACCCCTGTGTGGCCGCTGCTGCAACAGCACCAATGTTGCTGGGGAAGGGAAGGTTGCACTCACTGCTTTGGAGGCGGGGGTCCCAGGATCCGTGGGAATGCATGGTCCGCGGGAAAGCAGGGTCCACAGGTCTGCAGGACTCTGGCTGGTGTGGCTGTTGGGTCACAGGGCAACTCCAATGCCTGTCTAGCTGACGGTGCTGGTGAGTTCCCAAAGAAAGGCCCTGTTTCCCTTCAAGATGACGTGGGTTCCGTGCCTGAGTTCCACAGTCCAGGGAGTGAAAGCCTCGATGGCAGTCTCTCCCCTTCCAAGAGAGCCTGGACAGCCAGCCCCCACTGCTCCTTCGAGATTCAACTGTCCCTCATTCAATCACACACCCACCACACACACCCACACATTCTCTTTTTGTCCCCTCACTCACTTCCTCTCCCTCACCTTCATCCTGCCAGCTGCCATCATTCTATAGTTGCAGTCCCTGCATAGTTTCTGTTGAGAAATCAGCTGACAATCATATGGGTGCTCCCTTGTTAGGTAATTAACTGTTTTTCTCTTGTTGCTTTTAATATTCTCTCTTTGTCTTTTGCTCTTGGTATTTTAATTATGATGTGTCTTGGTGTGGTCCTCTTTGGATTCCTTTTATATGGGGTTCTGTGTGCTTCCTGGACTTGTAAGACTATTTCTTTCACCAGATATGGGAAGTTTTCAGTCATTATTTCTTCAAATAGGTTTTCAGTATCTTGCTCTCTCTCTTCTTCTGGCACCCCCACAATTCTGATGTTGGTATGCTTGAAGCTGTCCCAGAGGCTCCTTACATTATCTTCACATTTTTGGATTCTTTTTTCTTCTTGCTTTTCCAGTTGAGTGTTTTCTGATTTTTTATATTTTACATTTTTGACTTGATTCTTGCCTTCTTCTAGTCTGCTGTTAGGTCTCTGTATAATATTTTTTATTTCAGGTCTCTGTATAATATTTTTTATTTCAGTCAGTGTATGTTTAATTTCTAGTTGGTCCTTTTTTATCTCTATTTGGTCCTTTTTCATTTCCTCTTGGGTCTTGCTAAATTTATCCATCTTTTCTAGGATATTCTTGAAAAACCTTATAACCGTAGTTTTGAACTCTGTATCCAGTTGTTTGTTTTCCTCCATTTCTTTTGTTTGTGATCTCTTCCTTTGTCTTTGCATTTCCACTATACCAGAGAAATTCTGTGTTGGATTCAGCCTTATGATATGAGACTTTCAAAACTGCAAAAGCCTCTCTTTGAGCTTGGGAGTCTCAGGGCTTAACGGACCACCTTGCCTTCCAGTTGGCCCCACACTACACAGCCCCTGGGTCTCTAGTGTCTGTGCAAAATTGCTAAAGTTGTCCCTGTGCGTGTGCAGTGCCTCTAGATCACTGTCTTTCTGGCTCCCCTGTGCTCCAGGACCATATGAATCTGGGTCCCCACATTCTTGCCTGAATCTGGGGTTTAGTAGAGTTAGAAGTGACTCAGTTGGAAGGCTTTGTCTCCCGCCCACTCATGAAAGCCAGCGGCACAATCAGCAATTGGTTTTCTGCGCACACTGCTGTGCGTGCCACCAGACTTCTGCCTTTTTGCAGCTCCCCTAAGTTTCCGTGCACTTCTCCATTTTTACAGTCCAAACGCCCATCGTATGAGTTTTGGCTGGACCTGGGATTTAGTGTCGTAGGATAGGGGGTGCAATGCCATTGGGAGTCTCTATATCTCTCCCACCAGAGAAAGCCAGCCAGATACTCCAGCACCTGCTCTCTTCACGCACATGTCTCCATACCTCAGCTTTTTGCAGCTCCTCTGGGTCTCTGTGAGCCCCTCTCTTTCCTTCTAGTTGTAGAGTTTCCACTCAGCCAGCTTTCCTGTGGTTCTATCTGATATCCGTTCTGTCTTTTAGTTGTAGTTTTGAAATTGTTGTGTGAGGCAGCAGTGTAGGTATTTACTTATGCTGCCATCTTGGATTCTCCCTTAATTGTCTTCTCATTGTCCTCCTCTTCATTTCTGTGTGGCTTCCTCAAGACTGTCCTCTACAATATGGATTTTGTTCTCTCTACATTTCTCCTTTTTCACTGCTTCAAATGTTATGTTAAAAATTTTCTAATGTTTCTTCCCTTCACTTTCTGAGCTTTCCTTTGCCAGGTTTTTTTTTCATCTTATTATTATTATTATTGTTTTTGGTAATATAATTTCATCTTTTGTTTTATAGGGCTCTTTATATCTCTACTTTCCTTTAGAGGTCATATTAATTATTTTCTTAAATGCTTATTTTCTCTCTGTTTAAGTTACATATTCATGTTGTCAGCCAAGTCTTATTGGCTATCCTTCCTAGTTCTCTGACTCCCATTTGCATATTTCTCCTAGGAATTAAACCAGAAGCTAGATCAGTAAGGGCTCTCACAGTATGGTCTACAACCCAGCATCATCAGCATCATTTAGGAATTTATTAGATACACAAATGCTTGGACCTCTACCAGAGACTTCTGTAATGACAATCTCAGGGGTGGGGCCCAGCAATCTATATTTTAAGAATCCCTCCAGAAGAACACATAGTAATGACACCTTTATATAACTTATTAAATATTATATAAATCTAGTACCATCTGATACCATATGTAGTTATTATAATTTTATTGATTAATAGAGGCCCAGTGCATGAAATTTGTGTACTGGGGTTGTGTGTCCCTCAGCCCAGACTGCACAATCTCCAATCTGGGACCCCTTGAGGGATGTCTGACTGCCTGTTTAGACCTGATCCTACTGGATCCCACTGGGATTGGGCCTAAACGGGTAGTCAGACATCCCTCTCACAATCCAGGACTCCTGGCTCCCAACTGCTTGCCTGCCTGTCTTCCTGATTGCCCCTAATTACTTCTGCCTGCCAGCCTCATCACCCCCTAACCACTCTCCTGCCAGCCTGATTAATGCCTAACTTCTCCCCTGCCAGCCTGATTGCCCCTAACTGCCTTTCCCTGCAGGCCTGTTCACCCCCAACTGACCTCTCCTGCAGGCCTGGGTCCCCCGACAACTGCCCTTCCCTGCAGGCTCAGTTGCCCGAACTTCCCTCCTCTGCCAACCTGGTCACCCCTAACTGCCCTCTCCTGCAGACTTGATCACCCCCAACTGTCCTACCATGCAGGCCTGATCCCTCCCAACTGCCCTTTCCTGCTGGCCATCTTGTTGTGGCCATCTTGTGGTGGTCATCTTGTGTCCACATGGGGGCAGCCATCTTGTGTTGGAGTGATAATCAATTTGTATATTATTCTTTTATTAGATAGGATAGAGACCTAGTACATGAGTGGGGGCTGGCTGGTTTGCCCTGAAGGGTGTCCTGAATCAGAGTGGGGGCTCCCCTGGGGAGTGGGGCAGCCTGGGAGAGGGGCCTATGGTGGTTTGCAGGCTGGCCATGCCCCCCAGTGGCCCATGCGGAGGCCCTGATATCTGGGATTTATTTATCTTCTATAATTGAAACTTTGTAGCCTTGAGGGGAGGCTAGGGCAGGCCAGGGAGGGTGGGAAGCTTGGTTTCCTCCATCGCCAGGGGCAACCCAAGCCTCCTACTTTATCCAGCTCCATGGCTGTTGTCATTTTTATTGGGATTTACTTATATTCTATAATTGAACATTTATAGCCTTGAGTAGAGACCAGGGCCAGCCAAGGGAGGCAGGAAGCTTGGCTTCCTCCATTGCTTTTGGCAACCTAAGCCTCCTGCTTGCTTCAGCTCCATGGCTGCCACCATATTTGTTGGGTTAATTTGCATCCTCACTCCTGATTGGCTGGTAGAAAAATTCTAATTTGGCTTCTGGGTATAGCAGAGGTACAGTCAATTTGCATGTTTCTCTTTTATTAGATAGGATAGCCTCATAACTATTTTTATACTTGCTAATTTGTATTTCTTAAACTCTTCATCTTTTTCAACCTAAACTAATATAATATTGTGTGTCAACTATAATCGAAAAAATATTAAAAATAAGAGAATCAAAATCAGGATTTCAAAATAGAAAAAGAAGAGGAGGAGGAGGAGGAGGAGGAAGAAGAAGAAGAAGAAGAAGAAGAAGAAGAAGAAGAAGAAGAAGAAGAAGAGGAAGAAGAGGAAGAAGAAGAAAAAGAAGCAGCCCTCCAGATTATTCTGAGGCATACGAAGTATGAGAACCACTGGGTTAAATGTGTTTTCTTCTTCCCAGTGGCTCCTATCATATTTATATTCATGTCATATTTATAAATACTAGAATTTTGGGGCAATATATTTGATATGTATTACAATGTTCCCTTGGTAGTGTTTAGTGCTATATTTCTGTTTGAGTAGAACTGTTTACTGTCTGGCATCCTTTCTCATATATTTAGTATCAGTTTTTTTTCCAGTTTGTTTTATTTAGTAAATACAAAATCTGTTTTGGTTTCTCTTATCTCATATTTATTAAATCTTTTATATATCATTGGCTGCAAATTGTAATTGTGCAGTATGACCTGCTCATCTCAGTTGCTGATAGATATTGCTATCAATGGTATGTGTCCTCAACTGTAGCAAATAAAATATTTTTACACTGATTCAAATTTGGAGAAACACTTGTGCTATTAACTATGCTCAGTATTCTGTTATACACATATAGGACCAATGGTTTATATGATCTGTCTAGTATATTGATTTTTGTAAAGGATAAAGAGCAAACTAGGGCTATTCCTAATATATTAAGCTTTTTTCCCTGGATTGTTTAGGAATGAATTAGAACTTTTCTATTAAAAGCTTAGATTTTTGAACTTGAGAACATATTCTGTTCTCTATTGTATTATTCCCTACTTAAGAATGAATTGAGTTTAACTGACAATTAAAAAAAAGTTTGAACAAGTAAAATGCCATATGAAAAGTACAAGCAATATATTATCCTTTATAATAAGAGAGGAATATGCTAATTATCCATAATGCTATAACATCCTGACCAATCTACAAGTGGTGGTGGAGAGCTACAGGAGCGCAGGGCAGCAAGCTACAAGTGGTGGAGAGCTACCAGCAGTGGTGGGCAGGTGGCCAGCTGAGGCAAGCAGCAGCAAGCTACTGGCACACAGATTTGTGCGCAGGGCTACTAGTGATTAATATGAAAAAAAGAATGAATTGGCTAACTTAATGTAATGTTAAATGAAAAAGAACCCCCTATAGGGATGGATTATAAAGGAGTTTGGAAAAACTTCTGAGCTGATAGATATGTTAATTATATTGATATGTCAATGTTTTCATGGGTATGTACTTAAATTTGGATTGTATGGGTGTGCAATATAGAATATATATCAGCTATTAAAACACCATATACTATACTATATATATCAGCTATTAAAACACCATGGGTTTTTATAAATCTTTCAATATGGTTTGTCTTATAATTTGTGAATGTAGATAATTGACTCTAACTTTGACTTTTCATAAATCTTCTCACCAATCATGGGGCAGAGAAAAAAAAATAAGGCTTGCGCCGAAACCGGTTTGGCTCAGTGGATGAAGCGTAGGCCTGAGGACTGAAAGGTCCCAGGTTCAATTCTGGTCAAGCCCTAGTGGGGGGTTTTCAGGAGGCAGCTGATCGATGTTTTTCTCTCATTGATGTTTCTGACTCTCTATCCCTCTCCCATTCTCTCTGTAAAAAAATCAATTAAAAATATATTTAAAAAAATAAGTCATGCAATGGTGAGTTTTCTTGGCCTATCATGATTTTAAAGTGTTTGTGATACAAAGTGAAAAGGGGAACTTCAGATGATAATGGCTAACTCAGCATCTTCCCTAATTTTTTTTCTGGTATCCTAAAACTACATTCCCAGATCACGAGAAATCAGAGTTTCAGATATGACTTATGATCCACCAACCAGATGCTATTGCATGAGACTGATTAGAAAATGAATGTAGACAAGAGAGGTAGCATGTGGGGGTTGTGGGAGAACTGACATGGTTCTGGGGCCAGCATGTGGTGACATGGTGACCTGCTTACATGGCAGATGATTTCCTGATCAGCTTCCTGGCACAGTGTGGTGCCACTGTGCTCCCCATGTGTTAATGTGTCCTGGGATGCAGGGTTCCCAGTCATATCAGAGTTAGAATGGTTTTGCAGCTAGCAATAGTACAAATGGACTCCTGATTTGTTGACTTCCTGTAGTCGTGATGCTAATTTTTTTTGATAACAGCAGAGGAAGAGTGGTTCTAAGGGCTAGGATTTGGTCCTGGGAGATTGGCCTAGAGCCTACTTCTCCAGTTCTTCAAAACTTATGGGAGCACACAATTCCTCAGAAAGACACTTTCTGCTTAAAACAATTCAAGTGGATTCCGCTGTATGTAACTGAGACCAGAGTAATTAGTACCAGAAGTGGTTAGAAGCCATAAACATCAATGAAATTGGACTTGATTTTGTTTAAAGGCAAACACAGCTCACAGTGAGCAGTTACTTAAATGATCACCTCTGGTCATCCACTGTGATAGACCATTATGGGGACATGGGAAAGAAAGGGTCTTAGGAGTGAGTTGTTTTTGTTTTTTTTTTTTTTTTTGCTAAATTGTGCTGGTGAGCTAAAAGCAAGAAAGAAAGAAAGAAAGAAAATAAGAAAGACAGACAGACAGAAAGAAAGAAAGATGCTCAATATTTTAAATTACTGGCTCTAGGAACCATTTGAGAATTAAGAAATTTTTACAACTGTTCCTTAAAGACTCGCTCATCTTTTGCAGCCTCAAGACTAATTTACATGGAAATCAGATGGAATGTCTGATGCTGCAGTTTGTTGAATTATAAGGTAGGTTGAATTTATAGTTTTGCCATTTATTTTTTTTTTGCCAAATTGAAAACATTGCCTTAGAAAAGTTAGACCTCATTATTGAAATAATGTCATTTAGGAGAACTAGGATAAATCTGCATGCTCGAACTTCACTAAGACTTTCTCACCAAATGAAGCAGCTTTTCCTTGCTTGATGATGTTTATCTTGTTTTACTGGAAGGCTCTATAACAGCATTTTCTAAGGCAGGTCCCTTGCAAGGAGATGACAGTTTTCCTCTTGTAGCACCTTCACTATGCTTATTGTTTCCACACCTATAGCCAGATCATATCGCTGCATGTCCTAGGGAGCAATTGTGACCTCAAGTCTAGAGGAAAAGACTTAAAAAAAGAGTTAAGTAATTTTGCTAATATATTATAATAGCAGAAAGCTGAAGATTATTTTTAGAAAATGGATTCTGAAGATAACTGTCTAACATTTTGATGGCGGGGGGGTGGTTAGCTTAGTTATGGATGGTATCACACACCATACTTTTTCTAATCAAAGAACTAATAGCCAAAAATAGAACATTCAGGTTAATATTTATAGATTCATATCTACCCAGAAGCAGTTGCCCTTATAAAATGTGGAATAGACCATTGAAGGCTCAGTTATAGCAGGATCTAAGAAATAATACCTTGTGAGAAGTGCTGACTTATAGATGTGATACTTACTCTAAATCACTGACCAACATATTTATCCTATAGACATAGGGTCTAACAACAAAGTGAGAGACTTGGTAATGGCATCTCCTCCTACTACACCAATGTAATAGCAAATTACCTACTTATAAAATTTTCCTTCTTGTTGCTGAAGTTTTGGCTCTGCTGCTTTAGAAGTCTTAGCATCTAAGAGAGAGTTATTTTCTTTAGGGGATAAACTAGCCATTATAAAAAAAAAAGGTTAATCCTGTTCTGGTTGACATAATTGATCCTAATTATCAAGGGGAAATAGAAAAAGGAGAATGTCTGGAACAATAGAAACCCTTTTGTATCTTGTTGACTGCTAGCCTACAGCTGGAAAACTGCAGCAGATAGGCATGTTGTGGAGGCTGTTGTTTGGATATATAATCATGGAAATTATGTTGTATAGGGTTCTAAGTATACAGAAAGTAGCTTTATAAATAAATATTCCAACCTTCTAGAAACAAAGGCTGAGAAATTGAAAAACCACATTTTCTGGGCTCCCTGGCAGTTAGGGTTCTGAACATCATTTAGATTACATCCATCAGATGCATTTTTATGACACATTGAGTACTAATTAAGTCACATTGGTAGAGAAACAGGGTGTGGGGCATCCACTTTGCTTATATAGATAGGGGATGATGTTGCATGGTTCTGGGATCATCTGCTAAAACTTCTATGTTTATTTAGAATGTGGCTCTCTGATTCAGCAGGTTGCTACAGAAGCAGCTTTCCTTAATCACAGCAGAGGCAATGTGGCTTTAGGAACTGTTCAGATTCAATCCTGCTTCTCCTGACCTTCCAACATTTTTGCCATCACTTAATTTTCTTCTTTAAATCCTATTATGCTTCAATTAACTAGAGTGAATTTTATTTTCTGTAATTGAACCCTGTCTAATATACAACTTCCTTCCATTTTGAAAATATTAGTAGGCTTTTTCCCCAGAAAAATTTTCACTTACTTCCAGCCATGCTGTACTATTCTCATAAGAAGGTGAATTATGTACATTATTGGCAACTTTTAATTTAGTTTAGATTTAGATGATGTTTCTCAAATGTTGTGCTCTAAGCTTAGAACTCTTATTTACAGGGTTGTTAAGAGTTTCTTTACTAATTTTCTTTCTTTCTTTTTGAAAATGACTTCCAACAGAAAATAAGAGATCTTTAATAAGTTATTATATTAAAAATCTTGGTCTGATTTATTCTAAAGTTATTTTAATTCCAAGCTCAGTTCACATTCTGTTGCTCAAGCTGGCAAGCTATAATCATGTGTTCCTTATCTATTTGGGGATTCCTTGAAATAGGAGAACAAATACGTCTAAATCTAAAGATATCCTCTAAATGATGTCAATGGGACAGACTTTTTCCTTTTTTAAATAGGTCTATGGGTTGCATTTTGCAAACCAGGGACAGTTCCAGTGGTTCTTAACCTTAGCTGCACATGGAATAATCTGGGGAGCTTCTAATGCAAGAACTGCACCTCAGACACACTTAGGGTATGTATTTTTTAAAACATCCCCCAGATAATTGTATTAGTCTGCTTGGGCTGCCATGACAAAATACCACAGACCAGGTGGCTTAAACCACAGAAATTAGTTTTTGCCAAGTTCTGGAGGCTAGAAGTGCAAGATCATGGTTGGGTTCTGGTGTAGCTTCTTCTTCCTAGTTTGTAGATGGCCACCTCTCACTATATCCTTCCTCAGCTTTTCCTCTGTGTGCTTGTGAGAGAAAGAGATCTCTTTCTCTTCTTGTAAGGACAGCAGTCCTATCGGATTAGGGCCCCACTCTTATGACTTCACTTAATTACCTTCTTAAAAGTCTGTCTTCAAATACACTCACATTGTGGGTTGGGACTTAAACATATGAATTTGTTTAAGGGAGGAACCCAATTCAGTTTATAATAATGATGATTGACAACCATTGGTTTAGTAGAATAATTTGGTTTTGGGGGTTGAATTTTAGGTTATAAGAAAAGTCACAGTGATGTACCAGGTTTAGTCTATGGTGGCAACTTGGCAACTTCTGCTGGGTAGAATGGAGAGAAATAGCACTCAATAGGGAAAGGTGGGAGGTGAGGCAGGCACTATCCAATCATTTAGTCTAAGTAGGATACCAGGTTCAACTCCAGTTCCAGCTTGCATTATATCCCAGAGTGGGTTACAGTATTGAGACTGTCAAGTGCTAGAAATTTTTAAGTCATGAACCTTGAAGTCAATAACAAGAATATGAGAATCCATCTGTAGTGATAGGAACAGTAGGAAATGGATGTATGGTCCAGTAAAACTGGTTTTCAGAACAAAGTTCTTGACCTTGTCTGAAAGTTGGAAACTAAGTTTTGAGGCCTTAAGAGCCAAGCAGAGCATACATGGGGCAGTTAGAGAGCCTACAGAGGCTAAATCTATCCTTATAGTTAACTGTTGCTGGAACAGCTGACCATTGTTAAATGTCACTTGTTGGTGGAGTGAGGAATTCTTCATCTCTAATATGGCTCTCATTGATCAGGTATCTAGAGCAGCTGTTCTCAAATGCTAGATCACCTGCAGAGAGTATTTAAACATGGACTGCTTGGCCTCATCCCCAAAGTTCCTGATTCAGTAGGTCTGGGTGGGGCTCGAGTATTTGTACTTTTAGCAGGTTTTCAGGTGCCGCTGGTGCTGCTGGTTTGGAGACCACTTTGAAAATCTCTGATCCTATTTGCATATAGTAGACATAGTATGGTGTGAACTATGTATTTCTTTTATTATCTCTATAATACTCAAACAATTAACTCAGCTATTATTAGAAATACATTTTTAAGCACCCTAATGCTATTTTAAAATCATTATTCTGGTGTCACAGCTGGGCAAAATAGAGTGGAAATGGTATGATGTTGCAGCCAGACAGACCTGAAACTGACAAAAAGCCAGGAGAGGTTGGTGTGGTCTGAGAATAAGTAAAGGATTCTATCACCCAGGAGCTCACCAGCTATTTAAGGTTTAACTGACATTACAGAGAAACAGTGTGACTTCCCATGATACAGAATTCATATAGGGGAACACATACAAATATGTGGTTAACTAAACAGGAAAGTAGCCAAACTCAGAACACAGGACACCCTTGCAATGGTCTCCCCAGCACTGTCCTTTAGGGCCTGCTTCTCATCCCATCCATGTTATTCCTGTGTGTGTGTTTGTTTTACTACAGCAATCCTATAACCCTGGAGTCAAACTGAGGTGATCCAATACTTCAGTGGGATTTAAAAAGCACTTTTCATTATGAAATGATTGTAAACTTAAAGAGTTGTAAGAACAGTACCCCAAACTCCCAAGATTTTTTTGTACCCATCATGCAGATTCAGCAATTGTTACCATTTTGCTACACTTGTTTCTTCTCTCTCTTTTTCTGTACACAGGCAGCACATACCATTTTTTCCTGAACTATTTGTAAGTTGCAGACCTTACCCTCCTGAATTACATCAGTGTGTGTTTTCTAGAACAAAGATATTCTTAATTATAGTATGATAGATTACAAAATGGCCAAATAGTTCTCCTACACCTGTCTGCAAGTCCTTTTGTAAAGAAACTTAGATGCTCCTCCCATCAAGAGGGGAATCTATTCCTTTACTCCTTAAGTCTGGCTTAGCCATGTGGCTTGCTTTGGACACAGGTTATGAAACATTGATGCAGGCAGAGGCTTGAAAAGTGGGTGTGCATTTAGGCTTGACCTCTCTTGATGCTGGGAAGCGTTCTGCCACAGTGTGAACACACTGGGCGAGGCTGCTGGCGGATGAGAGACACAACTGTCATCATGGTTTACATCAACCCAAGTGCTGTTAATGTAAGTGAGGCTATCTAGACCACACAGCCCCAGTAGAATCAGCTTAGAATATGAGAATTACCCAGCCAACCCACAGAACCACAAAAAGGAATAAATATTTATGCCTTTAAGCCATTAAGTTTTTTGTTGTTGGTGTTAATACTCACCTAAGGATTTTTTCCCCATTGATTTTTTTTAGAGAATGGTAGCGGGAGAGACACACAGAGAGAAAAACCAACTACTTGCCTCCCCCACGTGCCCTGACTGGGGCCATGGATTGAGCCTGCAATTGAGGTATATGTCCTTGACTGGAATGCAACCCATGACTCTTCAGTCCACAGGCTGAAGATGGAAGCACTGAGCAAAAGTTTACACTCAATATTATTCTGTATTAGTGTCAGATGTACATCATAGCTAGGGCTCAGCCATTGTTCTGTTCTGTTTTTAAATATATTTATATTGATATCAGAGAGGAAGGAAGAGGGAGAGAGAAATAGAAACATCAATTATGAGAGAGAATCATCAATTGGCTTCCTCCTGCACAGCCTGGAAATGGAGTCCACAGTGACCTCCTGGTTCATAGGCAGATGCTCAACCACTGAGCCATACTGGCCAGGCTAAGCCATTACGTTTTAAGGGGGTTTGTTGCACAGCAACAGAGTAAAATAATCAAATACAAGAAATTTAATAGTGATATGATATTATTATCCAATCCATATTAAAAATTTTAAAATTGTCTTAAATATTTTTCAAGCATTTTTTCTTCCCAATCCACTTTCTAATCTAGGATCATGCACTATAATTAGCTGTTATGTCTCTCTCTTTTAAAAAATCTTCATGACATTTTACTATAATTTGTAATATGCAAAAAGCTATTCATACTTTTGTATACAACTTGAATTTGGAGATAAGTGTATACACTGTGAAACTATCACAACAATCTGTTGTAAACCTGTTCATTGTCTCATCCACCTATTTATTATTATTATCCTAATGCATAAAAAGCCAGGGGCTATCATGACCAAAACAACTGGATGATGGATGACTGAACACAGGCTGTGTAGAGTGACAAGGCTAGCAGGAGGGTTAGTGAGGGATGACCAAATGACTGAACAGTAGGCTGTATGAGGCAACCAGGCTGGCAGGGGGACCAGTTGGGAGTGACCAGGTCAGCAGGGGGAAGTTGGGGGCAACCAGGCTGGTGGGGGTGGGAGTTAAGGGCGACCAGGCTGGCAGATGGGAACAGTTGGAGGTGACCAGGCCAGCAGGGTGGCAGTTGGGGGAAACCAGGTTGGCAGGGGGGAAGTTAGGGGTGACCAGGCTGGCAGATGGGGCAGTGGAGGATGACCAGGCCAGCAGGGGAACAGTGAGGGGCAATCAGACTGGCAGGGGAGCAGTTAGAGGTGATTAGGCAGTCAGGCAAGTGAGCAGTTAGGAGCCAGCAGTCCTGGATTGTGAGAGGCATGTCTGACTGCCAGTTTAGGCCCAATCCCAGAGCCTAAAACCAGCAGTCAGACATCCCCTGAGGGGTCCTGGATTGGAAAGGGTGCAGGCTGGGCTTAGGTGCATGGATTTCATGCACTGGGCCTCTAGTTTTTCTGATAAGAAGATATACCCTCTTAAGAATTATTTTTGCTTTAATAATTTTATCTAAAAATTGCTGTTAATAACTAGAGAGATAAAACATGTTTCACCTTCTATCTTTTCATTAATGAATTAAAACATTTATATATATTTTAAACTTTTCATTTGTAGTTTATATCCAATATTATTCTGTATTAGTATCAGATGTACATCATAGTGGTTAGAAAATAATGTATTTTACAGAGTGGCCTCTTAGAAAAATTTGAAGGATACAATACAGTATTGCTAACTATTGTGCTGTGCAGTGGTCTCTAGGACTTATTCATGTTGTATAATAAAAACTTTCTCATTGACTAATACTTACGCTTTTCCCTTCCTTCAGCTCCTGGCAACCCATTCCATTCTCTTCTTTAATGACTTTGACTATTTTAGCTTCATTACATAAGTGGTATTGTAGTATTTGTTCTTCTGTGTCTGGCTTATTTCACTTAGAATAATGTCCTCCAAGTTAGTCAATGTTGCAAATGGAAGGACTTTCCCCCCTTTTTTAAAAGTGAATAGTATTCCATTGTATGTATATTCCACATTTTCTTTATCTATTCTTCCACTGATGGACATTTAAGTTGCTTCCATGTTTTGGCTATTGTAAATAAAGCTGCAATAAAAGTGGGAGTGTAGATATCTCATTGAGATCCTGATTTCAATTTCTTTGGACATATAGCCAGAAGTGGGATTCCTAGATTATATGGTACCCCTACTTTTAGTTTTCTGGGGAACATCCATACTGTTGTCCATACTGGCTCTGCCAATTTACATTCCCACCAATAGTAAGTAAGGGTTCTCTTTACTCCATATACCTGCCAACATTCATTTTCTTTTTTTGATAATAGCTATCCTAACAAATATGAGGTGGTAGCTTATTGTGCTTTTGATTTACATTTCCTTAATGATTAGTGGTGTTAAATAACTTTTCATATACTTGTTAGCTGTTTGTATGATTCTTTGAAAAAATATCTATTCAGTTCCTTTGGCCATTTTAAACTTGAGTTATCATACTTTTGGATTTTAAAGTCTATAATAATAAAAGGATAATATGCTAATTAGACCAGATGTCTTCCAGCTGTCATTCCAGATATCCTTCTTGATGAAGCTGGGGCCGGAGGAAAGCTGGCTGGGTCCCAGACACCTGTGGGTGGCCTGAGGGAAGCCAGCCTGGGTCCTAGGTGCCTGCAGGTGGCCTGAGGAAAGCCAGCCTGGGTTCCGGGTGCCAGAGGAAAGCTGGTGCTGACAGCCGGAGGAAGGAAGGCCTACTCTCGCACAAATTTTTGTGCCTTGAGCCTCTAGTATATTATAAAGATACAGTAATTAAAATTGTATGGTACAGGCATAAAAACAGACATATAGGCCAATGAAACAGTATAACAGAGCCTAAAAGTAAATCCATACATATAAGGTTAATTGATCTTTGGCAGAGTGCCAAGAATACATTGTGAGAAAAGGATAGTCACTTAAGTAAGTAAGCTGAGAATACCAGAGATCTACATGCAGAAAAATGAAATTGAACTCTTATCTTACACCCCCCCAAAAATAAACTACAACATAACCAATCCAATTTTATCAGAACTATGGACTATACCTATGTCAATGAAACTGTGTAGTCATTCCGTCACATTAATGGATAGTTATTACTCTTTTTGCACTGACTGGTTTCACTACCCAGGTATTTATTGGCTGTCCCTGAATAGGATTCAATGGCTCTGTGATTTCAACATTTGGCCATGGCTTTAATCTCATTGGTTGGGCTGTTGCCCCTGGGTTTTCCCTGGGCACAAGGGAGAGCCTGCCCACAACCTCCCTCTCCTCAAGGTCAGATAGACCTGTTTTGTTTCCCACTAGTACAGTCATTTGGGCACCATCTTTGTTCTCTCCATTGGCCTGCAGGACATTCTAGCACACATAGAAGGCCTTGCTAAATTCACCCAGTGAGCCCTAAGTGACATCTAGCAAAGCCTGTCTTTACTGAATACTGAAATGTCTCTAATGAGAAAAGCTTTCTCCCAAAATAGAATGGCCTTGGACATTATTACAGCCTTGCAAGGAGGCACCTGCAACATTATTCAACCAGAATGTTGTCTTCATACTTGATGTGTCTACTAATATATCATCTTTATTAAGTTAGATGGTGGGCACAAGTGACTACCCTGAGTGATCCTACCTCCAGTCTAGGCAGCTTAATAAATCAGTGGCTCCAATTGTGGGGCTCTTAGTGGAAGAAATTGGGAATCATTGTCTTAATTTGTGTTTTTTGTTGCATGTACCTATGTTGTTGCTGTGCTATCTGCCTCCAATGTAGCCAGATAATCGCACAAAATGAGTGGCTTATATGCTAATGAACCCCTTGCTGACCACTGATGGCACATTGCATAAAAGGGGTGGGCATATGAGATTGTAAGAGCCAGTTGTAAGGTGTGGAGTGTTGGAGGAGGTCATGGAGAGGGTGTGACTGCTGACTGACCCACAAGTTGGACCAGGCAATCAGAAGCTCCTCCCCTCCCCCCATTCATGGAATGTACACTCTGCCCAGTGTTCCCACTGTGGGAGCCATTTCAAGGATGCAGCCTTGAGAAAGTCAGATTTTGTTGAGACCGTCTAGGTGGTATATGTGACTTAACCCATGTAAAGCTTTATATAAACTGTTAAGAGTCTAACAGGCACCTGCAGAGATTTACTTATTTTGTGGTTGACTGCTACAAGGCTCATACACAACTTCCCTTTTTATTAAAGCTGCCACTTGCCAATCGGGAATAGTCTGCCTCTTTCTTTGGTCTCCCTTTGCTGTCTGTGTAGGGGAGCCAGATTCAGATTTCACCTGGGAAGCTCCTTAGGGTATGGCCCATCAGAATATTGCCTGGTCTGGCCAGAGTGTTCTGGGTCTGGCCAGAATTGCTGATCCTTTATATTCTCACCCTTCTTGATCTAGAAATGACTTCCCTGAGAAGGGTTTGACTTTAGGCTGAGTGCATTTGAAGCATACCCTAAAAGAGCTGGCAGTTGAAGGTTGTCTGCCGATCGCCCTCCCCATACCTGGGCAGCAAGTCCTACTAGAAGACTTCTCTGTGTCTACTACACCTAGATATTAAAAACATGAGTGATATGTATTTTTATGAGCTAACATATGCTCTTCTCAGTTAGTTAAAACTAATTGTGTGCATTAATGTGATAGTATTTTTTCCCTAAAAAGCTATTATTCAATTTATGATGCATACATAGCCAATGTCATCATAGAATGGGAAAAATACAGCAATTGTGATTGAATCGTTAAATGAAAAGTGGTCATTAACTTGTTTGAAAATTTCCTGTCTTATTCCATTTATTTCATAGAATATAAAGGAACCTTGAAAAGTTTACTTTCAAAAGAGTTACTTTTCTCATTCAAAGGAAAAATAGTAGAAAAACCAAAATAATCATTTGATATTTTGATATCAAGGTTCCTGTGGATTTATTTAAAAGAACAAGTTGAATAATACCTTATAGAGAGGCAGAAAGCATGCAAGAAGAACAAGATAAATAATGGGAAAAAATTTTTTTCCCCCAATGGTAAGGAAGCTGGGGCAGCCTAATACATCATGGAGACAAGTGAGCGGTGATAACAATAAAAGATATTCTGGGAATGGATATCCCCACAATTCAAGTGACTGGCCTTAGTCCAGGTCTTTATTTCTAGGTCTTAAAAATGATATGTGTCTGAGCATCACCAAAGGTATTTTTTTTATTGGAAATTGCTATAACTAAGGACAGATATGATTGGAATTTGGAAGGCCACATTTATCATTGCTAAATTGGATTGCTTATGTTTATAGTTCTTTCAAAAGTACCAAACATGGAAAGTTTCCACTTGTAACAATTCTATAATATTATATGTTAGCTCCCAAAATATGAGAATGTGATGCTTTTGAGACTGGATTTTATAAAGACAGTTTGGCAAATATATGTTGTGCCTGGAAACCTGATACCAAGAGGCCTAATCAATTCAGGTCACTCAGTGGCATTTTTGTAAGAATATACACCAAACACAGGATCCTAGAAGATGTAATAAATAGCTATAATAAAAATGTTCAAACCATGGGCTAGTAAACTATGACCAATAAGAACAAAATTATGAAATGTCTATAAAAATTATCCAAGATAAAAATATGTAATAAATTCTACAAATGTGGAATAAAGACCAAATGCCAAAATGTTCTCTACAAAACTGGGTTTATAGAATGCCACAATTAAGTGTGGGCTCAGACAATAGAAAATACTTTTATTTAAAAAAATGTATATTTTATACAATATGGCTGCTTGAAACTTCAGATAGCTGTTGAACTGTGCCTAAATGTCTACAAGGATAAACTATCCTCTGAAAGGAAAATAAACAAATACAAGTGAATACTTAGAACTGTGTTCTAACCTGACTTCATAATGTATTTTATCATTGCAAGGGGAGAAGGCTCCATTGCCTTCTTTTTTGAAGGAGAAAAACAAAGATTCTTTTGAGAGATAAGTATGGGGACTATATTTGCCAAATATATAAATGAAAAATGTTAAATCACTTTTTGAAGATCATTTTTCACATATATTTCAGAAAATGAGCAATTTGTATAATGTCAAGCACCATTAATTGAAATGTGCCCTTGCTTTGATACATTTGCCTCACTGACTTGATCCAGAAGCTTTTTTGATTAAATAGTCTGTGCTTCTAAGTTGAAAAATACATGTGAGGAGTTTAGCAGCATGGTGCTGTAAGTAGACTATTGTACTATGTATCAGGAAATTCAGACTCAGATATTAGATTGTGGGATAACATATTATCATAAACAATCCTATATAATAAATAAGAAATATGCAAATTGACCATCACACCCTCACACAAGATGGCTGCCCCTGTGGTCACAAGATGGCCACCACAAGATGGCAAGCAGGGGTCTAGTGCATGAATTTTGTGCACTGGGCTTCTAGTAATATTTATAATAATGTAATAGTAACAGTATTGATAATATAAAGCCCCAAATTTTAAATGCCAAAAGAAATAATCACTACAAACATACTGATTTAAAACTATAAAAACTGATGAAAAAATAACTTGCTCAGTGGATCAGATATTTTATCCCCTAAAACTAATAATATAAAGTTGCCCGTGTTTATAACTGTTCTAAATAGAAACATTTCAATAATGGAGGGGAACAAAATTAGTGTAGCCTGTGGGTTTGACATGAGATTTGATGAGAAATGGAAATTGAGGAATATCAAATATCGGAATATCAAAATAGTTATCTTGCTAAGTGGAGTAGTTTCAGAAGAGCTAATGGGAAATGTTATGAAGAACGTATCACATTTAGACATCAGTTAAAAAGTTACTACTTCCTATTATTTGTCATACATCCGGATATTTCTGACCCTAATAGAAGATATTACAATATGTTTGGCCAGCACTGTCAAATTGACTTGAAAACAGATTTCTCTGAACTCCAAAAACAAATATAAATTATAAATCCATGCCAAGACATATCAAAATGTTTCTTTAAAATAAAGAAAGAAATATCTTGGAGAATATCTTGACAAATTGACTATAGTGGTAATATCTACCAGCTGAAAATATATAGAAGCCACAATTTGAAAGGTTCCCAAATGCCACTGAAACAATATGGCCTCGTGAAGAGATTAATCAGAGAGATGGAAACATACAAATGTCACCTATTGGAAATCTGAACAGGAGGTGACTGATGTAATAAAAGCAGCATATAACCAGAAAGCTCAGGTCCTGAGTTACTGCAGATTTCTGCTACAGAAAGTTCATGACAACACTTGGAGATGTTGCATGCTGCATCATGAATAAATCAGAAGAATACTGAATTTAGTAAGACTTGAAAACAAATAACAATGGTAAATAACACTATTTTGAAGTCACTCAAATTTAGACCAATAACATTTTATCTACTTTCTGTAAACCTATTTCCTGAAAAAATACATAAACAAATGATTATAGATTTTATTTGCCTTTAGGTACTTCATTCCAGCCAACCAACTTCCCTCCCACACACATACCTTTACATTCCCAGGTCCATGTCTTTGCTAATGCTCTCTGCTTTGTATGGAGTCCCCACTTCCCCATTCTACACATCCAAACCTTATTTATCTTCACTTGCTTCTTTCTCCATGAAGCCATTTCTGACCATCTCTAGTCAAATTGAATCTCTTTCTTATCTGAACTTTATAGGTGTAATTTAATTAGGGCTCCTTGCCCACCCCACCCCCTCTTTTGACATTTGTGTTTTTTAAAATATATTTTTATTGATTTCAGAGAGGAAAGGAAAGGGAGATAGAAATATCAATGATGAGAGAGAATCATCTATCATGTTGCCTTCTGCATGCCCTGCACTGGGGATTAAGCCCACAACCTGGGCATGTGCTCTTGAATCAAACCAGGGACCCTTCAGGTCACAGGCTGTCGCTCTATCCACTGAGCAAAACTGGCTAGGGCTGGGCTCCTTGCTTTTGACCTCATCTTATAGCTCATTATATATTTTGCACTATTTCCTTCTTAAAAATATAATTTTCCACAGAGAAGAGTTTAATCTGAGTCATTCTTATTTTCCTTGTAGCTGCTAACAGTAGCTTGTACATACAGTAAGCATTTGATAAATGAATAAACCAATCATATTCTAATTTCAAAGACAATGAATACATGAGGAAATATGATTGAATCTCCTCATAATTATTCTAGTATTTTGTAAGCTTTATAAAGGTAGAGGCAGTCTCTGATATTGGCTGCTTTTATATCAGGTTGTGCTACCTGTTCAACATATGGTAGCTCATTAATAGTACCTCCATTCTGAAGTTTATCTGATCTATTACTAGCTTTGGCCTATACATCAGGGTAGTAAGTTGTATCTTCTTCTTTTTTTTAACCCTCTCACAAGGATATGTTTTATTTATTTTATTTTATTTTTTTATTATTTTATTTTACTTTTTTAGAGAGAGACGGGGGAAAGGAGAGAGACAGGGAGAGAAACTTCAAATGGCTGCTTCTGGAATGCATATGACTGGGGATTGAACTTGAAAGCTGGGCATGTGCCCTGATGGGGAAATCATACCAGCAACCTTTGGGCTCAGGAGGACACTCCAATCAACTGAGCAGAGCCATACCAGTCAGGCTCAGTTGTATCTTTTTAAAAATCAGTTTTATTTTTACAGCCTAGTTAACATTTTAAGAAAGTTTTCAATTTACATACTTTTGGGTCAAATAGTTGCCAACATTTTAATATTGGAAGACTTCACTTGGATGAGCCCCCCTGCCACCTGACCCCTGATTTCTGACTTTTCTTGAAAAATCAGATTTGAAAATACCATTTCCTCTCTCTCTCTCTCTCTCTCTCTCTCTCTCTCTCTCTCTCTTTCTTTCTTTTTTCTTTCTTTTTTTTCAGAGCAATAATCTGCTGGATTTAAATATGGGACATAGAATATTTTCCAATTTTAAATGGTTC
>JAAGEH010000304.1:14932976-14994741 GCA_011751065.1 Lasiurus cinereus
ACTAGCTTTCATTAAAATAAACTTCTTTGTCCTGGGCATGAAGCTATACTATTTTTCTTAGCTAACCTTACAGTTAAATGCAGTCATGAGACTGAGTTTAGCTAATGAATGGAGAAGTAGTAATATGTGCCACTTTCCAGCATGTTCCATGCAAAATTTTCATGCAGACCTCTCCATTGTCTTTCTCTTTTGATAGCTGGATGCAGAGGAACATAATATCCTGTGTAGCCCTGGGTGGTGTTACTCAGTGGTTAGAGCATCAGCCTATGTATTGAGGAAGGCTGTGGGTTCAATTTCCAGTCAAGGATGTGTACCTGTACTGGATTGCAGACTTGATCCCCAACGGGTTAGAGTGCATCTGGGAGGCAACCAATCAATATGTCTCTCTCACATCGATGTTTCTCTTTTTCTCTCCATTCTTCTCTCCTTTCACTCTTTTTAAAATCAATGGAAAAAAATATCCCAGGTGAAGATTAACAAAACAAAACAAAAAAGATCTGTGTATTGGCAGAGCGACAAAATTCAAGGGACCCGTGTCCTTCAATGATTGTAGGAAAGCTGAGCAACTGATTGCTATGGCCCTAACTCTTAAGTGAGCAAGAAGTTTTAAAAGAAGTTTAATTAAATCTGAGAGATTGAAACGTATAATGATACTTTTCTCAGAATTGTACGAAAGTTCTAGTTTTTTAATCTTACCACTAGAGGCCCGGTGTATGATATCTGTGCATGGATGGGGTCCCTAGGCCTTGCTGGTGATCAGGGCTGATCAGGCTCCCCGACTTCCCACCTTCCCGCCTCCTCCTTTCCTCGCCACCTGCGCACTGCCACCATGTGGTTCCCTTCCTACCTGCCTCCTCCCCTCCTCCTTCTCTTGCCACCTGCTTCTGCTGCCACCCATCCCCGGTTCCCCATCCCAGCCCAGGGCCTGGCCCCATTCAGGTGATCTGGACCTGCTGGTAGAGATGGGGGAGTGGGGATAGGGACCAGGAGGTTGGCCAGCAGACCCCAATCAGGCAATCAGGGCCTGCTGGCTGGGGTGAGGGGCCAACTGCCACCATGCCAGGCAGGCAGCAGACTGATTGGGGCATGCCAGGCTGGGGGGAGGAATGGAATGAGGGACCTGGGAGTTGGCCGCTAGCCCCAAGGAAGGAACCAACCCTCGACCCCCTGGAAAAGGGGCCACATCTGCCGCCATCCACTCCTGGTTCCCTGTCCCAGCCTGGGGCCTGCCAGCAGGGGAGAGGGACCAAGGAGGTTGGCCAGTAGGTCCCATTGGTGATCGGGACTTGTGGGCTGGGGGCAGCTCCTGAGTTGAGCACCTGCTCCCTGGTGGTCAGTGTGCATCATAGCAACCGGTTGTTCCTATGGTTCTGGTCATTCCATTGTAATGGTCACTTGGGCTTTTATATATATAAATTGTTGGAGTCATGTATAGGTTTATGATTTGAAGTAGAACAGAGAAGAAATACACTTTCATGGTAAAAATATATATTCATTTAGGTCTTTGTGTTATGGCAACTAGCCTATCCTACATAATCCAGCATCTGGTGACTTGGTAACTTGGCGAAAGGCTGATGTGTTATAATGGAAGTAAGTAAAGATGCAGTAATTTTAAATATTATATATTGAACAGATTTAGCATTTTAGCCCAGCTAGCATGGCTCAGTGAATTGAGCATCATCCTAAGCACTAAGAGGTCACTGGTTCCATTTAGGTCACTGGTTCCCATCAGGGAACATGCCCAGGTTTTGGTTGATCCCCTGTGGGGGCTGTGCAGCAGACAGACAATTGATGTTGCTCTCTCATTGATGTTTCTACCTCTCTCTTCCTCTCCCATCCTCTTTCTTTAAAATCAATAAAAACATATTAAAAATATAACATTTGGCATTTTAATAGCCCCTTTTGCCTCAATATAGACTCCCAGAAACTCTGCAAAGGATGGTTAGTAGCACTGAGAAAAACCCACCCACTCCAAAAGACCATTATTAGTTCATGTGTGAAAGATATTAAATACTTTCTTCAGGAAAATATAATTTTACAGAATTGTTTTGAATACATTTGTAATAGTTCTAACATTTATTTGACATTATTTGACAAATGAAGACAAAGAAATCACAATATTAGGTTCAACCATATGAAGTTCTCATTTTTTTGTGTGTGTTTGTGTATGTTGAAAGGGTCAATAATAATGGCAAATACACATCAGCCTTTAAAATCATTCTTGGTATTTAACTATTCTATAAAATCTAATTGTTTAGAAACCACCCAAGGACACACCAAATAACCAGAAGTATGACACAAAAGTAAGAAAGTAGGGAAAATTAAAGGTTCTACAGGCCATTCATTTATCTTGGAGTCTTTATTCTTTCTTTTATTTATGCAATAACTTGTGGAGCTCCATCAAGTATTTCTTGCTACCCTTAGGAGAAGAAGGTCTTTAGTTCCTGGGGTCTTCTCTGCTACTATCCCATGTATCTATCCCTTACTTGATAAAGGGGCACAGCTCCACACTGTAATCCATTGTTAGGGTAGCAGTGTTCCTCCAGCTCTCTCTCCCTGAAACCTGAGCAAGATGTTTATAGAGAAGTAAACTTCTATCGCTGGTACCTCCCACCTTCCCTTCATTCTCAGCACAAGAGATATAAACCCATCATGGAGATTTCTCAGATACTCTAATGAAGGGTCTTATAGGTCTCAGAACTGAAAAGAAAGAACAAAGATGAAGATTTTATCTTACTTCATTTCCCTCTTGTATTACAGATAAGAAGAACCTTCCTTTAAAGAAGACTTTAAAAGGCCCCCTTCTCTCTTGACTGACTTCACTTACCTTAATATTTTGCAGTCAAGTTTGTTAAGTTCCCCATCTTTTTTCTCTATTCCCTCCCTCATGGAATGGAGTTTCCATGTTTAACTCCCTTCCCTCCATTTCTTGCTGTGTCTTGAGGGCTTCAGACTTGGCTATATTCAATCTGGAAATGAAAGGGATGGTTTTTTGCCTATATATGGAGGGAAAGTAAGATTCTTCAGCAGGTCCGTGGTTCATTTCTCCAGTAATTTAACCCAAGAAGCAACTGATAAAGAATAAATATTTTTTTCACAGATAATACAGAATTATCTCAAATGAATAAAGCAAATTTTCTCTATTAGCATATCAACATGATGTGATCTTGCCCATTGTAAAACAATAATATCAATGAACAGGATTATTTTACTACAAAGATTTTGATTCTTTTTTGGATATGGCTTTGTTAAAAAAACAACAAAAAACACCCACTTACAATTATTGCAGTTATAAATGATTGTCTTTTATCACTCTGGAGGGGTGGCATCAGTTCCAATTAAATTTCATAAGATTCTAAATCTCCTGGCTAATATAAATAGGATAAAGAGCTTGTGTTACCTGTTTATCCCACCACTTAAATGATAGGAACTCTATTTGGCATGGTGATACAGAGAAGAATAAGTCATAGGCGCCGCTCCTCACAAGGAAGATGAAACTCTGTGATTATAAACATTTACATAATATTGTACTAAGTAGCATACAAGCCAGGAAATAGAATTTAGTTGTTCAATGAAAGATATTCATAATACTGAGACAGCTTTAAAGTCACATAGGATTAGTTTGTAATAGTTTGAAAAATGTTTTCACTTTTAATATCTTATTTGACCCTTGTGATTATGTTGTTTGATAGATGTTGTTATTCCATTTTACGGATAATTAGAGCTCAGAAAGCTGAAGTAATTTGGTCAAGGTTACCCAGCTTCTGAGAGGCAGAACTGGGATCCATATTGTAATTAAAAGCTACTTATTGCCTTTGACTGCTGTGGACTACATTACCAGATTAAATGTGGCTGAAAATGTATATTAACAGTTAGTTCTTAAATTTAGGCTAATAAAGAATTTAGAGCTATATTATACACATAAAACCAAGGCAGTTATTGAAAATAATTAATACAAAAACTAGGAAAATAAAAAACTCTGGCCAAAAGAAATAAAGTTCTGATGTTTGAGAAATGTAGTTAACAGCAATGGCTCTGGAAATTACTTTTCCACAAAGCAAAGATATGCAGAATTTATGCAACAATGACAATTATTGTCAGGGGAATTGTTAAAATAAATGTGTAGACTGAGTAAATCAACACTATTATGATTTCGGGGACAGAGGTTCAGTAGTCAATAGTTAAATGTCTTGAACAAGATGGAATTCATTATAGTTGCAATAAATTCATTCAATTGCACTGACATTTGAAATCAAACTAGACTAGTTTCAATTTGTTTAAATAGTTAAAATCATTGTAAAAAATGGATCCCTAAAACAATCGGCAGCAAATAAGAAAGTGCTTCTGTATCTCAGCTATTAGGACTAAATTATTCATGCTCCACTCCTTCCCATTGCCTTCAGGAGCACTGTTGGCTATTTAGATCAGGTGGAAACAGAGACTGCTGGGCACTGCCCATGCCCTTGGGATCCATCCCATCTATCTCACCCAGACTCAGATTTCTTTGTGCTACAAACTAGCTGCAAATCTCTTCCCTGTCCAGATGCTTATCCCATAAAGGTCAAGAGAAAAGCCTTTGGAAGTAAACAGATGTACTATTCAAAGAACTTATGTATATTCTTACTCATTTTCTTGTACTTCAATTAGGAATTTAAAACTCATTTTCACTAAAGCTATTTTTGCTAATTCAAAGTTTTCATTATTTCACATTCTCAAAGAAAAACCTGCTGGTCTACTTCACTGATGTCTTGATAAACAGGCAGTAGCAAGTACTTTAGATACCGTGGCAGAAAATATGTGATTTGAGAATAGAAGAAAAATCCAAAGAAAATTCAGTCCCAGTCACTTTGGGTGAAGTTTCTGGAAGACTAGCAATCTGGGGTATTAAGAATTATCCTCCCCCAAAGTACTCCTAAGAAGGAAGGGCATTACATTATGGGTCACTTTGAATTTTGGAGGCAACAGAGCTCACATTTGAGGTAACTCCTAATGTTGCCTGTATGTGTGAGGCCAAGAGCAAGAGAAGGCACTGCTGCTGGTTCAAGTCTCAGAGCGAAGCTCTGTCCTCTAGTCCTTATGAGCCAGCAGGCATAATGGTGCTTAAAATGTCTGTGTTAGTTTGGGATGCCTTATGTAGCTTCTAGCTGACCCCTCTAGGAGCACCATATACAAAGCAAGCTTGTAGTGTTTGGAAATAGACACATATTCTACTGTCAAAAATCTGCTCTTAGTCTGCTCATGGGCTCCACCAGACACTGAAGGTCTGTCATGTAAACTTTGCCTTTAATAATGATCAACGTTTTCTGTGTTCCATCAGGCATTAATGTTAAGTGTGTTTAGCATTAATCAGTCACCAGGTGGAAATGGCACAAATGAGATGAGGCCTACTCTTGTTCTGAAGGCACTAATAAGTTTTAATTGCCAGTGATGGCCTCTGTTAAGAGCAGGTGGCTCATTTTCCTAATGTACTTACTTGTGTTGCTGTGTCACCTCTCTATCCACCCACTGATGGCCTCAGAGTTTTCTATAACTAGCTGACTGAGAAAGAACACGTTCAATTCTGATTTGCAAATGGATCTTTCTCATAATAGTGCATTGCAGAAGTGACCTCCTGCAGCAGTATAACTTCACAGAGGGGTAGACCCGAAGGACAAGGAAGAAAAAAATTCTTCCAGTGGGCAGAAATTTAGGTGATATAACTGATTTCCATTTTGTTCGTTGGAAGGAGACATGGTCAGAGAGTCATGGTTGGAGGCTAATGGTTTGGCTGGATCTTTAGAGGTTTGGAAAGATCATGATTAAAGCATCAGTGATACATAGTTTTAGGGAAGAGAAATGTATTTAGACCTCTAATGGGCCCAGAAGGTAAAACATTTTACATATCATATGAATAGTCACCAAAATGCCCCTTCTATTGAAAAAATTTCAGTAACCATGTGGACAAGATAATTTTCTTTGTAGATTTCACTAAATCTCTGTCACTAGCCACCCCAGTGCTTGATGAATGGGCTGATGAACAAGTGACTATGGTGGCACAGATGGAAGTAATGTATGGACTACAAAACATAGGTTTTCTTTTACTAACTCTGAGGTGGCCAATGCCCATGCACAGAGTCCAATCTGCACCCTCGTTCATGGAAACCTGAGAGCCACCTGGTGGCAGGTCAGTGAGATCAGACCCTTTCCATTATGGAAGGGGCAGCAACTCATTCTTACGGGAATAGTTATTTATTCTAGATTTTATGTGGCCTTCCCTGTTGCCATCTTTCTGTAAGCACTATAATCTATGGACTTTGTGAATGCCTTTACCTCTGTTATGGTATCTCATAGAACATTGAGTCTGACCAAGTAATTAATTTTATGTAAAAAATAAAAGACAGTGGGTGACCCTCGCTGATGTGGCTCAGTTGGTTGAGTCCTGGGCACTGAAAGATCACCAATTTGATTCCAGTCAGGGTACATACCTAGATTGCAGACTCAAGCACGTGTTGGGGTGCATGCAGGAGGCAGCCGATCAACCAATGTTTTTTTCTCACATCAATGTTTCTTTTTTTATCTCTCTCTTTTCCTCTCTTTTTCCCTTCCCTTCTCTCTCTTAAATCAATAAAAACATAAAAGAAGACGGTATGGATTTACCTAGGTCCCTCCATGCTGTCTTAATATACTGTTCTTAACATATACACCATCATTCGCAGACAGATAATTTCTTGTGATAATTTCCCTACTGCTTCTGTTAGCTAGAATGAATTCTGTTTTCTGCAACTGAACCCTGATTAGTATAGGAAGCAAAGTCTTTTCCCATTTCCTAAAATTATATGGACAAATAAGCCAATTTTAACCTGTGCCTTTTAATAGATAGCATTTTGAGAAAATTTCAATAGCAGCTGGTTATAATGTACCCTCCAAATGTTTCATTGTTGTCTTAATACTATACAAATTTGAAAAAGGTACAAAAGAATATTGGTGTGAGTTCTTTGGGAGTTTAAGTTAAAAAAAAGGAAGCTAAACTAGCGATAATAATAATGTTTACTGAATATGTTACCATGTGGCCAAGTCATTGAATATTTTGTAAATCTATAATAATAATTTGTTCTCTTAAACATGTCATAAAACTACTGGAGATGTTAATGTGGTATTTTGTGATTCATAAATGTGCTCCAGAATTGAAGTACAAGCAAGCCTTAATATAATGTGACAATTATATCCATCATTTTTTTCAAATCAGTGACTGAAATACTTTCTAAAAACAGAATCCTCCCACTGAAGTTGAGCAGTAGTAAAAGCTGTCTGCCTGAAAGTCTCTAAATAGCAGCTTTTCTGGGTTAGCTTCATAGATTGGGAAATTTGGGGGAATTTGAGTAAGTGAACTAAATTTTATGAGCTAAAATTTAATATCTCAATCAACTTGTTTCTGTTAAAGTTAACAACAAATAATTTGATTGATTCCTTTTTCTAATTCAGACAAATTATTTGGATATTTTTGATATTGTACTTACCCCAGTCTCAATGTCAGCTCATGATAAATTTATAAAAGAAGGAAAAAGGTAGAAAAGTTAAGGGAATGACTTAGAATAGTAGCAGATTTTAAAAAAACTTTATTGATTGATTTTAGAGAAAGAGAAGTGGAGGGTTGGGGAGAGAAAAAAGTGAGAGAGAGAGAGAGAGAGAGAGAGAGAGAGAGAGACAGACATCAATTTGTTGTTCCACCTATTCATGCATTCACTGGTTGATTCTTGTATGTGCCCTGACTGGAGATTGAACCCACAACCTCAGAGGCATGCCAGGTGAAGCTCTAACTAAATGAGCTGTCCAGCTAGGGACTGGTAGATTTTCAATCCTGGGCTAACTAAAAATTCCTAAGCTTGTTTTTTATGTGATAGTCATAACATCATAGAGTTGCAGAGGTTAAAAGGGAAAATATAGGTAAAATGTTTAGCAGAATGCCTGCACACAGGAAATGCTCAAATATTACCTGTTTTATTATTATTTTCAATGAGCAAACAGTCTAGATTCAATTTGATTGTAACTTATTGGAAAGAAATTCTTGGGTAAAAATCTATTGGCTGTAACAGTTAATAAGGTTGTTTTCTTTAAACTAGTTCATCACCATTGTTATCATATCATCCTATCATCTATAATAATAAAAGTGAAATATGCTAATTAGACCAGATGTTCTTCTGGAGGAAGCTGGGGCTGGAGAGAAGTTGCCTGGGTTCCGGGTGCCTGCCACTGGCCACAGGAAGGAAGCCCAGGTCCTGGGTGCTAGAACGAAGCCAGTGCCAGCAGCCAGGGGAAGGAAAGCCTAGTCTTGCATGAATTTTTGTGCATTGGGCCTCTAGTTACCAAATAAGAAGCTGATAATTGCATATCAAATACTTCCCTGGAAGAAAAATTGTAAATATAAAAATTGGATATAGCCGAAACTAGTTTGGCTCAGTGGATAGAGTGTCGGCCTGCGGACTGAAAGGTCCCAGGTTCAATTCCGGTCAAGGGCATGTACCTTGGTTGCAGGCACATCCCCAGTAGCGGGCGTGCAAGAGGCGGCTGATGGATGTCTCTCTCTCATCGATGTTTCTAACTTTCTGTCCCTCTTCCTTCCTCTCTGTGAAAAATCAATAAAATATATTAAAAAAAAGGATACATTTGATTTTTCAGCTTACTTATAATTGGAAGATTTCTCATTTAAAACTTTTGGTTTAGATCTTTAAGTATCAGTTTATTTATTTTTGTCATTGTTACTAGTATATTTATTTTTGTCATTGTTATGAATATAAGGACAATAATATAAAGTATGTACATGTCTTCATGAATAGTTAACTGTATAGTTGCCCTAAAACCTTTAATGACTTCTATGAGCATACAGATTAATATTCAATACATCATATTCTATTATTTATTCCAGCATGTTTGATACTTGCATTTCAACCTCAGAATCATTTTTTTCCCTTCAATGAGGCATTTGTGCAATTGTTCATGTCTGTAGAACTTCTAACACCGTATTTATGTAAAATTGCACTTCAGTATAATTGCCTACGTAATTAACATTCGGGAAGAAATTATTTATTCAGGAGCACATTTCACAATTCAATTTCAGTCTGTAATAAAGAGGTTTTTAAATGTTAATCTTATAAAAATGGAGCAAATAGTAAAGGCTGTGGATTAATACAAGAGGCAACTACTTACAGTATTTTAATATTTTCCCTGACTGAGAATTACCTATTTTTACCAGAGAGTATAGGCATGTTTCAAATCGCACTGGGAAGTATAGGTTGAATCTTATATTCTGTGCACATTAGATGATTTCACATAAGGTGACTAAATATAAAAATAAAATGGTTTTAGATACATTTGTTGTTTGCTCTTTAAGAGACAGAGAAAATAAATGCACATTATGGTAAAGTTGAAAATGATCAAGATCATGTAGAAAATAAAAATAGGAGATATATTTTCAGTCTGAATTCTATGGAAATTTTCTCCTTGGATAATGATCCTTTCAAAGCTTCTGAGCAGGATCCATACCTTTCCTCCATCACTAGCTTTAAGTTTCAGCAAATATGATAACATCTAAAAATCCACGGGAAAAATTTATGCCACATACCCTTATTACAGGAATTGGTGAAAGTATAAGGGAGACAAGAGTAATCAGAAATATTGTCCTTTTATTTGCATGTTTTGTGTTTATAGACTATCATGTTGAAATAAAATTAAAGACTTTTATAAACATCCAATAGTACTTTAGAACTTATAGTAACTTTATTTTCTAGCCATGTTTACTTTTTAAAATTTTTATTGTTGAAAGTATTACAGATGTTCCCTGCTTTCCCCCCCCCCATTAACCCCATCTAGCCCACCCCCACCCCTTGCCCCAGGCCTTCACCACCCTATTTTCTGCGTCCATGGGTTGTGCATATAACGCATACAAATTCTTTGGTTAATCTTTTCCCACCCATCCACCCTCCTCGCCTTCCCTCTGAGATCCCACAGTCTGTTCCATGCTTCTGTCTCTGGATCTATTTAGTTTATTAGTTTATTTTGTTCATTAGATTCTACATATGAGTGAGTTCATGTGATACTTGTCTTTTTCTGACTGGCTTATTTTTTCTTAGCATAATGCTCTCTAGGTCCCTCCATGCTGTCTCAAAGGATAAAGGTCCTTTTTTACTGCTGCACACTAATTCCATGATGTAATTCCATGTGGTACCTTTTTACCCATTCAGCTATTGATGGGCACTTGGGCTGTTTCCAGATATTAACTATTGTAAATTGTGCTGCTATGAACATAGGAGTGTATACATTCTTTCTGATTCATGTTTCAGGTCTCTTAGGATGTATTCCTAGAAATGGGATCACTGGGTCAAATGGCAGCTTCATATTTAATTTTTTTTGAGGAAACTCCATATTGTTTTTCATAATGGCTGCACCAGGCAGCATTCCACCAGCAGTGTACTAGGGTTCCCTTTTCTCCACATCCTCAATAGCCCTTGTAGTTTGTTGATTTGTTGATGATGGCCATTCTGACAGCTGTGAGGAGAAACCTCATTGTCATTTTGATTGCATCTCTTGGATAATTAGTGACTTTGAACATTTTTTCAGTCTCTTGGCCTGTATGTCCACTTTGGACAAGTGTCTATTTAGATCCTTTGTCCATTTTTTAATTGGATTGTTTGTCTTCCTTTTGTTAACTTGTATGAGTTCCTTATATATTTTGGAAATTAACCCATTACCAGCTCTAACATTGACAAATATGTTCTTTCATGCAGTGGGTTCTTTTCATTTTGTTGATAGTTTCTTTTGCTGTGCAGAAGCTTTTTATTTTGATGTAGTCCCATTTATTTATTTTCTCCTTAGTTTCCTTTGCCCTAGGAGTTTTATTCATAAACATATTGCTATCAGAGATGTCTGAGATTTTGCTTCCTATGGTTTCTTCTAGGATATTTATGGTTTTACAACTTACATTTAAGTCTTTGATTCATTTTGTGTTTATTCTTATATATGGTGTTAGTTGGTGGTCTAGTTTCACTTTCATTTCTCAATTTGGAATGATATCTTAATTACAAATATTGTATAGTATCTGTTTATTTCCTCATTTTATTGTCAATATTAGACAAAAGATATATTCTATGAGGTCAGGTTTCTTACTGTTATTCACTTCTAAGTCCTTAGTGCTTCTTGGCACATTGAAAGCACTCAATATACATTTGTTGGATAATAAAGACTTGTTGGCAAGGGATTGTTTAACCAGAAGTAGCCTGCCTTTTCAATTCATAACTAAGTGTGTTGAAATTATCTCACTCAAGTGGATCACATGTTAGCAACTAACACTGAACTTGAACATTGCTTGGGCAATAGAATCTGACCTGGGACACCTGGCTGGAAAGTTCTGCCTGAAATAGATATGTGTGTGGCATTGGGCAAGTTCTTAATGTCTGGGAGCATTGCTACTTTTCTCATTTATAATATGAAGAGATTGGACCATATCACTTATTTTTCAAAAATGTTCTGAGTGTATGGAGTCGCTCCAGGCCCCATTTTCCTCCTTTGACCAGAAGGATTCCAGTCCTATGTCCCTTTTAGAGTAATAGGTTTCCACATATGATGTCACTTAAAAATGGTCATGGGATGTATGCTGATCTTTAAATGGATTTTTAAAAGTTGATTTGAGAGAGAAAGAGAGAGATATCAAAGTGAGATAGAAACATTGATCTGGTTACACACACACACACCCTTCCCCATGACTCCCTATGCTCCCTAATTTGGGAATGAGCAGGCAACTTAGGTCTGCTCCCTGACCAGGAATTGAATCCGAAACCTTTTGGTGTATGAAACGATGCTCCTACTAACTGAGCCACCCCTACCACTGGACATGGCAGAAGAAGGTTAGGTTGCTCTCAGTTTAACTTTCTGTGATATTAAGTGCACTAGGAGGGGAGTTTTCAGACAGATGATATTTAGATGGGGCTTGTTGGGCTGGCCAAACTCTGGGTGGAAACTGCATGTGCCAAGTTGTTGTGGGGTGTTAGAGGGACTTAGAAAAGACCATATAGGGGATAAGAGTATGACATAAACGGGATTTAGATCGTGGACGGCCTTGGATGCTGAGTGATGTTTGTGCCTACAAACTCCTGCAACTATCAAGGAGCCAGTAAGACGGTTTAAACAGGTGACATGATAAAAATGGCTTTTAGAAAGATAAAGACACAGAAAGCACAGTAGAAGGCAATTCTAAGAACTGAAATAAGCCTTCAAGAGGCAGGCAATTTGATTAAATTACTTTGCTTATTATTCATTCAGTGATTTGGGGGCTTGCCATTTAATTCTTGTATTATGTGAAGGTTCTTCTGTTCTCTCTATACCCGTGCATTCTAATTAGGGAGCTCACATCATTTTGGTGTTCAGATCCTGGTATGAATGTAAATTCTAAAGGGCTAGCCTGTTTGAGATTTCTTCTCCTGTGTGCTAAATGTGGTCAACTGTGGTGAAAGTAAGTTTGAACTGCTTATCTTCCCTTCAGAGAATATCTGCATCTGTATAGTCTTTTTTAATGAGGGAGGGGGTGTCTCTCAGTTGAGTATAGGGTGCCACTGAGCAGTTTTTCTGAGTTCCCAGGTATTCCTAGGTGGAGTAATGGAGTGATTTAAGGAGCCCTCTGATTTCTAGCATATTGATGGATGGCGATTTATTTCCTATTGACTGTGTTCCTTGACTGGAATAGGAACCGTGTTATCCCCTGCAATCCATTAGGCTGGCATCTCTTGTAATTGAAAGCTGAACAGGTTTGCGTAGTAAAGATTGTGCGTGGATTTGTGTATGTATTAAGAAGAGGAAAACTGGAGTAGAAGGAAAAGTGAAGAGGTCAGGCTGTAGTAGTTGTTGAAATCCCAGTGTATTTAAGGAGCTTTACTAATAACTTGGTCATAAGAGGACTCCATTGAGTAAGCTGTCAGAGAAATGAGTGTTAGAACAAACACTTGCTGCCTGAGAAAACTGGCTCTCATTTTAAGCTGCATTTCCTATGGAAATATCATTTGGGATAATGGCTTGAATCATTTATTATGAAATCAGAAAATGCATTCCCTGAGTCTAAGTGGGAGGTATTGTCTATCAGGAAAAAAATAAAAATAAAAGTGACAATTAGAAAGTTTGTTTCAGGGTTGGTATCTGAAAGTGCAGAGAATGGAAAGGAGATAAAATGGTGAAATCATTTTCAGGGTCTAGCTTGTGTTAATACCTAGTACAACACTGAAGAGAGCTGTTCACATTGGCAGCCAGATTTTGCTGTAGGTATTGATTAATGCAGGCACAGTGTGGCTTGTCTTTGCTTGCAAGACACTGGTTGTGTAGTGGAGAATAAACAAGTATCTATAATATAGGGGTGAATTGCATAGGTTGTTTCTGAGCTCACTAAGGCAGGGCACCTAACCCACCCTTGGGGGCGAGGGGATCAGGAAAGCATTTAGGAGAAGATGTAAGCTAAACTGAATGAGCATCAGCAGGGAGTTTGGAGTAGGAGAGCGATAAAGGAAGACTTCTTAGCAGATATAGCAACATGTCCAAACTTGTAGGGGTAAAATTATGGGAAATTATATGCCACTAACTGTATTAGTGTAGATTCTTGGAGCTATTATCTGTCTCTGTCTCTCTCTGATGTGTAGGGGAGAGGTATGCGGGGGAGTGGAACCAGGGAAGAATGAAAAGGGATGCTGCTGGGAAGCAAGCAGAGTTCAGGGAACTTAGTGAAATGGAAATAATTAAAAGAGAAAAGGAAAATGCTACAGCTGTAAAAAGAAAAAAAAAGGAATTGTTTAAAATCCAAATGCAGAAAGGGAGTTGAGGGGGAAGTAAAAGAAGATAAAAGGGCAAGAATGGGAATCAATTTTGTCGGAAGGCGGAGACTTGATGGGGTGGTGAACACACAATACAATATACAGATGATGTATGATAGAATTGTACACCTGAAACCTATGTAATTTTATCAACCAATGTCACCCCAATAAATTCAGTAAAAAATTCAAAACAATCCAAATCAAGAAGCTTACCATAATATTTTTATTTATTTATTTTATTTTTAATATATTTTAATTTATATCAGAGAGGAAGGGAGAGTGAGAGAGAGGGAGAAATATCAATGGTTAGAAAGAATCATTGATCGGTGGCCTTCTGCATGCCCCACACTGGGGATCGAGCTTGCAACCTGGGCATGTACTCTGACCAGGAATCAAATTGTGACCTCCTGGTTCATAGGTAGATGCTCAACCACTGAGCCATGCTAGCTGGGCTTACCATAGATTTTTTTAGAAAATAATTTTAAGGGAGCAGAGGAAAATGGGGAAAAACAGGGGGAGGGGGAAGAAATGGAATAAGGAGAGATCAATACTTTTGGCTAAGTTTTTGAAGTTAGACTCCTCCAATTTAGCCCACCTCTGTTAAGCTCCTAGTTAATTCTGTGTACTATCAGAGGGTATGGAAACACAAAGGCTGACTGAGATGATTACAAGAGAGAGCCCCTCAAGTATTTGCAGGAGTGAGATAGTCTAACAGTGGTCGGCAAATTGCAGCTTGCGAGCTACATGTGGCTCTTTGGCCCCTTGAATGTGGCTCTTCTGCCAGTTTAGGAGTACCCTAATCCTATCTAATAAAAGAATAATATACAAATTAACCACTACTACCCTACACCCACCAGCGACGCCCACTAGCCAATCAGGATCAAGTATGCAAATTAACCCCAACCAAGATGGCTGCGGCCATGGAACAAGCAGGAGGGAGGCTTGGGTTTTCCCCACCATGGAGGAAGCCAAGCATCCACACACCCTAGTGGGCCCAGGCCTCCACTCCAGGCTACAAAGTTTCAGTTATAGAAGATAAACAAATCTCAGGTTCTCTGCTTGGTTCACTGGGAGGCATGGCAAGCCTGCAAACCACCACAGGTCCCTCACCTAGGCCACCCCACATCTCAAGGGAACACCCACCCTAATCGGGGACACCCTTCAGAGCAAACCAGCTGGTCCCCATGGACGCACCAGGCCTCTATCCTATCTAATAAAGGAGTAATATGCAGATTGACCATTACTTCAACACACAAGATAACTGCCCCATGTGGTCAAAGAACCTGCCCCTATGTGGACACAAGATGGCCACCACAAGATGGCCAGCAGGGGAGGGCAATTGGGAAGGACCAGGACTGCAAGAGAGGGCAGTTGGGGGTGACCAGAGGAGGGAAGTTGGGGGTAACTGGGCCTGTAGGGAAGGGCAGTTGTGGGAGACCTAGGTCTGCAGGGTAGAGCAGTTGCGGGGGACCAGGCCTGCAGAGAAGGGCAATTAGGGGTGACCCAGGCCTGCAGGGGAGGGCAGTTAGGGGCAAACAGGCTGGCAGGGGAGCAGTTAGGCATCAATTATACTAACAGGGGAGTGGTTAGGGGTTAACAGGCTGGCAGACAGACACGGTTAGGGGCAACCAGGAAGGCAGGCAGGCAAGCAGTTGAGAGGCAGCAGTTGGAGCCAGTGGGATCAGGTCTAAATGGGCAGTCGGACATCCCTCTAGGGGTTCCAGATTGGAGAGGGTGCAGGCTGGGCTGAGAGATACCCCCGCCCCCCTATGCATGAATTTCATGCCCTGGACCTTTAGGTAAGTTAATAACAATATTCCTACCTATAGAGTTTAAATTTAAAAAATTTGGCTCTCCAAAGAAATTTCAATCATTGTAGGATTGATATTTGGCTCTGTTGACTAATGAGTTTACTGACCACTGTTCTAACAGATCAGATGTGCTGGGATGGCAGTCAGCTGGGATCAGCGTGCACCATTAAAGGAAGAAGCACTACTCAGCTCCAGCTGATTATTGGCACACAGCAATCTTGCCCTTGTGTTACCAGGTCTCTCTCTCTCTCTCTTTTTAATATTGACAACTAATGCAAACTTCCTCTAGTCTTTGCCTTTGCTTATATGACAGCCACCTCCAATCACTTGTGTTGTTAGAATCACAAAACTGCAAGCTGTTACAAATCTTCAATAAGAAATTATCAACAGTTCATAAAGTTTCCATTTATAACAACCCTGGGACATTCTCATTAATTTTGAGTGAGAATATAAAATGCTAAGAGGAGTAGATATTTGCATTGGCCTCACAATGTTGCTTCCTTTTGCAAGCAGCCTACGTGGGGAGGTAATTCATCATGATGGATGCTTGGTGAGAGGGCTGAAACCAGATTTAATTTACCTTTACCTCTATGGTAAGCTCAGGTCTTGTATGTGCCCAGGTTCTGCTTTTTTCTTTGGTGCTAAGACTCTTTTCTTTCTCTGAGTGGGATACCTTGTCTTTGAATAACTGTGGTTGTGGCCAATGGGAAGCCTTGACCATTCTGAGGAGAGAAGGAGAGTGGGGTCAAGGTACTTAGTCTCTTGCTTTCATTAGGGAGTATCCATCTCATAAAGTCGATGAGAAGTTTAATAATGTAAACTTAATGCAGTCTTTGGCACATATAAGCATTCAACAAAACTTCTTTTAATTTTTTTATAAGAATAACTAGAAGCCCGGTGCACAAAATTCATGCATGGGGGGTAGGATGCGTGTGTTCCTCATCCCAGCCTGCACCTTCTCCAATATGGGACTCATTGAAGGATATCTGACTGCCCGTTTAGGCCTAGTTGCCCAACTGCCCTCTCCTGCAGGCCTTCTTGCCCCTAACTGCCCTCCCCTGCACACTTGGTTCCACCCAACTGCCCTCCTCTGCTGGCCTGGTCACCTCTAACTGCTCTCCCCTGCTGGTCTGGTTCCCTCAAACTGCTCTCCCCTGCAGGCCTTGTCCCCCCTTAAATGTTCTCTCCTACATGCCTAGTCGCCCCTAACTGCCCTCCCCTGCAGGCCTGATCACCCCTAACTGCCCTCCCTGCAGCCTTGGTTCCCCCAATTGCCCTCTCCTGCTGGCCCAGTCACCTCTAACTGCTTTCCTCTGCTGGCCTGGTTCTTCCCAACTGCCCTTCCCTGCAGGCCTTGTCTCCCTCAACTTTCCTTTCCTGCTGGCCTGATCACCCACAAATACCCTCTCCTGCTGTCTATCTGGTAGTGGCCATCTTGTGTCCACATGGGAGTGGCTATCTTTGACCACCTGGGGACAGCCATCTTGTGTGTTGGAGTGATGGTCAATTAGCATATCACTCTCTTATTAGATAGGATTAATGTAGTTTAAGAAGTCAAATATTTCTCTGTTTCTCCTATGGGAGTTTTTTCTCCAGCTCCCTTTCTGAATTTTGTATTCTATCTTTCCAATCTTCTCTTGAGTTTATGGGGGAAGAAGGTTGGGTTTATTTTATTTTATTTTTATTAATCCTCACTGGAGGATATTTTTCCATTGACAGACTGGAAGGGAGAGGCAGAGAAAAAGAAACATTGATGTGAGAGAGATATTGGTTGCCTCCTGCCCACACCCTGACCAGAACTGGGGATTGAGCTTGCAACTGAGGGACATGACCTTGACGGGAAAGAAACCCAGGACCCTTCAGTCCACAGGCTGATGCTCTATCTGCTGAGCCAAACTGTCTAAGGCAGAAAGTTTGTTTTAGCTTTACAACTTTTAGTTCCGGATTTCTGCACTATCCTTTGTGGTTCCTTAACCCCATTCAGATTGTGAAAACGAATTTCTTTTTAAAGAAATCCTTGTAGAGTTATCTCAATGTGAATGTGCCATCTTCTTCTGTAAACTCTGACTTTTTGATACTTGAAGCCATTGCCATCTGTTGCTGGGACAATACCCTCTCTCCAGTTCTGTTTCAGCCGAACCAGTCTAGCATGCAGTTTTGAATATACCACTTCCCTTTTAAATATCTCTCAGAATCTTCAGTCTTTACTTTGTCCATTTACTGTATATCTTCTGTTTGACTCTTTTTCAATGACAACATTACTTATCTCTTCTCCTGTCCTTGTCCTTCTCCAGTCACCAGTGAAGCTGGAGCACTACTCCTAAGCAAAGCTCACCTTCCCCCAGTGGTTAATTTAGGCTTCTCAGTCATTTGACACAATGGCTTTCATCTTACAAAATGCAGTGGTTAACTCTCTCTATCCATCTCACTTTACCTCTCAGGAGCATGAGTCAGTTGATTAATTTCTCTTTCATGAAACACTTTTTCTTTGCCTTCTTTTGCAGTATACTTTCCTGTTTTTTTCCTTCTGCATTACCTATTTTTTTTTAAATTTTTTTTTCCCAATCTCTTTTGGTCTCTTCTTAACTTCTTTCCTTCTAAATATTGGAGTATTCTAAGGCCTTGTTCTTGCCTATCTTTTTTATATTGACTTTCATCTGAGTAATTTCACTCATTGTTTTGATTTTAAATAGTATAACCAAAGAACATATATGCACATAAGCACAGCCCATGTACACAGACAATAATGTGGTGAAGGCCTGGGGTAGGGGTGTCTGGGTGGGGTGGGGGGGGAAATGGGAGGCATATGTAATACTGTCAACAATAAAAAAATAAAAAATGAATAAATAATATCTATATTGAGAAAATTGTCCTATTTATCTCTGACTTGAGCCCTCCTTGAGTTCTAGACTTCTATACTCCTATATTCAAAGTGCCAAATTCATGGTAGGTACTCAGTGCATACTTACTAATTTAATTCCTGTTACCAGGTAAGTGATATTCTATATCTTATTCTACCAGCATGTATAGAAAGAGTTGATCTTTTTTTTTTTTTAACACCAACCATATCCTCTATATTTTAAACTAGAACTATATGAACTATCCTATCTAATAGAGAGAGATATGCTAATTTACCCTCATGCCATCACAAAGATGGTGGTGCCTACAGCCAATGAGGAGGAAATATGCTAATTGGCTGCCCTGCCCTCAAAGATGGCAGCACCTACAGCCACAAGATGGTGGTGCCCAGTCCCTTTAGCCCCACTGGGAGTTCCCCAGTCCACTCAGCCCCCCAGCTGTCCAGGGCCAGCCTGAGGCACAGGCAAGCCTCAGATGTTGGCTGTCCAGCCGTCGGGGGTGGTTATTCAAGGCTGGCCTGAGGTGCAAGCAAGCCTCAGTTGGCAGCTGCACAGCCACCCCCGGCCGCCTGAGGCTCAGGTAATGAGGGCCAGCCCAGGCTTGCACTGCCAGGAGTGGCAGCAGCAGAGGTGTGATGAGACGTTGTCTTCCCCTGATTGCTAGGTCACCTCCTGCCCCCGAGGGCTCCCAGATTGTGAGAGGGGGCAGGCTGGGCTGAGGGAACCCCCGTCCAGTGCATGAATTTTCATGCACTGGGCCTCTAGTGTTTTAATATTATTCCTTTCTCATAGAATTAATTGATTTATTCATGTAGTTATTCTATTACTGTTCTAAATGATAATTTTAAGAAAAGAAGTGAATATGTTATATTAATAGCTTCATTTTAAAATAAAGTATGATATGCTATATATTAATACCTATATGCTTATTATATATAATATACTTATCTACGTATAGTAAAAAATATAAGAGAAAGTATTTCGCGTATAATAAACAGGGCTTGACAACTAAGTATAATTCATAGTAAGTGAACAAACCTCTTGGAAGCTAGTGGAATGACATGATTTATTGAATACAATGGGATAAAAATATGACTTTTTACCTTTTCTCTTTTAGTGTTGTACTCTAAGGTCCCCAGCATTTTCTATTACAGCTTGCTAAAGTGTGTCAATAAATCTCTACATTTTACTCACAATGTTATTTTATCTTTCTCTTGGACATCTGCTCATACTTCATCCTTTTGAGCATTTTAAAAAGACTGTATACCCCCCTACAATTTTCGGCTACATCTGATGAGCAAAAAAGATATGTACAAAATAGAAAACAAGAGAAGGACGGCAGGGTTATTACATATGGTCCAGTCACATTGGCTGAGATTAAAAGTGTTTATTCTGATTTTTACCCATCATGTCCCCTGGTCCTTGGAATCTGACTTTAGGCAAACTGAGAAAGTGCGAGCTCAATGGGATAGTTACCATCTAGCAGTTAATTTTCTTAGCACTTGAATTGAACCACATCTAGAGGGACAAGTTTGAGCACCAAATGTCAGCGCTAGTGGGAGATATGCACAAATATTTGCATGCTGTGAGACAGAGTCAATAACAAAGGGAAAATCTTTAATATATGGTTAAAATTCAATTTCTAAAAAATGATTATAAAAATAAAACCTCAAGAGGGAAGGCCCTTGTAGATTATAAACTCTCCTGGAAAAATGCTGAGTTTTTTTATTAGTAGGTTGTGTCGGTAGCTGTGCTGACAGGATTGAAGGGCTGGTTTCTATTGCATTGCTTTGGCTCTTTCCTAGTCCCGTGAATGCAGCAAGCTAAGATGTCCCCAGGCCTCGCCGGCCTCTGCAAACAAGGAGGTCATGGTGACACCAACAACTGCATTTTGCTGCTTGGCGTTGTTTACCTGCACAACTGTGGGGTTTCAACTTTCTTTTGCTGCCATTCGAAATCTCCCTTATTTCTAGGCATCTCTGGGGAAGTTCTCAGGAGACCTGAGGAACAGAGCCATTAATCTGCTTTTGTCTCTTTGATGTCTGTTCCCTGCGAGTCACAGGAGGAAGCATCTCACCACTGTCACTTACTGATGCTGTGCTGAGTGCCTCAGTCCCTTCTGCTGCCCCTTCCCCAACTGTTCCACATTTTATCACATGGGCTTCTCTCAGCCTGTATAAACCACAGGTCTCAGTAAGTTCCTCCTAAACACAACTCTGCTAGCTTCCACCTTCACGCTTCAGCTGTTTTCCACCTTCTAGATCCTTCTCCCTGCACTTTACACTCACACACACACACACACACACACACACACACACACCTCACACAGTTCAGACACTCAAAAGCCAAACTTCTATAGCCAAAAAGCAAGAATCCATCCTTCCCTCCCTCCTGTCCTCCCTCCTTTCCCCTCCTCCCTCCTTTTCCTTCCTTCCTTCCTTCCTTCCTTCTTCCCTTCCTTCCTTCCCCCCTTTTTTTTGGGTAATCCTCACATAAGGATATTTTCTCATTGGTTTTTTAAAGAGAATGTGGAAGGGAGGGAAAGAAACAGAGAGGGACATATATCGATTGGTTGCCTGCTGCAAGCCCCAACCAGGGCCAGCGTTCGAGCCTGCAACTGAGGCACATGCCCTTGATCAGATTTGACCCCAAGACCCCTCAGCCTGTGGGCTGACATTCTACTAACAGCCAAATCAGCTAGGGCAAATCCTTCCTCATTTCAACTCAAGTGAATTGGGTGGAGGAGGATCAGAGTAAGTTCCATATATTTGCTATCATTTGCTCAGGTTTCACCATGAATGGCCAATCTGACATTCATGATGTATAGGAGGGGAAAATCAGAGTGAAGGGGTGGAATAGGGAAAGGGTGATGTAGAATAAGAAAAGAAGATGGGAAGCTGAAAGGGCATGAGAGTGGCATGCAGTGGTGAAGGCTACAGTCTGCTGGGCTTCACCTCCAGCTCTACCACTTAGGTGACTTGGGCAAGTTATTCAGGTCCTTTGCTGCACCTAATTTATCTCATCTCCACATAGAGAACAATAACAGTATCTGCCTCTCAGAGTTCTGGTGAAGACTGAGTTGGTTAATATATGCCAAGTACTAATTAAATACTATCTAAGTATTGGCTGTTGTTAATTATTATTATTTGCCCATTGATCCTGTAATTTCATCCTAGATTCTACTAGTATATGTTTGCTTTAATCAGGAGTTGAATTAATCTACAAATATCTGTTTTGGAACCAAAATCAACATCTCTGGGTTCAGAGATACTTGTTTTCAGCTGCCATTTGAGTCTTCAACACAGCTTATCAATGCTGCTCTTAGGACTTCTTTGAGCTCCTAGGCTTTCTGCTTCTCCAGGTTTGCTATCTCTGCCTCCCTTGACCTTTGCAAACCAGCCTTCTTATTTGTCTCTCATCATGCAGAACTTGTAGATGTCTTTTGTTTAGCTGGATTTGTCGTTTTGTCCTCTCTGAGCCAGTCCTCTCCTGTTGTCGGTGTACCCTGCCATGAAAGAATTGAATATTCAGAGACTAGAAACAGATGGATTATGAGGAATACAATATATTGTGCCCTTGCTCATCTTGGTAACAGGTGGCTGCTCAGCCAGCTGGGGTCTTTTTGAGGACACTCTCCCAGGCCTCCCTCTGACCATATGCACTCCAGCCCAGATGGTGACATGGTTCCCCAGAGCCCAGAATCAACTTAACGGGATATGGCAGAGCTCTGTTGATTTTGCCTAGGGTCTAATATAGCATAGATTTTTTTTTTTAAATTTCACTTTCTAATTCAGGAAAAAGGAACAAACCTTATGTGAAAGTCATGTTCACAATGTGGTTTCAAATTCTCTCCCAGGAAATCTAAATTTACGTGATTAAATTTGCATTCATAAATGCCAGGACAAGAAAGCAAATTAATTTGTTTGTATAGTTGGAAAAGAGTAAAGATGACTTTGGATAATCTAATGTTGTAGTTATTTACTCTATCTGATTTCCCTTCCTAAAGATTCATTCTACATTAAAAATAGTAGCAAACATTTGTTATGTTAATTATGTTGGGTTCACCTTGATAAGAGATGGAGGTAAGTTGCTGTCACATAAGGTCAAAACTATTTTGCACTATATACTGGAACTAACCCACTTTCAAACAAATGGCTTATAAGAATAGTACATATTTGCTTTAAGTTATCTTTGCTTACACAGTGTTTTTTGATGCATTTATGCAAGTGTTGATTAAATCCTTCATGTTGCTTGAATGCTTATGATCACTGAATTGTTGGCTAAGGAAATAAAAAAAAATTGTTTCAAGACCAAGGCATAGACATTTTCAAGGTTTAAAAAGAAAAGAAAAACAATAACAATATGCCATTACTTAAGACTGGTTGAGAAATTTGTAATAACTACAAATTAAATATTTTAAAACTTTTTCCAGTTAATTAAAATATTTTATCTATTTACATTTTTTGGGGGGAGGGGTATCTTTTTGTTAATCCTCATCGAAGGATATTTTTTCCATTTATTTTTTATTTATTTTATTTTTTTAGAGTGGAAGGACGGGGGTGAGGGAGAGAGAAATATTGATATGAAAGAGACACATTAATTGGTTGCCTCCCACATACACCCAACTGACACAGGGGACCAAACCTGCAATCCAGGACTTAATTACCCTTGACTGGGAATTGAGCCCACGACTCTGGTGTATGGGCCTACACTCTAACCAGTAAGCCATGCCAGCCAGGGCTAATGATATAAATTTTAAATTTTAATATTTAAACAGAAACTTTGAAATATCTAGAACAAAGATTTTAAATTCTATAAGACAAATTTAAATATATATGTACCTTTTTTTCTGGTAGAGAAGGGTGTGGGTATGTATCTTTGGTCTATGACATGAAAAGCTTCATAACATTCTTTTGAGTAACATGGCTCTTTATTGAAATATGACAGAATTCTGTTGTGGTCTCCGTTGTTTCTTTGTCCATCATCAGTGTTCAGTGTATCTGTTCATTGCCTTTTCTAACCCTGGAGTTTAAGTTCAGTGAAGAGAAAAGAAAAGTTAGAAAAGGGAGGAGGGAAAAAAAACCACTGAAGGACAGAATAATTGGGACAGCAGTAATAATATTGTCTAACTCTATTAGTGTTAAAAGGACCATATTTGTTAAAAGGTAAAATCATGATTTTTCATACAATTATAAAATGAGTGTGTCAAATATTTTATTTAATTTATTAATTTAGAAGGTAACCAGTATATGTTACAATTAGTTAAAAGGAGAATTCAACTTATAGATATTTATATTCTCTTTTGGACAAAAGCTACCTGCTTTAGTATAAAGAGGAACATTTGTATAATATGGAGAGGGAACTTTTTCATTACACCAGTTTTCTAAGTAGGCTAGTCAAAGGTTGAGGTAGGCAGAACCCCAATTTCTTTCCTTTCCTTTTTGGTCATTCTAAAGCAGTGGTTCTCAACCTTCCTAATGCAGCGACCCTTTAATACAGTTCTTCATGTTGTGGTGACCCCCAACCATAAAATTATTGCTACTTCATAACTGTAATTTTGCTACTATTATGAATCATAATGTAAGTATCTGTTTTCTGATGGTCTTAGGCGACCCCTGTGAAAGTGTCGTTTGACCCCAAAAAGGGTTGAGACCCACAGGTTGAGAACCACTGTTCTAAAGTAATTCAAAAATTTCCTGACATTTGTGAACATAATACCGGTTGTGAACTGAATTGTCTCCAGATTCATATATGAAAATCCTAACCTGCAATGTGACTCTATTTGAGGTTTTTAAAGAGGTAATTAAAGGTATTTGAGGTCATAAGAATACAAGCCTAATTTACTATGACTAGTGTCCTTAAAGGGAGAATAGGAGACACCAGGCTGCTGACACACAGAGGAAAGGCTATTGGAAGACATAGTAAGGAAGTGACCACCTGCAAGCAAGGAGAGAGGTGTCAGGAGAAACTAAACCTGCCAATACCTTGATCTTGGACTTCCAGCTTCCAGAGCTGTGAGAGAATATATTTCTGTTCTTTAAGTCCTAGAAGACCAATTCTATACCTAAATCCAGCTATAATCTATGTAGGGCCAAAAAGTGTCAATGGAAGTATTACTTTATCCTAAAATTAATAACATTACTGAAACTTAGAAGCTGGCTGACCAGATAATTGATGCCTATCCATTGGTGCGACCTGTCTAGCAGTCCCCACTCCCATGGCATTTGTTTCCTGCCAGTTTAAGAGGACACTAAATGTCAGATAAACACTATAGAAACAGGAACTTTCCCACTCCTGTTGCTTCCAGAGATAGCTTTGCCTACCAACCCAGCACCCTTCTTTTGTGTTGTCCTCCATTTTTTCCCACCTTTTCCTTCTAAAAACTTATCCTTTCTCCAGAGACTAGGCAGAGGATAAGCACCAAGATCTATTGGTTATTTGGTTATATCAGAGTACTGAGTGGTCTTGGATTTTATTTTAATTGGGTTTCCAAAAAAAAAGCCAAACTGTTTTTGGCTGCTATTTACTACTCAGTGAACCTGATGGGCCACCTCAGAAACAGATCTGAGAGCAGCCCTACCCCCTGGTCAACTGGCAACCATAACTGTCCTGAAAACATTATCTGCACAATCTGAAACTCTTTTTGTTATTCTTAAAGACTTTACTTCTCTTTTGGTACCTGCCTGAAGGCATCAGCACCCTTAGGCCTTTTCTTTATTTTCAACTTCTACTTTACAAACCAGAATTTTGAAATCTTCTAAGGCAGGACCCTTTCACAGTGGTTGCCTAAGACCATCAGAAAATGCAGATATTTACATCATGATGCATAACAGTAGCAAAATTTCATGTTTGGGGATCACCACCTCAAGAGGAACTGTATGCAAGGGTCGCGGCCTTAGGAAGGTTGAGAACCACTGTTCTAAGGGGATGTTTCTGAGTCTATAATGCTTTTTGCCTTGAAAGTTTCCAGTGTTAGGAATTTCAGTAACACAAAAATATCATAATAATGAGGATGGCGAGTAAGGAGATAAGTGGACCCTAAGCAACAATTTAACTGATGAAATTATAAAAAATTTATTTAAAGTCTTTGGAAATTGTTCTCTGGGTATAAAACAAATGGAGTTCAAGAAAATCTATTAAATCTTGGGAAAAGCAGGGGAGACTGGTGTTTTAGTCAGTACTTGCTCTGTCACCATTCTCATGTTATAAAATTCTACCTAGTGTTTTCTAATCTGGGCATGGATGGCCAAGGAGATGGGAGCTCCTTTCCTCCCCAGCTCCCAGTCTGAAGCTACAATTTCATCCCAGGAGGGGCAGGCTGCTAGCATTTGTTACCCCTCCCTACTCACTAGCCCCAACTCTATTTTAAGCAGTCAATCCCAAGAGGACCAGATTGCCTTTCCTCCATCTGTGGCAGGATAGTAAGAAGCTAGGGAAATTTTTGGACAAGTGGAATGGGGAAACTGAAACAAGAAAATTAAGCAAGGCCAAACAGTTTGGGTAGCTTGCAGCCAGCTTCTGAAACACAAGACCTTATCTTTCCCAATCAAGGACACTTGAGAGCAAAAGGTTTATACCTTTCCTCCCTAGAGAATGCAGAGCTTAAATCACCTTGGCCAGGGAAAACAGAGAACAAAGGCCCAATTAATGCCATTTGTGCCAGCTAAACCAAAAGACAGATAAAGTCTGGAGGACAAACAACAAAACCCTCAAAGCATTTAGGTAGTATTACTTGGGGAATGTTGGCGCAGAAAAGGGGGTAAAAGGGACAGAAGAGGGAGTTTTATCTCATCCACTAAACAAAAAAGTCAGTTTCCTTAGTACTTGCCAAACAAATTGACCAGATATATGTACAAACATTCTGAGATAAGCCACAACAATGTTGGAGAAGACTGTGGTACCTAGTCTGCTGCTCAAAATATCTACACAGAAGCTTTAAAATCTATAGGGGAAAGAGATATAAAACACTTGAACCCCCACCAGACTGGGCACTCAGAGTAGCTGAGTTGTCCACTTGTGCTTTATGCCTAATGTATTCTTAATAAATTTGTTTACTTTGCTTTAACACTGCTATCTATCACTCATCTGAAATATTTCTTGAGAGATTGATAAGAGCCAAGAAGAGGGCAGTCCCCCTTCAACTCAGGGGGCAGTCTCAGAACACAATCAGCCCCCATGTATAGGGTGGAAACTCTATCTCAGGTGTGGTACCTCAACCATACCCTCCATATTGTAGAGGTTTCTCATCAGGGAAGCAGAGAAGACCAGAGGCTGCCACTATCAGCTCTAATGCAGTGATTCTGGGTTCTGCCAGGGAGAAAGGCATACCATAAGGGTGAATAGCTCCACAGTTCTGGTTGAAGGAAGTTAGTTATGTATTAGATTAAAAGATATATACCATGCAAAGAGTAACCATGAGAGAGTGAAATGCCTATGCTAATATTAGGCAAAGTAGGCTTTAAAGCAAAAAATGTTACTAGAGATAGAGAAATTTTATAATGATAAAAGGTCAGTCTATCAGGGAGATATAACAATTTTAAACCTATATCATCAAATATTTAATAATATTAACTTGATAAAGGAACAACAGTAGGCCACTTCTAAAAATATTTACAGATATTAGTAGTAAACATTAATTCCTACAATTATTAAGCACTGATATGGGCCAGGAACTGTAACAGACTTTGGGGACCTCAAAATATAGACAGCTACTCTTGAAGAATTCAGGGGACATAGGCATTTTAAAAATTGCTAGTTTGATAATGTAACACAATTAGGGTTCTTAAAGAATATTTGAAAATTCATTTCAATAAAAAGGACAATAATAAAAACAAAACTACTCTATTAATAAAGTCTTAAAAATGTCTTCACACCATTATTTTATTTTATCATCGCAACTATTTGTTATTATTCAGCTGGAAAACTTGAAGTTAAGAAAAGTCAATTTCAAAAAACTGGTATGTAAATATGTTTACAATTATAAAAGGAAAAATGTTGCCTAAAAACTAGGTGAATTATGTGATCCCATTAAAAATTAATGAGGTTTTTAAAAGCATATAAACCCAGATGATAAAAGTAGTTATTCTGGAATAAGTAGGATTGTAGGCTTTTTTGTTGTTGTTGTTTTTCACTTTATTCCCTTTTCTTGTATATATTTTTGGATTTTTTTCTAATGAACATGTATTGGACATATTAAGTTGACAAAACAATGAAGTGAGATCCCTACCTCATACTGTAAACAAAAATTAACTCAAAATGGATCATAGATCCTAATATATACAAAGCCAAGGGCCATCATTATCAAAACAACCAGACAGACAACCGAACAGCAGGCTGCATGGGGCGACCAGGCCAGCAGGGGAGTTAGCAAGGGATGACCAAACGACTCACTAGGACTCACTAGTAGGCTGCATGGGTCAACCAAGCTGGCAGGGGTGTTAGTGAGAGATGAGCAAATGATTGAACAGCAGGCTATGTGGGGAACCAAGCTGGCAGGGGTATTAGTGAGGGATGACCAAATGATTGAACAGCAGGCTATGTGGGGCAACCAAGCAGGCAGGGGCGGCACTTGGGGGTGACCATGCCAGCAAGGGGGAGGCAGTTGGGGGAAAACCAGGCTGGCAGGGGGGGCAGTAAAGTGACCAGGCTGGTGAGGGGTGGGGGGCAATCAGACTGGCAGCCAGGGGCAGTTAGGGATGATCAAGCTGGCAGGAGGGAAGTTAGGGGCAATCTGGCAGGCAGGCAGGTAAGCAATTAGGAGCCAGCAGTCCTAGAATGTGAGAGGGATGTCTGAGAGGTCCCAGATTAGAGAGGGTGCAGGCTGGGCTGAGGGACTCCTTCTCCCTTCCCGTACCATGCATGAATTTCATGCACCGGGCCTCTGGTCTAAATATAAGAGCAACAACTATATAACCCTTAAAAGACTTAGGAGTACATCTTTATGAGCTCATCTCAACCAAACCTTTTTAGTACAATACCAAAAGCAATAAAAGAAAAAAATTAGCCCAAACTGGTTTGGCTCAATGGGTAGAGCATCGACCTAAGGACTAGAAGGTCCCAGGTTTGATTTCAGTCAAGGGCATATACCCAGTGGGTATGTGTGCAGGAGGCAGCTGACCCAAGTTTCTCTCTCATCGATGTTTCTGACTCTCTATCCCTCTCCCTTCCTTTATGTAAAAAATCAATTAAAATATATTAAAAAAAAATAGATGAAGTGAATTTCATCAAAATTAAAACATTGTAGCTCAAGAGATAACAGTAAGAAAGCAAAAAGTACACATAATGAGAGGAAATAGTAGTAAATCATATATTTGCTAGGGATCTGTAGTTCTATATAAAGATCTCTTACAACTCAAAAAAATAGTGAATAAGCCCATTTCTCCCAGGAAGCTATACAAATAATCCATAAGCACATGAAAGATATTCAACTTATTAATCAATAAGGACATGCAAATCAAAACCAAAATGTCATACTATTTCACACCCACTAGGATTATTAAAAAAAATAAACAATAACAAGTGTTGGAGAAAACGTAAATTGATATTCCTATACATTGCTGGTGAATGTAATATGGCACATCTTATTTTGAAAAACAGTTTGGCAGTTCCTCAAAATGTTAAAGATAGATTTATAGAATCCAGCAGTTGCACTCTTACTAATAGATATTTACCATGAAAAATGAAAACACACATCCACTTGTATATGAATGTTCATAGAAACATATTATTCATAATAGCCAAAAATGTAAACAACCCAAATGTTTAGTACCTGATGAATGGGTAAATAAAATGCAGTATATCTGTATAATAGGAAATTATTTGGTAATAAAAAGAAATTAGGTACTGATACATGCTACAATATGAATAAAAATCTTACAAAAATTATGCTAAATTAAAGAAGCCAGTCACAAAGCATTAAATATTATATGATTCCATTATTATGAAATGTCCAGAATAGATTAATATATAGAAAGAGAAACCAGATTTTTGGAAGGAGTCAGGAACATTGAGGGTGACTGTCAATGGCTATCTCTGGGTAACTTTTAGGGGAGACAAAGATAGTTTCAAATTAGATTATGGTGATTGTTACACAATCCTATGAATATAATAAAAACATTGAATTGTATCCTGGAAATAGGTGAATTATATTGTATATTAATGATATCTCAGTAAAGCTATTCAAAGTAACATAATATCTTCAGTTATCTTTGCTATCTAAAGTTAGCAAAGGCACTTTCCTAGACATTTCTCTTAAACTCACAATACATTTGTTGCTGTTTCCTAATTAATCAGTAACATTTTTCAGTGAATTTTTGAAGAGAGAGAACTGAGGTTCAAAGAGAGGCCGTGACTTGCCCAAGGTCCCAATAACAGGGGTGGAACGTGGTTACTATATGTGAATCTAGATATTTTTATTTGCCAGGCTGCTGGGTGTATCAAACCTGCAACTATTAAATCCCAGCATGTTCCTTATACTTGCCTGAACACACGTACCTGGATGGGCACCACAACTTTGCAAAATCCAAAACAGAATTGTTTGACATTATTTGTATGCAACACCATACAATTCAATTTGTTTAAATTCCTTTGAGCCAGTTAAAAGGATTACATGTGAGTTGAATAAAGCAATTAATTTTATCATGATATAACTCACATTACACGGACCACCTAACTGGAAACTAAGGGTAAAAAAAACCTTTATATAGCTAATACTCTAGATCTCCTTTACTTCTTTGTGCAAATTTATGGCATATTTACTAGACTAAATTTCAAAATCAAGACAAATTGAAAAGTGAGTGAAAACAATAACAGCTTTTTAAATCCTCGGTCACTCATATATAACCAGATGTTTATATTTTTAGATAAGTTAAATCTTTGTACATTTTACTCAGTGCAGGTCAAGAATAAATGACCAATTTTAATAATTTTAATATGCTTTGTGGGAAAGGGCCTGTGAAATGGGAGAGAGTTAATACACTTAATAATCTGAGTAATATTTTGGGGGAGGGCACCTAAGTCTCCTGGTTTCCCAGGCAGCTCTCTTTACAAAGCGCTGCATCCTGAATACTGAAACCCAACACTTCTCGGGATGTAAAATAAAACCATTAGTTCTCTCTGACCCTGTTCCAGGATAATTTGACTAGAAATTAATAACTGTCAACTGGAAATATTTTGCTGGCACCAAGGCAAAATGAAGCGTGATTCCTCCTTCAGGTTATTGGCATTGCACACCACATTTATAGCCGGAAGATTAAGTTACTGGCTGGAGTGGGGATAAAGGATTTTAATTTGCAAAACAATTATTGCTTTTTTTGAGGTCATGAATTTAGTTTTCTGGATGTTTTAGATGTTTTAAAGTGCTGCTTCACTCAATCACTGAGTAACAAGCACAGTTAATGATATGGTTTTAGTGACTTTGTAATAAAATGTTCAATGGTCTACATTTGTAGAGTTTCAAAAAAATATTTTAAACAAAATCATTCCGTGTCTGAAACATAAAACGAATGAACAAACAAACAAATCAATGATACACAATGTTTACCTAATGCTAAATGCACTGGAATTTTTTTAAAGAAAAAAAATAGACCCTGTAAGATAAATTTAAATTGTATTTAAATTTTATTTAATTGTGCTTTTTCTTCTCAGATAATTTCTGTTCATCCTACTGCTGACCCAACATACAATTTTTTTCTTTCTTCATGCGTGTTCTTTAGTGCTGACAATTCATAGGATGATAGTCTTGAATCTCTGGAGGCTTTTGTAGATATTGTGGAGAGGAAGACTTGTGTCTTTTCACTTTCTTTTTAAATTCTTTATTGTTTAAAGTAATACATATGTCTCCTTTTTCCTCTATTGAACACTCCTTGGCCACCCTCACCCTCCAGCATATGCCTTCACACCCCTAGTGTCTGTGTCCATTGGTTATGCTCATATGCATGCATACAAGTTCTTTGGTTGATCTCTTACCCTTGCTCTCTCCCCAGCCTTCCCTCTGAGGTTTGACATTTTGTTCAATGTTTCTCTGTCTTTGGATTTATTTTTGTTCACTAGTTTATGTTCATTATATTCCACAAATGAGTGAGATCATGTAATATTTCTCTTTCTCCGATTGGATTATTTTGCTAGCATAATGCTCTTCAGTTCCATCCATGCTGTTGTGATTTGTAAGAATTCTTTCTTTTCTATAGCAGTGTAATATTCCATTGTGTAGATATACCACAGTTTTCTAATCCACTCATTAGGCTGTTTCCAAATCTTAGCTATTGTAAATTGTGCTGCTATGAACATAGGGGTGCATATATCCTTTCTGATTGGTGTTTCTCATTTCTTGGAATATATTCCTAGAAGTGGGATCATTGGGTCAAATGGGAGTTCCATTTTTAATTTTTTGATGAAACTCCATACTGTTCTCCACAGTGGCTGCACCAGTCTGCATTCCCATCAGCAGTGCACAAGAATTCTTTTTTCTCCACATCCTCGCCAGCACTTGTTGTTTGTTGATGATAGCCATTCTGACAGGTGTGAGATGGTATCTCATTGTCATTTTGATTTGCATGTCTTGGATGGTTAATGACTTTGAGCAAGTTTTCATATGTCTCTTGGTCTTCTGTATGTCCACTTTCAAAAAGTGTCTATTTAAGTCCTTTGTCCATTTTTTGATTAAATTGTTTATCTTCCTTTTGTTAAGTTGTATGAGTTCCCTATAAATTTTGGAGATTAGGCCCCTATCAGATCTAACATTGGCAAATATTTTATATGTAGTGGACTTTATTGTTGTTTTGTTGATGGTTTCTTTTTAATATGCAGAAGCTTTTTATTTTGATATAGTCCCATTTGTTTATTTTCTCCTTAGTTTCCATTGCCCTAGGAGCTGGATTGTTTAAGATATTGCTATGACATATGTGTGATATTTTGCTACCTATGGAGTCTTCTAAGATTTTTATGGTTTCCCATCTTACACTTAAGTCTTACCCATTTTGAGTTTATTTTTGTGTATGGTGTAAGTTGGTGGTCTAGTTTCAGTTTTTTGAATGTATCTGTTCAATTTTCCCAACACTATTTATTGAAGAGACTGTGTCTTTTCATTTTTTAATCCCACCAAACTCTCATTAGCTGAGTGCTTTCTTTGTGTTAGGTGTTTCCCATACATGACTTCACTTATCTCCCAACACTTGGAGGTGCTATTTTAGTATTTATATGAGAAGCATGAGGTGTGCAGAGGTCTGGACACTGCCAAAGGTCACAGAGCTAGTAATGGAAAGCACAGGGTTTGCGCAGCCTGGTTCCTAAGTGCACTTAATACAGTTTTGCTATCCAATGATCTGCCCATCTTCAACTGCGCTTTCCAAATCTACATGACAATACTGTTGTCTGAGATCCTTCAGCTAAATTCTCAGGTTCCAAGAAGATTTATATAAATTTTGACTAATAGGGTGGCTTGTTTTGCATCTTCAGCAAGAGTTTAAAAAGAGGTTGAAAATGTACATGTGGCACAGCAGTGGCCTGAGATTCTTTTGGATGGCAGTAGTGGCACCTGAACTCCCGGGGGGCTCAGAAATAGACACTGACAATCTGGAATCTAAGCATGGACCTTGGAACATGAGATGGAATTATGGTTGTGCTTATATTTCACTTCTGAATCTTTCACTCCAATTGCACTTTAGCCGAAGGAGAAATTTGGATGGGCTTGTAAATTAAGGTGGAAAAAAATTTGGGCATGGAAGCAAGGCATAGCTGGGTTTGGATCTCATTTCTGCTGCTATTACCAAGTGAAATTAGACAAGTTAATCAATATGAGTCTCTCTCCTCATTTATAGGATGTGAATAGTAAAACTTACCTCTCTGAATTGTGATGGGGATTAAATTAGGCTATATAAAGGGCTAGATAATAGGCTATCAACAAATATTAATACGTTTCCACTTCCCAGAAATCCAGTGGAAAAGGACAACAAGAAAAGCCTATTTGGGTAGATTTTGTACTTGATTCTGCAAGACTTCTAGGTTGTCAGCCTGGAACTGTAGCATACCAGCTTTATAGTGTTTTATAATTTACCAACTAACTCATTATTTCATTTGATTCTTATAAAACCCTCATGGTAGGGACATGCCTAGTACTTTTATGTCCACTGTTTAAACTCCATTTAATTCAGATGAGGGACCCAATGCTCACAGAGGTCACGTAACTTAGTCAAAGTCATAGAACTGTCAAGTGGAGAATCCAGGATAAAAGCTAGGTTTTCTGTCTTCATGAGTGTTTTCATCAGGGGTCTCTGCTGAGGGTGGGTGGGTGGAGGGAAGACCTGTCATGCTGCAAAGTTCATGACATTCAGGTCAGCTTAAACCTGTAATTCCTACTTTCATTCTCCCATGAAAGATGTGTTTTAAATAGAAAAGCATGCCTTGTAATGGACAATGCAGAATACATTTTAGTGATATATTTTAAGCTTGACAATTTATGCTGATTGATTTGTTGTGTCACCAAAACAAATATTGTTTCTGTATTTTCAATTTCCATTTACATTTTCTTTAAGGTTTAATATCAGTGTAGCCATTTAATGAATTAAATTGCATTTATTTCACTTCAGAAAGGTGAGAGAATTTCCCATTATAAATAATTTAACTGAAAAATTTACATACATTGAATTCTTGGCATTTCATTTTAATGGTATTAGCCATGGAAAGTAAACAGCAATCTAACTTGATTTTTTTTTTTTGCATTTTGTCATTGAAAAGGCTTTAAGGTAATGTCAGTTGTGTGTGTGTGTGTGTGTGTGTGTGTGTGTGTGTGTGTGTGTATGTATGTGTGTGTTTCCTTCTTTCTGAGTGAGATTGTATTAAGGGAATTGGTCAGATGAGCAGTTATAGTTTTCTGATTTTAATATAGGTTCCATAAATGATTTCTTTTGGAATGTCTGTCCATGTGTATTGCTATCTTAAGAAGAGAATATAGCCGAAACCGGTTTAGCTCAGTGGATAGAGCATCAGACTGCGGACTGAAGGGTCCCAGGTTCCATTCTGGTCAAGGTCCTGTACCTTGGTTGCAGTCACATCCTCAGTATGGGATGTGTAGGAGGCAGCTGATTGATGTTTCTAACTCTATCCCTCTCTGTAAAAAATCAATAAAATATATTTAAAAACAAAAGAAGAGAAAATAGGAAGAGTATAATGTTTACTGATAAACATTTTAAAAAGTGTTCAAATGAAGGTGTAGTTAGACAGTCATGCACCATATCTCTTACTATTTCCCATTCAGGAAGTCAGGCCTGGTAATGAACTTTGATCATCCCATTCAATATGAGCTAGTAGCCATAATGAATCAAATTACTCTATAACCTCATTAATACTAAATAGCTCTCTTTCTAGCCTTTGGTTTCCTATATAACTATCCATTCACATTTTGGTTAAGGACTTTCCCTAGTGCCTTTAGTAATTAATGGAATGGAGCATTCCTCAGCAGCTCTTAAAAAGCCAAAGATCATTTATTGTATTTGGAAAAATCCAATGGATGTCTGATAAGATGTGAGAGTTCCTTGCATCTGTCAGTCTTGTATTTGATTATCAATGTATAGCATGTCAGTTAGATGGTCTCTGTAGGAGGAAGTAAGCCTTGTTAATCTCTATAAAAGCCAGAAATCGCTGCTCCATCATTCCAACTTAATGGCTGATTTTTATGCTCAAAGAACAGTGCATATACATTTAAAATAGCAAGATCTCTGCAGATTCAACAGAATGCTAAGTGAAACAGAGATGCTTTCATCGCACAATATAATGAAGTAGAAACATGAGAAACATAAAAATTTTAAAAACATAAGCTTAAATGTCAGATTGCAGAACAGCTCAACTTTTTTACTATGTCTGATGGAAAAAAAGTTAGAAGGAAATATTGGATTGAACTTGCAGAAACCCAGATTCAGATATATCATTCCTTATTTGTTTCTGCATATTATTAAAATAAACATAAAAATCAGTTTTAAGTTTTAATTTCTTTTGTCTACAACAAAGAATGTGTATATTCTCATAGATCATGATGTAGCTCAGTTCATGATTTAGTAATGACACAAAAAGGTAGCCTTTCTACATCAGTATGCCTGCATTTTACTTTCATTCATAATCGCTAATAAAATGACAGTATATATATATTCAAATAATGATACCAATGTGAGCTATAGTCATATAGGTACAGAAAAAAGGGAAGCTACTTTTCACATGTTCATGATTTTGTGTCAATGAGGTTTTAAAAGCAAATAATGGAGCATTTCTATCACTGTGGCTTCTGGATCAGGTATAATTTTGGCCAAACAAGCTTGATAAAAATTTATAGCTTTGATGGATATATATCATTATCAGCTCTCAACTAAAGGAAATGCAAAGTTGGGAGTGCTATCACTTTGATACTCTTTTTCTAACATAAAATACCAAATACAATGGCCTTTCTCAGACTATAGATTCCTCTGTTTTCCTGCATTTTCATAATGCCATTTTTCTCCACCTCAAATTTGAATAACTCTCTGTATTAGTTTCCTAGGGCTGCCTTGACAAATTATCATTAACTGGATGGTTCAAGGCAAGTTTATTTTCTCATAGTTCTGGAGGCCAGAAGCCTAAAATAAGGGTATGGGGAGGGTTTGTTCCTTCTGTCTAAGGGACAGTCCATTCCAGGCCTCTCTCCTAGTTTCTGGTGGCTGCTGACAATCCTTGTTGTTCCTTGGATAGCCCTCTGCTTTTTATTATGAGGATTTAGGATAGAGGATGACTCATCTTGAGAACTTCCATGTAATTATGTCTGCAAAGATCCTTTTCCCAGATAAGGTCACAGTCACAGGTACTATCAGCTATATGTGGGTCATATTCAGGAAAGTATCTCAGCCTGGATTAGGTGGCCTGCCTGCCTTGAACCAATTACTGTGTCTGTGAGTGAGGTATTAGGACTTGGGCATATCTTTCTTCTTTTTTATGTGGGGAGAGGGATGTCTTCTTGAGAGCCACTACTTAACTCACTATAGTCCTTAATGCTCTAATTCCATGAATTAGTCCAAATCTAACCTAAGTTTCACCAGAGATAGCAGAAAAATAAGAGTCAATGACAATGAAGCAAATTCTTTATAAAGTCAAATGATTTAAATATAGAAATTAGTCTTTTGTTCTAAGATTAGTCTTCCCTAGTTTCTGCTTGTTAAAATGTGATGATAATAGATAGCAGTTGTTTTTAATTGCTGGATTAGGTGGCCTGCCTCCCTTGAATCAGTCACTGTGACTGTGAATAAGGTACTATGATTGGTCCAGCCTGAGTCCCATGCCCAGCATTGAGGTCCTGTGATAGGCCTATTTCTAATAGGAGGGAAGAGAAGATGTAGACAAAAACAGTAATGATCCTCTGTGCTGGGACACTGAGCATTGCTAGTATCACAAACCTGCTTTGTTTCTGGGCATTACACATTTCATGGCATTCTCAGGTATTCACTGATAATCCATGGTCCTTTGGCTACCTTGGTATTGATTTTGCGTATTCCTTGGAGACCAGCTAAGGTGCTGTGCTTGATGTTGAAAGTTAGATAAATAGAAATAATGACTTTAGGCATTAAATTAAAATACAACATGGCAAATAATCTTATCAGGAAAAAATGCCATTTGCAGAGATAAAGGAATAGCTAGCTTCTGAATAGGTTAAGATTCCCAAAGGACAGGAGAAATGTGGAGTGGGCCTTCCAGGCAAAGAAAATAAATGGAATGTAAAAAAGCATAGGCGTTTGAAAGGGCACAACAGTTTGCAGATCCGTTTAGGGTGGGTGGTTAGGGGAGGAATGTGTAGTGGGGGAGTGCAAAATGAGGCTAGAGATTATAGGGTGGAAGGAAGCCTATACGACTTGTATTGCATCTTTAAGCAAGCCTCTTAAATGTCTCTGCAGCCTCCAGATTTTCCGTTTTTCAATTCTGAAAGTAGTTATCAAGTCATATTTAGAGTTTGCTTTGGTATGTCATTTTCCTGCTGAAAAACAGACATGAACATCTATGACCTAAAAGCTTGTAGTTGTGTTTTAGAATTAATACAAATGAAGCACTTGAGACAGTGCCTGGCTCTTGATAAGTGTCCATTTTATGTTAATTACTCTTGTTGTTGTTGTTAGCCTGGCATCTTTGGGCTCTCCAGGGTTTTCTCCCAATTTTTGCTCTCATCATTTTCTACTCTGTTCAAACCAGGCTACTCACTGCTCCCCAAGTATGTTTTGTTTCTTTCCACCTTTGTTAACCTTCTATATTACCTTCAGAGGTTGAATCTTATCCATACTTCAAATTCCCACTCAAAGGTCACTCCCATTTCTCTTAGTCAGAAATTATGTCTCCTTTCTTCTCACAGCATTTTGCTTGAACTTCTTTGATGCCTTTTAACATGGAGTCTTACACTATCGTTATTCATGCACATGGCTTTCTATCTAATTTTTCAAATCAGCTTGACTCTAATTGGTGCATGTTTTGATCTGCTTTCTCTTCCACCAAGGATATTTTTTGATGTGAATCTTCTTGTTGCCTTTTTTTTTTTTATTGTGAAAGTGGGCTATGTATACGATTGTTGCTGAACAGGGACCACCTAGAGCAAGTCTGCCTCAGGCCACCTGTAGTGTGCAGTTCTTTTTTTTTTAAATATATTTTATTGATTTTTTCACAGAGAGGAAGAGAGAGGAATAGAGAGTTAGAAACATCGATGAGAGAGAGACATAGATCAGCCGCCTCCTGCATGCCCCCTACTGGGGATGTGCCCACAACCAATGTACATGCCCTTGACCAGAATCGAACCAGGGACCCCCCAGTCCACAGGCTGACGCTCTATCCACTGAGCCAAACCGGTCTCGGCAGTGTGCAGGTTCTTGATATCATGTAGGAAATATTGCATAATTTTGAGACTATGTTTATTAAACTGGAGACAATAAACAAAGGAAGGACTTAGGGGAAAAGAAGCAACAGGAGAGAGCCTAGGCAGTGCTCTGCTTTGGCTCCCTAGAAATGTTATAGAAATATGTGAGCCACCCGGGGCTGCTTTTAGCTCACCAGGAAGTCAGAGGAAAAGAGTGCCTTGAAGACAGGATCAGCTGGGGACAAGCTGCCACTACCTGCTGCTCCTTTGATTGCAAGTCTTGTGGGGACCCTCAGAGTTTAAAAAGTTCATGCCCAAGAAGTGGCTCTAGAGTGAGCCCACACTGATATCCTTTGTTTTGAGATTTTATCTCTTTTCTATGGGTTAGAATCTTAGGGGAGGGTTTCAGCAGAATCTTCATCAGCTTTCCAGGAGCCTTTTTAATATGCTGATAACATTAAAATGAGCATATGGTGGGGTGGGCGGTGTTTAGAATTATTCTTTGGTCTGCTTTACTGTTTTACTTGTATCTTGAGTCTGTCTGGCTTTAATGGGGTTTTTGTTATTTGTTTCCTTTACTTCATCTGTTTTTGGGTTTGGCTGGCACAAATGGCATTAACTGGGTTTCTCTTCTTTCTCTCTCTGACCAGGGTGATTTAAACTATGTATTCTCTGGTTGTGGAGGAGAGGTATATACCATTTGCTCTCCAATGTCTTTGGTTAGAGAAGATGAGGTCTTGGGATTCATAAGCTGGCTGCAAGTGGTTCAAATTATTTGGCCTTGTTTAATTTTCTTGTCTTAGTTTCCCCATTCCACTTGCCCAGGAACTTTTCTAGGTTCTTACTATCCTGCCACAGGATTGTCTGTAAAAGTCATAAAAAATGTAAGAACTTTTCATTCTTTAAATTTAAGAGATGTATAGCTATTGATTTTTTTTTCCCCTGGAATCTTTAACCAATGCAACAAGACAAGATAATGGAACAAAAAACATGAGAAAGGAGGCAGCAAAATTATAAATATTTGCAGAAGATATAATTATCTACTTGGAAACCAAGTCAATCTAGTTATGAGAATAATGGTAACTTGAAAAGTTGGGATTATTTAGAGAATTTAGTAAGGTAGTCATGAACAAATAATACACTTAAAATATGCCTATTTAAAAATACGTGTAAATAATTTAGCATGGTGACAATGAAATCTAATAGCACTAGTAACAGAAACAGAACATACTTGATAATAAATTTACCAAGAAATGTCCAGGACTATGTGAGAAATAAAGCCAAGCATTTCTGAATATCATGGAAGAAAACTTAAATAAATGAAAAATATATCAAGTTTATTGGGACCTCTTGATATTGTGAAACAAGCTAATCTATGAATTTAAGATAAAGTCAAAATAAAATTTCAGTGGTCTTTTGTTATTTATTTATTGTTAGACCTTGAAAGTTGTTCTAAAATTTAGCCAACAGATTAGAGACTATTGAAAAAGGAAATTCAGGTTGGCAATAATCCTACTCACTGTTAAAACATATTACAGAGCTATATTTAAAATACTATAGGAAAGATGCAGAAAAAGGCACAGAGAGGGAAAAGTAAAAAAAAAATAGACCCAAGAATATAAAAACATTTAATATAGTAACTGTGAACAAAGAAAAGGTGGATTATTTCATAAATGGCAGTAGAATGACTGGCAAACTTTAGAAAAAATTAGGTTAAATCTCCAAGTAACACCCACTCAGCACTTCTAAATATTAGTAGCTTAAAATGCCAACCATTTGATCACCTCACAGTTTTTGTGGGTCAGAATTTTAGAAAGGACCAGATGACTAGGTCTGGTTCAGGTTCTCTCAGGCAGTGCAGTCAAACAGTGGTGACTGTGTCTGGCACTGCAGGGTATCCAAGCAGTCGGGCTCTGGCTGAGCGTCTCCAGTCATGGAGCCTCTTCATGTGAATTCTTCTCATGGGCTCTTTGGAATATCCTTCCAGCATAAAAGCCTCAAAGATAGCTTACAATTTTTTTACATGAAGAATTATTTATTGACATAAAGTTTTATACATCAGCATATTACAAGGACTTTATGATATCACTGATGTTAAACTGGCATTTCAAATGATTATAGAATTCTATATAGTTACAAGTGATATAGATTTTTGTGTATTCTGTAGAGCATACTTTAATATTAAGGATCTACATGTAATATAACTCCTGCCTACCACTGTTCAAACCATGCTGACATAGAAGTCGGTGACTAAAGATTTCTTTTTCATGTCTCTGATTATGAGGATTATTAATGGTTACAGTGGATTCTTTAAAAATATTTAGGATTGTGCCTTAGGTTAAAAAGAGGAACATGAGTGCTTCTTGAGTATAAAAGTAAAGAGTTTATCAGTCTAAAACCAATATATTTTCCAACTAATTATTTTAAAAGAAATGTACTTTGTGGAGTAAAGAAAAAATGTTTAGAAAGCTGTAGGTATGAAGGCTTATTTATTTTTAGTTTCTCAGAGCTATAAAAATCATTAGATTGTGTTCAGACTGTTAACATGTTGTCTGAAGCCTCCAAGAGCAAGTATTTCAGCAAACAAAACAAAAGTTGAATTATCTTTTGTGACTGAGCTATGGAAGTCATGTGGTATACCTACTGTTATATTTTATTGGTTAACATTGAAAGACAAGCCCATCCAGATTTAAGGGTAGAGGATGTAGACCCACTTTTCTGATGGGAAGATTATCAATGTCATTATAAGAAAGGCCTATAGGATGGACGACATTGTTCCAGCTATCTTTGGGAAATACAGTCTGCCAACATATTTCACATGTTGATGATTGAGACCTCATGGAATAATCTGGGGACAGTCTCCCCATCTCTCTACACTGATAGCCATCATCATAGCTCCATGATTTGTAAATTTTAGCATGTGTCAGAATCACTTGTAGGGCTTCTCCAAACACACATTTCTGGATCCCACCCCAGAATTTCTGATTTATTATGTTTGGGGGTAGGAAGGTGAACATTTGTATTTCTTATAAGTTCTAAGGTGGTGCTGAGGCCACTGGCTTGAAGGCCACATTTTGAGGACCACCATCTTAGGTGATAACATTTGTTGTTCTTTTGTTATTAGTATCTTTCTTTTTTTTTAAATTAAATCTTTATTGTTCAGATTATTACATTAGTTTTTCTTTTTTTCTCCTCCATAGTTCCCCTCTACCTGTCTCCCACCCCTCCCTCTACCCTTACCTCCACCTGCATTGACCTCATCCATAAGTGTATGATTTTTGTCCAGTCTTTCCCTGCACCCCCCTCACCCCTTTACCCCTGACAATTATCAGTCCACTCTCTTTCTGTGCTCCTGATTCTATTATATTCGCCAGTTTATTCTGTTGATCAAATTTTTAATTCACTTAATTTTTAGATTCACTTGTTGATAGATATGTATTTGTTGTTCATAGTTTCTTATCTTTTACCTTTTTCTTCCTCCTCTTCTTAAAGAGTATCTTTCAGCATTTCACATAATACTGGTTTGGAGTTGATGAACTCTTTTAGCCTTTTCTCATCTGTGAAGCTCTTTATCTGCCCTTCAATTCTGAATGATAGCTTTGCTGGATAGAGTATTCTTGGTTGTAGGTTTTTGCTATTTATCACATTGAATATTTCTTGCCACTTCTGTCTTGCCTGCATAGTTTCTATTGAGAAATCAGCTGACAATCATATGGGTGCTCCCTTGTAGGTAACTGTTTTTCTCTTGCTGCTTTTAATATTCTCTCTTTGTCTTTTGCTCTTGGTATTTTAATTATGATATGTCTTGGTGTTGTCCTCTTTGGATTCCTTTTATTTGGAGTTCTGTGTGCTTCCTGGACTTGTAAGACTATTTCTTTCACCAGATGTGGAAAGTTTTCAGTCATTATTTTTTCAAATAGGATTCCAGTATCTTGCTCTCTCTCTTCTGCTAGCAACCTCACAATTCTGATGTTGGTATGCTTGAAGCTCCCAGAAGCTCCTTACATTATCTTCACATTTTTGGATTCTTTTTTCTTCTTGCTTTTCCAGTTGAGTGTTTTCTGATTCTTTATATTTCAAAATTTTGACTTGATTCTTGTCTTCCTCCAGTCTGCTGTTAGGTCTCTGTATAATATTTTTTATTTCAGTCAGTGTATGTTTAATTTCTAGTTGGATATTTTCCATCTCTAGCTGGTCCTTTTTCATCTCTATTTGGTCCTTTTTCATTTCCTCTTGGGTCTTGCTAAATTTATCCATCTTTTCTAGGATATTCTTGAAAAACCTTATAACTGTGGTGTTGAACTCTATATCCAGTCATTCCTCTGTTTCTTTTGTTTGTAATCTTTTCCTTTGTCTCTGCATTTTCACTATGCCAGAGAACTTCTGTGTTGGATTCAGCCTTATGATACAAGACTTGCAAAATTGCAAAAGCCTCTCTGTTGAGCTTGGGATGGGTGGAGTCTCAGGGCTTAATGGACTCGCCTTACCTTCTAGTCAGCCCTGCCCTATGCAGCTTCTGGGTCCCACATGTCTCTGGGTAATCGATGGAGCAGTCCATGTGCGCACGCGCAGAGCCTCTAGACCACTCTTTCCTTCTCACCTCTGCTCTGGGACTGTATGAGTCTGGGTCCCCAGGGTCTTGCCTGAAACTGGGGTTTAGTGAAGTTAGAAGTGGTGCATTTGGGAGGCTCTGTCTCCTGCCCCCTTGTGAAAGCCAGCCACACAATCAGCAATCAGTCTTCTGCGCGCAGTGCTTGCACGCCACCAGACTTCTGCCCTTTTGTGACTCCCCTCAATTTCCGTGCACTTCTCTCTTTTCTCAGTCCAAATTCCCCTTGTATGAGTTTCAGCCAGACCTGGGGTTCAGTGCTGTAGGATAAGGGGTTCAGTACAGTTGGGAGTCTATCATCTCTCTCCAGAGGAGGCCATCCAGGCAATCTGGTACCCACTCTCTCCACGTGCACATCTCCATACCTCAGCTTTTTTGCATCTCCTCTGAGTCTCCGTGAGCCCCTCTCTTTTCTTCTATTTGTAGAATTTCCACTCAGCCAGCTTTCCTGTGGTTCCGAATGATGTCCTTTCTGTCTTTTTTTGTAGTTTTGAAATTGTTGTGCTAGGCAGCAGTTTAGGTGTTCACCTATGCTGCCATCTTGAATTCTCTACTAGTATCTTTCAGGTGGATACTATGGGCCAAGTATAAAGCATGTATTGAATCACTTTTCAGAGTTGTTCCCATCTACATTCACAGTTGGCCTGAGGAAATTAGAGGGTTAACAAAAATAGGAAGGACTTTTAGTCTTTGTGAATCTTTGTTAGCTAGCCTGCTAGGATACTAGATGTTTTAGGGGAGAGAATACCAGAGAAGATACTTATTTTTTTTCTTTTGACCACTTCAAAGAAATATTTTGCCAAGGAGCCAGGGGTGAAGCTTCTCCTTTCGCCTTCCATCAAAGAGCTCCTGATAACCTAAGACAGGGTCTATCTGTACAGTAATAGGCAACTCCCCTCCCAGGGCCCTGTTTGACAAGGGTTTTATATTGCTCCAAACTCCTCACCAAGTCAGTGTAGTGACCTGAGAAGCAACTTAGAAACCATCTTATTACCTCATCAAATTGAAATATTCTTTATAATCTTCTTTTTTGGCTTATAAATTTCAAATATAATTAATATATGTGGAATAACCTAAGTTTTAGCTTCAAAATCAATGCATGAGGCCAGGTTATACAATATAGTCTTCTGAAGTTGGCAATGATGTTGTGGAGGCTCAGCACCCAGAAGACATATGCAGGTTCATTTTTTCCTGGATGTGCAACCCAAGATAAACAGATTTGAATTCTGTAGAAACCTGGATATTCTGGCTGGAAAAGCTTACTCACAGTTGACTTAAACATTCAACCAGATAAAGCTGGCAGAGCAGAGCATATTTTCCCATTCTGTTCAAGGACAACTTTGAATATTGAGCTCTGATCTTTGTCTATATTAATCTAGAATACTAATCCTGTCTAGTTAGACTAGATAAAAATTTATTCAATTTAAGAAAAAGATGAATGACTTTTAACTCAAATTATAGACCTATTAGCTTAATAGAAATTTATCTGTCTACTTGTCTATCTAATATCTACCTACCTATTTATTTATCTGTCCATCTCCCACCTTTTGTTTTTAAAAATATATTTTTATTGATTTCAGAGAGGAAGGCAGTGGGAGAGAGAGATAGAAATAGCACTGATGAGAGAGAATCATTGATTTGCTGCCTCCTGCACTCCCCCTCTGAGGATTGAGCCCATAACCTGGGCATGTGCCCTGACTTGGAATTGAACCGAGGTCTTTTGAATCATAGGTTGACATTCAACCACTGACCAGGCCATCTATCACCTTTCTTAATCAATGTATTCAGTAATATGAACTCAGTAGAATATAGATCTAAAATACCTTTCTTTTTCTCCAATAAATGTCTTCAAACATATGCAGTGGAATTGCCCCTTTTCATTCTTACCCACAATTAGACAGATACCATTGTTTTTTAGTATACAAGTTCAATTTAAGGGTTTTGTATAGTATCCAGCTCAAAGCCCTACATATCCTCTAATTTCCCCTTAATTGGGAAGATAGCATTGCTAGGAAAGAGAGAGTAACCTATCCTTTTTCTTTCCCTCTTTTTTCTTTACTGCGTGTCCTTTGGAATGTTGCAATCTGGCAAAAAAGATGGTGGAAGGGGAAATTAAATGGTACTACTCAATAGCACTGTTGCGGTCCTCCCTTTTCAGTTGATGGTTTCTGTATAACAAGCTGGCTTTCCTATCGGATGCATGTGTTTTTTCTTCAGGGGCCCCATGGGAGAGTCTACATCCACTGCAGCATTCCTGGCATAGGAAATGGGCTCTTGCAAGACCTCTTCCAAGTCCCACCAGCCTTTGACACCACTAGTACACCCTAGAGCCTAGTCCTGCTGGAGCTCCTTTATCGATCAGATACCTCCTTTAGTTGTCTTCTGTGGTATTACCTCCCACCCAAAACTCAAACATCTTTAAATCTTGCCACTTCAAATAGGGGTGCAGTCTAGCCCATTGACATCTCTCCCCCATTTCACTCTGATTCTCAACCTTCTGTTTACCTAAGCACAAGGTGAGTGGATATCCAATCAGGAAGTGAAATGCTAGTCTATTTTCCTTGCAAGAACTTCCCATTCATACCAGTGGCCTTCACCTCTATCCTACATAAAGCCCTCTTTTGATATGAAGTACTTTGTATTCTTTTTTTTTTAAATCATGAAATGAAATTCAGAGATAATAAAATATCACAAAATAATATATTTTAATTTAAAAAACATAATTTAAAAAGAACAATATAATATTCTAACTACAAAATAAAAAAGAATATGATTTATAATAAAATAGCATGTAATACATCTTGGTATGTAAGAGCTCAGCATAATAGTACTAGAAAACATAATGAAGTAGTCAGATGCTTGCAGCTACTTATGATGAATACTTGTATTTAAGATAAAAAAAGAAGCCAGAAGCCATTCTCTATAAAGGAAGGAAAATCAAAGGGCAGAGGAGTGGGTGGATCCTAATTGAAACTAGTGGAATGATAAGTAATAATAACCTGCTATATGTAAATGGTAAGAAAGAAAGGAATGCATCTTAACCAAGGTAATGATGATGCCATGACAAATTACAGACTGACAATATGGAAAAAATGAAGAATTAGCTAATGAGATAGTCTTATTTATAAGTATAATGTAAAAATAATTTCTATCTTATGACACGGGTTGAGTCAGTAATAAAATAACAGAAGACATATTTCCCATCTTGAAATGTCACCACATGTAGAAGTGTGTACTTAGTAGTTGAGTGTTCTGGCAAGACATGCTAAAAATATGGAGGTGTGAAACAAACCTTCACTGGGAGGGACTCTCCCATGCAAGGACGATGTCTGGCACCTGGGCTCCTGCCCACCAAATGCCTGAAGTGCCCCACAAACATGGTAAGAACAATAACAACAACAACAACAACAACAATAAAAAAGAAAAAGAAAACCTTTCAAATTTCCAGAATGCTCTTTAGAAGGTGGTTCCTCCCTTGTAGAAAACATGTCTTAAAGTTAAAAAAAAATAAAAAAATTAAGCCAGACCATCTCATTGGTGCATCCCAGTCAGAACTAATTTTGCTGAATTAAGCTTTAGCATGATTCAGTCATTGGTTTACCCAGAAACTCAACACTGCATTATCTGTAAATATGGTATTGAAGATGCTGTTCACATCCCACAGGGTCTTCCATGTAGACTAATTGAATGCATTTATTTCTGACTCAATGCTGCGCTACTTCAGCTTTTCCTGAATACTACTCAAATTGAGTCATGCATCTAATCAAGTTGACTGGATGGCATGGAATGCCTTGTATGCACTTACTTCATTCTTGATTTTTAATCTTATTTTCAATTTTCTTTCCTCTTTTGCTTTACCACTTTTGTGTTGAAGAGCCAGAGTTGGTATATGTACTGAATTACGAATATGCATATTATGACCTCCTGAATGAGGACGCATGAGCTACCCATTGGAGTGGCAGGTAGCTCCCTCAACATTGAGCTTCCACTTTGGGGAATTGATACTCACCAGGCTGTTTAGATTGAGGGCTCAGTTCAATACATATCACAAAAAAGGAAGCAGAGTCACAAGGTATTATTAAAGATTCCAGAATGAAGAGGACATAGTTGAGGGGGCGGGGGAGGAAAGGAAGTCTTCTGTCCATGTCACCAGAAAGCAAGAAACAGGCAGAAGGATAGCAAGCACCTATTACTAGTACAATATGACATGGTTGGGGCAGAGGCCACTCACTTTTTGTGGCATTAAGTGATTATTTTGAAAGGTGCCCTGAGAAAAGTAAAACATGAACTTATGACCAGCATCCTAAACTCATGTCCTTATCTAATTGTCCAGACTCTGGGTGTGAATAGGATTATCACACTATAAATGCCTAGGCAGCAACTCAGACAAACAAATTTGTATTTTTCAAAAGTTGTTTACTCATTGCAGCTTCATGCATGTAATGGTCTTTAAAATAGATATTATTTCCCTATTGGGACAAAATAACCCGACTTCTAGTTTTAAGACTGCAGTCTGAATATATGATACATTCTCCACTGCTTGCACCAAATCCCTAGAACTATATACATATATTCATAGCAGTGGTTGTAAATTAAGAAAAGCCCCTTTATTGCACCCGAAGCTGAGAGGATGAAAAGCCACTATAAAGCGAGGACTTTTGCAGGTGATGTCTACCCAGGAGATGCACCAGAGAATGAGGAACCCAGGGATATAGGCATGGAGTTATGGGGAGGTCAGTTAGTCAGATTGATCTTTCAATATCGTCTTATATTCCATACTAATTTGCTACATGTCACCAACTGGACTTTGGTGAAAGAAAAATATTATCTTTGCTTGAGATTTGGTATCAGAGCAGCAGGGCCAGGTGGTTGCCCAATGGAGGGTTGTGAGAAGAGATTCCTTTTTGGATATAGTAGTGAGTTCTGTGTCCTCGGGGAAGAATGGGTTTCTCTGTAGATTATCATCATCCTGCTGGCTCCCCTGGATTGCCATCATGAGCTGCTCAGACAAAGATAGAGTCAATAAGCTATACTTTATTAACAACAAAATTGACAGGTAGGATACAGCTTCAGGCTAATGAGTATTTTGCTGTGTATGTATCTTATAAACCACCTTAAAATATTAAAGTGGGTTATAAACAATCTTAATGGTGTGATTATTAGTCCTATCTCTCCACTAATGCAACTATATATAATGGTCACATTTTAATCATCTTCCTCCCTCCTCATTTAAAATCCTTGCTAGCTCACCCAGCATATCATCATTTGATTTTAATGTTTATTTTGTTTTATTTATTATTACTAGATATAAGTCATTTTAGGTTTACTTTAACATTAATAATTTGAACTGAACTTAAGTCAACTTTCTTATACTGGAGGCATCAGTAAATCCTGATTTAGCAGAATTTCTGCAGAGAAATACACCTCTTCCTAGTGAATAATAATATAATAATATGATGCCTGTCATATGCTAAAATGATGCAGTTGACCAACTGTCGGGAAATGCTCTCTGACATATTTTCTAACGATCATGCTGGATTACTCTGCTGGCTGTAGGTTGGAGGAAAAATTTTCTCTCTGTAAAGTTAATTGGCTTAGGTAAGGAACAAATGTGCAACCTTAGTCCCATAAGCCTCATATCCCCTAACCAAGTGAATTGCTTAAATGATGTTTATTACTATTACACATAATAATCTATTGTTTATTAAAAGCCAAATACCACTGCTTTCTGCATAGCAGTATCTTCAATTGTCTTGGGAGTTAAGGAAAAGCCATAGAAAGATAGAAAAAATCCTGGATAAAGGAATGGGTCATGGAATGACATATAAATGAGCTTTAAACACAGGCACTGAAATTCATTCAAAAGCTTTTTATTTGGTTTGGAAAAAACATTCATGCTCGTTTCCTTGTGTAAATGTGAGTTATTAAGCATTTAATGTAGTAATATATGAAGACTCAATGTATTGTTTATTTTCTTGGGTTTATTAGAAGCACGCCATTTTTCCTTGGGAGGTGGGAGATCTGCTATTGTATTCCTAAAAAGTCCAGGAAAATGAATAGTTTCTTTTGTGGTGCTCGGCTCTGATGGTCCAGTACTTAATGATCACACACACACACACACACACACACACACACACACACACAGACCAGAGAAAGGAAGGCTGTTTTTTTTTTCTTTAAATATATTTTATTAATTTTTTACAGAGAGGAGAGAGAGAGAGCTAGAAATATCGATGAGAGAGAAACATCTATTAGCTGCCTCCTGCATACCCCCTACTGTGGATGTGCCCACAACCAAGGTACATGCCCTTGACCTGAATCGAACCTGGGACCCTTCAGTTCGCAAGCGGAAGCTTTATCCACTGAGCCAAACCAGTTAGGGCTGTTTTCTTTTGTTTGTTTGTTCAGGGGCTAGAGAAATTAAGGGTTGACTTTTCAGGGGACAGAAGAGTGCCTCCACGAAGGGACCAGGGGCTGACAGTTCCTTTGGTGGGTGGAAACCAGTTTCTTGCTAGAAAGTAGAGTCTAGGAGGTATCATAACTCCCAAATGATATCTGTATGGGTTTCAGGGAGGTGCACTAAGAGTTGTCATATGGGGAGAAAGTTGAATGGGCAGTAATGGTATGATGCTACCTGCAGAACAATCTACCTTTTTGTATATGGATGGACCTTGTGGCATCTCAACTGTGACCAAGATCTCTCTTCCTTTAATTCCTCAGGATTGTATAAACTTGGGCTCCTCATCCTTAGAGAGGAAAGGGAGTCATTTAAAATGACTGACATTGCTGACCATGGCAAATGGGGTCTAGAGTTAGATTTGATTTGCTATAATAAGGAAAGGTGACATTTCCTGGTACTTTGAGTCTGAGGGGCAATCGATTAAATTAGCATGCACACCTGACCTAATTCACTCCTCAGAGTTTCTAAAGGATTAGTGTTATACCTTGCTGTTCACATCCTTATTCCCTTTAAACTCCTCTATGTACATTCAAAAACGTGAAAAAGTCTTTTTATTTTGTGAAACCTCTAACATAGAGTCAATTGACTTTAAATATAGTATATTTAAACTGACAATTATATTAATAATGTTATATTAATGAAATTACTTCTAATTAGTATAAATGCAAGTTATAATCTGTAACTTATCATGTAAAATGGACTGTAAACCTCACTGCTGATTTGTGAATTTCCAGAGGCGAACTAGTAATTGACTTACCATTGTAAAAAATGTACCCAAGTGAAAATTTATAGAGTCATATGAATATGACCCATATTTATAGAGTCATATAAATATGCTGAGGCTGGCATAATTGACTATGACATGGAGTTGGTATAAAATATTCAAAGGACTCTAATATGGGGTGGAGGAGGCAGACAGACATAACCTCTGATTGAATTGGTTCTTGATTCAGAAACTATAGAATTTTCCTATGATTCTATCAAGGAATAATTAGCTAAAAATATGAGAATGGTACCTAAGATTAATGATAACATCAATAAGCTATTTGAACACAATAGGCTAAAAAGAAACACATGAAACATAGCAATTAAGCACATTTGGCTTAAATAAAACACCTTTGTTTGTCAGGAAAATTACCCACTGTGTTTATGTTTCCATTGGGAAATATTTCTTGGGATTGGGGCAACTAAAGCATTTCAAAAATAATGAGAACAATAACCAAGTTAAAAATACTTCAGAAGGGAAGGAAGGAAAGAAGGAAGAAGGAAGAAAGGAAAGAAAGAAAGAAAGAAGAAAGGAAGAAAGGAAAGAAAGAAGGAAGGAATGAAGGAAGAAAGGCACATTCCTGGTCATGATTAACAAATTTTAGTAAAATAAAAGAATGAACATTAAGAAAAAAAAGTATTATATATACATCAAGAGAATGGTGAAAACTTGGGTGATAAATAGCATGGGCTTATACAGAACAGATCATGTCAGACATATTCAATTCCATTCCTTTGATTAAATTACAAAGTGGATGAAAGGAATTCAGTAGATGTAATATATCTGGACTTTGCTATATATATTTTTTATGCCTTATGAAAGCTTACTTAAAATTTTAATTAAAATTAGCTTAGCTATTTACACTGAAATAAATAGCCTGAAATAAACTCATAAATAGAAAAAGAAGGGAAATGAGATTTAGTAGCAATATATGAGTTGAGGAAGGAGGTGAAAATCTCTTGAATGAGCACTGGGTCCCTAAAAATAATGAGAACTATTAAAAGAGCAGAGAGGAGAGATGCTAATACAGTTTATAGAATGGAATGGACTTCTTAAATATTACAATTCAATATTCATTTTAAGGGGATCTGGAAAAATATTTTTGCAATATGAGAAATGACACAGTACTGTCAATTTATAGATGCACTAGCAAGGGATTCTTTGGTCTGCCACCACCTGACAATTTTGTTCCTAGAAAATCTTTAGTAATCAAAAGTTGTGTTACAGCCCTAGCCGGTTTGGCTCAGTGGGTAAAGCATCAGCCTGCGGACCGAAGGATCCCGGGTTCAGTTCTAGTCAAGGGCACATACCTTAGTTGCAGGCTCCTCCCCTGCCTGGGCCCTGGTTAGAGCCTGTGCACAGATTTTTTCTCTCTAAAAATCAATGGAAAAATATCCTTAAATGAGGATTTAAAAAAAAAAAAGAAGAAGAAAGGTTGTATTACAGACTCTGTTGTGTCAATGAGAAAAAGAGCCTTAGGTTCTAAGAGTTTGAAAATGGCAATAGTAAAATAGTATTTCCTCTAGGAAGTTCAAAGCATGCTGCCTTAGATTCCACCTAGTTTTTGGTTATTAATAATAGTCTTTATGTTCTTATTACCATTAACCTTATCTTTAGCACAGTGCTCCCACACATTCTTATCATCCTCATTACCCCTAATATTATAAAGAAAGCAGCTGTTCTAACAGTTGCTTCAATTTTTTTCTTACATGAGTGTCTTGACATCCAGACATGATCCTGATATAACTGATAATTTGTTTTGCAAAATATGTTTGCAATATATCAATCACATCAGATCCAATTCAGAGCATGAAAGTTCACTTATCAAATAAAAGCTGTACATAGAAGTAAGTTGATTAGCAACTCTCCCAAAATGCATCTCATTCAGGATAACTAGCCACAATTTTCAGTAACTGCCACTAACTATGAAATCCTCTGGTGCTGTAGCATAGTGATATTATAACAGATTCCAGAGCTCCCCATTCAGAGCCCTCTGCTTTCCTCAGAGTGGCTGATTGTAAAAGCTTTCAGGCCATCCTAGCAGAAAGACTTATTGAACTTGTCAGGATAGGGAGATGAGTTTTCCCTCTGCTCTCCTTGCTGTACAATTCCTTGCAATCCCCAACATATGTTTATAAAAGTTCCCTCTACTTTATAAACTGCTAAAGCTTCTAAACCAGAAAATATGGTAATGTGTTGAACAGATATGTAGTCTTTTCCCTTCAGGAGCACAGAACTCTTTTTAAGGCAAACATACTGTTACTATGAATCATGATGCTGTTTTCATCACTCTACACAAATGTAATTGAAAAACAACACACTGGGATTATTTTAGGACCAAGAATTAACATAAATTGTGAAAAGAAAATGGGTAACAGAAATGATATTGTCATTTTTGGGATTTGGGCATTTATCAACACTTGGAAGTCAGAACTCCATTGCTTCTATAGAATTAATTCACATACTAGGTAGCATTTTAGCTGATTTAGAGCTTTAACTGTCTTTTGAAAAAAAAATTAAATGTACATAAATATATCTTTTTGATAACCAAGAACAAGCATGAAAATTAAAAAGGGAAATATCAAAACACTAACAAATATTTCATGTTTGACTAGTCATTGAAATGGTCACTAATTTGAGATCAGGTTTTTATTGCCCTATCATTCTATCTATCTATCTATCTATCTATCTATCTATCATCATCATCATCTATCTATATCATTTATCTATCATCTATCATCATCTATCATTCTATCTATTTATCTATTATTCAAATCACACAGTTATCAGTTTCTAATGTGCACAGTCAGTCTCCAAGTTCACAGAGGTGGGATACATTACGCAGTATTTACAAGATTTACTTGCCCAAGGAAGCCCTACTTTTGGAGAAATATAAAATTTAATGACAGTTCTGTTGTCAATAGTTTGGGAAACCCAACTCATTCAGTTTTCAAACAAAGATAAGAGTGGCCCACAAGATCATTCTTGATTTAGATGCCTTTGTCTTTTCAAACCAGACAGGTGGTTTGCCTAGAGTCCAGACAATGCAGAACGCAGGGTTTCCAGGTAAACCAATTTTTTTTATGATCTTTAGTTGGCTACCCCTAAAAAAAGCCCAAACAAGTCAACTAGTAGTTTTTTTAGGGCACAAGATCTTCTGAACCCTTGATCACTTCCTTAGTGAACACACTGTTCACAATGTAGGTAGTGAGTTACATGTGACCCAGGAGGTACCACTTATATTAATAAGTGTTAAGTGGGGTGGGCAATTGGAATGAGGCTATAGAATGATGGACAGGGGATTATGATTGTATAATCAGAAGAGGAGTAGATTTTTTGTGCTATAGGAAGGACTTTTGTGTAGGAAAGCTAATTAATGTGTCTGTTAGTTGTGCTAAGGTAGACTTAATACCTAGTCTGAATGGGAGTCATTACTGGAAATAAAACTGTGATTTCTCTACTGAGGAATAAAAAGAATTTGTGAGTTGCCCATGATTTTTTTTTTTTTGAGATATAACTGGAATTTTGGTTTTACTCAGATATGGTAAGGCCAACAGATCAGGAGATGATTGCCATTGAAAAGATAGTTTGTTACAGCTCCCAAGAGAAAGGGGCTGCCATGCCATGTAGTGCCACACAATCAAGCAGTAGGGCCAGTGAGTAGGCAGCAGAAGCAAGGGGAAAGCATGGGTAAGAGCCTTTGTGATTTTCCATGGAATATTTGGTGAGGTAGGATAAGCAGTCGCGCAGGTCTTGGATTGAATAGTTGGAACAGTTTGGGCAGGCTCTGCGCTATAGGGGCCATCCTTAGTTTAGTACCTGGCCCAGGGGACTCAGGGCAGAGGAATATTGTCTCCTGGTCTGAGTTTGAGCTCTGGATTGGTGATTCACATATTAAAGGTGCACTTCTGGGACAGATGCGAGAGCTTCAAGAATACAGAAAATAAAATAAAAAAAATGAAAAAAAAAGAATACAGAAAATAAAGAAATAGAGTTAATTCAGGACTCTGGAATGCAGAGAAGAGTCTAGGTAGTGAGAAATTTAAGAACTTTGTCCCAGTATCCTCTCCTTTACCTCTAAGTTCTAGGGCAGCTCCTACCTCAGAACCTCTGCATTTTCTATTCCTTCTTCCTGAGCACACTTTACAAACCTATCTCCATGGCTTCCTCCGTGTTTCCTTTGTATCTTTATCTAAATAACACTATTATATTAAATCATTCTTTTACCATCTTCCTTAAAATTGCACCCCTCCCAACAGTCCCTTTACCTTACCTGCTTTGTTTTTCTTGATAATACCACTCTCTATCATACATTTTTCTTGTTTGTTTTATTATTTCTCTCCCATAATTAGAATGCAAGCTCTATAAAAGTAAGGGGTAGTTGCGGTTGTACAATAAGTAATGTTTTACTTACTGTTGCTTCTCCCTAATCTTGAACAGTTCCTGCACATGCTGGGTACTTGATAAATATTTGTTGAGTGAATGAGTAAATGGATGAGCAATGATGTTCAACATTCAACTTAGAGCTTTATTATGTTCTCTTCAAACCTCCAATTCACTCTATTGTATATATAGCCTTGGGTCATGGTACTTTGGACAATGAACCAGAAGAGTCTATTTGGGATGAAATGGTGTAGAGAGCAGGTGGTATGTGAGGAGGAGAAATCACTGGTGGGTGCAAGAGCAAGAATTCATAGCAAAATTGAAGAATGAGATGTATCTAGAAGAACTGTAGGCAACCCCATCCCATTTCTCAAAGGGGCAAAGATGGATTTGGATTTCCCCAAGCATGTGGTAAGGGCAATTCAATCATTTTACCTGAATATTAAAAAAAAAGTGATCTTAGATGACTAGAGGGTTAAGGTAACTATGGGTTACAAAAAAACTGCAAGATAGTCTTAGGTAAAAGACAGACACATTTAAAAAAAGAACAATAATAAGAAACAATCTGACTTTCTAATGTAAGTGCAATTCATAGAAGAAAGGAAGCATATTGAGTTTTATAAAAGAGTAAGGCGACAAGACTATTACTAGTGTCATTCTCAGCAGTTCCTTGGTGATGTTTTCAGTGCATTTCACTGATATGTAGGAAACACAAAACCTCACCCTAAAATCTCAGAGTCTGTGAGGCAACATTGCAAGAACATGTGCAATAATGCAGCAGCCCTTAAATTAAAACACCACTATTGTTTCTGTTTGGGAGTTATTCTCTCATACATTTTTAAGATCCCACTTTGCAGATATTTTTTCCCCAATCAATGCAGTACTTGCTTTGTTTTGTTATCTAATTTTTCAATCACCTGCTTCCAGCTGATAATAACACTGAATGTTTGCTCAGGTTTGTGTTTGCATTGCCAATTGTAAGAACTACTTGTACATTATAATAGTAGATCATTTCTGAACTGAAGGCAATTGATGTTTATTTGTGATGTGACAAGTCTACTATATATCTATGGAACAGGAACACACTAAATTTTATTGTAAGGCTTTCTGATGAGATACAATATACTTCAAACGCATTTTAGTATAAGCGAATAAAATAACTTTTTTTCAGTAAGTGATACAGAGAAAATATTTAAATGTTGAGTAAGCCTTGTAATTTTTATGTTCACAGCTTTGTCAGAAAGATGTTATCTTCCCAGCAGCATCATGTTATCAAAGATGCAAACCTTAAATCAACAGCTGTTACACCTTCAGCAAGTTATGAAATTTTCCTGATTTATAGCAAACATTTTTTTTCATTTCTTTTCTCAGTCAAGCAGGAAAATTAAGGTTATTTTTATGTAAAAGATACACACACTGTGGCTTAGTATTATACACAATCCACATCTCTTACCTTTTAAATTAAATTGCTATTGAATTGAAAGTAATCTGAGGGCTCTTTTTTTACTAATACCAGAAATATTGTTAGTAAATAGAAGGTAGAGACATTATTTACATAAAAAAAGAGAAGCTAACACAGACATAATAACAGGGATCATTTTAATGATTTTCATGATTTGCATTTTACAAAATTAAAATAAAAGCAGAACAAAATGAAAATGTGTTAGTGGAGGAAAGAAATGCTCCAGCTTATTTTTGTTGGTTTTAGCTGCTCTTTTAAAAAGTCTGCTTTGCCTTCAATGGGTCAAAGAAAGTTACCTTTTGGTGAATTTAGGTAAATAATACTTTTAAGTTATAATCCACTCTTTTTTTAAACATACACATTTAACTTATTTATCATTGTCATGTAAAGCTTGATTTATAAAACACAAAAAGTCATTAAGAGTTCTTTATCACTGGAATTTAAACCAGAGATATAGTGACAGCTTTGGAAGTGTAAATTATATACATTAAGATAAGAGATCAATCAAAGGACTTGTATCCATGCATATAAGCATAACCAAGGAACATAGACACTGGGGGGTTGGGGTATGCCTGGGAGGGAGGGGGGGCAATGGGGAGGAGGTATGTATACATGTAACACAATAGAAAAAAAATAAATGTGTTTTGTACTATTATGAAAAAAATAAAAATAAAATAAAATACATGGAAATTTTTTCAATATGGAAATTGTACAAATGAAATAAATGGCAAAGGACCTTTTTTGGAGTATTTTGTAAGAGCTAAGAGTGACCTGGTAATTCCTCAAATTGTTTGCCCAAATTAAGAATAGTCAACATGTATTAAATATTTATAATGCAGTATTTATTGACTTTTTTTTATAGAGCAACTACTACAATTCTGATAATTCTGCAGAGCTAAGTACTCTTATATCCCCATTTTACTGAAGAAGGAATAGAGACTCAGTATATGGCAAAGTGCCCAAGGCCTTAGATGGTAGAACAAGAATTGGAATCCAGGTCGTCTGACTTATCAGAAAGAAGCCTTAACAGATGGAACTTTCAACATTATGTAACCTGGACTCCTGATCATAGGGAAGAATGTCTCTAGAGAATTTAAGCATCCTCTGGAAGCAGCAAACAATACTGAAATTGTCACATTCTTGGTAAGGGTAATTTGCTGACACATTATGGGTATAAAAGGTTTATTTTATTTATCTCATATTCACAATCACAGGGGCCACTATGTGCCATTCACTGTTCCAAACACTTTATAAATATTAACTATATGAGGTAGGTACTATTATCTCATTTTATACATGAGAAAACTGAGTCATGGCTTAAACCTTGTACAAGGAAATATAGCTAATGCATGATACAGTTTTGACATAAAGAATTTGGCTTTATAATCTGTATTGTTAACCATACTGCACCCAAGGCTGTCTGTCTGTATAATCAGAAATCGCTTTAATAAAACACCCCCAAACTAGTGGCTTACAAAAAGCATATATTTTTCTTGCTTACTGGCCTTCCAGTTGACCATAGTTTGGCTGACCTAGGAAGGGTGGAGCTGGATGGTTCTCCTCCCAACTGTGGGTCAGATGGCCTTTGCTCCAAGCTAATGGGTTGGGTTCAGGTCTACTATGTATGTGCTGTTTGAGGGGCTCAGTCTAAAGAGCAGAAGCTCCCCAGGGCATGCTCTTCTCAGGCAGTTCAGCAGAGTACCACAGACAAGGCCAACTATACAAGCATATTTAAGGTTTTACTCACCTAACATCTGCTAACATGTCATTGGTCAAAACAGGTAATGCAGGAAGTATACATTAAAAGTAAACCTTTTATACCCAAGATTCTTCTCATAGTAGGATGAAGAGGGTAGTGAATGCTTCCTGCACAGCAAGCCAAAAGATCACTCTCTACCCTGGCTACCTTTCAGATTTAGGAGTGGGCTGTGTATGAGTTAAGGTTATTCTAGCTATGAAATTAGATAAGTTCCCAAATTTCCCCCAAGTCTCAATTGTTTAACATAATGATAGTTTCTCACACACATGGCAGGCTCATTTATGGACTCAACTCGGTCCCAACATAGTCTCTACCTTCTTCTGTGTTCTCAGGGACCTCATCAGTCAGCTGATAGATGCAGAAGAAAAATGGTCAATTGGGCATACAAACTTGTTATGCATCTGACATAAATAATGATGGCAAACTGACAGCTACCACATGTGATTTACCAGTAGATGCTTGAAATCCCTAAAAATGAAAAGGTAAGAAACATATATTTGTAACTTAAAAGTATTATTTACCTAAATTCACCAGAAGGTAACCTTCTTTGACCCATTTAAGGTAAAGTAGACTTCTTAAAAGAGCAGCTAAAACCAATAAAATGAAAGCACACAATCTGGAAGTCACATTCATTCTATTGGCTAGAACTCAGTCACATGGTCGCTTCTAGCTTCAAGAAAGGCTAGGAAATGAGACAGAGTTGTAAACTCAGAAAGAAGGATAATTGGATTTGGTGAGAGCACCTAGGCAGTCTATGTTATGGATGCAAAGTTCTTTGAAAAAGCAAAGGCATTCAAGTGAGTGTACAACAAAGCCGGGGCATTTGAGCTGTGCTTCACGTTAGAACATCATAGCTGACCCAAACCAGGAAGGCTTGCATATAGTATATTTCTAAAATGAAAGTAAAACTCTTAGCATAAAATTATAGCTTTATGATAGTGGATCCGATAAAATGTTGGCATTTGTGTGACTGGGTGGGCAGGTGATCAAGAGAAAGAGAGAAAGCCCTCTCTACTGATTCCTACCTACAGCTTGTCCTGTAAAAATGAACCGGAGTGAAAAAGAACATAGATTACACCAGAATGAAGCAGTCAATAAGTATAGATGGGAAGGTTTGAAATCCTGGAGCAGAGGATGAGTCTTTTGAGGAAAATATGTTGCAATGGAATGATTTCCCTAGAGTCGTTTTTTAGAACAAACATTTCTCTGCAGTTTTATGAAAGTGCACTGTCTTCCTGCTAGGCTTCAGAAAAGCCACATCTTCCCAGTTCATCGTCACTGTTTTCGAGGACCAGGACCAGCTAAAACTGTATGTCATTACCTAACCTTGTGTGTAATTTTCCCTTTTGTGTATTTTTAAAATAAAATTACTCATAAGAGACAGGTGGAAGATGAAAGATTAAATCTAGTATTCCGAAGTGCCAACTCAAACTCAATTTTGAGGCAGAGCTGTAGCTATACTATGAAAACAAGAATTCAGCTAAACAGGTTATTCATGATATAACTCACCAATTACTAATACAATTCTAATGACACTTGTTACAATGAGAAGTTCAATTATATCACAGCAAAATTACTATAAAATACAAAATAGATGTTTCTTATCTTTTCATTCTTAGGGATTTGAAGCATCTACTGGTAAATCACATCTGGTAGCTGTCAGTTTGCCATCATTATTTATGTCAGATGCATTATTGACTGATGAAAGCCAGGTTTTCCTCGCCCCCCCCCATAAAGCACTTAGAATGGTTGTTTTTGAATCTTGATTTTTGACAAGTACTTTTTGTGTCAAAAACATATTATGTCATAGCATAAGTCACTGCTTCAGTCCCGGCATGCATAGTTTTCTACAAGGAAATAAAATTTGTTAGATTCCTTTGAAGTGAAAAACCCTTTCAAAAAAAGGATGAAAAAAATTTGTTGGCTACCTATCACCCACAACATTGTAGTTCAATTTATAGTATTTGCTTTGCACAGTTATACAGCAAATTTAATAGGGAATGTGGATGAGGGATTTTTGTGTCTAAAACATGATAATCATAATGACAATGCTAGTTATAAAGGTTCATTCTTTAGCTGATTTTGTTATTTTCCTGTATTTTGTACCTTAAAAAAGAAATTTTGCAATGTTGCCAAAACTTAACTAATATTAGGGGTTGTTGTTGGTTTAGGTGGCCCTGAGAAATCTTTTTCTTTATTTTCTGTCTCTCTCCTCTTATAAGTAACACTGTTGGTTCATGGGAAAGAAGTATTCTCAAGCATTAAAACAGCCAGTACCTCAATATTCATATTTTTAAGTTGAAATAGCACAGTGAGATCATTGTGGATAGGAAAGAAGGAAATAAATCAGCACGTGCGATATCATTCACTTCATATCGTGAAAAACAAATATAGCTGCCATATTCTAATACTCACCATAGGTAAATTGAAAATATATATCACTATTTAACATAGTGAAAAAAGAGAGTATTTATGACTATGGGATGTATAGTATTTCAGTAATGTGTCTTATTAAAGCAAAGTAAATCGACTACTGGGTAGTAAAATTGCAAAGAGCTTATGAAAATGCTGAATCAGAGTCTTAATGTATAGGGAAAATCTTGCACATTTAGAAGTAAATAACATATTGGTGCTTATTAATTTTTGGAATAGGCTATAGCATTGTTCAGCATTTTAAAAACACAAAAAGGTATCGAAGTGAACTTCTATATGGAGTTGTCTTTAGTGGCAGGAACCTGCTTTTCTGACCACAGTGATGATTCTGGGTGGTGGGGGAGCCATCACAGTACTTCCTCCTCACATCCATAGTGGATGTGATTCAAGCTGGGGTCCAAGAACTTTTTTTATTATTATTATAGCTGGGAGCTAAAAGTAAAAGTACTTCTACAGTCAGTTTGCAGTATGAAAGAATAAGGTCAAAATAAAGCAGCAGCAGAGAAGAATCATGTTTGCTATTGAAATCCTGTGCCAATGCTCTACAATCCCAAAAGCTACTCTGCTAAGCTTTGTTCCTGCATTTCTGTGAGATTCCACAGCATCTTTTCAATAAACATTCCTTCCTATTTTTCCTTGTTTCCTGGAAGATCAGGTTAAATTTTTATCATTTTCAACTAAAGGAATAAAAGAATCCTGTCATATTATATAATTATGTATGCGTATTTGAACAAAATATTTAAATTAAACTCTAACAGCTTTTAAGACTAGGATAATACATTTTAATTAGATAAAAAGGCATATTGGATTATGTGGCTTTAAGGAATGTTTCATAGAATATTTATGTTTTCTCTAGGCCCCCAAAGATACGTTTTTTTTAAAGATTTTATTTTGATATCTAGTGAGAAAATAAGTTTCCAAGCATTCATTTGTACATTCACTTATCCATAAATATTTATTGAGAACTGCTTTGGACTAGACACTGTTCTAGGTGCTGAGGCTATGATATTGAAAATAAAACATGCATGATGGCTCTTTTCATGGAGCTTACACACATAGTGGCAGAATACAGTCAATAAACATAGTAAGTAAGAAAGTAATAGAGTGTACCAGGTGAAAAGAGCCATAGGGAAAAAAAAAAAGAAACACAACACAAAATAAAGAAAGAAGGTAAGTGAGGCTATAATTTTAAATCAGGTGTCAGAGTCCTCAGTGAGTTGAGATTGAGCAACCTGAGAGATGATACAGTGACCCATAGGAAGGGTGACTATATGATTATCATCCAAATGGGAGACTATTATGATTGTTCCTATTTTGGGATAGCAGGCACAAATGGGGACCCTCTTGGGCAAACCAGGATATATGGCCATCTAGCTATGTAGGCATTTATCTGGAAGCAGAAAATTCCAGAGGGAAGAAAGAGTAAGTGCAAAGGCCCTAAGGCAGGATTGGATATGTCTGGTTCAAGGTCCAGTAAGGAGGCCACTGTGGCTACAGCCAAGTGTCAGAGAGAGAGAGAGAGAGAGAGAGAGAGAGAGAGAGAGAGAGAGAG
>JAAGEH010000304.1:14994841-15021502 GCA_011751065.1 Lasiurus cinereus
ATGGTAAGAACTTTGGTTTTTATTCTGAGTGAAGTAGTCATAGGAGTGACATGACCTGACTAGTGTCTTAAAAAAATTGTAAAGTGCAGGTGGCCAAAAATACAAGTAGAAATGTCACTTACAGGCCATTGTAATAACCCAGGTGAGAAAATGGTGAGTGGTAGTGGGTGTGGGTGGAAGTAGCAGAAAGTAGTCAGATCTTTGATGTATTTTAAGGGTAAAAAGAACAGCTTTTGGTGATGGATTTGAAAGTGGAATATAAGAAAGAGGACAATGTCAGGAATGATCCCTGGAAGGCTGCATTTGCTATTTCCTGAGATAGAAAAGGTACTGAGAGGACCAGAAATTAGGAGAAAAGATGTATTAACTATTGGCAGGTTTAAGCTTAAGGAGTCTATTCAATATCCAAAATAGTTTCCCAAAATAACATCAAGAGTCAATCACTAGGAAGAGAAAAAAAAGTGTTGAACAGATTAAGTCTGCGGATATAGCAGCCATCACTTCCTGTTTTTATGACCTTTCTAGTGAGCCTAGTGGCATTTCTTCTCTAAATTCTCCAAGTCTGTTCTTTCAATAATTAGGTGTACAATATTGCTGTTGTTTTCAGAAGCTGACTTTTTTTTTTTTAAGATTGGAACTTTTGCATATCTTCTGTTCTCCAAAAGTTCTTTCAGTGCTCTTATAAACTACTCACCTGGCGCTTCTGTTTTCTTAAAGTTTCTTTTACCCTGTTTTTCATTTTAAAATCACTTATTTGTTCTGTTTTATTTTAAAAATGGTAAGTGTGCATTGCAGAATATTCAGGAGGAAATACAATGCACAACAAAAAGAAAATAAGACTCCTACATCTCATATTATTGTATGTCCTTCTTGTATTATTCCTATGCACATATGTGTGTCTATATATCCCTACATCTAGTCTATGTATCCCTATATCTATATCTATACCTATATCTACATCCACATATATTTAATTCAGGTGGAGTTATATTGTACATTCTGTTTTTAGAACTCATCATTTTAATTTATATCAGGTCATTTTCTTGACAGATAAAATGGAGGCATAAAAGCAATTAGGTAGACAATACTGTCTGTCATTTAATCTTACACCATCTTTCCTTAGCAGACGGCTTATTACTTCCTTATATTTGCTTCAAATAACAAAAAAAAAGCAAGTTTATTTTTGCATTATTTTTCACACATCTCAATTTAATCTAGAATTGTCTGTCACTGAGTTTCTAATAGATCTAAGCCACTCTCTTACATTCGTTTGTCCTTTAGTGCATGCTTATCATGGTCACTGCTGGTTGTATATTGAACACCCATTCTACCCACTTCCTAAAAGGACTCCTTTCTATTTGGTTGAATTTTACTAATCCTCACCCTGCACTTCCCTATATAGGAGAGCAATGTGCCTAATACATTCCACTTGTTTTTAAATTTTATTATTGGAATGAATATACAATTGACATTTGTTTATTTACTAGAGGCCCAGTGCATGAAATTCATGCACAAGGACAGGGGTGTCCCTCAGCCCAGTCTGCACCCTCTCCAATCTGGGACCCCTTGAGGGATGTCCGACTGATAGGATCGGGCCTAAATGGGCAGTCAGACATCCCTCTCACAATCCAAGACTGCTGGCTCCAACTGCTTGCCTGCTTGCCTTCTTGATTGCCCCTAACCGCTTCTGCCTGCCAGCCTGATCATCCCCTAGCCACTCCCCTGCCAGCCTGATTGATGCCTAACTGCTCCCTGATCAGCTTTTTGCCCCTAACTGCCCTCTCCTGCAGACCTGGTCACCCCTAACTGCTCTCTGCTGCAGGCCTGGGTCCTTCCAATTGCCCTTCCCTCAGGCTTGATCACCCCCAACTGCCCTCCCCTGCTGGCCTGGTCCCTCCCAACTACCCTTCCCAGCTGGCCTTCTTGTGGTGGCCATCTTGTGTCCGCATGGGGGCAAGATCTTTGACCACATGGGGGCAGCCATCTTGTGTGTTGGCGTAATGGTCAATATGCATAGTACTCTTTTATTAGAAAGGATAGAGGCCTAGTGTATGGGTTGGGGGCTGGCTGGTTTTCCCTGAAGGGTGTCCAAGATTAGGTTGGGGATTTCCTTGGGGTGTGGGGTGGCCTGGGTGAGGGGCCTGTGGTGATTTGCAAGCTGGCCATGCCCCCCCCCCGTGACCCAAGTGGAAGCCCTGGGATTTATTTATCTTCTACAATTGAAACTTTGTAACCTTGAATGGAGGCTTGGCTTCCTCCATCTCCGGGAGCAACTCAAGCCTCCTGTTCTCTCCAGCTCTGCGGCTGCCACCATTTTTGTTGCAGTTTATTTATCTTTTATCATTGAAACTTTGTAACAGTGAGTGGAGGCAAGGGCTGGCAAAGACAAATGGAAAGCTTGGCTTCCCCCATTGCCAGGGAAACCCAAGCCTCCCTCTTGCTTTCCTTGACTGTAGGGTTTATTTGTATATTCACTCCTGATTGGCTGGTGGGCATGGCTTGTGGGTGTACCTGATATACTGTCAATTTGCATATTACTCCATTATCAGATAGGATTTATTTATTTATTTATTTATTTATTTATTTATTTATTTATTTATTATTTTTGGTGTGCAGTACATGGCACCATCCCTACAGTGAGGATCTGGAATAGTTCCATCACCCAGAACATTTCATTGTGCTATCCCTTAACAGTCTTACTCTCCTCCTTACTCCTAGCCCCTGGCATCACTGATTTAGTGTCTGTTGCTAGCAGTTTATCTTTTTGATAGTGTCATAAATGTAATCACACAGGGTATAACCTTTGAGTCTGGCTACTTTTGCTTAGCACAATGCTTTTGAAACAATGTTTTTTGAAATTATTATGTGTATCAATACTTTGTTTCTTTTTATTGCTGAGTAGTATTTTATTTTAAGTATATACTCAAATTTTTTTATTCATTCAACTGTTAAAGGATATCAGCATTGTTTCCAATTTCTGGTGGTCATGAATAAATATTTGATACAGCATTTTTGTGTGAACATAGTTTATAGTCCTCTAGGGTATATTCTTGGGAGAAGGATTGATGGCCATATAATATGTACATTTAATAGTGTAAAAAATTGACTGTCTTCTAAAGTGGCTGAATCATATTGCATTACCATCAGCAATTTATGACAGTACCCATTGTTTCACATCTTCTACTGCTTATGGTGTGGTCAGTGCTTTTTAAATTTTAGCCCTTCTTACAGACAGATACTGGTATCTCATTGTGGTTTTAACTGCATTTCCCAATGACTGATGATGTTTAACATATTTCATGTGCTTATTTGACTAACATATATACATTTTGATCAAGCGTTCAAGTCCTTTGTACATTTCTTAATTGGGTTATTTTATTGTTGAGTTATGACAGATCTTTATATATTCTTTTTAAGAATATATGACTATATTTAAGTCCTTTTCCAGATGTATGATTTAAAAATATTTCCTCCAAGTATGTTGTTATCTTTTCATTATTTTAAAATTGTCTTTCATAGAGCAATTAAAATAATTTTAATAGTCTAATTTATCAAATTTTTAAAAAATATGTTTTTATTGATTTTTTTTTTAGAGAGAAAGGGAATTGGAGGAAAAGATAGAAACATTGATCAGCTGCCCAGCTATGTGCCCTGACCAGGAATCAAGCTGGTGACCTCATGGTGCATGGGTGACACTCAACCACTGAACCACACTGGCCGGCTATCATTTTTTAAATGGATTTATACCTATAGTGTTATAGCTGAGAACTCTTTGCCTGATCTTGAGTCATGAAGAATTTACTTCTTTTATGTTTTCTTCTAAAAGTTACATAGTTCCATGGTTTATATTTACATCTATGATTCATTCTGAATTAACTTTTGTACTAAATGTGAGATTTAGGCCAACATCCTCATCTCCTCTCTATTGTAATGGCTATCCAAATTTATAAAAAAAAACCCAATTGACCATATTTGTGTGGTTATAGTTCTGTACTCTCTATTCTGTTCCATTAGTCATGTGTCTTTACCGTCGCTGATATCATACTACCTTGATTATTAGAGTTTCAAATCAAATAGTGTAATTCCTTGTACTTTATTCTTCTTTTTAAAAATTCTTCAGGATATTTTAGTTCCTTTGCTTCCCCATATGAATTTTTAGAACCAGTTTATCCATAACCAAAAACATTCTTCTTTGAGCTTTATTGGCATGGCTGCTTTAAACCTATAGGTTGAATTTGCCATAGTGTTATGTACATTCATTCTGGCTACATCGCTTGCCCTTCTCAGTCCCAAGTGGGTCTCCTGCAGCATCTATCATACTATAATCTTCACTGGTCTTAGGAGTCTTAGGAAGAACTCAGGGAGACCCAGAAACCCTATAAATGCTGAATTTGTTCTGATCTTTAACCTGGATAGAATGTATGACACCTCACAGTGGATTACCACAAACTTGAGGTTTTGATCACAGCAAATAAACCTCTAGTTCCAGTCCTCAATATTGTCAAAATTACTCCATCCACTCAGCAACTGTTAGATATTCTGCTATCATAGATTTAGGACTCTGTGGGCTCTGAGGATGTGGCTGTGAACCTCAGTCTGGAGAAGTGAGCATTATTAGATTCTCCATAGAAAAAACTCTACAGAGATGTGATACAGGAAACCTTCAGGAACCTGGTTTCAATAGGAAAGAGATGGGAAGATTATGACATTGAAGATCAGTACAAAAACCAAAGGAGAAAACAAAGAAACCCAATGTTAAAGAGATCCTGTGAAGAGAAATAGATTAGTCAGTGTGGGGAAAATTTCAGCCTTATTCTAAATCTTATTTTGAAGAAAAAACTCTTACTGAAGTAAAATCATAGGAACACAGTGTGCGTGAGAAATTCTTTGTGCATCATTCATCCATTAATATGCACATAAGATGTCACACAGGAAACAAGCCATCTGAGTATCAAAATTATGGAGACAAGTTATATAATTCTAATGTATGTGGGAGAGTCTTTAGTTGTCTTCAGTGTTTTAATAAACGTGAAAGAATAACAATGGAGAAAAAGCCTATAAGTATAATGAATGTGGGAAAACCTTTAGTTCTTCAACTTTACTTCAAATACATGAAAGATTATGCACTAGAGAAAAAAACCTTATAAATGTCAGCAATGTAGTAAAGCATTCACTTGTTTTAGTTCTCTTCAATGTATTGCTTAATTCATACTGAAGAGAAACCCTATGAATGTAAGGAATGTGGAAAAGCCTTCATATGTTACCATAATTTTCAAACACATGAATGAAATCACAGAGAAGTAAAACCATATGTATGTATTCAATGTGGTCAAACATTTAGTTGTCCCCATTATCTTTAAAAATATGAAAGAAACCACATTGTAGAGAAACTCTTTGAATGTATGGAATATAGTAAAGCTTATAGAGATCCCAGTTCTTTTTTTTTAAATTTTTGTTAATTTTTTATACATATCTCCCCATTGCCCCCCCTCCCTCCCAGGCATACCCCAACCCCCCAGTGTCTATGTTCATTGGTTATGCTTATATGCATGCATACAAGTCCTTTGATTGATCTCTTATCTACCTCACCTAACCTTAATCTTCCTGCTGTAATTTCACAGTCTGTTTGAAGCTTTACTGTCTCTGTATCTATCCTTTTGTTCATCAGTTTATAATGTTCTTTATTATCCCCCAATGAGTGCGATCATGTGATGCTTCTCCTTCATTGACTGGCTTATTTCACTAAGCATAAGGCTCTCCAGTTCCAACCAGGTTGCTGCAAATGGTAAGAATTCCTTCTTTTTAATGGCAGCATAGAATTCCATTGTGTAGATGTACCACAGTTTTCTGATCCACTCATCTGCTGATGGGCACCTAGGCTGTTTCCAAATTGTGGCTATTGTAAATTGTGCTGCTATGAACATAGAGGTGCATAAATCCTTTCTGATTGGTGTTTGTAATTTCTTAGGATAAATTTCTAAGAGTGGTATTACAGGGTCAAATGGGAGATCCATTTTTAGTTTTTTGAGGAAACTCCATTCTATTCTCCACAGTGGCTGCACCAGTCTGCATTCCCACCAACAGTGCACAAGGGTTCCTTTTTCTCCGCATCCTCGCCAACACTTGTCATTTGTTGATTTGTTGATGATTGCCATTCTGACAGGTGTAAGATGGTATTGCATTGTCGTTTTGATTTGCATCTCTCGGATGATTAATGACTTGGAACATGTTTTCATGTGTCTCTTGGCTTTCCTTCTGTCGTCTTTTGAGAAGGTTCTATTTAGGTCCGTTGCCCATTTTTTTATTGGATCCTTCATCTTCCTTTTATTAAGTTGTATAAGTTGGCTGTAGATTTTGGAGATTAAACCTTTATCAGTGATAACATTTGCAAATATGTTCTCCCATGCATTGATCTTTCTTGTTGTTTTGTTGATGGTTTCTTTTGCTGTGCAAAAGCTTTTTATTTTGATGTAGTCCCATTTGTTTATTTAGCTTCCATTGCCTTTGGAGCAGTATCAGTGAAGAAGTTCTTTCGGCATATATCTGAGATTGTGCTGCCTGTGGATTCCTCTAGTATTTTTATGGTTTCCCTTCTAATGTTTAAGTCCTGTATCCATTTTGAGTTTATTTTTGTATTTGGTGTAAGTTGGTGGTCCAGTTTCAATTTTTTGCATGTATCTGTCCAATTTTCCCAACACCATTTATTGAAGAGGCTATCTTGGCTCCATTGAATGTTCATGCCTCCTTTGTCAAATATTAATTGAGCATAGTGGTTTGGGTGGATATCTGGGTTCTCTATTCTATTCCATTGATCTATATGTCTGTTCTTGTGCCAGTACCAGGCTGTTTTGAGAACAGTTGCTTTGTAGTATAGCTTGAAGTCTGGTATTGAGATCCCACCTAGTTTATTCTTTTTTCTCAGAATTGCTGTAGCTATCCGTGGTCTTTTTTTGTTCCAGATGAATCTATGAAGAAGTCTTTGTAGGTCTGTGAAATATGTCGTTGGTATTTTAATGGGTAGTGCGTAGATCCCAGTTCTTTATAAACACATCAAAGAACTCATATTGGAGAAAAACCCAATGAATGTAAGGAATGTGGCAAAGCTTTAAGTTCTCATTAAGGTGTCCAAATGCATGGAAGAAATCATACTGGAGAGAAACTCTATGAATGTAAAATATGTAGAAAAACACTTGGTTATCTGTGGGAACCTCTTTCCACGTCCCGCGTAGTTCAGGGTTCCCAGGTCAGGGTTCGGGTTCTGAAGGAGGCCGCACGCAAACGAAATGAGAGACTAGAAAGCATTAATTTGGCGATATTGGGGGGCCAGGCGGGAGCTTTCCTCTAGTGGAAAGGACTGCCATTGGCTCTGGCCTTTTTCTCTCTTTTATTAAGGCTTTGGGACACACCCCTAGTCTTTAGGCAGGAAATAACAAAAACAGAAATTAACATGATACAAACAGATAGTTTCAACTAAACAATGAGTAATCAGCTCTGACCTTTCAGAGCAATTAAGGTTGGCCAGCCTTCTGGCTTCCCTTTTACATCCATTTAGTGAGAACAATATTTGGTTTCCGACAGTTATCCCCATTCTCTTCAATTTCACAAAAGAGCACATATCTGATAGGAATCCTATGAATGTAAGGAATGTGGGAAAGCATGTAGATATCGCAGTTACTTATGTGCCAGAAGCCAGTTCCAGCATGTCATAATTGCAAGAGTTTTATCAAAAGGTTGATGGAACTGGGGACTCAACAAAGGCTGAGTCACATATGTTATCTCCTGTTAGAATGGCCAAAAGGCATTTCTCCCAAACCTGAAATGGATGAATTAAATTGATTGTTTGCTGCCAGACAGCTCAGGGTATCTTAATTTACATGTTATTGCGTCTTACTGGGCAAACACCTGATCAGCTGTAGGCTATTCCCCAATCTGACAATGCTTCTGTACCCTACCCTTTGAAGAGTATTATATCCACCTTGCCTTAGGACAAATTGTGTTAATAAAAAGCAGGGGTCCTGAGACAAGGAGAACTTAGAACTTAGCTTCTTTAGCTAAAGCTCCTCTGACCCCCAATGCCTTTCAAAATTATCTTTTGTCTCTGGATGCTTATTTAATCTATGTACAAACTTTCTCCAGATTTCTGAACCTTTCTTAATGCTGAAACAAGAACCCCAGCACTTATGAATACTTGAAAAAATTCATACTGGAAGGTTCCCCTACAAATGCAAGGAATATGGAAAGTCCTACAAATATTATCAAAATTTCCAAACATATGTATGTAAAAATGTAGTAAAGCATTCAGTTGTCTCCATTATCTGAAAACATGAAATACACCACACTGGAAAGAAACCCTATAAGTGTAAATGATATAATAAAGCATTTAGTATCCAGTGATCTTCAGAAACATAAAAGAAGTCACACTGGAGAAAAACCCTTTGAATGTCAGGAAGGTGGTCAAGTCTACAGAGATTACAGTTCCCTACAAATATATGAAAAAAACTCATACTGAAGACAAAACCCTATGAATATAAGGAATGTGGGAAAGCCTTCAAATATTATCAAAATTTTCAAAGACACAAAAGAAATCACACTGGAGAAAAACCATGTGTATATAAAAAATGTAGTGAAATATTTGCTTGTCTCCCTTATCATTGAAAACACAAAAAAAAAATCGTATAAGTGTAAGCAATTTGGAAAATGTTCATTTATCAGATAGCCTTTCAAAATGTGAAAATGCACACCGAGAAAACCATATTAGTGTGCAGAATTTGGGAAAGGCTTCAGTTATCCCAGTTCCTTTCAAAAGCATAAAAGGACTGACTGTGAATATTCCCTCCAAAAAGAAAATTAAAATGTAAGTAATGTGAGAAAGCTTGGTAGAAATTAATCCATGTGTAATGTGCCAGAAGGTTTTCAACATGAAAGAGTTCTCATTAATGTAAATATATTGTGATCATTGAATCCCTTTTATCATTGGACTATGGAATTCTACTAATCACTTCAGGAATGAATACTCACGTGAGATAACAATGATAGTCTTTCAACAATAGTATGTAAATTAGTAAGTAGTGTTTTTTTCTTAAAACGTTTGATAGTATTTTCTATTTTGAAGCTTATTAGATACATGGGTGAATTAAAGTGTATTTTTACATGCAATTGTTTAAATATCTTTTTGTAATGTTTTATTTGTTTTGTTTTATGGGGCTATTGAAAAATACCAGTTTGGTATTTGGGTTTTCCTGTGGTAGACCTTTTTACCTGTGGTTCATTATAAATATATATATTCCACCTTTCCCTCTGACAAAGCTCATTTTTTTGGAATGGTAAGTATAGGAGTCTTTTTCTGTTTTCCATTCTAATAAATAGTTGGTATACATGGCTCAGTACTGTTCTTACCCATTGCTGCAGAGTTTTCATGATGAAAACGTTTATTACTGAATTAACCACAATTACCTAGCCCTTGCCCTACTGTAATAGATTAGGGTGCGATCATTTTTGTGTGTGTTATAAGTTACCATGCAATAAAAAAAATTAATGTTAAAAAAACAAAAACAAAAAATAGTTGGTATACATTTTATGTATGGCAAGTTTAGGAAAGAATATGATTATATGTGAATCCTTTTCATACTTGGACCTTTGCTTGTTTTTCTTTCTTTGGACTGATGTTTGACCATTAGACTTTGAATTAAGAAGGACCTGTGATAGGGAAACAAAATCAGGATCTAAAGATTTTTTTCTCCCATTGGGTAATGTTAGAACCTTGATTTTCCAGAATCAATCTCCTTTATGGTCCATGTTAGAATAACTTAGAATTTTCACTTGCATGAGTTTTGAAAGGTAAAAACAAGGAAGTCATTAGTCAGATTTTAGGGCCAAAATAGCTATATTTTAGTAAAAGAAGGAAGCAGAGGGAATCAGACATTAAGAAGCAGACATTAAACTAGGGAGTTGAATTGGATAATAAGTCTGCTTCACTTGGAAGTTGCAGCATTTATAGACTCTCCCCCTTTCTGCCTTTTTAATATAAGCATTTTATTGCTATACATTTCCCTCTAAACCCACATTAGCTGCATCACAAATTTTTTGATACTAGTATGTTGATTTTCATTTTCAAAAAGATCAAAATATTTTATAATTTCAAATGAGATTTTCTCTTTGAGCCATGGATTTCTAGAACTGTCTTCTTTAATTTCCAAGTTTTTGCTGGGGAGGGATATTCCCATTGTCTTTTATTGATTTCTAGTTTAATTTTATTATGATCAGGAAAATAATATGTACAATTTCAATTCTTTAAAATGTATTCAGTGTTAGAGAAACCAATATGGTGGCATAGGTAAACACCTGAACTGCTGCCTCGCAGAATAATTTCAAAACTACAAATAAAAGACAAAACAGACATTATTCAGAATCACAGGAAGGCTGGCTGAGTGGAAACTGTACAACTAGAAGGAAAGAGAAAAGCACACTGAGACTCACAGGAGCTGTGGAAGTAGAGTCCAGAAGTGCAGAGGCATGATGCGCACATGTGGAGAGGGCTGGCTTTTTCAAGTGGGAGGGAGACAAAAGCTCCTGACTGCTCTGAACTCCAGTTCTGGGTGAGACTCTAGGGACCCAGACTCAAATGGGAAGAAACTGGACTGTCTGGCAGTGGGAGAAACTCAAGGGCAGCTTTCTCTCAGAGGTGCCTGCAGTGATTACCTCGGGACACTGAGACCCAGGAGCCTTTTAGGGCAGGGCTAAGGGGAAGCCATTGCTGTTTGCTCCGCCCTGAGATCCTGTCCATGAAGCCATTGCTGTTTGCTACACCCTAAAACTCCACCCCATCCAAGCTGAGTGCAGTGGCTTTTGCATATGAATGGCCGAGTTCTTTGAATTCTAAACTTACTTAACAAACTGCAACTGTGTCAGTGAGACCCAGAACATCCAAAAGAAGGCTGAAGACCCCACAGCAGCTTGCATTGCTTCATAGCTGGGCCTCATCTGGGCATCCCCAAAACCCAAACAAAAAAGAGGAATCTGCAGATCTCTCTGTAGCTCCTGTTGGATAGCAAATGCTAAATTAACACCTCCTTGGAGATCCAAGAGCCAATGTACCCAGGGGTCAGAGTAGGACCATACAGATTACAACTCCTCAGATCCATAAGGGACACATTCAGAGGGCAGACTCAGTGAGCACCAAAACCCCACTGAAGCAAGACTTGTCTTATAAGGGTGTCTTCAGCACAGAAGTTCTCCCATTGTAGACACAGCTGATCCTCACAGCCAATTGGCCTGGAGGTCAATTCCCTGCAATGATACCAACAACAATCAAGGCTTAACTACAACAAGACTGTGCACACAGCCCACAAAGGAGTGCACCAAGAGTGTACATTTAGGTAACTGAGCAGGACAGTTTAGGTAACATATGTACATTTAGATAACATATCCTAGCCACTGGGCCCTATGGGACACTTAGCACACAAAGCCTCTCTATCAACTCAGGGAAGCAGCCAAAATGTAGAGACAAAGAAAAGGGTCACAAATGAAAGAAATGGAGGACAGCAAACTATGGGCTAGAGAGTTTAAAACCACGGTTATAAGATTTTTCAAGAATTTTCTAGAAAAAGCCGATAAATTTAGTAAGACCCTTGAGGATATGAAAAAAGACCAATTAGAAATTAAGCATACACTGACTGAAACAAAAAATAATATACAGAGATCCAACAACAGACTAGAGGATCTCAAGAATCAAGTCAAAGATTTGAAATACAAAGAAGCAAATACAGTGGTACCTCAAGATACGAGTGCCCTAACATACGAGATTTTTGAGATACGAGCCATAGAGCAAGCAATTTTTGCTTTGAAATGCGAGTAACAGTTGAGATACGAGTAATCGCGCAGATCAGCCAGCTGCACACGACCCACCAATTTACCGCGTCTTGAGCGTCTCATAGTTTCCCACGCCTCAAGGTTATGGAACAAATTAAACTCGTATCTCGAGGTACCACTGTATACCCAACTGGAAAAGCAAAAAGAAAAAAGAATCCAAAAATATGAAGATAGTATAAGGAGCTTCTGGGACAACTTCAAGCATACCAACATCAGAATTATGGGGGTGCTAGAAGAAGAGAGAGCAAGATACTGAAAATCTCTTTGAAGAAATAGTGACAGAAAACTTCCCCTACCTGGTGAAAGAAATAGACTTACAAGTCCAGGAAGTGCAGAAAACCCCAAACAAAAGGAATTCAAAGAGGACAACACCAAGACACACCAAAATTAAAATGCCAAGAGCAAAAGACAAAGAGAGAATATTAAAAGCAGCAAGAGAAAAACAGTTAATTACCTGCAAGGGAGCACCCATAGGATTGTCAGCTGATTTCTCAACAGAAACTATGCAGGCCAGATGGGAATGGCAAGAAATATTCAACGTGATGAATAGCAAGAACCTACAACCAAATTATTCTACCCAGCAAAGCTATAATTCAGAATTGAAGGGCAGATAAAGAGCTTCACAGATAAGAAAAAGCTAAAGGAGTTCATCAACACCAAACCACTATTGTATGAAATGCTGAAAGGTATTTATGAAGAAGAGGAAGAAGAAAAAGGTAAAGAGAAAAATTATAAACAATAAATACATATATATCAACAAGTGAATCTAAAAATCAAGTGAATAAAAAACCCATTGAACAGAATAAACTGGTGAATATAATAGAATCAGGGGCATAGAAAGGAAGTAGACTGACAATTCTTAGGAGGGAAGAGTAATGGGGGTGTGCAGGAAGAGACTGGACAAAAATTGTACGTCTATGGATGCGGACAGTGTGGGGAGGGTAAGGGCAGTGGGTGGGGTAGAAATTGGGTAGAGGGGAGCTATGGGGGAAAAAAGAGGAACAATTTTATTAATCTGAACAATAAAGATTTAAAAAAAATAAAAATAAAAAATAAAATTTATTCAGTGTTTTTTAATCTATCCTGGATATAGCCTGTCTGGCAATATTCCATGTTTAATTAAAAATATGTGTATTTTGTTGAATAGAGAATGCATTAGTGCCAGTTAATACTGTTCATTGATAGTTCTTCCATATACTTCTTATTTTCAGTCTACTGATTCCATCAGTTTCTGAGAGAGGGGTGAACTTTCCATAAATAATCATAGATTTGTCTATTTTTTTTAAGTCAGTTTTTCACCCTTCATGTATTTTTAATCTCTTGTTAGATGCACACTTTGTTATCTTCTGATGAGTTGATCCTTTTTATCAATATTTAATATCATTCTTCTACTGTTAATTTTTTCAGCTCTGAGGTCTAATTTGTCTGAAATTAACATAGCTACACCAGTTTTTTTATTTTTACTAATGTTTATACAGTATTCTTTTGTTTCCATCCTTTTACATTCAATGTAACTACAATATAATATTTGAAGTGAGTTTTTTATGAACAGCACATAGTTGGATCATAGTTTAAAGTATTTTCTAACAATCTCTGTCTTTTAGTTGACATCTTTAGACCATTAACATTAATGTAATTATTGATATATTTGGTTAGATGTTTACCATTTTTTTCCTGCTAGTTTTCTCTGCTTGTCATTTTCTGTTTCCCCTTTTCTGCCTAAGTTTGGCTTATTTAAACATGGTTTTAGAATACCATATTAATTTTTCTATATGTTTTTCCATATGTTTTGTTTAGACTTACTTTTTTAATGGATGATGTAGGCATACACACACTTAACCTTTATAGTTTAAAAATCAATACTTTGTTAATTCAAATAGAATATATAAATCTTCCCACACTATAGGTGGTCTTATCCTACTTATTTGTCATATATATATATACCTCATTATTGAAAACCTGTAAACAATTCATAATACCTTTTACTATCAATCATATTGTAAAGAACTCTTGAGGCAAATAATATGTATTTACTAGTATATCTAATTTTTTTCTGATGCTCTTTATTAATGACTAGAGGCCTGGTGCACAAAGTTTGTGAATGGTATGTGTGTGTGGCCCTCAGCCTGGCCTGCACCCTCTCACAATCCAGGACTGCTGGCTCCTAACCATTCACCTGCCTGCCTGCCTGGTCGCCCCTAACTGCCTCTGCCTGCCAGCCTGATGACCCCTAACCACCCTCCCCTGCTGACGTGATCACCTCTAACTGTCTCTATTTTGGCCTCCGCCACTGTGGCTTTGTCCAAAAGGAGGACTGGACAACTGGAAGATGTCTGGTCAACTGGTCTAATTAGCACATTACTCTTTTATTAGTATAGATGTTCCAAGTTTCATTCTGTCCATCTGAACAAACTTCATTAGCAATTCTTTTATTGTAGTTCTATAATTATTTTAATTTGTCTTCTTCAGAGAATGTCCTTATTTCACTTTTATTACATTTCCTTCTGGACTTTGGTTTTGGTGAGAAATCCAGTCATTCAAATTATTTTTCCCCTACTTTTTCTCTCGATACTTTCATGATTTATTTTCTTCAATTATATTTAGCAGTATGAATGTGTATTAGCATGGCTGTTAAGATATCAAATTATTTTACCTATTTGAGATTTTTCAAGCTTCTTGAATCTGTAAATGTATACCTTTTACCAAATTGGAAGTTTTTAGCCACTCTTTTTTTCAAATGTTATATTGTGCACTACACTCTTTCTCTTCTTATTCTGGGATTCTGATGAAATAAATGTTGGACCTTTTGCTCTTATCTCACAGATCTTTAAGGCCCTTGCTTACTTTTCAATCTTTTTGCTACTCAGATTGGATGATTTCTATATTTTTAATTTTTTAAAATGTTTTTATTGATTTCAGAGAGGAAGAGAGAGATACAAACATCAATGATGAAAGAGAATCATTGATTGACTACCTCCTGTATTTCTGCTATTGGCGATCAACCTGCAACTCAGGCATGTGTCCTGACCAGGAATTGAATTGTGATCTCCTGACTCATAGGCCAACCACTGAGCCATGCCAGCTGGGCTGGATGACTTTTATTAATCTATCTTTACATTCACTGAATATTGCCTCTGTCATCTGCATTTAGCTACTGAGAACATCCAGTGAATTTTAAATATTGATCACTGTATTTTTTAATTCTAAAGTTTCCATTTGGTCTGCCTTGCATCATACTTATTTGCTGACACATTCTATTTTTTCATTTATTTGGACATTGTTCACACTTTCTTGTTGAACATTTTTGTAGTAGCTCCCTTTAAAATCTTTGTCAGATAATTTCAAAATTTGTGTCATTTCAGCATTGGAGTCTGTTTATTTTCTTTTCCCATGTGGGTGGAAATTTTCCTACTTTTTCATATGTTGCATAATTTTGGATTGTAACATAAGCATTTTGAGTATTGTTATGAGACACTGGGTCTTGTTTGAAGTTATAAACATTATTGATATTTTTGTTTAGCAGGCAATTGACTTTATTGGGTTCAAGCAACTAATTTTATTCAGCCTTCTACGAATCGTGGTTTCAATGCTAGTTTTCTTTCGAAACCTTAGTTAAGCTATGCAAATTAGCCCCACATCTAGTAGTCTGAGACCTGGCCAGGGTTTTATTGCTCAGTTCAGTTATAAAAATATTTGATATGCTGTTTCGGATCAGATCCACATATGTGCAGCACCAGCCCACAACTGTACTCAAATCCAGAACCAAACTAAAGCTTGTACCAACTTTGCAGAAAGTTCTCTCTGTGGTTATCTATTTTTAACAGATGGAGAAAAACAAGAGAGGGAGAGTAAGAAGGGTAAGGGAGGAAAGGAGGGAAGGAGGGAGGGAGAGAGAAATATAGAGGTTTTTGCCACTTTCTTGAAATCACAATACCATGGTCCAAGAGGAAAGTTCTTTTTTGTGTTTTAGGTGCCTATGGGCTCCTGCTACCATGGCTATTGCTAACAGTAGACTTTCTGCTCCTTAATCCTGAATTACAGCATTTATTTTTGAGATCTTTCTCTGCATACCAATGTGGATATCTGGTTCTTGGCCTGCCTTGATACCGGCCTGTGGGATACTGGAGGAAAAAAAGATTAAACTCACTGTTGGTTTAGGGATGCTTTGAATCCCTATCTTCCTAAATCTGACTCAAAATTTAAATCTCAAATATCTGTTTCATCCATATTGTCCCGGTTTTATTATTGCATTCAGTGGCAAAGTCCAGCTGGAGAGTGCTTTCTTCATCTTACCCAGAACTGGAGCTACCCATATCCACTTATTGACAGTGATTGATTAAGGAATATAATTTAACTCAATTTTGACTGAGATATAAAATGACTCCTATTGGAGGATGGTATCTTAGTAAAGTTTTCTCACTAATTTAAGAGAGATACACCAGAAGAGGTGCTTTCCTTTATTTTACTTCTGAATACTGTTATGTAAAGGTATCATATCTATGACTACTGCTGCCATTTTGCCACCAGCCTTGGGATAAAGGTAACACAGAGATGACAGTGTAAACACATGAAAAGAACCTGGGTTTTTAATGACATGATTGAACCTGCCCTACTTTAGGCCTTCTTCTGATGGTGGATACATACCTTTCTTTAAGCTTGTTTGGGTTTAAAGTTTGAGGCTGTCACTGCTGCCCAAAGTATCTTAAAGTGCAGTGCTCTTTCTATAATTTGTACAAGATGTTTCATTTCTTTACTTGTTTTGTTTTTGATGTGAATTCTTCAGAAGGTTCCCTCTGTGGTCATCTATGTTTTCTATACATATGCTGTCCAACAAGGTAGCCTAGCCATCAGTCATATGTGGTTACTGGACAGAAATATGATACAAAGTGCAAAATGTACACCAGGGGCCACAGCTTCTGAAACAACCAAATGGACAACTGAATGGGTTGTGTGGGCTACCAGGTTGACAGGGGGTTAGTGAAGGACAACCAAACAACTGAACAGCAGGCTGCGTGGGGTGACCAGGCCAGCAGGGGGGTTAGTGAGGGATGACCAAATGACTGAGCAGCAAGTTGCTTGGGGCATCTAGGTCAGCAGTGGGAGTAGTTGGGGGCGACTAGGCTGGCAGGGAGGGCCTTGAGGGATGACCAAGCCAGCGGAGGGGGGAGGACAGTTTGGGGCAACCAGGCCAGTAGATAGGAGCTTTTGGGGGTGACCAGGCTGGCAGGAGGGGCAGTAAGGGGCAATCAAGTTGGCAAGGGGGGCAGTTAGAGGCGATTAGGATGTCAGGCAGAGTCAGTTAGGGATGATCAGGCCAGCAGGGGGGTTAGTGAGGGACAAGCAAATGACTGAGCAGCAGGCTACTTGAGGCAACTAGGTCAGCAGTGGGAGTAGTTGGGGGTGACTAGGTTGGCAGGGAGGGCCATGAGAGATAATCAAGCCAGCGGGGATGGAGGGCAGTTGGGGGCAACCAGGCCAGCAGGAGAGCAGATGGGGAGTGACCAGACTGGCAGTGGGGGGGCAGATGGGGGCAACCAGGTTGGCAGTGGGGTGCAGTTAGGGGTGACCAGGCCAGCAGAAGGGGCAATCAGGCTGATGGGGGGGGCAATTGGGGATAACCAAGCCAGTAGAGTTGGGGGGGAAGTTGAGGGCAACCAGGCTGGCAGGGGGGCCAGTGAGGGGTGACCAGGCCAGCAGGGGGACAGTTGGGGGTGACCAGGTTAGCAGAGGGGGGGCAGTTGGGACAACCAGGCTATCAGGGGGGTCAGTAAGGGGCAACCAGGTTGGCAGGGGAGGCAGTTAGGGGTGATCAGGATGTTAGGCAGAGGCAGTTAGGGGTGATCAGACTAGCAGTAGTGGGGACAGTTAGGAGCAATCAGGCAGGCAGGCATACGAGCAGTTAAGAGCCAGCAGTCCTGGATAGTGAGAGAGATGTCCAACTGCTGGCATCTGGACATCCCTTAAGGGGTCCTGGATTGTAGACGGTGCAGGCTGGGCTGAAGGGACCTCCCCCATTCACGAATTTTGTGCACTAGGCCTCTAGTCATGTTAAGGATTTTTATGTTTATTACATGTTGAAATGATAATGTTTTGTAGATACTGGTTAATAAGTATGCTATTGAAATCAATGCCATTTGTTTAACTTTTTAAAATGTGGCTACTAGAAAAATTAAAATTATATATTTGACTCACATTATATTTCTACCAAACAGCACTGATTCCCAAACTCATAGCTCTAACTACTGATTTAACAGTTTCACCTAGAAGTTTAATCTCATATTTAATATGTTCAACATCTTTCAATATGCTTTTTCTGTAATCTTTCTCATTTCAATAAATGACAATACAATCCTTCAAGATGCACAGGTCAAAACTTTGGATTTATCCTTGGTTCCTTCTTTCTCCCACCTCCCATATCTATTGGTTCTGCATGCAGATACTATCCAGAATCCAATACATTGCACTTAAATTCATATTGTCTTGTATTACTGCAATTATCACTAGTTTAAACAGAAACCAGAATGACCCCCTTGAGAGGTTAAGATTGTGTCGCTCCTCTATTCATAATCCTTCAATAGTGTATCTTTTCACTGAAAGTGAAACTTAAAATTTGGACCCTGACCCTCTTTTACCTTATTACCTGCTACCCTTTCCCTTATTCACTACACTCTGGTCACATGGCCTTTGTGCTGATGTCACACTTGTTCAGTGAGCTCCTCCAGAGTCTTCGCACTTAATGCCCTATCTACCTGGATGCCTTTCTGTCTTACTTCCTTTGGGTATCTACCCAGAAGTCTGTAACAATTTACCATACACCTCCAGCACATCATGTAGCCTTTATTGGTCATTATTTTTCTCCATGGGACTAATTACTTTCATACACTGTTTATTTTCTACCCTTCTTCCAAACAGAAGGGTAGGGGAGGGATTTTATCTATTGTGCCATATCTTCAGCGTCTAGAACAGTGGCTGGCATGTGGAAAATGCTCCATATCTATAAATTAATCATTTTTTTCTCATTAAAGAACATCCAGATTTGTTTTCCACAGTTTACCCTTATGATCTTCTGAACTTTGATATGTTTTTATTCTATATTCCAATTTTCAATTAAAAAAAGAAAGTATAGCTTTAGAGTGGCTTCTCATACAATTTCAGCTTCTTTCTAAGAGTTGAAATAATTTGCAGGTGCAATTAAGAATTTCATTGACAAATTTCTTAAGAGGAAAATAGACTTTTAGCAAAATGTCTAGGTAGTTAATTTCATCATTAATATCTTCTGCAGATTCTATTCTAGTTTTATATTCTACTGGTGGCCCGGTGCATGAAATTCATGCATGGGGAGAGGTGTCCCTCAGCCTGGTGTGCATCCTCTCCAATCTGGGACCCTTCTCACAATCCAGAACCACTGGCTCTTAAGCGCTCACCTGTCTGCCTGATGTCCTTAATTGCTCTCCTGATGGCCTGATGGCCTTAACTGCTCTCCCCTATTGGCCTGATTCTCTTAACTGCCCATCTGCACTCCCCTCCTTGCCTGATCCTCCTAACTACCTATCTGCACTCCTCCTGGCCTAAACCCCCTAACTACCTATATGCTCTCCCCTCTTGGCCTAAACCCCCTAACTGCCTATGTGCTCTCCCTTCCTCTTTGCACCTTCAGACCCCTGCATAGGAGTGCTGATAGTGCTCCACTGAGGCCCTGCCCCTGTCCTGATCCCCCCCTCCAGGCCTGGCAGCTCTGCAGGCCTGTGTGCACCTCTGTGGGGGGGTGGGTGGGGGAGGAAGGGGAGGCGGCTGCCCCCTGTTACAGCCTCATGTCCCAGTGGTGCAGGTCTCTGCCCCCGTCCCCACCCACCAGCTCCTGTGTGCTTGCACCCTGGTCATGACTGTAACACCATTAGGACCAATTAACATATTACCTCTTTATTACACAGATATTAATGGGGAATACTTATTTCCCACTGTCTTTCTTTCCTGTATAGGTAACTGAACTAGTTAAACTATTAAATTATCAACTTCTTTTTTTCCCATTTACTCAATTTGTCCCTGGAGGTTAGGACTTGGCAGGACAAATTCACTTAGGAATGAGTCTGCCCACAGAGAGTTTAAGTATTCCTTTGGTCAACCTGCTGTAAGTAATGCATGCTTCCTTAAAAGCCATCATTGCCTGTGCAAAACTGGCCTCATCTTCCTAATAATTTAAGAATTATTATTAGAAGCAATAGTGGGAAAGAGATTTAATGGGGCTTTTTCAAAATTTACAATCTGTGCCAAAAAGCATAATCAAATTCCTCTAACTGGCCTTGTCATCTATGGTTATTTTTAATAATAGTATTATTTCAAGTCATGATTTCTAGGATATTTTTCTAACTGCTTCTCAGAATGCTATCATGGTCAAGTAGGTATGACACAAAGTCCTACCCTGCCTGCCTTCAAATAGCTGTTCATTTGGAATACATTATGGTTATTTCACGTCATTTTCTAAGTTGCAGTGTTCAGTATGAGGCTCTATCACCCTATATTAGATTTATTATCCATTGTGTGCACATTATAGATATAGGTACTGTATAGATATCTGAGATTATTATGTTACTGATCCCTTTCTTAGTAACTTTTTCATAGAACTTACTTCACCATTATTTTATGTTATCCTCTCTACAATAGTGATTTTCAAACTGGAGCACATATAACCCTGGAGGTATTAGAGTTGGTTAATTTAATAGAAATACATTGTGGATTCTATTGTAAATGATTCATTTAACAATACCGTTTATAAGTCCAGTTCCTAATAGTGGTCTAAGATATCTCTTCTTTTAGCAATTAATTTCCACTGATTCAGTCATTATAAATAAAAGAATCATCCATGGATACATAAACAATTAAAAAATAAAAGTACTCTAGTTTCAATGAGATGAATTCTCAATAAAATTTTACTTTTATGTTTATTAATTCTAACAATATTTAACATACTTACGTTTTCATTGGTGATTAACTAAGAGCTATTTTAATGATAATTCAATCCAGAAGAAAGGCTGTCATACTTGATGGCACTATATAATGAGGCTTAATTTTGAAAATTAAAAATTTAATTTATATACATATTTTATTGATGAGAATTTGACAGGTTGATCAATAAAACACTTTCAAGCATAACAATATATTGCATTAAGACCAAATCCTTTTGGAGACTGGGGAATGAAAATGTAAGTTCAGAGAGAAAAAGTAATGATGTTGATTTCTGACTGACAAAGGAGAGCTTGTGCATGTATTCTTCAAATTAATGTTATTTAGATTCATTTGACTCACATTAAACATGATGGTACAGTTCTATTTTAAAAATATCATTCTTTAAAACACACAAGAAATTATGTCCTGCCTGGACAGTATGGCTCAGTGATTGAGCATTGACCTATGAACCAGAAGGTCATGGTTCAATTCCTGATCAGGACACATGCCCAGGTTGGGGGGGGGGTCAATCCCCAGTAGGGGGTGTGCAGAAAGCAGCCAATCAATGATTCTCTCTCATTGATGTTTCAAGCTCTCTCTCCCTTTCTCTTCCTCTCTGAAATCAATAAAAAGAATATTTTAAAAAAGAAATTATATCCTTTGCAACCATTTATACACATAAAAATTTCAGAGGTTAACCCCAAAATATGAAAGGGATATCAATAATTTAAAATATTTTATAGAGTGCAGGAAAAATTAATGCTTTAGAGTAAATTTAAAAATTTTATCTGGACATTCCTCTCCCAACCCCAACTTATCCTAATCTATTATTTCCTCTTAAAGAAGTTAAGATAGTTTGTGGGTCAATATCTCACCAATTGTGTGACATGAATACATTCCTAACTCACCATGCCCAAAATTTCAAATCCAAATCTCATTCTTTGTTTTTTATATTTACCTGTATTTATAATATATCTATATCTATAACTATCTATATCTATATCTCTCTAGCTACTCACTCCTACACACTACTTTATCTTCTAAAATTGCAACCTCCAGAGAAAAAAAAAAAATGAAAGCATGCCCCTATTGGCAGTCCTACAAGACGGATACAAATTCTTAAGTTTTTCTATCCAAGATTTCATAGTCTCTCTGAAAATTTCCAAATCTCTTCTGTGGCAATTTTCCCTTCTCTGTTTCCTACAAGTAGCAACAGAATATTGCTTGATGTCCACCTTTATCCATATGGTTGTATTTACATATCTATAAACACATCTAAGTATACATATATCCACATCTATATTCAATATCTTTTTTCCATATTACATGCTCCAGTATAGGAAATTATTTAAAAATGTATTTAAATTCATATATACATGCACATATATTTTTGAGATATTTCTATTCAACTATATTATGTTGATCCACCTCACTATTCTTTTAAAAAAATGTATTTTTATTTATTTCAGAAAGGGGGAAGGAGAGAGAGAGAAACATCAATGATGAGATAATCATTGATTGGCTGCCTCCTTCATGCTTCACACTGGGGACTGAGCCTGAGACTTGGACATGCGGCCTGATTAGAAATTGAACTCTGACCTCCTGGTTCATAGGTTGCTACTCAATCACTGAGCCACCACCACAGCCAAGTCACTTCACTATTCTCAAGTACAAAGGACCATGCTGTATTTAACTATGTCCATATGGATGGCAGATAAGAAGTTTTCAAGGCTTAGTCTCTTAGCCACAAACAGTGTTGCAAAGAACATTTTTGTGAATATGTCTGTGCTCATGTTTGATTATTTCTCAAGGCTAGATTCTGACAAGTGAAATTACTTAGTCAAGACTCTATATGTTAACTTTTAATGGGTATTATCCTCCAAAAGCTGTGCCATTTTATATTCAAATAACATTTGAAGAAATATGTACTTCCTTATATCTTTGAAAAAAATGCATATAATCCAATTTCATAATGTTTTGCCAGTCAAATAGGCCGAGTATGATTTCTTGTGAATGTTTTAATTTGCATTTCTCTGACTTCTGGTGCATTATTACACTGTGAGAAGTGGTCCACACTTAATTTGAATTCCAGTAAGTTACTGTTCTTTCCCCCCAGGCCATATTTATCAGCTCAGTACGATTTGGATATGGCTTTTGAGTCCCCTCTGACTCCAAAAAACATATTTTCCAGTTTTCTTTTTTGGATCATTTCCTCTTTCTATTTTTGTCTTCATCTTTTTAAATATAGTGTATGGAGAGGTCTTCCTCAAGCCTGCTTGCTTTCACCTCAAGCTGCTGACTGCTTAACATAAATAGCTGGCTATTGCTTCTGGCAAGAGTAGGAACCAAGAATACTCCCTGAAGGGCCAAAGGCATAATCACCTTACCTTCTATTTCTACTCCTGTTTTTCTTTAGTTTCCAACTTTGTTATTAAGTGTTAGAAAAGTTATTTTCTTCTTTATGTTAAGGTGGTGATTTTGAAACTTTTTTTACAAAATTGCTTCAAGAAGCAGAGAAGAGTGAACTTGAAAATAATGATTTGTTTTCTTATTATAAACCATTGAGTAAAATTGAAAGTATAGGAACATCTGTCACTTTATTGTCAGCTCTTTTATTTCTTAACAAAGAATATTCTGGTGTAGAAAATTGTGTTAAACTGAATGAAAATCAAAATCATGATTCATTCAATTTAATGCAATTAAAAAAATGTATATATTACATGTTAAACTTCTATTCAGTATATAGGAATTTGGGGAAAGTTTTGACTTTTGACCAAATAGACCCCAGAGGTCCATGGATCACACTTTGAGAACCCTGCTCTATAACAGGGCTCTAGAACAATGGCTCTCTGTCTCACTGAATGTGAAAATCATCTGGGTGCTCTGAGTCTCAGACCCAAAGATTTTGATTTGATTTAGTTTGGAGTAGGCCTGACCATTGGTATTTTATTAAAGCTTCCTAGAGGTTATTTTAATATGCAGCCAGATTTATTTCAAGATCACTGCAGTAGAACATAGCATGGAGTCATTCACATTGTACATACTCAGAAGCTATTTTGGGATTGTATTTAAAAACCTACAAGCAAAAAAACATTCAAAAGATATTTAAATTACATAAGACAATATTAGGTCATATTTTGTATAAAGAATGGGCCAGAACAATTTGAACAAATTCTTTCTCAGAATTATAGATGTCAGAATGTTGTAGTGGAACCTCATTTTCGTTAAGTATAGACCATTGGTATCCATCTATTATCACCATATCTATCTATCTATCTATCTATCTATCTATCTATCTATCTATCTATCATCTACCTACCTACCTACCTACCTACCTATCATCTATCCATCCATTCATCCATGTTCATTTGTGTGTCCCCGCATATATACATGAATTAAATTTTTAAGAGTAAAATGCCTATTCATATGTGTTTTCTCATTATTACAAAAAACATGTATCAATATTATAAGACTTAGGAAAAGCCATTACAAAACCCCCTCTAAAGTTTTGAGGCCAATCCATTTCAGAGGATAAATCACTAAAGATACATGAGAGTGTGAGGAAAGAAGTTGGAGAGCAAAAGCAGATTTAGATCTTACTTTTCATGTAGTTTTCCCAACCCATAAGTATAAGCGGAGGTGAAATTATTATTGGGATCTTCTTTGGGCATGTCTCCTTATAAGATTTATTGAGCTGTGGGTGTTTCAAGAGTAAAAAGAGAACCAGGGATGAAGTTTTTGATAAGAGCATGATTAAGGTGGAAATTCTTATAGTTCAGGCTTTTACCTTGGTACATGTGAACTATAGATACTTTGCTAAGAAACTAGGCAATTTATATATTTAGAACCCTCATTTATAGATATTAATGTTCTGATTTATTACCTGATGGTAATTTTTTGTTTTTTGATTTGAGCAGTCACTTCAGAAAAGAAGATATATGAAGGTTAATAAAGACAGAAAATATTTTCAACTTTTTTTGTCATTAGGGAAATGCAACTTACAACCACATGATATCCCACCACACACCTACTAGAATGACTGACATTTAAAAAGACTAAGTAATGTTCTCAAGAATGTAGGAAAACTGGAATTCTCAATGTCTTTGGTGGCAAAGTAAAATAGTTTAGCAGTGCCTTACAAGTACTAGAGGCCTGGCGCATGGATTCATGCACCAGTGGGGTCCCTGGGCCTGTCCTGTGGCCTCCCACAATCCGGAACCCCTTGGGGGATGTCAGACTTATGGTTTTGGCCCAATCCCTGCAGGCCAGGCAGAGGGATCCCACCAGTGCACAAATCCATGCACTGGGCCTCTAATATTCATATAAGATCTTTGATTAATCTCTTCCCACCCTCCCCACTCCCACCTTCCCTTCCAGATTCATCAGTCTGTTCCATGTTTCTATGCCTGTGCATTGAGCGTCTGCCCCCTTGTGGTCAGTGTGTATCATAACTACTGGTTGAATGGTCAAATGGTTGAATAGTCGGTTAGGTGCATATATATATAGACTAGTGGCCCATGCACAAAATTTGTGCATGGAAGAGCGGTTCCCTCAGACCAGCCTGCACCCTCTCCAATCGGGGACGCCTTGAAGGATATCCAACTGCCAGTTTAGGCCTGATCCCAAACTGTTAGTCAGACATCCCTCTCACAATATGGGGCTCCTAATTGCTCACCTGCCTGCCTGCCTGCCTGATCATCCCTAACTGCCTCTGCCTGCCTGCCTGATCTCATCCCTAACCTCTCTACCTGCCTACCTGATCACCCATAACTGCCCTCCCCTGCTAGCCTGATCTTGCCCCCAATGGCCCTCCCCTGCTGGCCTTATCTCACCCCCAACTACCCTCCTTTGCTGGCCTAATCTCTCTTCAACTGCTCTTCCCTGTTAGCCTGATTGCCCCTAATTACCTCTGCCTGCCTAATCACCCCTAACTGCCCTCTCCTGTAGGCCTGATCTCACTCCCAATTGCCCTGTCCTGCCAGCCAATTTGATTCTGATTGGTCAGCTTCTATGCCAGTCAGTGTCAAAAGCTCTGCCTCCTAGCCAGCCATTAGCTCCTCAGTTTACCCAGATTGGGTTCTGATTGGTCAGTTTCTATGCCAGTCAGTGTCAAAAGCTCTGCCTCCTAGGCAGCCATTGGCTCCCCACAACCCCTACATTTGGTTCTGATTAGTCAGTGTCCATGCCATTCAGCCTCAAAGCTCCATCTTCTAGACAGCCATTGGTTCTTCCCAGCACCCACACTTGATTCTGTTTGGTCGGTTTCTATGCCAGACAGCATCTTTGGGCCTATCTCCAGGCCTGATCAGAGAGGTGGAGGCCCAAGGAGAAACAGAAGGACAGATGCTGGAGAAGCCCAGAGAGAAAGAGAGAGGCAATGGCTGATCAACAGCTGCCACAGAGGCTGCAATTAGACCCTGTCTCTCTCTCTGGGCCTCTCTCTGGTCCTGATCTGCAACCCTCTTGGCAGTCAGTGCTGGGTCACCATGGCAACCCAGCACTGGCTGCAGGAGCCTTCGGTTGGTTGTTATGGACCCTGGGTTTTTTATATATTTGGATAGCTATCATCCTATATAATAAAAGGCTAATATGCAAAAGACTGAATGGCAGAACAATTGAATAACTCAACAACCGGTTGCTATGACATTCACTGACCACCAGGGGGAATGCATGGAACATGGCAGGCATCGGCCATGGCTGGATGGAGCAGGTGAGTGGGGGTGCCAGATCAAGCTGTCTTTGGGGTGAGCCTCTGGTGGTTACTGAAAATTCTTTCCTCCAGCATGCTGTGGTCCTGCCCAGTACTCACACCTGCTGCTGGCACTGGCCCCACTTGTACCCACTGCCAGC
>JAAGEH010000304.1:15021512-15198003 GCA_011751065.1 Lasiurus cinereus
TTCCCCACGTTCCTGAGGGGCGACTGGGGAAGCAGCTGCCACTCACATCCACTGATGGCACTAGCCCCACTCTCACTTGCTGCTGGCACTGGCCCCAATTGCTCCACACCATCAGCAGATATGAGCGGGGCTGACGCCGTCAGTGCATGGGAATGACAGAGGTGGGAGCTGGGCTCCTGGTAGACAGGAGATCAGGGGCCATGGTGGGAGGGGCTGGGCAGGGGCGTGGAGGATGGGCTGAGTCCTGCCCCTATGCCTACCGCAGCCTCGCAGCCCACAGTTCCTTTCAAGGTGCATGACTTTGTGCACTGGGCCCCTCGTTTGATTATAAGAACCTAAGTACTTGCCAAAGAATAAGAAAACCATATGATCACATACAAAAACTGTTGCATGTATATTCACAGCAAGTTCATTTGTAATATACTGAAAATAATCCAAATGTTCATTAACAGGTGAATAGATAAATTATATGTACAAGGTGGGCCAAAAGTAGATTTATAGTTGTGAGTATATAAAACCCAGTTTATTCTTGTATTATTTATTATTATATAATTTTCCACATAAACAACTATAAACCTACTTTTGGCTTTGTATGTAATAGAATAAAAATAAACAATGACTAATACACACACTACATAAATAAATATAAATAATAGTATGCTGAGCTGCCCTGCAGCTTATTTGGAGTAAGGTGTCCTTGTGAAAGGTGAACTCAGAGTCCCATTGTGGGCAGAGTGGCCCAACAGTTCATGAGCAGCTCAATAATCTTCTCAATCATGAGTGTGCGTGTCACTGATTGAGTGGCCATGCCTGGTAAAGGTGTCAGAATGTGATTCTCTTAAATGTACATTAAAAAAAAATACAGAGTGTCCCGCAAAATGTATACAGCTGATAGCTCAGTTCTGAAAATGAAATCTATTTCGATGAACACTGCGTTTATAATTATTCAAAGTATGTGCATACATTTTTTGGGGACACCTTATATTATGCCAAGTTAAAGAAGCCAGGCACACTTTATGCTTCTATTTAGGTAAAATCCTAGAACAAACAAAACTAATCTATAGCGATGGAAAGCAAATAATGGAGGTTGAGAGCAGTTAAAAGAGGCCAAAGCACTTCTTGGGGTGATGAAAATGTCCTATAATTTGATTATGATGGTTCCACAGTGGAAACTCATTTTCAACATGCACCAAGCTTATACTTAAAATCAATGTTTTTCATTGGCATATAAATATGCCTCAGTTTAAAATGAACACATTAATATAGGTAATGTGTTAAAGAAGTTTAGAGATGGGAGAAATCATTAGAGGTTGGCAGATTGGAATATAGAAACGTCAGGCCTAGCTAAATTCTTTGGAAGGCAGCTGAAGATGCTAGGAAATTAAACTAGTCTGGGAGTCAGATAATACAGCTTTTAGGATGCTTTTTGTCTCATCTAAATTTGGTTTTACAGATGGTCAGGTGCTGAAAGAACTTTCTCTGTTATGTTAAAGGTCAGTGAGCAGTGAGGAACTGGGTAAAATGGGAAGTCATTGGGTTCCTAATAAATTGCAAACAGACTCTTAGAGGATACTCAAAGATGCTTGGCACTAAGCTGCTTTGAAAAGGTATCAGAGACTTTTCTCAGCATAAGAAAGGCTTCACAGTGGATTTGAAGATTTCTTTCATTTTGGCCAGAGAAAAGGCCAGGGATAGTCTAAAAGATTAATGTTAAAGTTGAAAATATATGCTGCTATTTTATTTCTTTCACTTGCCCAAAACGGTATGTCACTTTTAACAAAAGTTACAGATTTAGAATTGTTTGATTCTTACTCTGTATGTTTCCTTCCTAAAGCATAAACAATGTTGCTCAATTTTTTTGCTCTCTACAGGAAAGCCTTCTCTCCCCCCTCCTTGCTATTACAATTTATTTATGTAACTTTTAATATTGAGTTTCAAATGCAATTATAGAAAAACAATAAAGAAAGAAAGTGGAGGAGGGTAGGTGGGTGGGAAGTAATCAACCAAGAACCTTGTATACATATATGCTTGGCCCATGGCCACAAATAATGGGGCAGTGAGGGCCTGAGGTGGGGGAGTGGGCAGGCTGGAGGCAGTGAATGGGGGAAAAGGGGAACATATGCAATACTTTCAATAATAAAGAATTATTTAAAAAAAAGATTCTCTATATTCATCATGCAGCTTCCCCCAGTGTTAACATCTTGGATAACTACTTATATATATAAAACCCTAATATGCAAGTAGACCAAATGGCAGAACAACCAAACAACCGGTCACTTTGACACACGCTGACCACAAGGGGGCATGTGCAGAACTGGGTGGGCATCAGCAGCAGAGCATGGAACATGGCAGGCATTGAACATGGTGGGATGGTGGAGGAGGTGAGTGGGGGTGCCAGACCAAGGTGGGGCGCGGTTGCTGTCATTGGGGCGAGCCTCTGGTGGTTACTGAAAATTCTTTGCTCCCATTTGCCACGGTCCTGCCGAGCACCCACACCTGCTGCTGGCGCCAGTCCTGCTTGCACCTGCTGCTGGCACTGGCCCCAATCACTTAGCACTGTCAGCAGATGCAAGTGGAGCTGGCATTGTCAGTGTGTGGGAGTGGCGGCTGCGGGAGCAGGGCTGCTGGCGGGAGGGGCCGGGTGCAGAGGATGGGCTGAGACCCACCCATGTACCACTGCAGCCTCACAGTCTTCAGTTCCTTTCAAGGTGCATGAATTTGTGCACTGGGCTTCTAGTCCTACATAATAAAAGGCTAATATACAAATTGACCAAACTGCAGAACAACCGGTCACTATGACGCCCACTGACCACCAGGGGACAGGTGCTCAACACAGAAGCTTCCCCCTGGTGGTCAGTGTGCTCCCACAGTAGGCGTGCCACTCATGCAGAAGCTGACCTCGTGGCTGATGAGTGCAGTGGTGGTGGCGGGAGCCTCTCCTGCCTCTGTGGCAGCACTAAGGATGTCCAACTGCCAGCGGAGCAGGCCTAAGCCAGCAGTTGGAGATCCTCCGAGGGCTCCTGGACTGCAAAAGGGTGAGGCTGGGCTAAGGTAACCTCCCCCGCCACCACCCCAACCCCTGCAGAGTGCAGAATTTTGTGTACTGGGCCTCTACTAGTATACTGTAATATCAGACTGGAAAATTGACATTTAATATAATTCATTGACCTTATTCAAACTTCACAAGTTTAACACAGTCATTAAGACAGTGCATGTATATATATTTAATTCTGTGCAATTCTGTCACATGTGCAGATTTATGTCACTACTACTAGTCAGAATACAAAACAGCCCCATCACCATAAATACACCTTATATAACCATATCCATTTCCCTCCCACTCATCCTTACTGCTGTGTATAACTTCTGGAAACCATTAATAAATTATTCATTTATATAATTTTATCATTTTATGGCTGTTGCAGAAATGGAATTATATAGTATACAACATCTTGAGATTAATTTTTTCTCACTCAGCATAATTCCCTGAGATTCATCCAAGTTGTTGGGTATATCAATAATTTGTTCATTTTACTGTTGAGTTATATTTTGTGGTATGGATGTACACAGTTTATCCATTCACCCATTGTAGGACATTAGGATTTCTTTCAATTTTTGGTAACTGTAAGTAACACAATTATGAATACTCATGTACAGATCTTTATGTAAACAAATTTCAATTTCTCTGGATAAATGCTGAAGTGGTCTTTGTGTTGTATAATAAATGCATGTTAAACTTTTAAAATTGCCAAACTAGTTTCCAGTGTAGCACAATTTTAAATTCCCACCAGCAATGTATATGTGATCCAATTTCTCTCCACCCTTACAGTATTTGGTATTGTCACTATTTTTTTATTTTATATTAGCCATTCTGATAGGTATGTAGTGATAGCTAGCTCTGGTTTAATTCACATTTCCTTAATAAAATTAAGCCTATAGATTAATTTGGAGAGAATTGATCTTTACTACGTTGAACCTTCCAATCTATTAACATGATAATTCTCTCTGATTATTTTGACCTCTTTTATCAGTATTTGAAATTTTCAGCCTACAGATAGTGTGCATGTATTGTAAAGCTTACACCCAAACGTTTCATTTTCTCTGGAGTGATTATAAATGTGTTTTAATTTTGGTTTTCACATGTTCACTGTTACTATATAGAAATAACATTGATTTTTGTTTTGATCTTTTAGCCTATGACTTTGTTGAAACCATTTTTAGGTGCAAAGAGTTTTATTTTTGTAGAATGATTGGGAAACCATCTGTTCTTAGGCTTTCCTTAATAAAAGTTTTAAAATCTTGAACTCTTTTATTTGTTAAAAACCTATTTATATTTTCTATATCTTCTTGAGTCAGTATTTTTTAGGAATTTGCCCATTTAATCTAATTTATTTATCCTATAGGTATAAAGTTGTTATATTATTTCTTGTTAATTCTTTTTATTTCTGTGAGGTTGGTAACAATGTTTCCTTACTTGAATATTTAAATATCAAAATATTTGAATATTTAACTATTTGAATATTTTATCATTTTCTTCTTGGACAATTAAAGAATCACAAATGTGTGATTTAAAAATAAAAAAAGAATAATAGTTATGGGTGTTTTTTAGATGCTCTTTGTTAAGTTGAGGTTGCTTTTGGTTGTTACTAACTTGCTGAGAGTTTTAAAATTATAAATGAGCATTGGATTTTGTCAAATGTTTTTTTCTGCATCAATTCATGCAATCATATTTGCCTGCCTATTTTTCCCCCTCATCTTCTAACTTGAAGGCTTATAATGATAAAATTTGCTATGAAAATGGAATCTTAGTGGAAAGCAGGTGTAGTCATGACTAGGAAAAATTAATAAGAGTATTGGAAGAAAATAAAGTTTAAAAAATGGATTAGTAATAGAAAAGAAAATCCTTAGTACACATAAAAGTTTAGTGGGTGTCAGTGGCATTAAGTATAACCAACAACAGTATAGGAAAGAATACATGTATGTTTGAATTCTGGAGCAAAGAGATTCAAAAGCCACTGTTAGTTGAGGTTTCTGTGCCTTAAATTGAGTATCTTCATTTAAAAAACTAATAGTAAGTAGTAATATTTTATCAACTTAACGGGGACCTATAATCTAATCATTGCATCCCATTTTCACTGCCTTTAACTTTCATATCCTCATTTTCCTCCTTACTCAGTTTTTTTTCCTCCTTACTCAGTTTTGATTCATGTTTCATTTTTACAATTGCTCCCTTGCCAGTAACATTTATCTCCCTTGCCCAGCTTTCTCTCTGATGCAGTTGGCTGGCTTTTAATTCAATTAAATCAAAATCCAACTACTCCAGGCCTGCACCCACATGGCATAGAGTGGTTCTAGAAAACCTTAAATTTGTGCCCACTAATGTAATATAAACATCTAGCCCTAATAACCCTAAAGCCTAACATTTTCATTTTTTATTTACTCATCTTCTTAGACTATTATAGAATATATTTTACTTTTTCCTCGAACCGTTAATACCTTCTTACCTACCTAACTGAGAAAATAGACACAATTGGGAGACACTGTTCACAAGCACCCACTATCACATGTACCTACTTAACCACCAACTTATCCATGAAGTGGAGAATATTTGCCTGTATTCTCCACTTACCACCTATTCACTCTTGAAACTTCTCCAATTATGCTTTGTCCCCAACTGTCTACTGCAGCCTGTTCATGTGGTCACTAATGGCCTCCACATTGCCAACTAACATTCATTTTCGACCACATGTCCTCAACTATCAGCAGTATAGACATAAAACCTTCACCTTCTCCTCAGACTTGCCTCTCCCTAAACCTTTGCCTTCTCAAATGTAGTTGCTCAGATGAAAATCCTGGTGCCAACCATGAGGTCTCTCACACATATACCAGGTATACAAGTCTTTAGCAAAACCAAATCACATCTCACTGGCTCTGCTGCTACCTACCTGGTTCAAGACACAACCATCTCTGACATAGATTATTTTAATAACCTCAGAACTGTTCTCTCTCTTTTTAAAATCTTTCAGTGAATTCTCATCAAATTCACCAGAAGTATTACTTTAGGACTCACAATAGATTGTAATTTGTCAGTTACACTCTATATCCCTTCTTTTAGCCCCATTTATTTTACTTAAAAATTTTTTTATTGCCTGTTTCCCCACTAGAATGTAAGCTCCATGAGGGCGGGAATTTAACCCATTTTGTTCACTCTACCAAGAATAGTGTCTTGCACACAGTTGTTTCTTAATAAATATTTGCTCAATAAATGAATGAATACATAAGTAACAAGGACGAATAACCTTGGGACATGTTTCAGAAAAGAAGCCTTGAGATATAACCCTTACAGCAGTGGCCATGACAAAAAGAGATCCATGTAATTTAGGGAGCAGGCTCCTCCTTTGTGGTGCTAGAATATCAAAGGACAGCTATGGTCCTTTGGTAGGGCAGATCCTGGGCCAGGAGAAAACAGACTCAGGATCCTCATTGGCACAGAGATATGGCTTATTAAGAGGATTACTGTATGAAATCAAACAATGGCACTCATACCAGCTATGCATAAACACTGCATATGGTACGCAGTTCGGGTTGCAATACTCTTGACTTTAGAGATCCCAAGGGAAATGAAGATATTGGCAATGGTTTTCATGATGCCATAAATAGTGCTGCTTAATTGCTTTGTTTTTACCATCATCTTCATCATCACCACACAATATTTTATATATTTGAAAGGCACAATTTAAAAAGAATTTTAGACTTACCTAGGATATTTTTCCTATTCTTGAGTTGTTGTTTTACAAGTACCAAGGAAGTAGATAGTAATTTTCTGAGACAAAAACCACAGTGCCTAGTGGCTGTATTTTTCTAAATCTTGATGGTACTGGACTAAATTTTAAAGCATGTGAAAAATTATCTCTTAGTTAAAACACTGTTAACTCACTATTTTGTTTACTGTTTCATCATCTATATCATTTTCTGAATGGTTCTGGGGTTAATGAAGGTTATTCAGTTTTGCTTAAAGTTGTCTGGACTTCTCAAAGACACTTCTCTCCAGAAGATTGCTAATTTCATAAGATACTTCCCTCCAGGAGATTATGAGATGGGCAGAAACCTAGTTTGATGATTGGGAATAAATTAAAGATTTTTCTTAAGTGGTTATTAACAGATAAGCAAGATGTCTGTGACATTTCCTTTCTGAAGAATTTGATTCTTAAAAATGAGATTCAGCTCTTTCCCTTTTGCCTTTAGATACTTTACTTTTTATTATTGAGCCTTCTCTGATAGTCACTTCACTTTTCAGTTCTAAAGAGTCTGTGGACAAAGATATTAGAAAAGCAAGTAAATCACCATGATGTTCTGTATATTACCTTTGCAAATAATTCCTTGAGCAAGAACTCTAGACTAATAAATGAAAGCATGTGGATCATTTAGAAAGCTTTTCTTTGTAGAATCAATTGCTTGGGAATTGAAAAATTCAAAGTGCTTTTTCATGATGTTATTTGAATTCATTAAAAAAAAATTCACTTCATTTAGACCTGTTTCTGTGTCTCGTCAATTTGCCCTCCTGAGGAAGAACTGGAGAATATTGCACTTTGGGAAAAATTTAATTAAGTCAATTCACAAAGGAACACTAGAAGATAAAATTTCTTGGGCCCCATTCTTTTGGCACTGCAGAAATAGCAGGAGGTGAAGCTCAGAGGCAGAGCAGAAGCTCCCCTTGCAGGCAGGCAAGAGCAGGAAGGCTGTGGAAGTGAGGCCGAGATCAAGATAACAATGGATTCTCTTAATTTAAAGCAATTTCAGCTAGTTAATATATGCAATGTGTGTCAGGAGCATTAGTATTTTGAGCTTTAAGCAATCAGATCTGAAGGCTCATTCTGTTCATTCATATTGTGGATTATCCATATATATAAAAGCCTAAGCAACCAAACAACAGAACAACTGGTCGACCGGTTGCTATGATGCACACTGATCACCAGAGAGAAGATGCATAATGCAGGAGCTGCCCCCTACTGGTCAGTGCACTCTCACAGTGGGAGCATCGCTCAGCTGACTGACTCATCCCAGCAGCTGATCAGCCCATCAGCCCAGCGGCAGCCACTCATTCCCTCAGTAGTCCTGCAGGTCTATTCTCTGGAGAATGCGCCAGGCACCAAAGGACCAGTGCTGCTTGCACAATCCCTTGGGCGTCACGGGTGCTTCCCCTCCCTAGATGCTCTGCAAGGAAGAAATGATATAAAAGCAGCCTCCAGGTGGCTCCCGACAACCCGCATGAACATCAGCGGGACAGATCTGGATCCAAGCTGGCAAGGGCATCCCACCACCGTGCCCAGAGGCTGATCGCTTTTCAGCACCCCCTCAATCCCCTTGGGATGGGTGCCAGACACAGGTCTCATGGCTGGCAAGTGCTGCTGAAGCAGCGCAAGTCTCTCTCAATCAGGACTGACTAGGCATCCTGAAAGGAGACATTTGGAAATACCTGGCAATAGTTCTGAATGTCACAACTGGGAAGGTGCAGCAGGCCTGGGATGAGTGTGAGTGGCAGGCAGTGTTGGACTGCTGGTTTCAGCTCAATCCCCGCAGTTTAAGCAGAGGACCCTACCAGTGTACAAATTCGTGCACTGGGCCTCTAGTATTATATAATGTTGCTAAGACTTGATTATTTGTACATCCTAGAAGGTATAGCTCATGCTCTGAACATTTAAAGGAAAACTACTATAGAACTCTGAATATTAGACAGAGAATTACTACAGGTAAGTATCATAGAAATCTCATATGATCATGGTTTTAGAATGATATATTTGAATGACTATCACATTGGCAGTTTAATTAGACTATTGTGGCAAGCACTGAATATGGAGGAGTGGCACAGAGAACTAAGGGTGCACTTTATGACCTGGCAGGTTAGCCTAGTGATAAGTAAAACGCTTTTATTCAGACTATATAGAAACATACAGTGTGTGTATGGAAAATAATACAATAATTAATAAATAATAATGCAAGAATAAACTCTGTGTTTTGGGTACTCACAAATATAACCTTACTTTTGCCCCACCCTGTCCTCTCTCATCTATTTATATCTATATCTATATCTTTATATATAAGTATATAAAATAAAGACATACACATATCCAAATAAGATATAATGGTCACAGAAAGTATTTGTAAACATTAATGTTAACTTGTGGACATATATTGATTTTAAACACATCCTTACTTTAAATAGCTTTGATTTTCTATCTAGAAGACAAAAGAGAACATTAATTGCTATCACTTACTAAGTTTACCTAGTTGAATGTTAGCGCCTCTAAAGAATGAGTCAATACTCATTACTTTTCCATATTGGAAGATTAAAGGAATAAATGATCCTTTGAAACTAAAACTGAAATTCTCAGAAATGTCAAGAAAATATTTTGCTCAGTCTCACTTTAATTGGAACTGAATAGAGATCATAAAAGCCTTTTGACATTAAAGTAAAAGGTTGTTGATATATAATGTGACCCACTTAAAAAAGATCTGCTTAATTCGTAACAGAGTAGATATAAAATGTATTTTGCTTCTTTCAAACTTGCTTTAGAAACCCCATATGTTTAACATGAATATAATCAAAATGAGGAGAGGCAAAATAACTGGAGTTAAGCTGTGTGGTGGGAAGGTACCACTTTCTCTAATACAATGAAACCACTACACTGCCAACAACAGCACAGCATGTCCCAGGAATCTTTTGGATGGCAATACACAACAGCTTATTTATTAAGCTTTATTCAGCTTAAATTGAAGATAGGCACGCCTTTATTAATAAAGCTGAAGTTGAAGCATGATCAGAAAAATTGTTAATGTTTCACAATCCCAGATAAAAAAAAGTCCTTTCCATATTTTTTTTTGCAGGATGTTGGTGGTTAAATTCTAACAACAAGAATGCAAAGGTTAACCAGGCAAAGGTTAAGCAGAGGACTTCCTAAGGCACCTTTTAATTTGCTCTTGTACCAAATCCATAGAAAAACATGTATGTGTCAGAATGTCATGGAGAAATTAAAATCTACAAAATTAACAACTCAAATTCACTTTTTTTAAAATTGGAAAGCACAATATACTACTTTCAGAGAAAAACTGTAAGACTTGCTCATGTTAAAAATGAGTAGAAAGTTAAATTCTAAGGTTTTTACAGCCTGTTAGTATTTGGCTGCTTTGGTTTTATAATAAGATTTTTGCAAGCCTGTAAGAATATGTAGAATGCTTTTTGTTGTTGTTTGTGTGCTTCCAGCATAGATAACTGATAGCTGATGACAATCAGGTTATAGGTTAAATCTGAGGCCTTATTGCACATCCAGGGAAAATTACTTTTTGCATAACACATGGTACAACCTTCAACTCTGAAAAGGGCAGAACATACACTCTCGAAGATTATAGGTGATTTTCACTTGCTCTGAAATAACTCCATAAAGGCATTTCAAAATTTACTTCTCCATTATACCACAAAACGCTTAGCAATAAATTCTAACATACTTAGGTGTTTTTAAGAGGAGAAACTATTCTTTTGTTGTTGTTGTTGTTTGGCTATTTAAAATATTATTATAGCATCTCTAATACATGGGGAATATTAGGGAATGTATAACATGTTTCCCGTGTGTCTTCAATAAGAGATGTTTCAACATACTGTACTCAGTTTTCCTCATTCCTTTATAACTGCAGCATAATTAAAATAAACTAAGGTAACTCAATGTAAATCCAATCTGATATGAGAAAGAACCTGCACATAAGACTAAATCATATACAAAAGCGTTTTCTAAAATAGGATTAAACAGCGTTTCAAATCACCTATAATCAGTTCTCATGGGACACTGTTGTAGAAATGATACTGACTTAAGAAAACATTTTTCTTATGGAAAAATAATAAGTCAGAGCTTGTCACTTATGTTATCCAAGACAAGTTTGGTGATTACCCTGTAAATGAACATCGATTTTTGTGTAGACTCCAATATTTCCAATCTCTGAGAAACTGTGCTGGTGTCCGGAATGTCCAATTGCAGAGTTATGGCAGATATCTTTTAGTGAAGTGGTTGCTTCCCTGAGAAAATAAAGAAATTGCTTTTACCAGACTATTTTCTAAGACTAGTTTTAATGCAGCAGAAGAGAACAAAAACCCAAATCTTAAAACCTTATCCTTTATTTATTGTTACTGGCTAACCCACAAGGTGGCACTAAAGAGAAAAGTGACAAAAGCGAAGATCACAGACAACTTTTATACCAAATCAATTCTATTCTGAGAATTAACCTTATTTCGGAATATGACCATCCAAATTTTAACACGCTAATAAACTCAAGACATTTATATGCAGGTTCCTTGTTTTTTTCCTACAGAGTGTTTTTAGAGTAAAAAAGTTTCATTCAGTTAAACAGCTGATTATTGTCAAAAGTTAGTAGTTGGACTATTTCTGTGTAATAGTTCTTTTGTAGGAAAATTTTTCTTTCCAGACACAGACTCCTAATCATTATATGTTATACATTATGATCAATTCTTTTTATGTTTTGTAGAGTACCAAGAACTTACTGCTTTTAATATTAGTGTAAACCCCCCCTATTTAACATCATATTTGTAGTATAATGATACATATAAACTTTTAATATTTATAATGACAAATAAATAATTTTTTAAACCACCAATAAGAAGGCATTTTAGTCAAAGACTGTTTGAATTCCAAGAATAATTTCTATACATATTTCCAAATACCTATTTCACCTACCTTTCAGGGTACCAGGAGAGTACTTCCTGAATGTGAATATGGAAATTTTCTCAGAAAATCATGTATAGAGAAAGAAAAAAAAACGGTATGATTTTGGCATAGTGTTGGCATAAAATCCTGAAAGTAGAGAATCACAAATGACCCTTAGTAATAGCACCAAGTGGTAGAAGGAATTGGGTTTTCTTTAGCAGACATTTCTGATTATGAGCAAGAAGGTACAGACCACTAAGAGTCTATTCTTCAGTTTACAATTAAGATATATGTTATGCATAAACAGTCCTATAACTTTAAAGGAAATATTATAATTCATCTATTTTCTTTGTTTAGAAGTAGAAATTCAATGAGTTGAAAACCAATGCAATTTTTAGTTTTACTATTATTGTGTATATATATAGCTTGCAAAATATTTTCTAACAAAATATGTTGTTTCTCCTGCTGAAATGACTGTCTTTGACTAGAATACTGACTCAGAAAATCTGTATAATATGTAAAATAAAAAACCACTCTAGATCAAAATTAGCTCTCAAATACTCACATTTAGGTATATAACCTCAAAATTATTGATATTTTAATATCTAAAAGACAAAAACTTTATCATATCTCTCCTAATATCTTCATCAACCCATTTACAATGATCATTTGATACTCAAATTTGAGAAAGTATTGTAATTACCTCAAGAGATGTAGTGATCAATACTTATATATCTGTCTCTCTGTAGGTTTTATAGGATAAACATGGTTTTATTATTAAATGGAAGAAGAGTGAATAATTTTATATATTTGAAATAAATATATTTTATTGATTTTTTTTTACAGAGAGGGAGAGGGATAGAGAGTTAGAAACATCAATGAGAGAGAAACATCGATCAGCTGCCTCCTGCACAACCTCATGGGGATATGCCTGCATCCAAGGTACATTCCCTTGACTGGAATTGAACCTGGGACCTGTCTGTCTGCAGGCTGATGCTCTATCCACTGAGCCAAACCGGTCAGGGCTAATTTTATATGTTTATACGACTATACATTTATATACATGTGGCTGTGTATCTTTGTAGTGGATACTTTTCATGGTTTGAAAGTGGTGTCACCACTTTCATTTCATGTAAATTTGAATTGTCAAATAAGCCTGGGTCAAGGATATATTTCTTAATGCATTCAAGAGGTAAGATTTTTAAGGCATATAAATTGCTTGTTCCACAGTATGAATATAAGCTATAGGAAACTCTTTCAACTACTTAGTTCTCAATCCAGGATGTATAACACTTCCTTTTTTAATTTCTGTCAGTACTTTATAAAGTTATATCTAATTTTTTCTGCTTAGGATCATATTACATTTTCTCTATTCATTTCACTTAACAAATACCCACATCACACTCATCATGTGCCAGATACAATACGGATGGAGACCACAGCTGATGGGTTCAATGCTATAGCTCTAGCACTCTGCCTAGCACTGACTTCATAAATTATGCAGCAAGTATCAATTATGCAATGGGAGAGTTGACATCTAGCTTACCTTTCAGAAAGTAGTATGGCATAATAGTTAAATGTACAGGTGAGGAAGTAATTCTAGGTTGGAATTCCAGTTCTGCTATCTACAAATTAAATGACTGGGCAAATTTAAGTTTTCTAAGTCTCAGTTTCCACATTTACCAAATGAGATAAATAACAGCATTGACTTCATGAGGTTATTTTCATGATTAAATCAATATAACCTACAGTGCCTAGACAAATACCTGATGCAAGGTAACCCCTTGAAAAAAATCTTCGCTATTATTATTATTATTATTATTATTATTAATTCTTTTTGCCATATTTATTTAGAAACATAGATTTGAATAATTTAAATTCATGGTAAAAACAATATTGGTATAGTTAGTAGTATTTTCATTTCTTGAGCGCTATTTAAATGGACTAGTTCAACAGAAACACCTCCGGAAAGTTACCCAATTTCTTTTCTGCTTGTAGAATTTAGTGTATATCATGTTTGCAAGTTTCGTACATAAACTGCAAACATTTCTATGATACATTCTTTGCCTTTTTATGGAGCTTTTGTACTGAGATCATAAACCAAAGCACAGTGAACATGGAAGAGTTCTAATCTAGTGTTAGAACCCCCACACAATAATACAATTTTCCTGAGATCCTAATTCTCTCCTCTATGGATATAACTAATAGTAGAATTGGGAATGACACTGTGGATATTTGGTTATCCTTCTTATATGTGCCATAATATACTCCTTTTATGCTGTAAAATTGGTTCTGTTTTGGTGTAAGATTAAGGAGGAGACTTTCCTAGGATTAGTAGTATGTAGTTTTTAATAGGTTAGAAAGTGTTTTCCTTTTAATGTTCATCCATTTTTATGTGAGAAAAATATAATCAAATTTAGATATAATTCCATTCATATTAATCTTTTTAAATACACAAAAGTCAGACAATAGTTAAATCAAGGTGTTAATTTGTAGTTGGCAAACCACAGATATTACGAAGTTGCACTCTCTTAATGAAATTTTAAACAATTGTCCTCTTTTCATCGTTAAGATCTTGAGGAATGTTCTATCTAAAAGGGTATTTCTCATCTAAAGCTCATCAACAATGTTTACAGATGTTGTGGTCAAATGGTATATTTTGAAATTATACAATATACAAACATAAGTCTGCAATAATATGAATTCCTCAAAGAAAAAAAGCAGTGCATGAGCAACCAAAGAGTAAAGACTCTGAAGCCAGCTCATTCACTGAAGGTAGTTCAAATAAAATTACATCAAATGATCACAATTTTAAATTTCAAACTGCTGTTTTGTTATTGCCACGTGGCAGCACCACCTTAGCTGGTAAACAGAGGCTCCGCCATTCAGCCCTTCTCATCAGCATTGGTCTCCAGTGGTGTGAGGTCATCAGGAACATATCCTCTCATAAAAGGTATCAGTCCCATTCTCACTGCCACAGTAGCAGGGATAGTTCCCCCCCACTCCCCGCCCCTGTATGCTTTTTCCAGTATAGCATATTTTTATAAAGTTTCTTCACACATGAAACTTAGTTTTTAATTTCTTTGTTTGCTTCTCAATGAAGAAGATTAATTAAAAATCCCTTGAGAGCATAATGAGACTAGTGTATCAGTATTGGAATTTCTTTCAAAAAGTTTGAGGACTGGAGGAGACTTCTAAGGATACCTCCTCTAACTCTTATGATACAGTTTCTACACCAAGAAACGGAATCTAAGTAACTAGGTTAAGATAATGTAGGGGAGTGAGGCAGATGGGACTTGGTTCTTTCTCCCCAGCCAAGATGCCTCTGATACAGAGCACTAATTGCACTTGAAGGGGTTGAGTATACAAGGACACTTAAGTGTGCCTCTACATACAAACCAATGTGAAAAGAAAAAAAAAAAGCAGTCCAAGTGTGAACAATCAAAGGATAAAGACTTTGAAACCAGCTCATTCACTGCAGGTAGTTAGTTCATTTTGATTATTTACAGGGCCAAAGTGTAGATTTAATTCAAATCACTTCTGTTTGGCCTCGTGTATATTAAGCACTCAAACTATTTTAACTTTTACAAACTCCTACATCATATATGCTATAAAGACATTGATTAGCTTAAGAAAATAATAATAAAATTCTCCCAACAATAAATGTGTTTCTGAGAGAAGCATCAGGCACTTTGGAAAGTCTTATTCCACTACAGGGCACTAGTGTTGGCAAAGTCAAAACTATCTCAAATTTAATGATACACAACACTGAAAGCAACTTCTTCATAGGAGCATTAATGAATCATTGCTTTAATATGTTTGTTAGGTACACAGCCTGAAAATTATTTTCTTTGTTAGAATGTAGAATGGGCATTCTCTAGAAAATATTATTTTACCAAAGTGCTTGCTTCTCAAGGGAAGGGTGATATATGCTTTCAGAAAAAAAAAAATGGAATACTCACTGGGATCCTTTTGTAACATCAAATTGAGAGAAAAAAATATTTATGCACTTGACTTTGATATTGAGTTCACTGGATAAAGATGCATTTTAGGGGAATCTATGTTTTAATAAGTTGTGTTTACTTTGTGTTAATAAGCTTGTGTCCACTCTACTTGGATCGCAAAGATAACCCATCCACTAATGTAATCACAATCAGTAGAGACTTTATTAATTGGGAAATATAGTCTTTAATTCAGAAATATTTGAGAACTGCATTTTAATAATTTCAATAGCACATAAGCTCATTGATAAAAACAAGGAAGAACAGAAAAGGCCTTTGAATCTTTTCTTGATTAAAAGCATTTTAGAGAAAGGTCTTAAATATTGCTTAGTGGGTAAGCTCTTCATTTAAACTGTGGTTCTTAGACTTCTGGGGGTGGTCCCAGATTCCTCTAATAATCCAAAATGAACTGAATCCATGGACTGTAGATCAATAATCCTAAACTGCCAGACTCATACCCTGAGCTCAGAGGAATCTGGTAACTTGTTAAGAGTCACACAGGTCTTTATGCCTGCCTGTAATGTATTTCCTAATTCTGTAAATAAAAGCAACAACAAAACTAGTGAACCCCAACTCCTCAACTCTTAAAATGCATACAACCAGATACATATGGACAACAAGAGCACAGAGATTTAAAAGCAGAACAGAAAAAAGTAACTTGAACAGAATGTGGCATTTCCCTTGGTCTGTTGCTAACAGCCCACATACAACATGCTTTAAAAAAACCCACCCTGGCACTTCCTTTCTTCATCACTTAAAAATGCTTCAAATGGACAGTTAGAATGTATGGCAATGGGGCTGTGTCCCATCTGGGGATAAATGGAAACGAGCTTTATGGACCAGGGCTACGTTTTCAGTGCTTGTTCTGCTAAAGATGATGTGTATTTGGTCTCTTCTTTCTGGTCATACTTTTAATTGTATATTTTCAGGACCCCAAAGCAAGAAACATTGAACATTCTTTTTTGTAAAAAAAAAAAAAAAGAAAGAAAGAAAGAAAAAAAGAAAAGATGTGATTTTTAAAATCACTTCAGGATTTGAAGATGTGAAGAAATATAAAAAGAATTACTTCTTTCTCTTTTTATTCTGTGCTTTTCTTCCTTTCTCTCTCTCTCTCTCTCTCTCTCTCTCTCTCTCTCTCTCTCTCTCTTCTCTCTAAAGCCCACCACACTTTATTAACACACACACACACACACACACACACACACACACACACAAACAGAGACTCCTTCCTTTTAGTTAGGATGGCTCTTTTCTGAATATTGTTCCAATTAAGGTTTTTCACACAAATTCTAAGGATTGGATAGCCCAACATACTCATGTACACTCTATATAACTTAAAACTTCTCTACACTTAGACAAGGGTCTATATGCAGCCAATGGTCTAGGGACCTGTTTTGATGCTCCTGTTGCCATAAACACTTTCTACTGATAACTATTTGGAAAGAGTTTAAACAATTTTCATGACAACACTAAAAACAGCAAAAAAAAAGTAATTGTGGCTAGTTGAAGTAAAAAACTGACCAATCGTACAATATATGTGTTCACTATTCCAGTAAGTCTAAATGGGACTCATCTCATCTTCCCAGCTTTTCTCAGTCTCAAGTTTTTAGTCCTGAATGTTACCCTGAAGGCATTGTATTTTAATCATGCCCTCAATTTAAAAATATAAATTATTTCATGGTGTGTGTGTGTGTGTGTGTGTGTGTGTGTGTGTGTGTGATCTTTTCTTTAGCCTTTATTCTTGGAGGATTCTAATACTGTAGTTCATTGCTAATCCTTCTTTTAATACTGCACACCTGGACACATCACACTGCATAATATACGCAGTTAGGTTTTGGAGAATTTATTTTACTTTACATACAATCCTCCAAATCCTCTGGCGAATTTGATGTGAAATCTGACACCGCCAAGTCTCCCCATCAGGATCTGCCTTTGCTCTTGGTGTTAATAGCCTAAGGCTTCAAGGATTCCTCCGGGGAGACGCGGTGAGGCTGAGTCGGGAAGAGGGGTGACTGCGGGGCTTGTTGCGCTGAAGATTTACAATGTACTTCTTGCAGGCGGCTCAGCAACCCCCTCTGTGGCTGTGGGTGTCTAGTGTGACAGAGAGGAGAAAAGCTCTCTAATCTCCCAGCGCCTGCCTCAGCCTCTCCGCCGCTCCCCTCCCTCCCGCCTTCCCTGCCTCCTCGCGCTCTCTCCCTCTCTCCGTTGCCTTTCTCAGGGAGTTTCAGTCCCTGAATGCAGCCCGAGTAGCCCGGGTAATCTCGACCTGGAGCCTGTGCACACGCACACACCAGCACACACATGCACACGCACTCACACACACGCGCTCTGGCTCTCCCCACGGGGATAACGAGGAAACCCAGGGCGTCATCTACCTGAAGGGGATGGCCCGGCCTGGCACTTCTGGCTCACTTGTGTTCTCCGGCGGTCAGAGCAACATCGGGAAGAGGGAGGCTCGCTGTCCGGTCTGCAACCTTTCGCTGCTGGCCGCCGCCACCGCTTAAAGTGTCCAGGGAGAAGACGAGGCTCTTCCCGGACAGATTCCCGGCGCAGCTCTGCGGCCCTGGGACTTCCTCACCCGGCTGGTTCACCCCAGTCGCTTCCTCCCCGGCCATCCTCTCCTTCCCGGCTGCGGGGTGCATGGCTCGGGCGCCTAGGCGGCTGCTGCTGCTGCTGCTGCTGCTGCTGCTGCTGCTGCCTCTGCCGCTGCGAGCACAGCCCACCCAGAGGACTGAACGCCGCCGCTGGAGGGGGGAAAGAAAGCGGAAGCCCTAACTTCCTCTCCTCCGCTCCGGGTCCCTTCCAGTCGCGGACCCGTTGGAAGGCTCCCGCGGAACCGGGCGCTAGCTCGGCGCAGGGGAGGGCTAGCCGGGAGCCGCAGGCAGGCGCCCAGGGGCGGGGGCAGCAGGTGCCCGGGCGCCCCGCGCTCGCCGAAGAAGTAGCGCGCGCTGGGACGAGAGAGACGCTTTCCAAGTTGGGCGCGTCCCAGAGCTCGCCACCCCGCGCGCCTGGGCCGGGGGGGCCGGGGGGGGGGGGGGGGGGGGGGGGGGGGGCGCGGAGGGTGCTGTCGCCTGCGGCTAGAGTCCGTCTGAAAAGCACCCAGGCCGGCATCCCCAGGGTCCCGGCTGGCGACGCGCCCTCTACCCGCGTGCGCTCTCTGATGCCGGCGCCGGCGTGGGCCCGGGTGGCCAGCCCGCGGGGGGTGCTGGAGGGGGCGGGGGCGGGGGAGGAGGCGGTGTGATGGCCCTGGACGGCGAGCAGGGGGAGCAAGAGGAGGAGAAGAAAAAGAAGAAGAAGAAAAAGAAGAGGAAGAAGAAGAAGGAGGAGGAGGAGGAGGAGGAGGGGGCCGAGAAGAGCCGCTCACCCTTCGCCGCCACGATGGGGGAGAACGACGCCGCGCTCCGGACCGGCGGCAGGGGGCTCTCGGACCCGTGGGCGGACTCCGTGGGGGTGCGACCCCGCACCACCGAGCGCCACATCACGGTGCACAAGCGGCTCGTCCTGGCCTTCGCCGTGTCCATCGTGGCGCTGCTCGCGGTCACCATGCTCGCGGTGCTGCTCAGCTTGCGCTTCGACGAGTGCGGGGCGAGCGCGGCGGCGCCGGGCGCAGACGGCGGCGGCCCCGCCGGCTTCCCGCCGCGCGGGGGCAACGGGAGCCTGGCGGGCCCTGCCCGGCACCACCCCCCAGCCGGCGGGGACTCCGGGTCGCCGGAGGCGGGCGGGGAGACCACCCCGGGGACCGCGTCCGCCCGGCCGCCGTCGGAGGAAGAGCCGGAGCGGCGGCCGCCCTGGACGCAGCTGCGCCTGTCCGGCCACCTCAAGCCGCTGCACTACAATCTGATGCTCACCGCCTTCATGGAGAATTTCACCTTCGCCGGCGAGGTCAACGTGGAGATCGCGTGCCGGAACGCCACCCGCTACGTCGTGCTGCACGCCTCCCGGGTGGCCGTGGAGAAGGTGCAGGTGGCCGAGGACCGCGTGGCCGGGGCCGTCCCGGTGGCCGGCTTCTTCCTCTACCCGCCCACCCAGGTGCTGGTGGTGGTGCTGAACCGGACCCTGGACGCGCAGCGGAATTACAACCTCAAGATCATCTACAGCGCCCTGATCGAGAACGAGCTCCTGGGCTTCTTCCGCAGCTCCTACGTGCTCCACGGGGAGAGAAGGTACGGAGGGAGGCGGCGCCGGCACCGCTCCACCCGCCCGGCTGCCCTCCGCGCTGGGCGGCCGGCGACCCCCGGGACCCTCCCGGCGTCCCATTCCCGGGAGGCGCAGGGTGGGGCAGAGGAGTCAAGGTGGGGTAGGCCGATCCCCCAGGACCCTCAGGGTCGCCCTGGTGCCGGAGGAGCTCTCCCTGTTGCCAGCTCCACGCACTCATTAGTGGCGAAGGGCGAATGCGAGCCCCTCCTCTAGTCTGGACCCCCCTCCCTGTCCCTCCAAGTTCCTTAGCCAGCCAGCGCTCGGCTCTTTCTTTTTTCTTAAGGACAGTGTGTAATCTGAGCGAGGCCATGGTAACGTCAAAAGTCTGCCAAGTTACCGTCCAGGAAGTATAAGTTAGCGACCAAAGCCAGGGCAGCCGCTCCTGGGGGGTGGGAGGTGGGGAGGAGAAGTCAGCCCAGGGAAAGGCTGGGCAAAGCCTCTTCCTACCCATCGCCCGCCCCCATGCCCACCTCGCCTATTATCTGGCTGACACAGAGCAGAGAATGGGCTGTAGCGGCATAAAGTTTTCCCAAACTGGAAGTTGAGATTTGGAGCGGTAAGAAAGAGCCAGTGCGGTGACTGACTCAAGGGGCGGGGCCGGCGAGTAGGTCCTCGCGCTGGTGCCTCCAGCTCCAGCCTCAAGGCAGTGACTGTGGGTGTGTGCCCCAGAGTTTCTGACTCTTGGTGAAAGGAGGGAAAGCTAGCAGTCAGTCTCAAATGCCTGGCTATCGAGGACCTTGATGATGTTTAGATTGTGGCAGTAATCTGTTTTTTTTTGTTTGTTTGTTTGTTTTAGTTTTTGAGAGTCTGTGGGTCTTTTCACCCACTTGTTAGAGCTCAAATCCCAGCAAGCAGATAAACCAGAGTCACCAATCCCTGACTACCTCCAGAGCTCACTGCTGCATGGAGAACAGTGGGGAAATGAAGGCATGGAGAACTCAAGTTAACTTGCTACATAGCCCACAAAGCAGGGCTGTGTAGCTCTAGGTCCCATATTTTTATTTTTAATTTTGGGGATGATAATCATGAGCTATCCTCAGGATTGTTGCAGGTGTCCATAAGCTAACATGTTGAAAACCACTTGACCCTATACCTGGCATTTAGAGTATTCATTGTAAATGTTAACTATTACGAGTGTCCATGGTAGTAAGCCCTCGAGCATATTGCTGAGTGAATAAAAAAGTTGTTCTTGCTTTTTGCCCTAACCCATTGCATTAAAAATAGCTAATTAATTAAATGACTGTCGGACTTATGAACAACAAAAAATGAGATGAGCAACCTTAGACGCAGAGGCAAGTTGGATACTAGTAATGATGCCACTGGCAGAGCCTCCTTTGTTCTCAAGTCATTCTCCCAACTGCACAAAACTGGCCTCTGAGCAGCTGGGGTGCCTGAGGGCAGCAGGCTTGTCAGTGGAGAGCTGGGACTTGAACTTTGGTTTTCTGATCCCTGGGCTAGGGCTCATGTCTGAGAACTCTCAGCAGTTATTGTATACGAGGCTGGGGAAATTTTAGTGTGTTAGGGGAGAACACAAATGCTTTATTATTTATAGAGTACAATGAAGTAACACCATATAAATAAATTGTCCAATGCTTTAGTAGTTGTATGATAGTTAAAATCTGTAAGTGAATGTATAAATTATTCATTCTCCTAAGATCAGTTGTGGACAATTTAAATCCCCTTCCACCACTTCCTCCAACACATTTGAGGGCAGACAGATTAAACCCAAGATCATATCAAATGTGGGGTAAAGGCAGAGAAGGCAAGTGGGCGTGTTAGTTTTAGAAACAAACTTGTTGTATCAAAATGTCAATAGTGGGAGCTGCATATCATTATTGATCAATCTATGGTGAAGTAAGTACTTTAACAAATCCTGTTTTTTGATCCATGCCAAAATGTATTTGGTGGAACTGAGCTTGGTTTGGTCAGTGCTTTCAAATTAACGGGACACTTCAACAGGGCCAGATGTTTCTGCTTGACCCTAATTGATTTCTTGTACCTATGGTGGATATTTGTATTCAAACTCTCTCCTTAAGATTTCTCCAAAGTTGCAAATGACTTGGTTGAAAGTTTAGTGCATATGTGGCTAAACTCTGCATCTCAGTAGAAATGTGGAATTCCATGTTTCTGGAGATCCCAGCATTGGTTTTATTTCTAAAAAGCATCTTAGAGAAAGTCTTGTCTCCCCCCTTCCCTTTTTCCCCACCTACTTGCATACCTAAGTGATATGATAATTTCTTGGATGTTGATAACTGGAGTTGATAAGGCAAAATAAATGGAATAAACTATTTCACAATTATCTCAACATTACATATATTAACATTTATCTTTGGTTGTTATTACTAGAGCAATTGGGAGCATTTTTAAACATGCCATTATCAGGAACTCCGGCAGGGTTAAACTTTTATCGGTGATGTTTTCATCCCCGAGATGCAATGTAAATCGACATTTTAAAACACGCTTTCCAAAGGATGCCAATGCAGACTCAGACTTTTCGTTTGATTAATGATTAAATATCTTGGTCTTTAGTAAGTCATCATTTTTGCCAATTTGATTATCAGATAATTTCTGCAATGGAAATAAATACTTAACCTGCTGACGAGGAGTCACGTTAAGCAACTTGAAATATTTAAAAGAGTAATACTACAATTTGGTCCTCTTAATCTGTGTGGAAACAACTCCTTAATATCCCAATCTGATTTTTTAGCTCCTTGCTTCGAGGTCTGAAAGAAACAATTTGGGTGAGGGCAGGGAAATTAGATTGTGCCATGTGCTGTATACCTTTGAGCTCTGAAAGGTTTGGAGGGGGCCTGGTCCCGTTCTACAGGGAAGACTTCCCTTTCCTGGCCCCCCTACTGCCATGGAGAAAGGTTGGAAGACAAGTTCCCCACTGAAGCTCAAAGTTTCTCTACTTGAGGCAAATCCTCTCATTTCCCTTGGCCATTTGGCTAAAGGGAAAATGTATCACTTGTTGAATATTGAAAATAAATAAATAAATCCTCTTACATTTGAAATGTTTACACACAGCAGTAAATTATCTCCATTAGGCAGAATACACAGTCACTTTTTCCTCAAGTGAGTATGTAACAGGCAGATAAAAAGGGTGTGTATTTATGCCATAGAATTCTATAGTAGAATATACTTGCTCAGAATTAGGTAAAATGTTCATTTACCTGAAGTAATTGCCGCTTTTGGGTAGCCAGATGGTGAGCATACCCATGTTCAAAGTTTGGTACCTTAATTTAGATCCAGATGGTCTGATTGAAAGAGGAGATTTACCAAAGTAAATGAACATTTTATTCACTTTCAAAAGGGAGACTGTTTTTCTTTGACAAATCTTTGATTGGGTCTATAATATGACACAGTGCCAGAAGACAGAATAAAAATAGGTTTCTTTCTATCAAGGATTATCTAGAGAGAGAGACTGATCTCCAAGCAAAATGGGAAAATAACACTGCAGTTCTCTAAAAGAAGTGCAAAAAACCCGCAAAAACAAAACTCCCGAAACACCTTTGGTGGAGAGCACAGAAGTTTTTATGGGTAGGCAATTGATCTTTTGTTGTATTAGTATATAGGGTTTTATGCCTTGTCCTTTTTTTTTTTGAAATGAATTAATTAGTAATCATGATATTTAATAAAAGCAAGAAAACTACCACATTGCTTTTGTGTTGAAAGAAACTTCATTTCTCCCAGTCCCTCTGATGAGGAAGTAGCTTTACATGAACAAGTTGCTGTATGTAGCTTTTTGCCCCCTACAGAAGGCTCTGAATTGAAAATTCTGTGAGAACTTTTTTATATGATTCCTTAATGGACTTAGCTCATTGTTTTCCTGTCAGGCACACATAACCATATGGCCAAATTGAATCCAATGCTGCTGAATTTTGGTCTCATTTCAAAATGCCACCACTAATCTAAATCTAGAAAATATTTTTTATAAAAAAGCTTTGAGCTCTGAAAGGTTTTGGAGGGGCCTGAATCAGTCAGGGCGGAAAATCCATATAATGGTGTTTGCCTTGCCATGTTTTTTTCCATGGTGCCATCTGATTTGATCACCTTGGAGAGTAAGAAATTATACAGTTTCTCTAAAAGAGTTAAAGTAGTTCACCTATATTTTTATTTTTTCTAAGCAACTCCAAATAGGGCCTATTTGCTCTGGATCTCTTTCAAGCAAAGGCAGACCTGTGACTGGCTTCCCTGTTTTGGTTGGTCTGCATAACATGTTTATTTCCTTAAAACAAAGTTTGTCTCTGAGTCTGCGGATGGGCTTGAGACAACGGTACCAGGTGTCAGTGTAGGCTTGCCAGAAGGTGGTGACATTTGGTTGATAAGATTATAAGACTAAAACTCATTTACTTAAGCATGACTTCCAAGAATGATAAAGAAAGAGTGAGGAAGAAATTATTTACCTTTAGTGCATATGTGTTTTATAGTCTGTAAGGAAGGGCATTCCTCTGTCACCCCATATTCACCCCCCAGCCACCAGCAATAATCATCATCTTCATTGTCAGTGCTGTTCTTTCAATTTCTTTGCATGTCCTTTATATCCTTTCAGATTTGCAATAGTGGCTGGGTTCCTCCAGATTTTCAGAGTCCCATGCAACCCTGTTTTCTGCCACTAGAGAGTAGATGGTTTCTCCAATAGAAAGAATTTTACTGCATAGAATTTGGGAGAACATAAAAATGAAAAATACTCTCTGCTTTTCTCAAGTTTCTGGGGCAATATGAAATGATTCATAAACCAGCTAAATGGTGGCGGCTGGGCTGTGAGGGTGGGAGAAGATTGGCAAGATTGGGTGGTACTGAATCCCAGTGAAGGGCCTCAGACTCACTTCCTGAGCTCCTGCCCGCAGGTCCACCCTCTCAGCCTCTGAGTGCTGAGTGCTCCTGGGGTTAAGGAGCTCTGGCACTAGTTGTACAGAGACAGGTTAATCCACCCCTCTCGGTGAGGCCATGTGTTGACTTGCAGGGTGAAGTTTATTTTAATTATTGAGATCTTTGCTCAAAAAAAAAAAAGTCAGAGAATGAACAAAGAATGGCATTTTAAAATGACTGCTGCTGGTTACTTTTTATAGCTTTTAAGAATATGTCCTAGCCCCTGTGGTTGTTTGCTTGATGGGAACATGTGTGCGTGTTTAGTGTGCTTTGGGACTCTGGAACCAGACTGCCTGGGTTCCTGTTCGAACTCTGCCATTGATTAGCTCTGTGACCTTGCCCAAGTTTCCTAATTGTTCTGGGTCTGGTATCCTCATCTGGAAAACGGGGATAATGATAGCCTGTTTCACAGGGTTATTGTGAGGATCACAGGAGTTAAGAAATAAGGCATTTAGGACAGGTCCGGTAATTGGAAAGCACTGTGGTGGGTATTAATAGTTTATGACTCTATGGCTGGAGAGCTACTACTTGGGTTGGTACGAGGTCAGGTAGGGCCAATGTATTGCCTTGGAGGTGGGGAAATGGTCACTGTGGAAATTCCTTCCACTGCTGTTTGTTATGCCACCTTAGCAGAGTTCAAAACACAGGAGAGGAAGGAACAGAGCCCTTTCACCTTGAAGAGGGAGTGAAGAGAAAGGCTGTAGTATTTCACAGCCTGATGGATATCCAGCTTGGTCAGACACTGAGAGATGGAGAAGGTTGAGGGACCAGGAAGGGTGTGGGGAACAAAAGGGATGCACATTCTGGAGTTATTGCCCTGCTCTCTACCAGCAGTGAGAACAGCAGAAACCAGCCATAGGAGGGCGGGGAGGATGCTCCCCTTGTCCCTGGAAGCCAGGACAGCAGACAGAAACATCCCAAGTACCAAGGGAAAGACACATCAGTCATTTGATATTGTTCTTAAGACTTTATTGGCATTCTGACAGTAGTAGTACTATATAATCCTTACACCAGGCTTTGTCTCTTTCCAATATCAAACAAATGAGTCTCAGACACTAGTTTATTTGTTCTTATGAAAACCTAATATTATGGCTCAGGACTATAATGTTATGTATTCATAATACTCTTCATCTGTGGTGATCAAACACTCAGTATTCATTTTGATAAGAGTATTTAGTACATAAATAGGAAAACAATTATGAATGTTATGCTCTGTTTTTATAACACGATTATTCACACATGCTCCACTTCCTACATACATATTGCTGGCATTATTGCATTATGTTTTTAGTTTACTAGAATGGTTATTTAAAAAAATAGACTCCACGCTTGCTTATAGCACTGAATATTCAGCAGGAGTACTTTTCTTCTGAAATGGCAGAGGTTTAATGACTCATTGCAGTACATAAAAACACACAGTCTAAACAACATGCTTTTTGACTTAAAATGTTTTCTCATTGAGCAATAATTTGCATTTTGATTAACAACTGTAACTTTAAATGGGACATGTGTAACTTCCATGACCTTGTAACTGAGCCTATTTTAGTATAAATAGTTGAATAGTAACTAGATTGCCATTAGAACTTTTCTTTAGATCTTGGGAGTTTCTATTACCAATATTAAACTATGACAATGCTAGGCAATTTACAATCTCAACAGAATCAAGTTCAAAGACCATTTTTCACTGTGCTGTGTGTGTGGTATGCATAGAAGTGGCCAAAACGGAAACCTCTGAAATACACCACACCATTTGTGAGGTTCTCTTGGTTTTGGTGGGTTCCACAGTGAAAAGTCATGAATCAATTTTTAATACGAATAGTGCAATGCAAATGTTTGTTGCCTCTGCATATTTTAACTTTATAAAAAGGCAAACTGAAAATAATGGAACAGAAATTGTTTTGTATCACATACTGTAATTTCTTGGCAATATCAACCAACATTAATGCATTACTTCTGCTGAATCTTATCATAATGACCTGACACAAGTAGCTTGCCTGGTGAACTTCCGCAGAAATAAGAAGAAATCAATTCTTTATATCCTTCAGAGGCAACATAGAGCTTTAAGCTCTCCGTAGCTCAACCAAAATGTCAAATAGACAAGTTATTAAGAAATCAAGTAATTTATTTTAGATAGAAGAGAATTAAAATGCAGGTTTGTTATATTTTTCTAGTTTTGCTAAAGTGACGTCCTTGGAATGACTCTTTTAGGATGTTACTTTTGAAAGTGGAATTTTTTACACAAGGATTCATTAAAAGATTAAAAAATGATTTTGTTTAAAAAAGCAAGGGAAAAAAACAGATAACAAAATATTTTTCCCCATTAACTTCTTACCCCCTGCTGTTTTATTTTACTTCTTGTTGTATTTACATGTGTATTTCATTATCTGTTTGATATATTAAAAGGTTTTCTATTTTTAATGATATTTTCATATTTCTTCTACCTAGTGTCCTGCTACCTATTACTTCAGACTCACTTAAATTTATTTAAATCCAAACTCTTTATTTTCTACCCCAAATTACCTTTCCTAGAGCCCTCTTTGATGTTTTTAATGCTAGTAAGCAGAAAAGAAGTCTTATTTACACCAACTGAAGACAACTGTAAAATATATGCAGTGAAGACTAGATTATATTTTGAAACCTAGCAGACACTGTTGGGCACTGAGTCTGAAATCAGACCTCCTTGTTAGAAAGGAGAGTATCAAGGGTGAGAGAGGTGTTAGAGATGGACTGGCAATACTGAGATCTGATAAACCCAGAAGCTATAAGAGAACAGACAGGGCACAAACTCAGTATGTGAGTCAAAGTTGTTTTAAAGGCTTATGTTCATGCAGCCCATAGTCAACTTGCTCATTTCTCCATTGTCTTTGACCCTTAAAATATTGCCTGGGCTCCAAGACCAATTCTTTTTTACGTTTCCTTCAGTTCTTCAGGTTGGTAATTCTCAATTGGGTCAGTTTTGTCCCCCCAGGGGACATTTGCCATGTCAGGAGACATTTTGGTTGTCACAACTGGGAAGAGGTGGGGCTACTGGCATCTAGTGGTAGAGGCCAGGGATGCTGCTGCTGAACATCCTAAGGTACATAGTTCAGTACTGGACAGTGAATATTACAAACCTACAGTATAGTAATACTGATATTGAAAAACGCTGCTATAGGGGAATGTAATGTCTTCCTAAATTTCTCTTCTTTGTCATGGCCTATTTAGGTGTATATTTAATTTCTTTTATTTAGATATAAACTCTTCAAGGGAAGGAAGCAAAGATATTTCTTCTTAGTATTAAACACTCAACAAATGAGAGGAACATGCATTGTAGAACTTATAGGAAAAAGCTATCTAGTGGTAGTGTAATTAACCTTGTCACATTTCTGGAATAAGTTATGTCTAAGTTTTGTTCAGTTATAGGATGTCAGACTTGGAAAAAACCTTACATGTAATCTAGCCCTACTGCTCTTTTTTACCAAGGGACTTTTTTTGGTTTTCTAAATACTGAATTGAAATTCAATTGCAATCATCCTTAGGTGCCAGACTGTGAAATTGGTATTTTCTCATTTAGATGCTATCAGTGTATATTTTGGCCCTCTGTGTATAGATATATACTGTATGTATGAATTCATTAAGAATATTAATTGCAAAAAATCACTAAATGATTCCTTCAGTTCTTTTCAACTCTGAGAATCAGTTATTTACATTGCTAGCTTTACTAACACATTTACTTACCATGTAAGGCAAAAAGAGACTGCAAGATATGATTCTTTTGCATAAATATTTGGTTTATTAATTTCATCTTACCCCAAAGGTATTTAGAGTTTCTATATCTAATAAATTCCTACCCATTAATTACTTAGTGCTGAAAACACCTTTAACTTTTATATAATGACTAATACATTCTAATTGCAACCACCCTGTTGAACTCTTGTAGAACCTTCCCCATAGTATTATTAGTATTAGAATATATAAATATATTCTTTTCAATTAGTTTGCAAAGAACTTAAGAGCAAAGTGGTTATGTCTTTTAAAAAATCCTACCATGTACTAATAATGAAGAGCAGACAATATCTAATTATACAATGACTGGAATTGGAGTTCTCAGATACTTTAAAAGAGCCTACCTTTTTCATATGTAAAATCTCATAGATATCTTTTAAGTAGCCTCAGTAGAGAAATATCAAGCTTGGTGGACATTTTAATTAACGATATTGAAAGATAAGGTTCAAGAACATTATATAAGACAAAAATATATGTGATGAGAAAATGATAAATGGGTACATTTTAACTAAAAGGTAGTGATATTTAATTAAGCAAAAATCATACTGTGATCAGTAAAAATGATAGGGAAAATATTACCTTGACTGGCAAATTTGAAAAGAACATTTATTACCAATAGTTGAATTAAAACATTGTTTACAAATTATGGCTAAAGAGTAATTTTACTGTTTTTGAAATATAAAAACCTTTTACTCAGATATACAAAAAGCGAATTCTAGACCTGGTTTTGCACTGCTTGCCTGTGTAACTCTGGACAAATCACTTAATCCTACTGAAACTACTTTTTCATTTTAGAAATTCATGAGAGTTGGACAGTTTGTTTCTAAGATTGCTTCCAACTTTAACCTTAAATGTTTCTGAAGATTAATAGTTAAAACTTGCTTTCCATATATTATCTTGTTTTTATTGTCTCAATAGTTTTGTAAGGAAGTCCTAGAAAACATTATTGTTTTCCTTCTATTAATGAAAAAATAGGCTCAGGCAATAAAGTGATTTATTCAAGCCTGGTATGTAGGAGTCCAGTACTGTTTCCAAGATAACTATCAAAAACTCTTTTTCTGAAAGCCAGTATACAATTAATCTTAAAAATGTATTATTTTTCCTTACTTCAAAACAAGCTTCAAAAAGGTAGGCTTTCAATGATAAATGTAAGCTTTATCATTTTAAAATGGCCTAAACATTTACAACTCCTGGTTTGAGCCATGGATAGCCAGTAAGATTCAACACACACATCAACACCTATTGATTGGTAGTAGTTGCCTAAAGTGCTGTGCTGAGAATTTTGAGGCCAAGTTCAGTCAGACTCAGTAAGAAAATGTGCCATGTAAGATTAACCATGTGTATACCTTGGATGATGGTGAAGGGAAAGGTGGCAGAATTACTTAAGGGAGAAAGAGCTTTTTAAAGAAATAACTTTAGTACTCAGTAATGTTTTACCAGGAGTCTGATATTGACTTGCATTACATCAAGTTTTGCAATTTGTATTGTTAAAAATGTGTAATGAACTCTTGTCATGAATGTTTTCATAAATAATGACCTTTTTAAGTTAAAAGAGTGTCCTTCCTCAAGTCCTTAATATGAGCATTTTCATTTGTAACCCTAAAATGTGAAAAAAAGTTATTCCTAGTTAGCATTTTAATAAGCAGTTTTGCAGCTTGATCTGAAAACTTGAGGACATTAACTATATTTTATATGTACACATTGACAGGTTTATTATACAGGTATTTATTATATTAATATCATAATATAAAAATATATATTATGAGTAGTAAAAAGCAATGGTGTCTACATTACTCCATGTAAACATGTTTCAACACTCTAAGAAAGGTTGAAGATATTGTCAATCAGTGGCTGCCATTTTTTGACTGGCTGCTGTTTATTAACTGCTTGACTGGATGCTATTCATCTATTCACCATGATAGGTGCTTCACATTCTTTTTCCCACCCTAAGCTTTACAAAAGCTGTTTTTCTGAGTTAAACAAGATTATTTTATTTTAAATAATGAACAACTACACTTTAGGGAAATTTAGTAATTGTACAGGATGATATGGCTAAGAATGTTGTAGAGCCAGAATACAGACCAAGTTCTGTTAAAATTCAAAGTCCATATTCTTACTAAAACCAGGTCATGATGAAATTTGAGAACACAGGTGTTTCCCAGTGATGGTCTATGTTCTATACATATGTGATGACAACTTGTGGCTTTTAGTTTCACTGACTTTAAATGTTGTTTAGCTTTAGGGAGAAAAAGGAGGCATGCCCAAACAAGAGGATTATTATTTTCTAGTGTTTGCCAATGTGATGCCAATGAGCTGGTTTTCTGTATAGTGTTTTGTCTAATAGGCCCTGCTCTGGATTGAGAATTAACTTTGAGACAAAAACTTCCCCAAAGAACTTTTATTGTTGAGGAAATATGTGTATTGTGCTTTTATGCTATATATGAACTTAAGTTTGATTCAGAAAAGGAAAGTACCTTGGAATGTGATAATAATATGTTATCAACAGAAGTATGTAAAATGATCATAATTGAAGCCATAAATGTAATTGGGAATGTTATTTTCTGTTTTCCAGATTCCTTGGTGTTACTCAATTTTCGCCTACACATGCCAGAAAAGCATTTCCTTGTTTTGATGAGCCTATCTACAAGGCAACTTTTAAAATCAGCATTAAGCATCAAGCAACCTACTTATCTTTATCCAATATGCCAGTGGAAACTTCCGTGTTTGAGGAAGATGGATGGGTTACGGATCACTTTTCACAGACCCCTCTCATGTCCACATATTACTTAGCTTGGGCTATTTGCAACTTCACATACAGAGAAACTATCACCAAGAGTGGGGTTGTAGTAAGTATTTTAAACTTAATGATGTTTTTTGGATTATATATACTCTGTAAAGTAATCTTGTTTCTGGATTAACAATTTCCTATCTTTCTCACATTTATATAGCTGAATTCTTTTCTTAACCATTGGAAGAAAAATTATCTTCCAGGCTTGAAAGAGTCAGAGAGGAATGTCTTTTCTATACCCAGCTCTCTTATTCCTTCAACCCCGCTCCCCACCCTCCCCCCTTCCCCTACCTCATTATCCCTATCCCTCTTCATCTCCTGAGTATCTCTGGACTAGCTGTTGTTTGTTTGGGAAACATCTATATGATTGGGGAAGCTGCTTCATTTTATTGTGAAACAATTCAAATACACAGAAAATGTGAAGTATAACATAATTCACTCTATATACCTATTAGCCAGGTCTATAGAATCTAAATATTTCAACATCTTTGCTTCACTCTAATTAATTTTTGAAGAAGTAAAATATATTGGATAGAGTTCTCTATTGAAGCTCTCTGCTTGATCTCATGCCTTGCCTTCTTCCTTAGAGATAATCACTCTACTGAATGGGCATCTTGCCATTGCCATGTATATTATTATGTAATTACTTTAAGTATGTATATACCCATTTACAATACACATCATGCCTTAAAATTTCATATAAGTAGTTTTATATTTTAGATTGCATTCTGCAACTTATTTTCATTTCATTTTACTTTTAGCTTAAAATTACCTTTTTGTGGTTTATCTGAATAGAATGGTTGAATGAATACATAAAAAATTGTGATCTTCCTATAGATGAACATTTTTATTTTTATGATTTTCAGTGATTAACAGCAATGCTCAGCAAACATTTTTGTTCATATAAGTTCTGCCAATGTGCTAGAATTTCTGTACAGTGAAGAGCTTCTTTTAGCCCATAACACCCAAATGTACAAATATGTTCTTAGGGAAGGGTAGTAATAGGAAGCCTGGAGAATTATTGTTTGCATTAAATTTATAATAAGAATCAATTGGACTCTATGAAAGCTACTGTTTGCGGCACAATAGTGTTCTAGGCACTGTTTGCATCCTACTGCATTTAATTAGTGAGGCTAGGTCAGCCATGCTAAGTTAGCAATTTCCTCCTTATTTCAATGGATTACACAATAAATATGCATTTATTTTAATTTTCATGTCAAACCTAAAGCAAGGTATTATGATCCCATTTTTTCCAAATGATTAAATTGAGGCTTAAAGAGATTAAGTACTTTCCCAGGATTGGTTACAAACTAAGCAAGTGATGGAGCTGCAAGTCAAATCTCTGTTGGTCTGATTTAAAAGTTTAGGCTTTTCTGCCCTGTGCCCTAGGAGCTCTGTCTCACCACTTCACTTGTGTGTCTATAACGGAATTCAGATAATGATTCTCCCCATCCAATGGCCATCTGATTCAGTGTTGCTTGAATATAACAAAATAAGTGAATAGAAATCTATATTCTTATTCTGTAGGAAGTTCATATAATAACCTGAATTTGGAAATACAGGTTTAGCTAAATAAATGTTTTTCACAGTTACTTTCAATTTAAAGCACTGTGGAGCTTGTTTTAAAATATAAAATCTGTCTGCATACAAAATTCATGCCATTATTGAAGATTCTATATATAAATTCAAATACATAATCATTAGAATAACATCCTAAATGCTGGCTACAGAGGGCTGGATGACATTTTACTTTTTGGGACTTATATTCATTTGATAAGTTGAATTCCTCTGATGTTTGCTGAATATTTCGAGGCTGTACACAGTGGACCATACACAGAAAAGGAACACCAAGACATCTCTTTTCCTTTTACATCTTCGGAAGATGATGATTGACTTGCCTTGGGTCAGCAGGCAGCATAGGGTACAATGGAAATGTTTTTTCCAAGTATGTTTTCTTAAAAGTGTTCTCAGCGCTTCATCATTATACTTGCTGTTAAGTGACCCATGTTCAAGTGATCCAGAAACACTCTAATTATTTAGACATGACTCTGTATTAGAGTTAAGAATCTAGGTAATTGGTAAACATTTTAAAAGTCGTCCTTAATCATCTGTATGTAGGAAAAATAAAATATGCTACTAGAGAATGTCAAATGAAGTAAAATTTTGAATTGTAGTTCATTTAAAAGGTCAAATGAGGTAAAATTTTGGATTGTAAAATCTACAACACTGAGAAGTATAGAAAGGAAAACAAAATTACCATTGGGAACCTTTATTTATCAACTGTGGAAATATGCTTTAAAGCCTGGATCTCTTTTTCTGTCACTCTTTGGAAATCCAATCTATTTTCTTTCCACTGCTTTTCCTCTTTATTACTGGGAGCCCATGGGAATGGCATTACTCAACTCTTAATAGCTAGAATAAGTAGAAGTTTAGTTCTAAAATCTTGGAATTGGGAAGGTTATGTGAAATCCAGGAGGTCATTTTGGATTAGAAGCTGAGGCAGGTTTCTTCGGGATAGAAGAGAACAACTTGAATGGCATCTTAATACATAGCTTAATTGCAACAGTGCCTCAAGTGTGCATAGTTGAAGCATCATCATTATTTGTTTATCAAGTTATCTACACTCTGCAAGGCACGATTCCAAGTAATTAGAAAGATAAGAAAACAGTCTAAGATCCCTCTAGTACAGAGATTGAAAACACAGCTTTCAGATTGAATCTAAGCCTGCAGACGGGTTCTGTGTACTCATCCCTAACATGGATTAACATTTTCATCATTAGTTGACAAAATTTAGAAATTGGGAGATTGCACATTAAGTTATTTATTTATTGGCTTATTTTGAAAAAAAAAGGGAAGATCATTAGGCCCATATTACTGTGTGGCAATATTTGTTCATTCGTTTATTTCTTCAAAAGATATGTATTGACTGAGTGTCAGATATTGTTCTAGGCTATGCTGATATGGCAGTGAACACAGGAGACAGAGTTTCTGTTCTCAAGAAACTTACATCCTAATGAGGAGACAGTGACAAATAAATGTATCATATGCCAGGTGGTGATATATGCATGCAAAGGTGAGTGTGGCTGACCCGTTTATATGGGGCATTTACTTCCCAGTGTAACTTGATCAAGAACCTTTTGTACTTTCGCATCTAGTCCACTTCACTATGGTATATTATCTTTCATTTTTAGACATTTGGATTTCAAACCTTTATCTAAAAAGGGTAGCCAAGGAATGTGCACTGGAAAAGCAATGAATTTACCAATTGTGAATTAGTGTTACTAATAATTGTCAAATTAAAGCTATAGAAACTAAGTTAAAGGCAGCTTTGAAGATGGAGAACTTGCTAAGGGTTAGCTAGGTATGTGCATCCTGGAGGAGATAGGATTGAGCGTGGTCCTGAATGATGATTTGGTCTCAGAGAAGAAGCTGAATGTGGGCATATAATCCTCAGCATGGGAAGTATTAATAAGAAAAGACAAAGGGATAGGTATATCTTTGGGAAATAGTGTAGTTTTATGGATATAAACATGGATTTTAGAATCAGATAGGTTTGCTTTCAATTTCTGCTTTGCTTTTCTATGACCTTGGTTAATTACTTAGCCTCTCTTTAGCTTGGTTTTCTTGTTTGAAAACTGGAAGTATGAATTCTTCCTTTATAATATTGTTTCAGTTACTATTATGGCATAATGAACTCCAGAATTTGTGGCATAAAACAACCTTTTAATATGCTGAAAGTTTCAGTGGGTCAGGAATTTGGAAGGGTACAGTGGGGACAGCGTCTCTTCTCATTGATGTCAGGGGCCTCAGCTGGAGAGACTTGATGAGTAGGGGTGACTTGCCTGCTGGAAAGTAGAATCCCCTGGACCATCTTCACTGTGTCTGATTGTTCTGCCAGTCTACTGCTGTATCAGTTCAAGCTGCTGGTCAGAGCATTTGTATGCGGCCTTCACACATATCCTGGACTTGCTCAAAGTACAGTGGCCTCCAGTGGCTGAATTCTTACATGGCAATGTAGCTCCAAAGGCAAATGTCTCAAAAGAACTAAGTAGAAGCTAGATGATCCTTTTTGACTTATCCTCAGAAGTTACACTGCATCACTTTTACTGCTTTTTAATGGGTACAAGTTAAGTCATTAAGGATGATTCTGATTTGATTGAAGAGAGCATAGACCCAATCTCTTGATGGGAGTGGCAAAGAATTTGTGGACTTGTTTGAAAATCAATACAGTCTACTCTCTGGTCACAAATTACTTACATTCATTCCACATATAAAATACACTCACCAGTGAGTTTGATTCATTATAGTATCAGACTCAATTTTGAGGTGCTGGGTCTCACCATCTAGTTTAGGTCTGGGTGCAGATGACAAGACTACTTGGGATTGGTTTCTTGGGCATGATTTCTCTCTTCTTGAGGACCTATTAACTAATTAGACAAATGATCTATCTCCACTCCTCATCCCCAAGAGACAATGGTAAGATGAGAATATGACTATGGCAATAGACTTTTTCATTCAAGCGTAGAGAACAATGAGAAGAAGCAGCAGTTGCTGGCCTGTAGCAATTTTGAAATCCAACTGGGCACATGTTGACAGTTCCTTAATTGCTCATTGCTGTTCTTTCTGGAATGTGGCCCCACCCTTTGGGTTCTTAAGTTTTGTCTTTTCAGGCATCTTTTCTCTTCCAATTAAAAAGAAGTTTGTATTTACAGTTGAAAAGCTTTCTGAGCTTACTTTCTACTAGGAAAAAGTTCAGGGCCCAAAAATCTTTATTTTTCTTTTGTATTGGCTCTGTTGCTTTTAGTCCAAACATGTATATAATTTTATAATTGTATAAAAATGTTTATAATTTATAATTGTATAAAAATGTTGGCTTTTTATACATAGTTATATCCATTCCATTAGACAAAACTATACTCATAGGTCTCTTTAAGATGAGCCTTGAGGCCTTTGCCCTTAGTATTCATAGATGCTTATTGTTTAACAGGAAGGGTTTCAAGGCACACCTTTAAGATCCTATGAAAACATTTTGCCTTTTTCAAAAGGCCTGTGAGGTATCACTTGTCTGAAGTCTCCATTTCTGAAGTCACATTTTTAGTTGCATCTTTATATCATGTTTCCCTGATAGTGATGTGTATTTTTTCTCCTGGGGCTGTTTCTTACTTTGAAAATCTTTTGCTATTTGGAGAGGTGGCTTGAAGAAAGAGTTTACATTTCAAACTCAGCAAGTCCTAATTTTTTTCTAAATTTTGCTTAGAAACTAGACAGTTAATTCTTAAGCTCTTCTCTCCTTTTTTGCAATTTTTATGGCCAATGAGAAGTCAGGTGGTGCTTTCAGTGTTATGCCTGGAAATATCCTTACCTAGAAAATGTAGTTCAGTAGTTATAGTTCTCATTTTCCATGATACTACAGGAAATACTGCTGCCAAACTGTCTTCCAATATATTACAAAGTTCCCCTTTCATTTAGATTCCAGTACTACTCACCTTAGTATTCTTCAAGCCCTCACACACAGCTTCCTCAAGCTTTTGTCCCAAAGCTAATGCCACATGTTTGAGGCTTAGTTATGTCACTCCCCCACTTTCAGGTGCTAAAATAGGCTCTAATTGATATTGCTGAATAAGAAATCACTCTAAAACTTAGCAATAAAAGGTAACAATTTTTAATGCTTATGGATTTTGTGGGTCAGGAGTACAAATAGAACAGGGAATGACCCATCTCTGTTCTACAATGTCACAGCAGTAGAGACTCTATATGTGGGCAGAATTATCTGGGACTTCTTTACTAAGTGTCTTTACTTTTTTAAAAAAATATATATTTTGTTAATTTTTTACAGAGAGGAAGGGAGAGGGATAGAGAATTAGAAACATCAATGAGAGAGAGACATCGATCAGCTGCCTCCTGCACGCCCCCTACTGGAGATGTGCCTGCAACCAAGGTACATGTCCTTGACCGGAATCGAACCTGGGACCTTTCAGTCCACAGGCCAATGCTCTATCCATTGAGCCAAACCGGTTTCAGCTAAGTGTCTTTACTTGATGTTAACTGTTATCTGAGCCCTTAGTTAGGGCTCTCATCTGAAGCATCTATGAGTGGACTTTCCATGTGGCTTGAGCTTCTTTGCAGAATGGTAGCCTAATGTTGTCAGACTTGTGACTGGCCTCTAAAGGTGAATATACCAAGAAATTTACAATGCCTGTTCATCTATATAATAAAAGCCTATGTGACTGTTATAGTAGAATGACAGGTTGCTATGAGGCGCACTGATCACCAGGGGGCAGATGCTCAATGCAGGAGCTGCCCCCTGGTGGTCAGTGTGCTCCCACAGGGGGAGTGCTACTCAGCCAGAAGCCAGGCTCATGGCAGTGATGGGAGCCTCTCCTGCCTCCAAGGCAGCACTAAGGAGCAGCAAGCTGAATTGTAAGGAGCAGTGAGCAGGCGGGCGGTAAGAAGCAAGGAGTCCTGGACTGTGAGAGGGTGCAGGCCAGGCTGAGGGACCCCCCCCCACACCCTTCCTCCACCCCAGTGCCAGAATTTTGTGCACTGGGCCCTCTAGTTTTATTATAAAAGGTTACATAAATTGTATTAGTCACCATCATTTTCTTCTCTCTCCCCCCCCCTCTCTCTTTCTCTCCCCCTCTCCCTCTCTCAACAGATACTATATTACCCTTTCTGACCTAGTCTCAAGAAGTTAAACAGTGTCATTTTGGGGTCATTTTGTTAGTTGTGAACTTAGGTTGGCCCAGATTTTAGCAGAGGGTTCAGAGCCTCATTTTCAATGGAAGTAGTATTAAAAAATTTGAAGACTCATTTGAAAAGCATCACAGTTGTTATAAGTATTATAGGAAATTATGTTTATAAAATCCTGAATGTAGTGCCTGACACATTGTACTGACTCTAATGATGACAATTTCATGAGATTCAGAAGTCATAGGAGGGAGTAGTGATATTTAACTTTGAGAGGTATTTGGAAGCAAGATTGTTAAAGAGCTTGATGCCTGGCTAAATTTTAAAATTTTGTTCAGTTAACAATAAGAGCCACTGAAATTTAAAAACTGGAGACAGGACACATGTAATTTTTATAATCTGCCTGAGAAAAGCATTCACAATGTGTAGACATGAGAAGACTAGAAGCAGAGTGTCCATTTAACTAGTAGGATATTCTGAACTAGAGTGGCTATAATTTAAATGAGTGGAATAGTATAAATATGAAAGGCATTTAAAGGAAAGGAAGAATTGGTAGTACTTGGTGAGAGACAAAAGATAGGAAAAAGTAAATGTAAGGAAGCAAAAGAGCAAAAGAGTCAAGAGTGACTTTAAGGGTTAAGTTAATAACAGCTCTGTAGTTTCCATCCTTCATATTCACTGTGTATTCTGAACTGGATCTCACACTAAGGAAGGTTTTCATTTGCCTTGGCCAATCTCATGGATGTAAATTACACTGTTGTAACTGGTTATACAGAACTTGTTAGTCATCATTCTTTATATTATCAAGTTACAAAATCTCAATTTCATCACATGCAGAAAGAGAAATTTATTATGAAGATATTGGGATATCTCAAAGAATCTCAGGTCAAAGATGGACCTGGGGCTTAGAGCACTGTAAGAAATTTGGGAATCCTATATCAGGTCCTTGTCAGTGCTTCTGCTTTGCTTTCCTCTCTCAACATGGACAGGCTTCCTTCCTCTGTTGTTGATTTACCTAGTGGAATATTGCTGCCAAAAGTTTCCAAGCTTTCCATATTACAGTGAAGCCACCAAGAGGGAAAGGAACCTTTATAAATTCCCAAACATATAGGGAGCATCTTGGTTGCCCTTGCTTGCATCACATGATCAACTATGGTCACTGTAGCTAGAGCGTACATATGTAGAGCCACATAATAGAAACGTGGCATCTTCTGCTTTACCTCATAGATGGGAGTGTGTGGCAAAACAAGGAGTTTCTAGAAAAAGAATGCTAGGCGTTCTTTTATATTTATACTATTCCACTCATTTAAATTATAGCCACTCTAGTTCAAACCTACCCAGTGCCCCAGGTGTATTAGCTGACTACCATGGGAAGAATACACTAAACTTACCATAGTGGTATATACATATACACCCAGGAGTGTACATACACACATATGTGTCATGAACATTTCTGATGCTCAGGGTTCTAGTGATGATACTGTGTATAAACATTTAAAATATACATGTATATTAAAGCATGTATCCTACTGAAAATGAAATTTAGGTCTTACTTTAACAAGAGAAGTAGAGAAGTGGGTTAATGTATTCTAAGCATATATTCTAGTTTATAAATGCCCATATTAATAATAGGAGTCCTTTTGTTACTAGACATTCTGGTTAAATTGCGATACAAACATAACAAGTGGCCCACTGAGAAAAAAATCCTAACAAAAGAGTTGGATTACTAAGCTATTAGGAATATAAGTAGAGGGTTCCTGACTACCCCAAGAAGAGTTAGTCATCTTCCTCCTCTCTTAGAATACTCTATGAATTCATCTTTTATACTCATTATCTCGCTGTTCATAGTCCTTTCTTGCTGTCCTTGTTACTCATCTAGACTGTGGACACTGAATGCAGGCAAAGCGTATTATTCATCTTTGTTAGACCAGCAGCTTCTATTGTATGTAGAAAGTGGTAGGTACTCAGTGAATGTCCATTAAACATCCAAATTAGTGAATTCTCTTCAGAGAAGTCAAAATGTCAGTGGTTTACAAAATGTTTGGTTAGGTTAATATATATAAGGCATGAAAATTAATGAGAAGTAGTAATACAGATATTACCACTTTAAGGCATTCTGGTGGAAGATATATGTGAAAGGGAAATAGGGGACATACATATGTAATACTTTCAACAATAAAGAGTTATTAAAAAAAAAGGAGCATTGAGTACTGAGTTTTACTGCTAAACAGGGAACTGAATTCAGGGCAGAGTGCAAGCTCTGGAGAATCTAACATAAAAAAGGAGAAATGGGAATTTCATTTTATTTTATTATTTATTTATTTAAAAATATTGATTTCAGAGAGGAAATGAAATGGAAAGAGATAGAAACATCAATGATGAGAAAGAATCATTGATCATCTGCCTCCTGCACATCCCCTCCTGGGGATCGAGCCCACAACCCAGGCTTGTGCCCTTGACTGGAATTGAACCTAGGAGCCTTCAGTCCATAAGCTGATGCTCTATCCATTGAGCAAAACTGGCTAGAATTTTAAAGCAAAATCTCTGTGTTGTTGATGAGCTGGTGATAGCTGGTTTGTCAGCTAGGTGGGCCTCAGCTGGTTGGGTGGTCTACTGTCATGTGTGTGACGGTCTTGGGATTATAGCACCTAGCTCACTTTTGCTTCATGAGAGAGATGCCTGAGCCAAGCTTGGATCACCCAGCAGGTCTTGTCAGCAGGCAATGTGGGCAGGTCAGGAATTTCTTGGAGTCAAGAAGTTTGAGAAGTTAAAAAGAAAAATAATATAATTGATGAACCTCCTTAAATTTTATTAGTGTGGTAGAACAGAGCTGATTGGTTCTATGAAGAAGAGTGTAGTGAAGAAATGGATACAGTGATTTTAGACTGTTTTTAAGAGTACTAGAAAGCATAAGAAAATACAATATGCAGAGATTACTGTAAATGATTTTTATATTGCAGGAGAGCCGGAACTATAAGAAAAGAACCAAAAAGTTTCCAGACAGTATCCGAGGGCTACCTGATGTTGCATGGCTTATCCTTGTTGGGACCTTTCTGTTTAGACCTTTCTGCATGTTTTAAGAACCTTGGGAAAGGAATGAAGAAAGAGATATTGCGGGAGGAGGATAAACTTGGGAGACTGATAAGAAACCCATGGTCAGTAGTCGAGAGGGTAAGACATCTAGAGTGACAAAGTTTTGTTGAAATCGTAACCCATGGTATCCAGAGAAGCAGAGAGGAAAGGAAACTGAACCCATAATAGAAATGATATGCATGAATAATAGATTGGGATGGTTGAAGAATAGAAGTCACCATGAGAATAAAAAGTAGGACTGGACTATTGAAATGAGTGAGATGGAAAGAAAGTCTGTGATAGGAGGGTTTCAGATTTCAGGGTGAGTGGAGGAATTTTAAACCTGTTACTGTAAAGTTGGATAGACTAAGGGGATTGAAGATAGAATCATGGATTTGGCAGATATAAGGGAACCGTGAGCCCATATTAGAACAAACTTCAAAATTGCTTTAAGGGACTCCTTGTTAATATTGGTAAGAAAACTGTAAGCCAGGTTTCAGACTCTTAAGGTGTATCACCTGGAGTCCTAGATGGGGAAGAGGATTAGTGAAAGCCATGAACTTCAAAAGAGGAGAATGTTTTTCATGAAAGTGGAGAAATGGTGCTATTAAAGCAGTGATGGGAGATCTAGGAAAATTATGATCTTCTCTTGGGCTCTGAGTGTGGATGAGAGCAGATCTAAATAAGGATCAGAATGTGGACAGAATAGTCGGACATCGGGTTTGTGTAAGGTATAAGAGCTGTTGATAATAAAGATTAGTTACACAGCAGGTGGAATGGTTGTCTGGAGGGACATGTTAACAGTAGAAGATGAAAGACTGAGTAGGCAAAATTTAGTTAATGGAGGAGCTTATAGACCTATCCAGGCCCAATGTTTCCATTTGGATGTTGGTGTAAGGCTGTGTGCAAATCTCCATTTCCTGGTGCCAGGCCGGGGTTGATAGTGCATTCATGATGAATGATAATGGATTTTGTTATATAATCCACAATTTATCAACTGCCCTGAGGTTTAAGAGTCTACATATAGAAAGGGGCTAATAGAAGCTAAGGGAAAAACTGAAAGTAAGAAGTCAACAACACAGAATAGTTTAGTCAGTGTAGAGTATTCATGATTGTAGTATGTTTATACTTGATAATGTGTGTAATAGATTGTATGGTGCCAAGCCAGGTTCTTTTCTCTCTTGGTAGGGCAAGGAGATCATTCTGGCTGTGATCTTTCCTTCAGCCTTCCTGCTGGGATTTTGGGTGGTAACAGTAGAGACCATCAGTCAAGTTGTTTCTTGGATATGGTCCTGGCATATCTAAAGTAAAGTAATAGCATATAATGTGATAATCTAGAAGGATTTGCTTTCCCCATTTTTTGCTGTTTCCTTTCTTTCTGAATTCAGATTTATTATTATAGTTATTATTTTCTCTTCCCTCTTCTTTTTCCTTCTAGTTCTCTAGAATTTTTACTTTAATAACTGTTTCATTAAACCTTTATAATCCAAAGAAAATAGAGTTTTGTGTGATATTGAGGAGGGAAGTGATAAAAGACAAGTTTTGAATATTTAGGCTGGGGCCAGATCATGCAAGGATTTGTTTCATGTTAAGGACTTTGGAATTTATTCTGTAAGCAAACTGATTCCTTAAAGGAGTTGAACTTAGAAGGACTTCCAGTCATATCAGGAGCTTTCTGAAAAAGCATAGGGACAATATAAAATGTCTTATCCTATTTGCCAAAAGACTCAGTACCTTTTCTCTATTATTTACCTGGCCAGATCTGTTTTCCTGTTTGATTAAGGAGGCCATACTGGTGTAGTTCAACTTTCCTGAGGGTCAAACAAGAGGCAGTAAGTGGATGTATTGCAGACAAGTAGAGTTGCTTCAATTGTGGATAACATGAAAAAACAACAAAACACCAATCTTTTGCATCTAGTCTCAGACACAAAATGTACATCAGTCCAGAGAAAAATCTGTGAGTAACCATGATGTAGAACAAATGATGAAACAAATTCTATTTTAATGGTTTGATGTTATTCAGATTCAAATGATTATGCTAGGATTTGATGGCAGATTTCAGAAAGACTAATGAGGATCTTTGGTTGAGGTATATTAATATTTCTGGAATGGAAATTGCAGGAAACAAAGAGAAAAATTCTTTGCCGAAGAATCAAATGTTATTCCATGAAATTCTTTTATTTAGTTGGATAAATAAAATTGAATATTCAGAGTGGAAGCAGACATCACAAGTACTAATAGTACTCTCTGTTCATAGCCACTGCCACCTACTAATGTTTCTTGACTTCCATTTCTTACCAGATGGCAGGAAAGAAATTCACTGGGTTTGTGAGATGTTGTAGTTTTCTTATTAGGTTTAATTTGGGGAGGAACTGGAGAATAGCTAAAACCAATGACTATCCATGTGTACTGTTCACATGGCACTGGAAATTATTTCTACCATATTTCTTAAACCCATATCACATATTTCTTCACAAATATATATTGAGCAACTGTGTTCAATTATGAACAGATATTTGGAGGATTCTGGCATAATTAAGAAGATCAAAGAGAGAACAGACTAGTCAGAATTCATAAGAAGTTTACATAGATGTAGTACTTTGAATGACAGGGAGAGGAAGCATTTTAAACTTTTCTAATGAATCTTCATTAGAAATGAGTAGGTAGCAAGTGTTTGCTCTGAGCTTAGCACCTTGCTAAATACTATACATAAACCCACAGGTAAAGTCTAGATTTTTTTTCCCCAAGAGCTTTAGGAGTTAATTGTTGAGACATGATAAACACACTACCACAGACTGATGGCACAAGCACTGTTTTAATAAAGGAAAGATAAACTTTGTGTTATGATAGATGTCGAAGAACAGAGAAAGATATCAATGAGGACACAGGTAATTATTGAAAAGATCTGGATCATGAAGGATGGGTGAATTTGGGTAGGTGGAAGGCAGATTAGAGAGCTTTCTTTGTGAGGTGAAGAGAGTGTCCAAGGAAGCGATAAATGTAAAGTTGACTTCAGAGTAAGAAGGTTAGTATCAGTTATTTCGATGAAAATATCTGAAAGCAACTCAGAAAAACTTAAGCAATAGAGAATATCATTAGTAGAATCCTGGAAAATTCACAGAAATGAAGAATTAAACAATTATTTTTGGGGGGAAGGATAGCTTTGAGGAGCTAGACAGCAGATACCAACAACAATCTTTTGGAGGCACTGTCATCAGATTATTTTAGCTGCAGTCCTCAAAATCCTGGGAGAGAAAAAGAGAGAAAGAGAACAATTTGTTTTGTCTGCATAGAGTGTCCACCTCCAAGGATCATTAGATGCTGGGGTTTCTTTATTGGCACACCTATCAAGGGCAGATGGACTCTGAGGAGGGGTAATGTTTCAAGGACAAATAGCATGACATTATCAAAAAGGGAGCATTATACATTGTAAGTAAAAACATCAGATAAAAAGATATAATTAATTGAGTACTTACTAGCATTGTTCTAGGTATTATTTCATTTAATACTTCATTTACTAGTAATGGCTTGAGGCAAGAACTGTTATGCCCAATTTCAAGACGAGAAAAACGAGGCACTTACCCATGATTATGTGTCCCACCAGTGGCACAGCCAGCATTCAGACCCAGGGAGTTGAGCTCCAAATCTTGTACTCAACTAGCTTGAATCCCAAGGAAGATGCAAGGTGGAGTTGCAGGAAGTGAAATTAAATAGGCAGAGGGAGGTAAAAACAAAACAAAAGAAAAACCAAACATATTAGATTGGACATGGAAAGAAATAAGGATCCCCAAAGATAAGGGAATGGCATGATAAAAGTAAGGTTTTAGAAATATTAACCTTGAAAAGAGTGCTAAACAATTTGGAGGGGAGAAAGCCTAGCATATGAAAGCCCACCAGCTCATAATCAAACCTGGATAATGTAGGTTTAGACGTAGTAAAGACAAATGCACTCACTGACTGTCTACATGTCTTATTCACGTGACAATAAAATAATTTTACATGTAACTTCATGAAATGCTGTGGCCAATTACTGAATTAAGATTCTAAAGTGTATTAGTATACTTTATCATAGCACAGGAACATAACTGTTCTAAGCAGTTTTCAAGTTCTCTCTGAAGCCTTGCCCCAGCCAGATTTTTTTCCTTCTTTCTAATTCTCCTTGGGTCATTGTCTTAATAAGTTTTCCTTGGCTCATTGTCTTAATAAATTCTTACTGCTATTTTCTATATATCTTTTTTTACTTTTAGATTGAAAGAGCAGTGAGGACATGAATTGTTCCCACTGGAAAACACACTGATTTAATACATTACTGGTATTATATCAGACACACATGTAATGTATAAGAATGGTACATATATAATGTATATGTATGATATCAGGAAATTATATATATATATGTGTGTGTATGTGTGTGTGTGTGCATATATATATATATATATATATATATATAATTTCTGTGAGCTTCCCAATGTGTCTCCATACTATATTATTATTCCATGGTATCTTGCACAATTCCTTGCCAAAAGCATTCACTAAGTAATTATTCGAAGCAAGGATGATATAGGAGGCATTTGAAGGAAAAATCAATAGGTCTTAACGAGTGCTTTGTCCAGGTGACAAAGAAATAAAAATGAATCAAAGACAACTTGCTAGGTTGCTTGACTGAGAGGATAGTACATTAGTGCAGTGCCCTTACTTCTGGCTATTTTTCTCTTTGCTTTCTTTCTTCTCTTCTCTCACTTCTTCTGTAAAGTTCCAGGTTCTGGTGGAGGATTGGCCTTTGTGGGAGTAGCTTTCAAAAGGTAGTTTGCAAAGGCCAAGCAGGTAGGTTAGAGGGGAAGATGGGAAGCACTGCTATTTCATTTTGTTACCCCAGCAAAGTGTTGTGAAGTGTTGCCGAAAGTTGTAGTGTTTGTTTTTTTCTGTGGTCCAACATGGTGCAAGTTTTATAACCTCATTATTAGCGAAAAGTGAGGTGGGTATAAGGCATGTTTCTTTATGGATCTGTCATATGTGTGAATATAGAATATTTCCAAGTTTATAGGAGAATTGCTCCCAGAGAAAAACCAGGAGCAAAAGGTACTTGAAGACATAGAGGTTACACCAGTAACACAAAGTTGTCTGTGTCTGTTAACCATGTCCCCACATAACTAGAGAAAATTTGACTTTTGATGGTGGGCACACAGTGCAACATACAAATCTTGTAACATGGAAACGTACACCTGAAACCCATATGATCATATTAATCAATGTTATCTTAATATATTTAATAAAAAGTGTTGTATCTTATTAGTTACCAGGTTATGATTAAAGGTGGAGTGAAAAAAAGGACATAAAAATTAAAAGATGAAAAAGCATCTATTGGAGCATCACAAAAATCATTCATTCATCAAATTATTTTATTATTTTATTTTAAAATAGTACTATAGTATAACTAACTTATTATGTGTCAGGTATTATTCTAAGAACTTTACATGAATTATCTTAATTGATCTTTATAATGGTATATTAGGAAGTTTTCTATCACAATAATTTTTATAGTCTACAGATGAGGAATCAGGCTTAGAGACATGACATAACATGCTCCTCCTAACACAGTGTTAAATGCCAGCTGAGACTCAAGCTCACATGGTCTGACAAGGGCCCGTGCTCCTCTCTATTATCTTACAGTTGTTAAAGTTTGAATATCTATAGAACACACACATGTGTGTGCACAAGCATGGTTTCTTTTTTTCACGAAATTTGTTTTCTAGCTAGCTCTGAGATGTTTTTCAGAGACTGTATTTTGGGCAGATCTGTAGGGGCAGGCCCCTTCCACACCTTTCAGAATAGTTTCTCAACCTTGACACTGTTGATTTTTGCTAAGGTAACTTATTGTGCTGGGGGTCTGTCCCATGCATTGCAGGATATTTCACAGCTTCTCTGGACTCTACCTTCTGGATGCCAGTAGCACTTCAGTTATATCAACTGGAAATGTCTTTGACATTGTCAAATGTGCCCTTACAAATTCACCCCTGACTGAGAGCCACTGATCTACAAGGATGACTTGGTGGTTGATGACTCTATGAAAGATATGGAGATGACCCCATTTGGATGTGTGTGGCCCTTCTGGAGCATGCATTTAAGAGGTGACCAAGACTCCTTTAACTCACTGATATTTACTTATTTCTGCAAGTAAACGGGCATACAAATTCACTTAGAAGAAATATAGATTACATCATTAGATACTTTGAGGTTCTGGATGGAAAACTGAAGAATTGAAAGACAAAAGTTTTCATAAGTAAAGGCAATAAGTAATTGTGTAGAAAGAACAAATGAGAAGGAACTTTTTATACTATGTTATGTGATCAGGCATTATTTGTGGCTATTTTAAGGATAGTCTGAGTGCTTTTCAGTTTACAGAGTTTTCAATGTATTCTTTGATATTTTTACTGTTCATATTTATTCTGCATGTATGAGAATTGGTGGTTTTATAGCAACTGCACGTGCATATCAGAATCATCTGAGGACTGTGTTTCAGATTCACATTTATGGGCCCTATTCCAGACATGCTGAATCTGGACCTTCAGCCATGGGGCCTCTGCCTTGAGAATACATTAAAATGCCCTGATGTACATTCCTGAATGAGAAGCATGGACTACAGCTCTCCTTCCCTTGTTTCTGTACCTGTAATGATCGTCTGTGACTCTACTCCCTCTTTTTAAGGGCATATCCTGGAAGTCACATGTGAAGCATTTTAAAAAGAAATTCCCATTGGCTGTAACTTTCTCACATTTTATATCAAGGTACAAAGTATGTTGGCAAAAGTAGTCTTTATTGCATAAGGCCATTTTAAGTTAAAAATGAAGGACTCTTAACACTAAAGAACAAGGGGATTGTGAACCGTGTTCAGCAAGGCTAGTGGTGAACTGGAGGAGGGACAGTGAAGGATTAAAGAAACAGGCAAGAGAATATTGCTAGGGCCAGGTGGGTCACTGCTTGGATGAGGAAAAAGAGGCCCAGCCTGTAAGCTGAGTCTTTATTTTATAGTCGGATCACACAAAGCAAAACAAGGGAGTGGTCAAGATGTTTCAATGTTCTTGTGTGTTTCAAATCTGCTTAATTACATGCACCTGAGAACTCTATCAATCTTTGTTTTGGCAGCACTTGCTGCACCTCCTGCAGCCCCCATCCCTCAGCTACCTAGGACTATAGGATCAGACTATACCAGTAAGATCAAGCTTACATACACCATAACCTTTGGCTATAATTGTGCTGGGAGGGCTTTACCCTCCAAGCTGGGATTTGTATGTGGCTTTGCCATAAGAGGACCATGTCCTCTCATCAGTCTGAGGCTTGAACCTGTCCAAATGCTGTAGCCGCTCTCCACAGGATTGGACATTGGTAGGCAGTTAGCACTCCCTGCTATAGATTGTTGTTATTAAAACATAATAACAACATAATAAGTGCATTGGACACTTATTAAACACTTAATATGTTCCAGGAGCAATGAAAAGCACCCATGTCATGCTTTGACAGTAGCAACTGTCATTCTCTTTTATAGATGAGGAAATGGAATTTTGAAGGGCTTACCAATTTGATCCTTGTCACACAGTTCACATAGTTGGTGGATGTTAGAACTGAAGTATTGAACAGGTTCTATCTAGTTCTACAAACATTTTCCTGAGACAATCTAGTTACAATAACATGATTGCCCCAATGCACCTACTAGTTACCATTTTTAGAATCTTTAGATTTAGATATAAAACATATTTGATCATTATTGGCAATGAGAATGTCAATATTTCCTTATCTTTCAGATTTTACTAGAATTTTACTACTGTTTATTTTTAATTTAATATTTACTTTGTTTTCTAAGTTCTAAATGGGGAAAGGAAATAAGGTGGGTGGTTGCAGAGGGAGCCTGATGTTATTTAGTAAATTTGGTAACATTATCAGTTTATAATGTCCCCCAAACCAGGAGCCCATAGATAAATATTAGAACCTTTTGGAGTCACAGCAATCCTTCCAGATTGTGATTCATAGAAAATATGGTTTGATGTTTTCTATGACAACTAGTACATGACTCAAATAGAACAATGCCTAGCCAAGCTTATTTATTATCTTAAGACAATTCAGCCAAAGAGAAACCTCTGAGAAGTTTTAAAGCAGTCTGTCTAATCCAGTGGTTGGCAAACTCATTAGTCAACAGAACCAAATATTAACAATACAATGATTGAAATTTCTTTTGAGAGCCAAAATTTTTAAACTTAAACTTCTTCTAATGCCACTTCTTCAAAATAGATTCACCCAGGCTGTGGTATTTAGTGGAAGAGCCGCATCAGGAGGCCAAAGAGCCGCATGAGGCTCATGAACTGCAGTTTGCTGACCACGGGATCAAGAGGCCAGCTAATGATGAATTCCTCATAGCTGAGATGGTTATTCTCATCTAGATTTTTTCTCTTAGATTTCTTTTGATTCTCAGTGTCATGAGCCAGATTATACACAAATTTGAACCAGGGATGTTTTAGTAAATTTTTAATATAGGGAATATATATATTTTTTCAAGTCCACGATTAACCTTTTAAATATTAAGTAATTCATAGCATACTAGCTTCTTCAAGGAGGCATTTCTTCTGTCAACAGTTGTATAGGGTTGTGGATAAGTAGACATCAGTCTTACTTTCCCAGATGCCTGTCATCTTACTCTGTGTTAGATAAATATTGTGACAGATAGACAGAGAAAGATTGAGATTGACTTTTTAATTAGCACATTCCACAAAAAAAAAGACCCTGTTAAAATTTCAACAATAATAAATGCCCCTAACTCTGGGAGATAGTTTCATGAGTATTATATCATCTTTTCCTCTTCCTTCCTTCCTTCCTTCTTTCCTTCCTTCCTTCCTTCCTTCCTTCCTTCCTTCCTTCCTTCCTTTCTTTCTTTCTCTTTCTCTCTTTCTTTCTTTCTTTCTCTCTTTTTCATTCAAAAGTATTCAAACTACAACAATGACAACAAAATCATTCTGGCAAGGTTTTAAAGCTGACATGTGACATGTTTATTAGAAAATACTAAGTATTATTCCACAAATTAGGTTAAATCATTTTCAACAATTAATACTTTCTAAAAAAATAGATTTTTGAATTCACTGAAGCCTCCCCACTCAGTCATACAAATAGTTATTGAAGAAGGTGTTGGAACACTGTTGGTGTTCATGGTATGAATTTTGCAAATGACATTATGGAGGCATAAATTGCCATTGATATCAAGCCAAATAATTAATTACAAAATGGTGAATTAGAATCCAGGAGGATTTGGGCTACAAGAATCACTTGCCTCTTTAGTAAAGGATATACACTACCAATATGAGAACATTTGTATCTGGATATATCTGCAATTCGAGAAAGGAAATTTCTGTCTGATTTAATATAGATCAGCAGAGCATTGCCAAGCCAGGCCAAAAATTAAAAAAAAAAAAAAAAAACCCCCAAAAAAGCCAAAGCCAACAAGCAACCAAACCCCTAAAAAAAAACCCTAAAAATCAAAACCCAGCTGTGATAAGATTTTATTGTTGAAGATACAAGGTCTGTCTAAATGAGTGTGTATAATCTGACAAGAGTAGATAATTTTCTTTAATAATTTTACTGGTCCCACTGATTATGTCCCTTAAATTCTTTTCTTCTCCTTAAACAAGACTTAATTATCCCTCCTTGCACTCCAAATTGTGGAACACACTCCTAGGTTTCTGCTGTGGTGTTCTATCTCTCTCTGCCTTGGCTATCATTACTTCCTAGCCAATCTGAGTGCGCATCTTAGTTGTGTAAACAACTGTGTCTTGATGGGTTACTACCAGTGAGAGACAGTAGTCCTAAGACTGGTCCTGTAGTTATGATGGTTCCATCATCCCCTTTTTCTCTCCACTTGCTTCAAGGCTGAGAATTTGTTCTGCTGTGGGATTCCAATTAAAACTTAGCTTTCTTCCAAAAAAGTGATGAGATTAGATGACACTTTAATATTTTACAGGAGAAACAAGTAGGATTTGTACACACTATTTTTTTAATGAATCTTTATATCTGTAGTATTTACTGAAAACACACTGAAGGACAGTATTCTTTAATTCCCCCATTAGTTTTTGATTCCAGGTCAGAAAATAATTATGGACTATATCTGTAAATATCAGCCTAATAAGTGTTTTTCAAAAATCTGCATAATGTTAACATTGTTAAAATCAGTAAGTGTAGGAATCATTCTATGATATTTATAATTATAGTACTTAACCATATAAAGCAAACTTTTACCTTAATTTTGAACTTACATTAGATAATTTGGCAATAATATCAGTGGTAGTAGATAGACATACTTCCACTGTAGCAAATAAGAAGATAAGCATTCTTTCCTGTGTAAATATCATGATTTGATTCATTCAGTCATACAATAACATTCACTCAAAGAATATTTACTTCAATTCTTGCATCTTCCAGACACTGTTCTAGGCACTGGGGACACAGCAATGAATAAAACAGACAAACTTTCACAGAGCTTATATTCTGTTTCAGTGGGGATAGGTGGACAAGAAAATAAAATACATAATATGTGAGGTGGTACTATGTGATAAGGAGAAAAAACAAACCAGGAAAAGACAGTGATGCAATTTAAAATAAGATTAACCACAATAGAATGGCGAAGGCCTGGGGTAGGGGCAAGGAGGGTGGGCTAGAAAGAATCATTGGGGGATAAAAGAGACATATGTAATACTTTCAACAATAAAGATAAAAAAATTAGAAATAGCCAAAACCGGTTTGGCTCAGTGGATTGAGCGCCGGCCTGCGGACTGAGGGGTCCCGGGTTTGATTCCGGTCAAGGCAGCGGTTCTCAACATGTGGGTCGCGATCCCTTTGGGGGTCGAACGACCCTTTCACAGGGGTTGCCTAAGACTATTGGAAAACACTTATTTCCCATGGTCTTAGGAACCAACACACCGCTCCTTGGTGTAGCAAAATGTAACAATGTAGTTTATTGTTGTTATATATTAAGACTGTTACCCATGCTATACCACGATTCAAGACAAAATTTCATTTATTTGTAATTAGAAATAAATATTTCACAATATATAATTACATATTGTTTTTGTGATTAATCACTATGCTTTAATTATGTTCAATTTGTAACAATGAAAATACATCCTGAATATCAGATATTTACATTACAGTTCATAACAGTAGCAAAATTACAGTTATAAAGTAGCAACGGAAATAATTTTATGTTTGGGGGTCACCACCACATGAGGAGCTGTCTTAAAGGGTCGTGGCATTAGGAAGGTTGAGAACCACTGGGTCAAGGGCATGTATCTTAGTTGTGGGCACATCCCCAGTAGGGGGCGTGCAGGAGGCAGCTAATCGATGTCTCTCTCTCATTGATGTTTCTAACTCTGTATCCCTCTCCCTTCCTCTCTGTAAAAAATCAATAATATATATATATATTAGACATAGAATTTCAGATTTACTATTGTGACACAATTACATTCATCTAAATAAATAAAATAAGATTAATCAAAGATCTTGTATGTATATATGTATTACTATGGACACAGACAGTAGGATGGTGAAGGCCTGGGGCAAGGAGTGGGAACCAGGTGGAGAGGGACAATGGAGGCAGAAAGGGGGTAACTGTAATACTCTCAACAATACAGATTTTAAAAAATAAAATAAAGTAGGGTGATTAGAAAAGATGTCATTAGGAAAATGAATGGTTTGAGTAGAGACTTAACATAATTGAAAGATAAACGATGGGATTTCTGGGGAAAGAGGATTCAAAGCACAGGGAACAGACAGTGCAAAGGCTTTGAGGCAGAAGAATGCCTGGAATGTTGCAGGTGCTTTAAGCAGAGCATTGGGGTGAAGAGAATGGTAGATGATGAGGTCAGATGTGTGTCTGTGTATGTGCATGTAGGTAAGGTCTTATAAGTGGTTATAGAGACTACTTTTATTTTTCAATTTGAGTGCAGTGGAAAGCCTTTGGATCATTTCAGAGGAATGTCATTTCAGACTGCTATAGTCATGGGCTGCATAATGACATTTTGATCAACAACATACCACATATACCACGGCAGTCTCAGGAGATTATAATGGAGATGAAAAGTTTATATTGCCTAGTGATGTCATAGCTATCATAATGTTGTAGCACAAAGCATTACCGACGTATTTGTGGTGATGCTGGTGTAAACAAACCTACTGTATTGACAGTCGTATAAAAACATAGCACTGCCTAGCTAGTCTGTGTGGCTCAGTGTTTAATCATCAACCTATGAACCGGGAGGTCATGATTCGATTCCTCGTTAGGGCACATTCCCTTGGTAGCAGACTCGATCTCAGTAGGGGACGTGCAGGAGGCAGCCGATCAATGATTCTCTCTCATCATTAATGTTTCTATCTCTCCCTCTCTGAAATCAATAAAACGTATTTTAAAAAAAGCATAGTATATACAGTTTTGTACAGTACATACTACTCGATAATAAGTGACTATGTTACTAGTTTATGTTTTTAGTACACTATACTTTTTACTGTTATTTTCACGTGTACTCTTGTCCACTTCTATCTTGTTATGCTGCCAGCAGTCTGAGGTGTTGTGTGTTTGCTGTATCTCTTGACTGCATCATTTTCTCTTGTGCTTGATTCAATCTTGTGTTTTTTTTTTTATGAATTTAGTGTGGCCTCGATGTTCAGTGTTTATAAAGTCTACAGTTGTGTTATAGTCCTTTATATTCACTCATCATTTACTCACTGACTACCTGGAGCTACTTTTAGCCTGCGAGCCCCCTTCATGATAAGTGTCCTATATATTCAGGAGCACCATTTTTTGTCTTTTATACCAAATTTTTACTGTACCTTTTCTATGTTGAAATATACAAATACTTACAACTGTATTACAATTGCCTACAGCATTTAGTACAGTAACATGCTGTACAAGTTTGTAGCCTAGGAGCAATAGAGTATACCACATGACATCTAGGTTTGTCTAAGGAATTTTATGAAGTTTGCACAATAATGAAATTGACTAATAAAGTATTTCGCAGAATGTATTCCTGTTGTTAAGTGGTATATGATTGTGTTTCAAAAGAGTCCCTCTGGCTTCAGTGTAGGAGTAGTATACTGTAATGGATAAGGATGGAAGCATAGAGATAATCTCCGTGGTGACCATAATGTGTGGGTAGTGGAGTGTAGAAAAGTGGTGGAATTTGGCCATATTTTAAAGGTAGAACTGCCAGAACTCATGATATATTGGTTGTGGGTTGTGAGACAGGAATTCGAGGAATTCTCTGTTTTATGCTGAGAGGACACCTACAGTTTCTCTGTTAGCACAAGGAAAGCTGTGTTAGTTGCTCACTGTCATCAGACAGAACAGTTCTGAGTCTGCTCAATAAACACTAAAATGGAAATCTTTCCATTCCCTAAATGGATCCTACTAAATAATTCTACTCAACAAGGTAATTAATTGAACTTTTGAGAATGAATTTTGTAGCTGATACATTTTATGTGCTCCTATAAAAATGTAGTTTTTATTAAAAATCAAATGCTTTATGGTCAAGGAAGATATTCTTTTCTGTCTCTTCCATACTATATGGGTTTACACCAATAACTGCCTGAAGGCTTCAATAAAACCAAGGCTGATTATATATTTTTTGCTTTCTTGAAAAGCCTCCTCTGGTTCACATTATTTAGGAAAACTGAGAGAGAATACAAGTGGGCCACTCTAATTCTCACATTTCTTGGTGGCTAAAGCACATTTATTTCCCCTCCTGTCCCCTAGACTATTGGTACTCCATGCACACATCAGTGGATATGAGGACGAATTGCCCGTAACCCAGCATTTGCCAATGACTTCTTCACACGATTGATATCTAAGAGAGATCGTTTAATGGTCTTGTTGACAATCCACTACTTTAGATGAGTGGATGTAAATGGCATAGAGGAAGGATTTTGAAGCTTGACAGATTCTGGTTCTAGTACATATTAGCTGTGTTACTGAACCACTTTGGATAATTTTATTATATCTAACAAGCTTTTATTATGCATGTTCAGATGAAGTGAGATTACATATATAAAATACCTGGCATGTGGAAGATGATTTTTCATGTGTGCTTATTTATTGCATTATCAGAAAGTAAGAAGTCTAGTCCAGGTTATATCAGTAACTGCAGAAATGCTTTCACTGAGTAATAATTTAATGTTATGCATTTATTTTTTAAATAGAAAGTGATACATTTCTCATTGAACTCTCATACCATGAAGAAAATTTTCTAAGCTAGCATTATTCCCTTTCTGACTTGGTTGAGGAAAACTCATGTCTCAGTTTAGTGTTTAGTTGCATAATTTATCTTATTTTACCTTTTGATAACTCTAGTCAACTTCCTTTTACTTTACTTTTTGTCTTTTTTAGCATTAAAACTCTTGTCACAGTGAGTTTATTTTTAATCAACTTTATTGAATATAATTTATGTATGATAAATGACACCCTGTTAAAGTGTACAACTCATAGGGTTTTGACAAATGTGAAATGAAGATACAGATCATTTTCATCACCCCCAAATGGCTCCCCCTGCCCTTTTTTTTCCCATTCCCTGCCACAGTCAACTGCTATATTGAGCTTAATTAACAACTTTTTTTTTTTTCAAAGTCATTTTTTGGTGTAGAAGGCATTTGGCACTAGTTTGAGAAGCAAAGAAGATGTGAAGAAGAGGAGACAGTGAACATCTATTGTTTCAAGATATTGATTGTGAAAAGAAAGTCTAATAGAGGTAGTCAGACACAAATTAAGGGAGGAATTTTTAAAAATAAAAAAAGATTTTAGCATTTATATGCTGAATGGAAAAAACAGTAGAAAGGGAGATTTAAAAACAATAGAAAGATTGAAGATCAATGAGGAAAGAGGGCTGAAAGAAGAAGAGAGGGCTCAAAGTAAAAAGTCTAATTGGGACAATAACAGGAAACAAGAGGAAACTCAGTTTTTTTCTCAAAAAATGGAGGTTAGGTGGTATGAGACAAAGCAGATAACCAGTATATTACTACACTTAGGGACAGAGAGTTGAAGAGTCCATATATGATGGTTTAATTTCCTTAATGAAGTTCCAGAAACATTCATGTGTTGAGAGATATGGAGAAGAGATGTGAGAAGGTGCCTGAGGAAAATAATGAATCGTTGGAATAACGTATTAATGCTTTTACTTGACCTTGGAGGTCAAGACTTTATGGTGGAAACAATTTCATGGTGATTATTTTTTTCAGTTGCTCCTTGTGTTTGGCTTGGATGGGCCAGCAAAGGAAGTAGAGGATGGAGTTTTTTAGAGTTGGAGAGAAGTTGCAAAGAGGGGAATAATAGAAGGACAGGAAAACCAGGAAGTTGATTGTTTATAACAGAGCAGTTTAGATTATACACCATAGCGTTTAAACGGATTAGGAAACTGGTTAGAGTCAGGATAGGATCAAAAACATTTCACTTTCTCTGCCATGTCTGAACCTTTATTAAAAAAAAAAAGTGGCCCTCACTGGTTTGGCTCAGTGGATAGAGCATTGGCCTATGGGAGTGTGCAGGAGGCAACCAATCAATATGTCTCTTTTACATCAATGCTTCTCTTTCTCTGTCTCTCCCTTTCCTTCCACTCTCTCTGAAAATCAATGGAAAAATGTCCTTGAGTAAGGATTAACAAATAAACAAACAAAAGTGAAACACTGATTCTTTTATCTTGTTACTTGTTAATTCAGTTTTCATTAAAACAAACTTGAGTGGTGTGTACATTAGTTAGAGTGATCCTTATGTCCAGCACAGGAATAATGAAGATGCTGTGTCACACAATATTGGTAGTAGATGGTGGGATTTGAAATTGTATTGCCTGTGTTTGAATTAGGATTTCTCAGTTTTCTGGCTGTGTGACCTTGGTCAAGTTATTACCCTTTCTGTATCTCAATTTCCTCACTTGTTAAAGGGAGAAAGTAACGATACTTAGATCATGTTGGACAAATGAAGTACATTAGTATGTGTCCATATGTGAGTCTAGCTATTATTATTAAGTCAGAAAATCTGAGTTCAATCCTGTGCCTAAATTCAGAGCCTCAGGTTTAGACTAGGGGCATATGATCCAACCATTAGCTGGTTGCTTTTCACTTCCCTCATTTGTAAGACAGGTTTAATGATTTTTACTACATATGCTTTCATGACAACTGAAGGACACACTATATGTGATAGTGCTCTATAACTCTGAAATACTCTACAAAATAAAGAAGTCTTATTATTTTCACCTAATATATTACGTTAATTATGTGTCTGGTTGTACAGGAATTTTATAAAGTACTAATTAAAATACTCCAGAATCTGGAGTGTTTACATATATGTAGAGCACCATTGGGAATTGGAAATGTTACAGTAATTTTAATTATATATTTGTATGATTATATTTTAACCTGTAGCTATGAAGAAAGAAAAAATTGTTGGAGAGAAGGCAGCATTTAAATTCCTAATTTATGCTTTGCTCATAGATTTCATTTCCTTCCATGGAGTTGAAATTTGACAGTGTTTAATCAATACCAATTTCAGTTCATTCCGACCTCTACTGGTATTGAATTTAAGAATTTATTCATATATAGAATGTTGAAAGTTCTTTTAAAGATTCGTGACAACTCTGCATTTTAGCTTCATGGAGCATTATTGGGGGATAAATTTTAGCACTCGTCACTAAGAGCCCCTCTATTTTCTTCTCCCTTTCCAATTAGCTAGCTTTTATTAAAGTCAGGTTTATTGGTCTGTAAGTTATAAATAGCAATACTCACCCACTTTAGGTGTATAATTCTATGGATTTTGACAAATGGGTATAGTCCTGTACCCACCACCTCAGTTGAGAACATGTCCATCATTCTCCAAAGTTCCTTTATGCCTCTTTCTGCTCAGTCCCTTTCTCCTGAACCCAGCCCCTGGCAGCCTCTGATCTGCTCTCCCTTCCCCAATTGTTTTGTCTTTTCCAGGGTGTCATTTATATTAATTAGCTATTTAAAAAGAGATTTCCACAACCTGTTTTTTTTCTCTTACTGGACTTTATTACTAATTACACCCTAATTTACTCAGCATCTATGCATGTGTGAGTGTGTAAATGCATGTGTCTATATCGCTGGCTATGGGAAGTGAGTGAAGATGGTCCTAATGATTCAGGCTTCATTTATAACTCAACAGTGCCTAAGGCTAGTGGTGCCTTCAGTACAGATGGGGTCAGCACATTAGCATTGCTGAAAATCCTGGGAAAGGAAGAGGTTATCTTTCTCAGTTGCCACTCTGTAAATATTGTTGACTCTTCATCAAATGAAGGATACTTTAATGGAACACTAACCAAATTGCTTTCCTTACTGCCAGGGAGAAACTCAGTTACATCTGTATAATAATAAGGATAAGAATAACAGAATTAGCTGAGACTGGTTTTGCTCAGTGGATAGAGCGTCGGCCTGTGGACTGAAGGGCCCCAGGTTTGATTCTAGTCAAGGGCATGTACCTTGGTTGCAGGCACATCCTCAGTGGGGGGCGTGCAGGAGGCAGCTGATCGAGGTTTCTCTCTCATTGATGTTTCTCTCTCATTGATGTTTCTGACTCTCTATCCTTTTCCCTTCCTCTCTATAAAAAAATCAATAAAATATATTTGACAAAAAAAAGAAGAACAGAATTAATTCTATTTTATCCATTGCACTGGCTAATTTGGAGTGCCGTCGTTGAGTCGTTCAGTGCATTTTGGTAGATGTACAGTAACACAGCAAAAGCAAACTAAATTGACTACAAAATGTTCAATTGAGAGGCAATAAAAATTCTTTCTGTAACATAAGGGGGAGAATGAAACTCATAACTTAACTGTTCGCTGTGATACCTTCAAATTCTTTGGTATCTTCCTTCGAGAAAGGCTTTTTTTCTTGCAATTCTTTCCTACTCCTTATTTTAGATTTCAAAGTCTAGATTGTAGCATTAGCATAAATGATGGTAGGTGCAGAAGCAAAATGAACCAATATCTGTTGAGTTTGTGCTGCATGTGTGACAGACAGTTTAAATACATCTCACTTAGTCCTCACCAAAACCCTGAGAAATAGGTGTATTATCACCATTCTACAGAAAACTAAACTGAAAGGGAGCTAGCCCAGGGTCACATAGCTAGTAACACCAAGTGTGTCTTCAAAAGCTACAAGTCACTGCACCTCACCTTGCTGGTTTCCCTTATTGCTGCTTTCTATGCTGTATGATGACTTTTCAGCCATTCCTTATACTCTATTTATCTGGTGGCTAAATGTATTGATATTGTTCACAGTGCATCAACTTTATGATTATGTACAATTGTTCAACAAATAACAGGAATTGCTTTTTATTTTCTATATTTAGGAGGCTTGAACAACTTAGAATAAATATGATGACCTGTAGGTCAGACATTTCCTGTAAAGTAATGACCAGATCTTCTCCAGCTTGCTATTAATTATGATCCAAGAGCACTCAGCCATTATTTTTAAAATAACAAAAAAAAAATAACACAATAAATGATACTTTGGTTATTATGTAAGAGTGTGGTGGGTGTTAAAAAGGTAATATTGGTAGCCCGTGACTGTTTCCCATCACTCCACTTACAGAGCAGATGAACACATTTTCCGGCAGGCCACGGATTTACCAGATTTCATTGGGCTATATTATTCTCTAAAACCTTAATAAAATTTTATGAAGGTTATAATTCTGTAAACTTTTAAGATTGTACTGCTTAAAAATATGAGATAAATATCAACTACTTAGACAAAGGAGAAAATATTTGGTTTAGAAATTTTATTAAGTAATAAAGTAGTGACCCAAATGTCCTAGTCTCTTTTTTCCTCCTTTCTTTCTCCATCTCTGTGGATTTACATGAAGAAATCTGTATCTAGTTTTTGAAGGTTTTGAGGCAAACTTTTCTTAAATTTCTTTTTCTCCTAAAGGAGGTTTTTCTCTCCTTCTTTCCCTCCCTCTTTTCTTTTCTTCTTAGCTACTTGAAATATTTTTACTCATGTGATTTTTACCCTTAGACTATCTTTGATTAAACTAGAAGAATTAAAATTCTTCCAGGTTCTCAAGGTATTTTTCTTGTTAGTCATCATCTGAGGATATTTTTTTCCATTGATTTTTAGAGAGAGTAGAAGGGAAAGAGGAAAGGAGGGAGGGGTAAAAGGAGGAAGAGAGAGAGAAACATCTATTGGTGGCCTCCAGCACATACCCTGACTGGATCAAACTTGTAACCCAGGATACTGCCCTTGACCTGGAATTGAACCTGGCCAACACTCTAACCCAGTGGTTGGCAAACTCATTAGTCAACAGAGCCGCAGTTTGCCTACCACTGCTCTAACCACTTAGCAACAACCAGCTAAGGCAATATTTACAGTTTTGAACAATGAGGTCATATAGGCAAATAAGTTTGCTACTCCTTTCAGAAAACAAAAAATGTGGCTATTCTAGAATATTTTCTAATTTTTAAGATTTTCTGTAGATTTTATTATTATGGAGCACCTAATAGACTAAATATTAGTACAGGTTTTCTATTGTCTCTTTGTATTTTTCTCTTTGAATTTGACTTTTTTAATTTAAATTAAAACATACAGAATATTTGTAATACTTGTTAAATATTCAAATCAGTGTTATTAAAAGGTTGTTTTATGCAAATAAGTTATAACAGTGGTAGTATAAAATATAGCCCCGAATATATGTATTGTACTGAAATAATTCTATCATCAAAAAGGCATTATTTTTTTATTGGTAACATCAAACTCCATACAGTTTTATCTGTTAGAAAATGTTGTCATAGAATTAGTGCAAACCTTTATTTTCAGATAACGTTGGGGAACTGTTTAGAAGTAACTTAAAAAATATGGAGCATATAGCCCCAAATTATTGGGGGATATTATTCATGGTGTTTCTACAAATTTTGTGACAGCCTTTGTTCTGGACTATTTTTTCAAGGATGTTTGCAGAGCAAATGACTATTTTTTATTTTGTGTTTTATTTTTATTACTTTTTTGAATTTATATTAGTTAATTATATAGGTTTCAAGTACAATTCTAGAAAATGTAATTTGTATATTGTATTGTGTGTTCACCTCTCCAGATCCATCCATACTGTGGCAAAAGGTAAGATTTCCTTCTTTTTTAAAAAAATATATTTTATTAATTTTTCACAGAGAGGAAGGGAGAGGGATAGAAAGTTAGAAACATCCATGAGAGAGAGATATCGATCAGCTGCCTCCTTCACCCACCCCCCCTACTGGGAATGTGCCCGCAACCAAAGTACGTGCCCTTGACCGGAATTTAACCTGGGACCTTTCAGTCTGCAGGCCTACGCTCTATCTATCCATCCGTGGAGCCAAACCGGTTTTAGTGCCAAGTAGTATTCTGATGCATAAATGTACCATCTCTTTTTTATTCACTCATTTGCAATAGGCACGTGGCCTGTTTGGAGATCTTGTCTATTATAAATTGCTCATCTACTGATAGCTTATCTACTGCAATGAAAATAGGGGCTTATATATTCTTTTGAATAGTGGTTTGGATTTATTTGGATATATTCTGAGAAGTGAAATCCCTGGGTCATAAGGCAGTTCTGCTTTTAATTTTTTTTTTTTTTAAGAAACTCCATACTGCTTTCTTGAGTGGCTGCATCAATCTGCATTCTCACCAACAGTGCAAATGACTTGAGAAGGTAGAGATAGTGTCTCCTTCAAGAGTAGAAAGCAGATCGATTTCCTAACCTGGAAAATCTCCCTCAGGAACAAGTGTAGGGTTTCACCCACCTTGGGATCCTTCAATTATGACACAGACCCACTGTGTGTACAGCATCCATTGCCGCTGCTCTGTATTGCCCACATTGAATTTGGGGGCATAGGGAACACATATGAATGTGAAGCTCATGCTGCCTGCTGCCTGCTTCTCTGTGGGTAATGAAATCCTTTGCCTTCCACCCAAGGGTCTCAAGTCTTTGCCAACATATATGAAACTGTGGCACACTAAACTGTTAGCTTGCAAGCAAATTCCATTCCTTTGTATTTCTTGACAAAAACCTTTTTTATTACCTGTGAGTTGAATATGAAAGACCAGACACTCGGTATTTCTTTAAAAACACATACACACACACACACACACACACACACACACACACACACACACACAAAACCAAACAAAAAACCAGGAAGAAAAACACCATCTAAATTGCAAACTTGCAATCTGTTACTCCTGATTTCTGCTTGATTTTGCAAATTAAATGCACTGGGAATAAATCTTTCATATATCATATTTGCCTTATAAAACATAATCCACTGTGGCAGCATATATTGTAGATACAATACATGAATATGAAATTAATTTTATTTGCATAAAATTGCTACTGTTTTCAATGAATGTCATTGAATGAAAAATGGTAGTTCTGTGAAGTTCAACCCTTTGGCCCTACGAAGAATTGTGGTGAAGTTTATATCTAACTTGTAGCAAGTGCATAAAAAGATTTGAGATTTAAGAAGTAAAGATGCCTGGTGACTGTGATCTTGTTTTGCTTTTGTTATTGCTTCTCCCAGTCCCTCCAGCTCAACTCCATTGTTTAAATGCTAGAATTAGGGATTAATATTTGAAATGTGGATACATTTTAAAAAATTAAAAATCATTACATTCAGGCCCAATGTTTAGATAGTTAGGTGTTGCTTGAGCACTCACTGGAACACAATTACCTGTCACTATAACTCATGTTTTCATTGCAAATTGACCAGATTAACTTGGTGCGAATTAGTTGGAAATAAGTGACTAGGCAGGTGTATCTGTGTGATTTACATTAAGATGGTGTCTTTAAATTTATGTAAAGTACTAGAGGCCTAGTGCATAAAATTTGTTCATTTGGGAGAGATAAGTCCCTCAGCCCGGATTGCTAGAGGGCACAGACCAGGCCAAGGGACCCCACCAGTATATGATTGGGGCCAGAGAGGGACATGGGAGGTTGTTCAGCTGGGAAGAGACTACAGGAGGGTTCCATTGTGTGTCTGACCCATCTCGCTCAGTCCTGATCTGCAGGACCCCAGCAGCAAGCTAACCTACTGGTCGAATTATCTGCCCCCTGGTGGTCAGGCACTTCATAGCAACTGGTCAACCTGTCAACTGTTTGCCCTCAGGTGGTCAGTGCACATCATAAAGAGCAATTGAGCAGCCTTAACATATCATTAGTATATTATGCTTTGATTGGTTGACTGGAAGACCAGACACTTAGCATATTAGGCTTTGATTAAATAGGATTATATAGGGTTTTTTTTTATCCTTTGCTATTTAAAAGAATATCTTTTGTTCTATTTAAAGAAAAATTGTGTCTTTTTATTTTTTTTTTAAGTTTTGGCTTATTTCAAGGTTTTCTTGGCCCCTGACCTCAAGATCTTTCTTTATATAATCTATGTGAGGAAAATAAATTTTTACCTTTGTGTTTGGCGAGATTAGGAAGATTTTAAAAATGATACTTAAGAGTGGCTTTCTACTAATTTTTTAGAAGAAAAATGAACAGGCAGGTAAGTCTTATGCAAGTTCCTCAAGGTAGCAATATTTTATGAAACAAGTAGGTTAGATTTTGTCAGGTCCATATCTACTTTAAATGTTTTTCAAGCTGACATCTGTGCCATAACTCATGATTTCATGTGCATTTTTAACCAGCATCTAGTCATGCAGAGCCCTGGCCTTATTGCCATCCAAATACTTAAAACAGCAATGTGCAGCTGGATATTAGGATGCGTAGCTGTAAAATTACTTTCTCTCTATACCTGAGCAGATGATCTGCAAATCAAGGCCTCTCAGAGGGACATCTGCTGAGTTGCTGGAGAGTGTGCCTGGCAAAAGAAACCCAGGCTCATGTCTGGGCCTCGAGTCCTCCAGTTAAGGAGGATGGGTTAGTGCCCTCTCCTGGCTTCCCTTGACCAGCCTCTCAGTGCTTATGGGGAAGGAAAGCTGGCGAAGCACCACTATTGCCATGTAGCCTGATTTCCTAAAGAACTTTAATTGCATTGTGTGGCTTTGGAATTATGGTGACTTGAAATGGATGTGTAATGTTTTTTTTTTCCTCCTTTATGTGTAATTTAGCTAGGGAAAAAAAGAAAATAACTAAATTTCATTTCAAACAGATATGTGTTGCACCAGCTGCAGATTGAGGCCTGGCCTTAATTTGCAAATTTTCAGAGATTCAGAGGATGTTCTGCCAGCAGCCAGAGTAATAACTGGGATATGGCCAAAGAGCAGCTTTTCATCGAATGCATCCTATTCCAGCTTCCGAATGCACAGATCCAAGGAACATTTTCCTTGAGAAGACACTGATATATTTACTTGGAATAGCATTGTACACACATAAATCAGGAGTCCTGGCAAGAAAATCAGTACTTTCAGGTTTTAGTTCTGAGTCATGGATTTGTTATATGACTTTGGGATAGTCACTTGCAGCCATACTCTTCACGTTTTGAAAACTAGTGCCCTGCTTGTAGAACAGGTATTGCTGGGAGCCTGGCAGCTCCCATGGAGTATGGCTAATATTTGAGGCTACCATTTTTTAGATAATAAACATTTTTATTAAAGTATAAAAAAATGACAGAGAAATGGTTGTCATGTGCTTATATCTCAAAGAATTTTTACAAGATGAAAATGCCATGTAACCACCATCCAGATCAAGCTATGAAACATCAACAATACCCAGGCTTCATTTCAGGCACTAATCCCACCCTCTTTCCCAAAGGAGAGTGCTATCCTGGTTTCTAAACTATGCATTAGTTTTTGTATGTTTCTTAATCTTATGCAAACAAAATCATCCTTGTCTGTTTTTTGTTTCTGACCTTTTACTCACTGATGTGCGTTTGCAATTCATTCATGTTGATGCATGTGGAAAAATTTTATCATATGAATAGACCATAATTTATTTATTTGTTTAAAAATTAAGACTGGATTAAGTGATTCTGTAATCTCTCTCTGTCTGAAGATTATAACTGAATGATCATTCAAAGAAACATGTTCTGATGTGTCAGTTATATGGTTATCTTATGGTAGCTCATATAGGATAGCATTTAATATAAACTCAAGTTCATGACAAAGTAGGATATAACAATTTAGAAAACAAAGGTGTTAGGGCATAATATATATCAAATGAAGTTATGTGGATTTTGTCATGCTCTGTACTATTAAATCCATTAAACATATATTGAATATCAGACATTCTATTAGGTTCTTTTCATTCTGGTCAGAGTGTCTGCCAAACTCTGTATGGTATTATCATTTCACTTTTTGTAGATGAGGAGACTGAGTCTCTGGAAATTTGTTAGTTTCTTAGTGAATTTAGGTTGCTTCATCATGCTTTTTCTACTCTAGCCTCTTATAAAAGTTTTTAGGTTTGTTGTTTGCATTCTGGATCTTATATTCTGGGAATGGCTGGAGCTGCAAGTGGGCAAAGCAGACACAGTAAGTGAGAATTTTAGTATGGAGAGAATAGTTGTAGTAAGGATGTGGGCACTGTAGGTACAAGGCAAGAGAATGCCAATAGCAGCCTCCAGAGTGAGGAAAGCATTGTCATAGGGAGGGAGTTGTCGATGGAATGGGCAAAGAGCGTTGAAGACAGATCGACAACATGTGTATAAATATGGACTATTTGGGAAAGTTGCTGTATTACAACATCAAGAAGGATGGCGAGGGTAGGATGGCAGAAAGAAGGACATGGTAAGAGTGAGGCTGAAGAAGGAGACATGGATAAGAACATGGGGGACTGGGGTTTCCTTATAATGAGCTTGGATTTTTCCAGGTAGAGAATATGTGACCCTCAGAAAGCTTTTCATCTGGGAATAATTACGATTAGAGGTAGTAAATCATTGTGGTGTCAATCTTTTTCAGTCAAAGTCATATCTATGGTTGTAAAAACTGTATTTATTGCTCACTGCAATGAGGAGAAATCCATGCTATGGGCAATAGATGGGACATCTCAGAAAGGGGGTGTTAGAAAGGACTTGTTGAATCTGGGTTATGGTTGGGTGATTTTTGGGAGGATACAAAAAAGCAGGGATTCACTCTATATTGGGGTCTCTCAGGAAACAGGAGTCATCTATAACTTGGTGCCTGAATAAATCATATCTAGAAGAAAGGCAGTGTCCAGTTCAATAAAGTAGAAATAGAGGCTTCAGTAGCATTTCCCGGATTGTTAGGTCCTTTGCTATTTAATTTGCCCCTCTTTTATAGTGTACTGTATCTCACATGTTGTCATATTTGACATGGACTTTAAGATTTATTAATGTGCATACTAAGGAATAAGAAATTAAGGAAGTGAAAGTATTTTTTTCACTCTTTAAAATTTATTTCTTATACATTAGTGTGAGGCACCTGCCATCAAAAAAGCACTGATGGACAGTCTCACAGATAATTTTATTTATTTTTTCTTTGATTGTCAGCCCTCTGTGCCTCTAAACCTAGAAAGCAACTTGGGCAAGTGTTTTAAAAATTTGAAGAAACATTTTTAAGGTTTTTTTTTAAATAAAGATATGCTGTCTGTATAAGTTAGATTAATATATTGTGTAAATGTGGAGTCCAAGAAGACATTTTTAACCTGCTCATCAACAAGCATTAGTTGAGTTAGATAAAATAGGAAAAACACTTCTTCCACAGTGTAGCTATGATAGGTTAGTCAAGTTGGTGATGCCTGTCCATAAGCGGCTTATGCATTATTAATAAAATTACAGGAATAAAATCAATTTATTAAATAAAAAAAGAAAGGCAGACAAGAGAAGTTTAAACAGCCACTGGTAAAACAGCAGCAACTCCTATTGATTGGAGAAGGAGATGGTTAGTATTTTTGTTATAAATAAATAAAGTGCAGTGCTCCTAGGTAATAACATGAACTGGCCTTGGTTTTGATTTTCTTGTATCACAGTTACAGTGACCTGGGCTGATCTTGGTGTATTTTAAGTTTGTTTATATCAACAGGAGAACTCCATGGCCTAGCTATGAGTTCCAGGTGAATATCTGTCAGGGGCTCCTTCTCTGTTTCTCATTGCAGTGTATAAATTCAGACTTGTTCTTCTCATATTCTGTCTCCATTATGTCCCAGCTGAATTACCTTTGAAAAAATATTTATTTTCTTTGTGGTCAATTTTTTAAAATCTGAAAATCGGGTTATTTCAAAGAGTTATGAAGAATATATGAGATATGCACCCAACATAGGAACACCTAAATATATAAAGCAAATATTAACAGACCTGAAGGGAGAAATAGATAGCAATACAATAATAGTAAGGGATTTCAGTACCCCACTTTCAACAATAGCTAGATCATCCAGGCAGAAAATCAATAAGGAAATATTGGATTTAAACTACATGTTAGATCAGAAGAACTTAACCAGCATTTACAGAACATCCCATTCAATAGCAGCAGGATACGTATTCTTCTCAAGTGCACATGAAACATTTTCCAGGATGGATCATGTTATATTACAAAGCATGTCTTAATAAATTTTAAAATATTGAAATCATATCATGCATCTTTTCCAACCACAGCAGTATGAAACTACCTGGTGAAACCAGGTGAAAAAAAAGTCTATGCACTGAAAAATATAAGATATTGATGAAAGAAATAAGGTATAAATAAATGGGAAGATATTCCCTTTTCCTGAATTGAAAGAATATTATGAATGCAACCCCTATCAAAATTCCAAAGGCATTTTCCACAGAAATAGAATAACAATTCTAAAATTTTTATGGATCTACAAAAGACCCTCAATAGTCAAAGGAATCTTGAGAAAGAACAAAGATATAGTCATCACACTTCCTGATTTCTAACTATGCTGTGAAGCTATAGTATTCAAAACAGTATGATATTGGCAGACACATGAACAGAATAGAGAACCTACAAATAAACTTACACATATGTGACCAATTAATTTATGACAAAGAAGCCAAGAATGTACAATGGGAAAGGACTCTCCTCAATAAATGGTACTGGGGAAATTGGACAGCCACATGCAAAAGATAAAACTATACCACTCCCTTATACCATACACTTAACTCAAAATGGACTAAATGCTTGAATGTAAGACTTGAAACTATAAAAGTCATAGAAGAAAATATTGGGGTAAGCTTCTTGACATCAATTTTGGCAATTATTATTATTATTTATTTTTTAGAGATAGGAAGTGAGAGGGATCTTTCAATCCGTAGGCCGATGCTCTATCCACTGAGCCAAACCGGTTTTGGCAGTTTACAATTTTAATAGTATACCTTAGTAAAGCTGAAATAAAAAAAGGAATATGTGAAATAATATATGTAAAATATTTAGAATGGTAACTGGCATGTGGTAAAGTCTAAATAAATGCTATTAGCAGTAATAGTAGTATTACAGTAATATTTTGGAGAGATTACTCCATCAGTGTGAAGATGATTGCCATAAAGAGGGAAAGATAAGGAAATCTTTAGATTACTCAAGAACACAGATGATAGGTGGTTTTCTTCTAAGCTGATGCAGAGGAAAAAGGCAGAGAGAGAGGGCACAGGCGGTGAAAGCTAACAGTGGAAGGACTTGTTCAGTGATGGGGCAAAGGAAAGGACAGGAAACAGGATGGTATCCTTGTGATTCTGGTTTGGATGAATGGCTAGGAAGCGAGGTCATCACTAGAGACTGGAAATATAGGGAAAGAAAAGCTCATCGAAGGGCAGACATATGGCCAGATGGAAATGTTCAGCAAGCTGCTGCTGATCCAGGACTGAGGCTCAGAGAGAGAGAGGTCAGGTGCTATAGCCTTTGGTACTCACTGATCTCTCAAAGAGGGTCCAGCTGTCTAGGTGAGAAAAGAAGTGCCACGGACTTTGCCCTAGATGCCTCCCTTGGCTGCTTATTGTTGGGCTGTGGGAAAGGGCTTTCGTTATTTCATATGCAGTGTCTAACCTAGACTCACCTCAGTAAATGGTCAAAAGTTAGGTATTTGTCTTTACTCAACAACATGAAATTTTTCTGTGCCAAGATTTTGTCAGAGATTTTCAACCATGAACTCTTGAATGGGAAAAATAGTACGTACAGAATGCCAGAAAGTCATCTATCACCTATCTGTCTGTCTGTCTATCATCTGTTTTTATTAATTTGGCCATGAGATTTGTAGAGTAGCTGGACTATTTTATATAGGCTCTTGATAGGATTGCTTCCACTGAACTGTAACTTGGCATTAAGCCATCAGCCTATGCTGAGAAATCTTATAAAAAATAAGGGAACCATGGTTTATTCTTTTATTCACTGTTTTAATATTGTGGAGAATCAGGGTCTTGATATTGCTCCAAAGGGAGTTGATGAGGACTCTCGGGGGAAGAATATCTCTCAGGCATCAGTAACATATTTTCTTCCTTGACACGGTGAATTGGGTAGCTGATGATGTTTCCCTCTGTGCACTGATCACTGGGAAGCTCAGAGTAAAATATATAATCTTGAATGAAGCATCTGATTACTGTGGCATGCACTTGTATACTAACCATACCTCTGGCTTTATTTTCTCTCTCCTACTTTTACTTCCCTGAAACACAATTTTCTCAAATGTTTTAGTCTTGTTGTAATGGTGAATTGCTTCAGTTCTTATATGGAATGAGGAGTGTTTACGTGCACTGGGGCATATACTCCTACATACACAGAATCATATAAATATTTTATTTAGTAGCAGTAATGGAGTGACATGGACAAAAGTATTTCTATTCAAGTGAAATTGGTTCTTCTAGGTGGAATATGAAGACACCTTCATTCTGTCACTCTGTAGTTTTGCCTTGATGACAAAGATGTATTTAAAAATGCAACATGTGATAGAATATGGGTTAACCCATTTGTTCATATGCAGAGTTTATTAGGAAAAGCCCTGGATTTGAAATCAGAAGATTGGATTTCACCTCTTTTTGATCGGTAACTAGCTGTGTGGCTTTGGACAACCTGCTCTGTGGACTTTGGATTTTTTGGTAGAGTGAGAATAAAAATACCTGCCCTCTCCACCTTACTTTTATTGCTACGATTAAAATAAAGTATTAGTTTCTGTAAAGAGCTATAGGTAAGATCATTATCCCAGCTTTGATTCTATGTGGAGGATATTTTAACTTCTTAGTCAGAAGTGTATCTACCTTAGCTTTAGAACAGGAAACACCAACTCAAATACCAACGTGAATGAACAGGCCAGAAAAAGAAGCCTGGAATTCTCAGTTGTTATCTCCTCTCCTCTTCTCTTCTCTTCTCTTCTCTTCTCTTCTCTTCTCTTCTCTTCTCTTCTCTTCTCTTCTCTTCTCTTCTCGTCTCTCTCTTCTCTTCTCTTCTCAACATATGCATTAGTGAGAGAAATACTTAATCTGTCTCTTAATATTACAATAGGAATAGGTACAGGCAGCTGATGCTCAGTCCTAGTGTGCAGGGTAATAGGAAGTGTGGGAAACTGAGGCTGACAGGAGAGGGCATGCACCCTGCACAGGAGGTGCTTACTATTCAGCACTTGCTAATTAATGGTTCCAGGCAGGAATGGGGGACGGTGTTCACAGGTGACTTTTTTCAAGGGAATGCAGAAAATTAGATTTGTGTAAGTTCTCCTAATCTGTAAGTTTTGCCAATCAATACATATTTTAAAAACACACTGAGTGGTTAATTCAATGAAAACTAAGCATGATGTTCAACCTTTGTGTGACTAGTCATGATCTCTGCTCTAGGAAGAGTTTTCAAAATCCACCTTGTGCCCATCTGGTGTGACTAACTGGTTGAGCGTCGATGATTTATGAACCAAGACATTGCAGTTTGATTCCCAATTGGGGCACATGGCCAGATTGAGGGCTCAATCCCTGATTGTGGGGGAGGGGGATGGTGGACATGCAGGAGGCAGCTGATCAATGATTCTCTCTCATCATTGATGTTTCTATCTCTTTCTCCCCCTTCCTCTCTAAAATCAATTTAAAAAATTAAAAAAATTCACCTTGTGTTTGAGGATATGCAGACTGAAGGAAGAATACATTTGTAAGTAAATATGAATATATTTTACCTAGTGTTACAAAGCCTTTTCTCTAGCGAATATTCATTAAAACCTATATGTGTTCTAAATATATTGTTTTATTTCTGAAAGTTACTCTTTATTGTGAATACAGTATAGAGGTGTACATTAAAATGCAAGGCTAAAACCATTGTAAAGTAAAATAGGATGGTATTTATAAACAATTAGTTCTAAATAATGTGCTATTTTGCTTAGTATTGATGCTCTGTGCCTGCTTGTGGATAACACAGTGTTATTAAAAAATGGTAGTCCTATAAATTGTATTCCACTAACAGCAAAGGCACTGTTGATTGTTCATTTTATTATAGTAGTCTTTATGGATAGAGATAACAAAATAACAGGAAGAAAATAGAGTGCAATTTAATCACCTAGATTATATATGATACAGTGAACTCTCATTATTCACAGATTCTGCATTTGCACATTTATTTCTAACCTCAAAATCAAGACTTATGCCACTTTCACAGTCATTCTCAGACATTGCAGAATGGTGCATGTTCCCAGCAGAGGTCAAACAAGGTGATGTTTTGCCTACTTGTTTCAGCACTCCTACTGTACACAAGTATCCTCTTCATTGTCTGCTTAGTGCCACTTTTTCCCCCTGCAGTTATGTGCTTTTGGTTGGTGAGTTCACTGTTTAAAATACCCTCCAACCACAGTACTGAAGTGCTGTCTAGTGTTTCTAAGTGCAAGAAATCTCTGAAGTGTCTTATGGAGAAATATGTGTGTTAGATTAGCTTTGGTCAGGCATGCATTATAGTGCTTTGGACTGTGAGTTCAATGACAATGAGTGCATGATATATATTAAATAAGTTGTCTTTAGACAGAAACAGACTCAGAACAAGGTTTATATTGATTGGTCGATGAAAATGTGAGCAGAGGCTTGTAGGAACCTAACCCTGTATTTTCCTTGGGAGCAATGGTTCAATGTTTGTTAATTCAATGTTTGCAGCAGCTTTACAGAACATAACTATAGGGCATAATGAGGATAGATTTTATTTGAAAATACTGACATAATTGACTGTTTTTTCAATATGTGTAAAGACTTATAGATGCTACGTTAGTGTTGAAAGCAAGTATCTGACAAATTCAGTAATAGCTACATAATAAATTATAATGAGTGTTTAGTATTAGAGATATCCATGTTCATGGATATCAATAACAGATAGAGGAGGTACAGCTTGGGACCTTAGCCTACCTGGGTTCTTGTCTTAGCCTTGTTACTGATTATTTATGTGTTCTTAAATAAGCTATTTTCACTGTTTTGGACTCGGATTTCTAATTTCAAAAACAATGAGCAGAGTGAAAATTTCTAAAATTCTTTCTAATTTAAAAATTTTAAGTCTATGAAGGCATTAATTTAGCACTTATGCTTTTACCCATGGTTGCCAAGGAAGGGGAAAGAGAAAACTTACAAGATATGTCTATATAAAGTACAGCGCCTACAATTAAAAAGGTCACTACCAATTTGAGATAATGTAGTAAAATTGAAACAGTAAATACTATGAAATTATGTATAATTAAGAGATAAATTAGATCCTATTGAGTGGTGGTTTTTAACCTGGATGTGGACAGTAAAGGCTTTTTAGAATTACCTGGTGAAGAGCAGAATTTTTCAGTTGAACTACATATAACCCTTCTCTTCATTTTGAGATATTCCTCAGAGTATATACTAATGAAATGAGATTTAGAACCCTTGGTAATGAGTGCTGTATAAATTTCTTGAAAAGGACAACAGTGAACAGGGTGGGGCAAAAGTATGTTTACAGTTATGAGTATGCAAAACACAGACTTTATACTTATAATTTTGTTTATTAATTATTGCATTATTTCCCATAGGCACAACTGCATGCACTGTCATTCTTAAGCTTTGTCCTTCCTATAACACCACTTATGTGGTCACATCCCTGAAAAGACTGCATTTTTTCAGTCATGTTTGTTCCAAGTGCTCCTGACTGCTCTCTCAGACCAACTCCATGAATGATTGGATTGGATTAGGGCTCCTGACCAAAGGAAGCCAGTTCAGTGGCATGTGTTGGTGCAAAAAGATGCTCTGGGCCAATTGGATTTTAACTGAGGAAATAGTTATAGAAGGAAGCAGCTGTGGGAGTTGAGGCTGAAAACCAGTCATGATATTGAGAGAGGCTGGGTTGGTCATGATGGGTCTCTTCCAAGATAAAAATCAATGAGAGAGGAGATAGAGTTAGATAATAGAGATAAAAATAGAAGGAGGTAAAAAGGATGGAGGAATCTAGTTGAGAGAGAGGGCAGAGACCGAGAAGTAGACACAGAATGTCTGAGCCACATTAATGGCCAGCTATTTATTGAAAATTCCAGAGTTCAGCTCTACCAGAGTTTTGTGCTTTCTGAAACCAAACTATACTACAATTCCTGACCTTCCTGCTTCCAAGTTTTCAGCATTTCTTATGCATATTTATCTTTACAGCAACACACTGGTTGTATCAACCCCTTTTTCTCCCTTGGAATCAAGGGACCTAACATAATTGAATAGTAAACCTGATGTAACCAAAAATGGTAATATTTAGAGACTGCCTATGCATACTTCCTATTTGTTACTTCAGTCAAACTGAAAAGAACTTAAAGACATCTGAGACTCAGAGTAGAAAACACACACACACATAAATAATGTGTTAAAGTCACCCCTGATTTTTACATATCACTTCTATGAATGTGGAAAAGGCTTCATGAGAGAGGTAGGGGTGCTGGTGATGAGGAGGATTTACAGCGAAGGCAAAATGGGCATTTCATATTGTTGACCAAATGAAATCTGTCAATTACAAGGAATAGAAGAATGAGCACTTCTGCCCACTGTATTGGTAATCTAAGTCATCAGGGAAAACACAGCACAATCATCAAGCACTGGATAGAATAGTGCTTCATTTACATAGAGAAGAGATAGTGCAAGATCAGCTCCAATAGTGGGCATCAGCCCTCCAGGGCCAGCAAGTCATTCCTAACATTCAACACTGGGTCATTGATCCCTTTTGTGTTCCAGCAGAAAGACCCCATCTTTTCACCAACGGGACACATATAGCTGTGGGTTTGGCCAGGTGCCCTATGACACATATGGTTAAGCACAAAAAGGAGTATGCATTGAGTCTGAAATAGGAAAAGATAGTTCCATACACGGTGATAAGGCAGCACAGGCTATGAGGACTCTTTCTTGGTAAGGAGTGTTCTAGGCCCATGGCCCATTCTTATGCAGCAGAGTAGGGTCAGAAAGCTACATGCAGAAGATTCCCTTTACCCACACAGAGGTAAAGGCATCATAAAGCTATAAAACAGAAATGACAAATATGGGGAAAATCAGGGGAAAAATCAAACATGAATTGAATGTTTCTATGACCTTTCTAGAATGCTCATTATAAAAAGACTTCAGGTTAGGCAGAGAAGTTCAGTAGCTAGGAGGGAGTCATGTCCCACTAATGACATGATTAAAGGTGGGGTAGATCTGCTGAAAAAATCAACCAAGGAGAGGGGTGGAAAATTGCTGCATAAACAACAATTTTATATTGAAGATCACTTTCTTCTAGAATGATTTTCCCTTCGAATTTTTGCAGACTTCATTTATTCCTCTAGATTTTTGTATTGGAAGGAGGATTCTTACACTACCTTTAGTATTATTTTTTTGTAAAACTCCTTAATGGGTAACCCTACTTAAGCAATGTTCTTTCATCTTCGTGTCATAAATACCTTTCTAGACTTGGGTCTGACTTGACATTTCAGAAAACATGGGTATAAATAATGGTAACTGTATAATAAGTTGTGCTTCTGAGGTGTTGATCATCAATTGGGATCCTTTGAGCTAAAATATTCCTCTCAGGGATAGCACAAGAAAGCAGCAAATTGTTTGAAACAAAATGAAAAATGAACTAAAAGAGGAAAAGATACTCAGCGGAACTCTTTTGGCATAAAACATTGCCCATGGCCATTTGCTCCATACGTTTAACCTGAAAAAAGAAAAAACCTGTATTATATGTTAAGTAGACATACATTGTTATTTAAAAAAGGCTTAATTCTAAATTAAATTCTCTTTTGTTCAGTCTAAACCTGTGCCCTCCAGTTTTATTCTCCAGTAGTCATTCTCTTAAAAAGTCTTCATGTATTTTAAAGCACTGCACACTGAAGAGATTTAGATTTCATCTGCAGAGATTTATGTAGTTTTACATGTTTATTCAAATTCCAGAAAGGAAAAGCCTAGAGAAAGAAAGCCAGTAAAACAAATGAACATCTCTGTTTACCAAATAGCATTTTGTAAAGGAAAACTACAATGGTGATTTTGCTGTTATAACCAGAATTTGATGATTTAGGAGTAAAGAAGCTATGCAAATACAACAAATAACAAACACCAAAGTAAGGATTCCCTCTCCCCCCCACCCCCAAGAATAAAGGGAGTGGTGTCTTTTTAACAGAAGTATCTACCTACCTAATAAAAGAGTATCATGCTAATTGACTGTACCTCCCAATGCCCACCAGCCAATCAGGAATGAGTATGCAAATTAACCCAACAAAAATGTAGGTTAATTTGCATGTGCAGGCACCAAGTGGCTGGGCAGAATGCTTGCATTGTTGCCATGGCAACAACACATTTGTTCTGCCCCACCCTAGCCGCCCTGGGCCTCTAGGCAGCTTGGGAAGGTGGAAAGGTGGCTCAGGGCTGAGTGAAGACTGTGCCAGCAGTCAGGGGAAGGAAGGCCCATTCTTGCATAGATCTTCTTGCATTGGATTTCTAGTTTTACATATATTTCATCATTTCCTGTACAGTGGTACCTCGAGATACGAGTTTAATTCGTTCCATAACCTTGAGGCGTGGGAAACTATGAGACACTCGAGTCGTGGTAAACTGGTGGGTCGTGTGCAGCCGGCCGATCCGTGCGATTACTCCTATCTCAAATGTTGCTCGTATTTCAAAGCAAAAATCGCTCGCTAGAAGGCTCGTATCTCAAAAATCTCGTATGTTAGGGCACTCGTATCTCGAGGTACCACTGTACCTGTAGATCTGTTTTTATTTTATTTTATGGTTTTAAGTTTTGTTCCCTCATTTACAGATTTAGAGAAAAAATAAGGTCTATCATCAGTTTGATTTTCTTAATATACCTTATGAGGACTTTTATTTTACTCATATCTTCTACAAACTGCAGGTTATTTCAGAAAATGACTTGAGCTGACCTGTCCAGTGAGGAGGAGGGGTGCAGAAGTTGGAGACATTGAGCATGAACTCTAATTAGTGAGAATGATGTCTGAATGGGGGATACCTTTGTTATATCACCTTAATTAATATTAGGACTTCTTCAGAGAAAATGGATATAGGGTTGTATAGTCATAAGAATCTGGTGTGGATTTGTCAAACTAATAACTATTAATTGAGAGAATGAATGAATGAATGGACTTTTTCACATCAGTGAGTCTTCTTCTTGATTTAAAAAATGTTAGTTTCATAATATTCTAAAACTATTTGCATTTGGGAAATTATTCTGCTTTCATGGATCATTTAGTGGAAAACAATGAATCACAAAATGGACAAAATATTTTTTTTCATAATTTAACACAAAAGTGCTCCAAGACCACAATTAAGAGATGTTCTATATCAGTTTAGGGATGATTTTCTTTTCTGCCTGCAGACTTAAACACTGTTTTTTTTTTTTTCCTTTTGAAGCTCCTTAAATCCCAGATGAAGCTAGCTCTTACCAATTGCTATCTTTTATGGGATTATTTTAAAAGAAAAAAATAGATGGAACATGAAATTAACACCTAAGCTATTTGATTACATATCAGACTACAAATATGAAATAACTAGCTTTGACTTTAAAAAGATTATTTTGGGAGTTTGTTCTGTTAAGACTTCTTTTTGTCTCTTGTCTCCCTCTCACACATTTGCTCATCAATTTTTTTCTCAGGGAGTGTGTACAGGGCAAGGATCCTAATATCAGTAATTGTCCTTCCTTGGCTTTTACCTAATCAACAATGCATATGGTCAGTCATGGTAAATGACTCAGTAGTAACGTAGGGAGAGGGGGAATCTGGCTTACCAGGTTTAAAGAATGTCAGGGTCTGAATTGTATCATCCAAAGCCAAAATTTTAAAATCAGAAACCAAAGAGTTCATTCTGAGTTTAATGCTAATTTAGTGTACTTTTATTTTGCTGTGTATTGACATACTAAAATTAGGTTCCTACAAAGGCTGATATTGACAGGGTGGGTTAGACATTCAAGGATAGTTAAAGGAGAAGCTGAGTGTTATAGACACATATGTAATTGCCTAATTTGGATATTTTTGCCAATATGTCACCTTACTACAATTTAATGGTTCAAATTTAAGTTTGATTTATATTCTTTTTATAAACAACATTCACATATCTATTGATTTTTCTTCTTAAATGCTGTACATCAACCTAAAGATAAAGATATATTCTTGCATTTATCATTGGACTATTGATGATTTAATCTATCATGACCTTAGAAATATAAAATAGGAAAGCAATTTGTGCTTTTATGATTTGGGGACTTTGGGTGGGGAGCATAAAGACCATCTTTATTCTAGATACATCTGAGATTTCAGTACGTTTACATCACATTACATTTTAGACAGAAACTATATTATGAAAGCATCATAAGTGGACTGAGGCAGAAAAAAAATGCTGAAATCGTTTAACATGACAAGTTTTAAAACTTTACACCAGTGAAATAATTTTACAGTGAGAAAAACTTTCTTTGTGGCTGATGTTTCCCTTGTCATACTGTTAGTTTTTAGGTGGCAAGATATTTCTCTTAATTGACATAATCCTATTTGAGTAAATAGTTTACTGTTTGTTTTAGCTTATACCATAATATCTGTTTATTTAAAAGCTAAATCATATAAGCTTCTAAATAATAACTAATCCTTCTACTATGCCTATTTTTGTCAGGCCCTACTTCTCTGATGTCATTGAAAATATGTCTATATAAAAATAATTTCCAAGGTTTGTAATTCATCACAAACATATTTGTGAAGAGTACACCATAATCTGTCTTTTGCTAGATTTGGGATTAGTGCATGTTTCCTAGCTCACAGTCAACTGATTAGGAGACAAGAAAATCAGTGATCATCATTCATTGTCTACAATGATGAACCAAACTGAGGGCATTATGGGAACATGATAGAGATCTTTATACTTTTCCATATTAAATAAAGATGTGTTGGTATAGTTCATGCATTTCGGATAAACTAGTCCTGTAGTTGATATTAAACTCAGCTATTTTAAAATAAGATTTAGGCTACAGGAAAATTCATTTTGATTTAGAAATGAGAATTAAGTATATTTAGTGCAAATCATGGGAAGTGAGAGAATTACTAAAATGATTGTAAATGCATTGAACCCATTGTTTTTCTCCAGTTGATAATGAAATACCTTTTTCTGCCTAGTCTTTGAAGTGAATGTTACGTAATGTTTTAAAAGCAAGCAAATGAAATTTATTAAATAATCTTGATTTCTTTGGATTTTGAGAACATCTTCAGTTTGTTCCAATTTCGTTTCACTGTTATATTACAAGTGGCATTGATAGAAGATAGAATCATATATCTCAATTTGAAAGAATGTGTGAACATAGAATATTTTCTTTATTATTTATCCCATTTGGATTAAAAAAAGAGCTCCTTTTTAGTTTACACCATGAAATGACAGCTTATTTCCCCCGTGGCAGAGGAAAAGGTTGTCTTGGGGCTTAATAGTCAAAGGAGTTACTTGTCCTGGATCCCACCAGTTTTTCCTCGTGAAATTCAAGAACACTGGTAGAACAGGAGGATTGGGAGGAGGGAACCATAAGGGAAGAAGAGAGCTGAAAGTGAGACTCCAAAAAAGATAAATGGTTTCTCTGTCCATGCAGTGTAAGGAAAATGAAATCAGTGTAGGCAGTGCCCATTTCCCTCATCGTGCCTAGCCCCAAACACTGCTTTGAATAAAACATATTTCTGCTCATATTTCCTATTTCTTGTTTGCTAACTTAAAGATAAATGACTTGCTTGCAAGTGCAGTGGAGAGGAAATAAAACCAGTAACAGGCAGTGCCCCAAATGCCCCAGCTGCTTAACGGTCTGGCCTTGAGCAATACACAGTTTTTATGGAAAAGTTTTACCATTCTGCTGTTAAGGAAACAAAAGCAACTTTCCCTCACTCTGCCCCCAATTCTCATAAAACAAAAGTAAAGAAAAACAGAAAACCAAAGTCAAAGCTCAAACAAGCTAAAGCCATTCAGTATCATGCACACAGTTGGTTCATGTGGCCAAGACAACATTGACTGTCCGGTGAAGTGTTGGCAGTGTTTCTGTGTGTACCGCACTCATTCAGCCTTCAGCACTGCTCTCTGGGATAGCAGGTGGGCTTGCTCCTGCAGCCAGGGGTCAGCCACTGGTAATTAGACTCATGGGTATTTCTAGCTAAGCAATTGGATAAGCAATTAAAGTTTGTGAGTAGCGGTTAGGGGCACTCTCAAAGGTTGGCAATTAGGCAGCTCCGTATGTGCAATTTCTAGGTAGCTCCATACGTGAGGCAGGACATGATAGTGTCAGAAAGTAGGATGAAAGCACTTTCAGAGAAAAAATCACATCCTATTAAAAATAATAAGAACCAGTTAGCCAGTATCTCCTCCTGTGTCTGACATTAGGCTTACATGGCTTATACCTACAGTTTGTTTAATCTTTAGAACAGTGCTTCTCAAATTTAGTGTGCATCAAATTCACCAGGAGGCCTTGTCACACACAGCACAGAATGCGAGGTTTCACTCCAGGATTTTAATTCAGGAAATTGGAGATGGGACCTGAGAATTTGTGTTTCTAACCAGTTTCAGGTGGTGCTGTGGTGGTGGCTGGGACAACCACGTTTTGAGAACTGCTGCCTGTGTAAAACCTTTGTGGTGATGGTCACGATGGCAAACTTTGAGCACCTACCATATACCAGGCACTTTGCTAAGCAGTTCACACCTCTTTTAATCTTTGTAAAAACTTTATTGGGTGTCATTTAATCCCTTTTAATGCAGAGCTTTAGGTTCATAAGCCAGAAAAATTGGCCAAAACCATAGATGTAATAAGTAATGGAACTAAGATTTAAACTTAGGTGTTGGTCTTCAGAACTCATTCTCTCACTGCTGTACCATGGCATATCCTGGTGTCTTGTCTTCAGATACAGCTCCACACAAAATTCCCACCTTTCCCTGTATCTCAGGTAAAGAACGGAAAAGCTACTGAAGAAAATTTATTTTCTTTATTTATTTAGCAGTAGCTGTGCAAATACAAGACTGAACTCTCGCAGTGAATTTTACCCTGATAGAAGGACACTTCACTACTTTGCCACCAAATGAACAAATTATCTCTACCATGGAGCCGCTCCCATGTCATTTTGCTCTACCTTCATGTCCAAACAGGACTGTGAGCTCTAGACTTCCTAGGAAGGTGGTATTATGTATGGCTGAGGAAGCTAAGCAGGATTTTATGGAGGAATGGAAGAAGTTGGTGCCTGTAAGTTTATGTGGGAAGAAAATAGGTTATGGGGAACTCTATAAGATGGGTATGCATTTATGTATTAGTAATGGGGAGAGTGGTCCAATCTGAGGGGAAGGTGTGTAGGAGAAGCAATTGGGTAGAGACAATGAATCAAATATGGATCAGTTTGATGGTCAACCTGAGAGGTTGGGTTTAAAAATGATTTGACCAACCCTGTAAAACAAAGTTGAGTTGCGATGAATACACTCCTTCCCTATATTCTTTGCTTCTTCTTTAGTATGTCTTTTACATTACTAATTATTTTCCACCACAGGCCCTTGCTACTCAAAGCCTCAGCATTAGCATCAGGGATCTCTGGGAGCCTGTTATAGATTGTAGCCTGTTATAGATTGTAGCCTGGATCTACTAAGTCAGAAGCTGCATTTAAACAAGGACTCCAGGCAATATACATGTACATTAATGTTTGAGAAGCAACAGACCGTTCAGCTTTTAGTACTTTGCTCTCTTCTTCTCATTCACTGAAATTGTCATTGTGAAGAATGGCTTGAATTAGGCAATGAATACATTTCCAAGAAAGAGCAAGGTAAATAAGAAAGCATGAAAATGTGAAGGAAGTAAAATCCCTCACTGATGGTCATCAGGTGCTTGGGTGACTCTCCAGTAATGGTATGGTAATGGAGACATTACCTTTTTTTCTTCTTCAGCTCATAATTCAGGGCCAACAGCTTAGTAATGTCCAGAGAGTAAGAATGGGCTGTTAAAAGGAGAAACTGACAAAAATTAAATCAGAAAATATAGATTGTTTCTGGGTATTTACCAATACGTATTAATGTCTCACTATGAGATCTAAAGCCAGGATAAAAATTGTAAGGAAAGCTACTTCTAGCCGATTTGAAGGCTAAATTGGGAAATGTTAAAAATTAGGAATTTGGAACAGGAAAGAGTTGTAATCTAGGTGAAGATAATTGAAGTCTAATTTTAGAAAAGAAGGTAGTTTTGGGAGATGGTGTTAAAAAGTTTGTGACAGTAATGTGATTAAAATAATAGCTCTTTGCTACAGTAGATTTCTTGTTCTGTGAATAAAAAATGGATGGGCATGGGCTGGATGGACCTGGAAGGTGGAGATTCACAAACATTGATGATTAGATGTATTAGGTCAGCAATGCATGCCTATCTTGTTTGATCCTCTTGCCTTCATGGCCTGAATACACTTCTAAAGATGGAAATAGGGATAAAAGTATCAACAACATCAGACTGTTTTGGATTTGGGGCTAAGGTGAAGTGTTACTTAGGACTTTGGTAATCTACATGTTGTTTTCCTAGGAGAGATGGAGTTCCTACTGGAAATCTTGTTACTTAAAAAAACAGATTTAGAAAAACATTATTACATAGAATAATTCAAATTTATGTGACATGGAGAAAAGTGATGTTTTATGGTCCGACTAGTTGGGGAGTAAAGTCAACCTTTGATTTTCTAATACCAACTCTGTGGAATGATATAATTTTAGATTTATTGAGAGTCCTCTAAATAACTTTCCTAATTACTCCTCTTTTAAGTCTTTTAAAGTGGAAAGTGAAGAGCAGCAGTGGCTTCTATTGTTAGAATTGTATTTCAAGGGACATGGCATAAAATCACAACATTATAGTGCTCACAGAGAGCAAAAATCTTTGTGTAATATATTGTTCAGCAAATCATTTATCATCATAATTGCCATAGTTGACACTTGGCTCATTTGTAGATTTTCCCTTCTTGCCAGATATTTTCTTCAGTAAAAATGATTTAAAGAGTTCAATCCTATCCTTCACGATAGAACAGGGATAAGAACAGTCTATTTTCCAAATCCACCCCCACTCCAATTCTAGTTTATTGTGACTGCACATTCCTTCGGAGCTTGTCATCACAGAGTTCTTATTTATTTATTTTTTCAATGTTCTCTTGAGGGTGAATTCCATATTCTATCAAGAGATTTCAGGGGAGTAAACCCTATTACCACTGTATAGTCCTTAAATGACATTTTGCATCTGTTTTAGGAAGATTCATTCTTGAAACCACAGACATTAAGTTTAGATGAACCAGGGGGCACACACATATGAGATATTAGAAATTACTTTGGCATTTAGACATCTTTTATTTCATTGTTATCTTTCATGGGCCAGCGAGATAAAGAAGACACACTAGGCTACACTTGGCTGTGCTTATATCAGGTAGACCTTCTTCCTCCTCCTGTTAGCCTCCTTCCTGCACACACAAGCACCTGTCACAGAGGATGATCAGCTAGAGGGCAGGGACAATATTCTAATCACAGAGGCTTGCTCTAGAGAGTCTCACGTGTAGGACTTTAAAAATACACATATATCAAACTGAACTTATTGAATAAAAAATTTAGTAAAACATTTCCTAGATACTGTGACAGCAATTCAAAATATTCTGTTTTATATCTCTAGTGACCATAGTTTTAAGTAAAAAATTGGAGACAATTGTTGGATGAGTCTGCAGAACATTTGAAATCAGAGCTGCCTTGAAAAGCCTATGGTATATCATTGCCATATAGATATTTCTGTTAAAAAATAGGCTCATGAGTGATTACTTTTAAAATTTTAAAATGCTTAGTGAGCAAGTGGGATAATACACTTAACACATTAAAGCAAATGGAGAAAAATTTGTAAATCCAATGTGATTGTCCTTAGACACATTTAGAGTAGTTAGTAATGGAAACAGTTCTATTGGATGGGGGAGGGGGTTTTGGGGGAGGGTAGCATTTATGGTGAAGCTGGAGATACAGTTTATTTTAGGTGCCAATAAAAATGAAAAAAGAGTTGTAATGTTTGTTAAGTACTTATATTTGTTATATCTTCTAAAACCCTGGGGGCAGGTTTTATTATTCCTGGCTTACTACTGGAAAAATGAAGTTCAGAGAGGCTGTTTTACTCCAAAGCTGGGGTCTACGCAACAGGGTCTTCTATGACAACAATGTAAAACCTCATAGACCAACCCAAGAAAATCAGCAGCTAATGGAACCAATTCCTTCCAATCCTCAACTGATTGAGATGAATTATCTATGAATGAAGATATCATGGGAATTTCTTAGGGAGTCTTTCCTGATATTTAATTGCACTAATAGCTTTTCAGACTCAGTTCAAACATTGACCTCTCTTGGAAGCTTGCTTTCCCTGAGCCTCTCAGGCTGGCTGGGGTGCTCGTGGCATGTTATTATATTGCATTTTAGTCCTCCCTTTTTGTGTCTCATTTTTATAATGCATGCAGCCCAGGTTTCTGCTGAGGTTTTATGAGTGTGTAGATGCCCTCGCTTCCTGGAGTGTGGAAGTATGGTCAGGAGTGTTAGCCGAGAGAGGCCCTTTCCTTCTGTGCCTGCAGTACTTTTTTTAGGCAGGTGTGAGCTGCATGGCTGGAGGGAAAGAGAAATAATCATGGTACACATGCAAGGCAGACTAGCTACAGGCACATACCTGTCTAGTGCTCTGCCCCAATATATCCCAGCAACTCTTAATCCAAGCATGTTTTGATGCCAAGAAGAAAGGAAGGAAGAGTAAATCTAAGACTTCATTTTCAGACCTCCTTCAGAGGCAACGAATAGTTCTCCTCAATTATTTATGGTGTTACCTTGGTGGTATTTATAGGTTATGATCAGGTTCCCTCCTTGAGGCTCATTCTCTAGACTGTATAAATTTAGGTTCCCCGAGTGTGTCTCATATGTCTTTTCCTCTGAGCCAAGCCTGAAGTGCATTCTATTCCCCTTTGCTTGTTCTGTGATTTATCTACATTATTCCTAAACTGCCGGAGTTGGAAGAGTTCCTGCTTATGGTGTTGGGCTGGTGTAGATTCACTGCTGCCTCCCTGGTTTTACATGCTGTTCCTAATACACATAGTTGAGGGTTGCACTGGGATTGTTACTATTTTTTATATTGTCAGCCCAGTGCAACATTTAAATGTTGTAGAGTGGGTAAATACACTCTTTCCCTGCTGCATGCACTTGGCTGTGGCTAAGTGTGAAAATAACAGCTTCTTTAGGTAGGAACTTGAGATCTGTGAAAACATATCAACAAAATTGAGTCAGTCCTCCAACAGATCCTGGAAAAAAAAATGAACTTGTAGAACTTTCTGATGGATAGGAATTTTCTATTAATTGGAACTCAAAAATATGTTTCAGATGACTTTTTGAAGGAGTGTCGCTGTGCCCACTTATGTTTTCACACAGAGTGTTGGAAAGGAATGTGATTCTCTTTCTTGGCTATATTTATTTATTAGATTGCCGCCAAGTTTTTTCACTAAAGCTTTTCTATTGCCAGTTTGGGGCTTCATTCCACCACTCATTGTCCAGAACTTATCCTGTTGTTTCCCAAATAAGGATGTTTGTCTGCTTGACAGTTGTGCCAAAGATCATGGTGGACTGTGTAGACAGAATGTGACTTCTTCAATTGGGTAACACTTACCTGCTGAGTTTTGAATAATTCAAGGACAATGAAGAAATAAATGCATAGAAGGTCAACTGACCTTCAGAATTTGCAATTATTGAAAGCAGAGAAAACGTTTTTGAGTATCAGTGTATGAAGGTGACAGAGCAGTACTGGGTCAGGAGGAGTTAGTGCAGGTTCCAGCTTTGGGTATAGCTTTGCCCAAGTCACTTGTTTATCCTGAGGTTGAATTTCTTCTCCTTCAGAAGGCTTTAAGGAGGATTGAGTGGTTCATGCATGTAAAGTCTTTGGCAAATAGTGATGTGCCATAAACATATAAAATAGCAGATGATGATGAAGGTGGGAAGGCAATGAGAATAGGTGATGTGCAGAGGGTTTTTAGGACAGTGAAAATACTGTGTACGATATTATAATGGTAGATACATGTTATTACACATTGTTTAAATCCATAGAATGTACAACATCAAGAGTGAACCCGAAGGTAAACTATGGCATCAGGTGAAAAAGGAAGTGGCCTTACATAGGTGAAAAGGATCATATTAAATCAAATTTGAGTCTCTGTATGTCTCAGTAGAATATTTTTGAAATGAAAGTTGAAGAAATAACTTTTTTTCTTTTAAGTATTGAACAATGTGACCTGGTATATGATAAATAATTGTCATCTCACTTTAATTGAACTTCCAGCATGGATGAATAATCTCCTAGCTACAAGCACACTTTCTTTATATGTCTATTTCTCAGAACACTTCTTTAACATTTTTACTAACTCTTACCCTTCTGAAAAACATATTTTTATTCAAATGCCACTAATTATTTTTATCTCTTCTATTGCTGAAAAAATGGAAGCTTTTACCTTCAAATTTCCTCTCCCCCCCATAAGATTTTAACATTTTTTCCTTTAAATCAATACTGACTTCTTTTATTGCTATCTTAACAAATAAAATATGATTCCTTATCTTCAAGACTGTCTTGCTTTACCTACATAAGCCAAAACTCTCACTCTTGCTATGTATGCTGTTTCAAACTGTGAGTGTTCCTGGATGAGGCCATTGGACTTCCTTAGTATCTCATTTACCTCATCTGTAAGGAATGTCATCCTAGAGCTGATGACATTCCTTACAGATGACGTGAATGAGATCCTAAGGGATCTTCTCTCTAACGGGGCTTTCTTTCCATAGCTATCATTTTCACAATCATCTTCTGTTTCTCCTTTATTAATTTATTATTTTCCATGAAAACATAGACATCATTATTCATTGGTTTCATTGCCCATAAATCCATCCATCCAAAACTAAATAGTTGTTTCATTATTTTGGGCATTGTATATTTCCAAATGAGTAAGAAACAGCCTCTGACCACAGTGGATACTGTAGTGCTCACCCCATTCTCCAGTTGCTGAGGATACCTGCTGCTAAAGGATTATAGTGAGTCTCCTACTAGGAATTGCCCTTGGTCACAGGGCTCTTTCTCACTGAAGATTTATTTCTCTGGGAGGTAGGGTCGTGGTGGTGGTGGTGGTGTAGGGATAGGGGCAAAACTGGCTCATGTAAAAAAGACAGCAAGGCCTACCTCTTGCCTCAATTTATGATACCTCTAGAGAGAGCCTTCTCAGCCCCAGGGCTCCCCATAGGATGGGCCTCAGGTTGCAACTACAGGTCAGAATCTCCCTCTGTGAGTTGGTTTCCAGAGAAACCAATCTAAGATGCTGCCTTTCAGGAGCACATACTTTAATTAGTGTAAGTGATTGACAAGAAAACCTGTCATTAAAAGTAAATATGGTAAGCACAATAGTGAGACTGCAGAAACCTCTAAGAACTTCTAGAAAGGATGAAAGACTCACCTTGCAATATGGGAACACAGAAACAATAAAGAAGTGAGGATTGATGACCTGACACTTGTGTGTATAGAAGTTAGCCATCAGGTGAAAGGGATAAAAGTAATCTAAGCAGTCTAATGCTTTTGCTAAGATATATTTGGGCAACCCTAAATAGAAATGAACTCTCCATCAAAAAAGGGAAAAGGTAAGTGGAATGAAAGTTATGTATGGCTGTGTGCAGTGGGCACCTGTTATTTTATTCATATTCAGCATCATTATTTTTTTCTAATGTTAATACTTTGAATTGCTACAAAGAACTGTTTTAGTTCAGTTGAGATTTGGCTGCAAGTAATGGAAGCCCATAAGTAATAGTGGTTTAAACAGAAATGCATCTGTTTGTCTTTCACAGAAAAGGAGTACAGAGGGAGTCAGCCTAGTGCTGCTATTGGGCTTCCTGGTATCAGAAACTCAGATTCACCCTGTGCTGTCATCCCCCCATAGCTGATTCCCATTCCCATGTAGATGAGTCCCATTCCCCAAATCAATTGATTTTCCTTTATCAACTGTACTCCAGCCAACTGGAAGAAGAAAGGGGAAAAAAGCCCTGTCTTCTACCTTTAAGAATCCTTCCCAGAAGTTGCATTCAACTTGCACTTATGCTTCTTTGGCCATAGCTTAGTAATATGATCCCACTATGTTTGAGAGGGTGAAAATGTAGTATTTATCCTGAGACCATGGATGAAGTAAAAGCTGTGATGGAAAACATAATATTGTGAATCATTAGCAGTCTCTGCCACAGAAACTGTCACCGCCTATTGGGTACAGTTTAGTTAGATACCAAAGGGTGAACAGATGACTTAAATCCAGCTAAGCATATGCTCTGTCCATGTATTGGAATATGAGCTGAGTGAACCAAAGATTGAAATGGTTGGTGTTCTGTTGTGCCCATTCATGTGTTTCTGCAACCCAGAACTTTCTTTTCGAAGTCTGTTTAATTAGTCATTCCTTTAATTTTGTGAGCCATCCTTGTCTTTTCTTAAGTTTGAAGTTGTTTCTGTTACTTGCAAAAAATTTTCTAACTAATATATCATATTAACCACATGAAAGGATTTAGACATTTATTGTGTAGATAAAAGAGTGCATTGATGAGTTTTAAGCAGAATAGTGATCTTATCAGATTTTTGTCTTGCAAAAGTTTTTTAAGACCTTCAAAATTGGATAAATTGGAATAAGTTAAGATTGGAAACAAAGCAAGTTCTAAAATTAATGCATTAATCTGGATGGGAAGTGGTGAGGGGCCGAGCTTAGATATACCAATAAGGATGGAGCCAAAGGCCATTATTCAAAAGATATTTGGAAGGTATTTAAAAACTGCATATCTATGGACAAAAATATCTATTAATAAAAGACAAATATGAGACTGTTCTAAAAAGTCTTCTAAAAAGAAATGAAATAATATGTTTTTTTTTAAATCTTGGGCTGATCAGTTACTGCTGTATATTTAGATGGAGAAAATACTTGAATAAGGTTTTAGAAAAACTAGTCTATAGAAGTAATGAGCTATAAAACAACAAAAAAATAGATACATGGTTGAAAGGACTGAAACACCCACAGTTTAAAATCAATGCTCAAAATATAAATATGGGCAGAGAGAAAAGACCTTAATAACTCTCAAGGTCCTGTGAATGTGGAGCTATTTGAAGTACAATTGAAGTACATTTGAAGAAAGAATTGCCAATATTTTGCATTTGTCCTCCTATTGTTAGTATGTTTTATTGTTAAATTTTGATCCTATTTGCTTGTTTGTATCGTTATATAATAATCTAATTTAAAGAATGCTGTTGATATAACTTTTTCTTAGATTGGCAAATACTTTATTTTAAAAAAAATATATTTTATTGATTTTTTTACAGAGAGAAAGGGAGAGGGATAGAGAGCTAGAAATATCGATGAGAGAGAAACATTGATCATCTGTCTCCTATACACCCCCTACTGGGGTTGTGCCCACAACCAAGGTACATGCCCTTAACTGGAATCGAACCTGGGACCTTTCAGTCTGTAGGCTGATGCTCTATCTATTGAGCCAAACTGGTTTTGGCTGGCAAATACTTTAGAAGTGTGTGTAAGTGAAAACAAGTTAAATCTATCAGAGCTAAAGATTTTTTGTAGTTCTCACCTAATCATTTATTTTAAATGTGTAATTCCAACTAATTTTCAGTGTTTTGAACTCTTAGAGAAGAGAATAGGTTTTCAAGAGTAGAGTAGTTCCCTGTATACTAAAAGTCAAGGTGTGTTTCTTCCAGAATAACATCTTTAAGTTTATTGTATTTCCTACAGAAAGCAAGAATATGGTTAGATAGGTGATTGAAATGTGGAATTGGAAGAATCAATAATTTTTACTGTCATTAACTAGTGAAGTTAGCAATTAATGAACAAAGAGAACACCAATGGAGCATAATTTATATATAAGGTGTCCCAAAAATGTATACACACTTTTCAGCTGTAAAATTCACTGAATTTTTACTCCTTTTCAGGTTTAACTGATTTGATATAATGGGTAAAGCTAGACTAAGCTTTGACAGAAGAAAATTTATCCTAAAGTACCACTAGACATTTTTTAATGGGGATATATAAAAGATAAAATTTATGGTCCCAAACTGGTAACAATTGATGAATTGAGGGGCACAAATACCAAACAAAATGACTCTTGATGTTTGCGATTCCATTGCTTCGAGTTATCAGCAGTGCCTGGACCAGAATGCTCATCAGTTTGAAAACAGACACTGACAAAAAAAATGATTCATTTCTATAGATTCTTTTAAATTTTTGTCACAAATATTTGTATGTTAGTAAACATTGACTTTATAATCATTCAAAATGCATATACATTTTTGAGAATACCTTGTATTTTAGCTAATACCTATGAAAGTTCTATCATCTTTGTTAACATTAGAGGAAGATGAAGTTGGACATTTAAGAATTTAGAACACATTTAACTTTCTTATAATGACATGGAATGCAGTTCTATAAACAAAAATCTCAGATGGAGAATTTTTTCTTTAATTTTTTTGGAATGCAGCCATTGTAGTAACTAGGCTTTGAGATAGGTCTTAGCCCAGGTTGCTAGAATAGAATACTGTATACCGGGTGGCTTATGCAATAAGCATTCATTTTTCATAGTTCTGGAGGCTGCCATGCTCAAGATCAAGGCTGCTGACAGGTTTCATGTCTGATAAAGGTCCTCTTCCTGATTTGAAGATGGTAGCCTTTTTTATTGTATCTTCACATGGTGGAGAGAGAAAGAGTTAGCTTTCTAGCCTCTTCTCAGAAGGGCATTAATTCCATCATGAGGACTTCTATTAAACCTATTTTCTTCCCAAAGTTCCCATCTTCTTATATCATCATATTGGAGGTTAAGATTTCTTTCTCTTTTTCCTACCCCATTTAAAAATAATTTTCATTTTTCTTTTTATTTATTTACTAGATGCCCAGTGCACGAAATTTGTGCATTGGTGCAGTCCCTGGGCATGGCTGGCGATCGAAGTGCGAGCATCTACTGTGGAAGGGCAGGTCCCAGCTGATCTCTGGGCCCTGGGTAGCACGTGGGCTCCTACACCTTCATGTGACCCCCTCTGCCTGAGTCATTGTGCCCCCATTTAGCTCCTTTAGCACCTGGGAACTGGGTGGTGGCCCCGCCCCCAGCTGCCACTGATGGTCACCATCTATAGGGCAATTGGTGGGGTGATCCGATCCCTGCTCATACCTGCCTTGGCCTGGGACAGTCACTCACCTACTCCACCATCCCGCCATGGTCCTGCTCTTGTCAGACCCATTGGGCTGGCAGCACTTCTGCTGCCGTGCTCTGCCAGAATCACATTGCTGATGCCTGCCATGTTCTGCACCACTCCTTGGTGGTCAGTACTCATCATAGCGAGTGGTCGAACTCCTGGTCAAGGGAACAATTTGCTTATTAGGCTTTTATTATATAGGATTTTTGTTAATCCTTGCTTGAGGATACTTTCCCATTGATTTTTAGAGAGAGTGTTAGGGAGAGGGAAAGACACACAGAGAGACACATCGATGTGAGAGAGATTGAGTGATTGTTCACCTCCCAAATGCACCCCAGTCAGGGCCAGAGGATCAGCCTGAGGTATGACTAAAATCAAACCTGAGAACCTTCAGTGCTGGGGCCAATGCTATATCCACTGAACCAAACTGGCTATGGCTCATTTTAATTTTTTTAATTATAGTTGACATACATTATTATACTAGTTTCAGGTGTACACCCAGTAATTAGACATAGCATAACTTACTAAATGATATCCCAACAAATCTCACACTCATCTAACACTATATATACTTATTAGAATAATATTAACTATATTCTCTACATTATACTTTATATCCCCATAAGTATTCTGTAACAACCAAGCTGTATTTCTTTCTTTTTTTTTTAAACGTTTGAGGCTATTTCTATTTCAAATGGAGTTCTAGTGACATCACTGTTAATAAGTTAGCTGCAATTATCAAAATTTACAAATGTTTTCATATATCCAAAGTTAAACTTTTAAGGACAAAAAAAATCAAATAAAAAAATATCAACATGGCAATATGTGTGCTCTACTTGTAACATATCATCAGATTTTAAAGACTGGAATCTGAAACACTGACTTTACAAATTAGTATTGAATGTGCTTGAAAACAAGGCCTCTAAAAATTGGTTGCATTTGTTCAAAATCAGCTGGAAATCTTTAATCAAAGATTAAAGTTCAATGTATAATGCTCAAAAAAAAAAAACCCACAAAACTTTAGCTTTGTAGCTTTTAGAAAATAGCAATTATTATAAACAATATTTGCCAAAACACTGAAATGCATCCCTTAAAATCAAGGAAACTCCTAGCTTATGTGGTTCAGTTGATTGGAGCAACATCCCATACACCGAAAGGTGGTAGGTTTGATCCCTAATCGAGGTGTGTATAAAAGACAATGGATTGATGATTCTCTTTCATGTTGATGTTTCTCTCTCTCCCTTATTCTCTTTTGGCCAATGAAATATAAGAGAGTTCCAGTTCCAAGTAGAAGTTTTAAGAGCTTTGTGTGTTTTCCACCAGCTCTTGCCCTTTTCTCTCTGCCAAGAGAACAGTATGTCATAAATAGGGGGTGCTCCTTCATCCTGGATCCTGTGTTAGGGAGAGCTGGGCCACTGCAGCCATGGTGTTTCCATCATGCATGAGAGGGGCTAAGCTGTATTTCTTAATCCCTTCACATTTTTCACCCAAGGGGTAGTTAGGATTTCAACATATGAAAAATTTTGGGTTGGGGACACAAACATGAAGTTCATAGCAATATATTAATTTCAATGCAATTGCTAATAACACAGTCAACATATATCATTTATTATGTGTGAGGCTCTATTCTAAGTGCTTTATATATAATATTCCTAACATCCCATGAAATGGGACCTATTATCTCTCCATTTTGTATATTAGCAAACTGAGGGACAAAGAGGTTATATAATATAGGTAATAACTATCAGAATCAGCAGTCAGACACCCTAGTCTATACTCACAATCACTATGCTCTTTAAGTAACATATTGGGGATATCAACATGAGTAGTCCAAAGAAGAAATAAGAGAAACTCACTTTTCCATATAAGTATTGTTTTGCAAAATTGAATATTAGAATTTATATTATTCTTGATCCTCTTGCACATGTGGGGTCTCTGATGTCATATTTTCTGGGTTCCTATGAAAATGTATATATTAAACTTGGTTATTTTTTCTTGCTAACAAAAGATTTATATTATTCTTATTATGGTTCATAACAGTCCATAGACTAGTATTCTTGTCTTGGGCTAGGTGTAATTGGCAACCTTATTATCTGTTACTTAAATGTAATTGTATGTATCCTCCTGATTATTATGTCAAGAGTTTACATTATCAGTGTTATTTGTTTAAAGTAGCATATAACTGATGATTGGTACTCTATGGATATACTTTCTTATAGTTTTGTGGGTTTTCTTTAAGTAAGAAAAGTAATATTTCTAGGAATATGGTATATAGAGAGAGACTTAAGGGATCTAAAGAAAGGGTGGAAATTCCAAAAATATCTTTTAATCATTGATTCTAAAAGGGGAGAGCCCTTCTCTAGGCTGCAGGACAACTCACTAGTTTATTATTTTAAAATAGATAATTTATATTGTATTGCTTGCACTGAAACTTTATCTCATGATTGTTATTCTTGTCTGTCTAAGTCAGCTTTAAAATAGAATCATATTTACTCTCTTTTGACTATATTGATTCTTCTTCTTCAATTTTGTTGACATAGGAGTCACTAATATTTGCCTTTCAGTACAAGCTTTACTGAACTTATGGCTAGATTAGATGAAATACTTCTTTATTAATATTTCAATAATCATTTTATTGGAATTTATTGCAAGTTAAACAAGTTAAGCAATTATACTATTGCTTTTGTAGCATTAGATATAGGGCTATTATTTCAATCCTATTATGTGAGCATAGATTTTTTTAAGCCTCAGTTTCTGCTTTCCTAAAATGGTCATAATAGTGGTACCTATCTCTTAAAGTCTGAGAAGATTAAAATGTCTGTGGGAAGCACTAAGCATAATGACTGGCAAGTAAGTGCTTTATAGATGTTACTTTAGTTATCACATATAATATCTCATTTAATCTTTATAACACGTGTAATGTATCTATCTTCACTGAGTAAACTGAAGCTTGAGGAGTATCAGTGTCTTATAAGCAATGGGCCAACCACAGTTCCCATAAAATTTGCTTATTTATAATTCAAATCAAATTTTTAGTCCTACTATGTATCTGGCCCTGGTTTGGGTTTTGGTGGAAGAGTGTGGAAATAAAAGGGCATACCATGCAAGTGAGCAACACAAGCAAGGCCTTGTCAGTAAGACCACCATGGTGTGTGTGTACGTGTGTGTGGGGGGGGAGGAGGAGTTGTAGGAAATTGTAAGAAGTCTGGTGCAGTTGGTGTGCAAAAATCAAGCTAATTAGAGAGTATATGGAGTCTGGACTGTCCCTAATACCTGTAGAAGTGGGTCAGAGTACAAGTGGAAGCCACACCCAAGCTCCTACCCCTGAGCTCTGAGTAGTTGCAGTCCTTTTGTCTTCCTACCCCTAACGTGGTCAGCATCAGGAAGGACATGTCCACACCCTACTGCATGGCTGTACACACCCAGGTAGCATAGTTTACTCTTGGGAGGAATGCTCAGCATATCCACTGCCGGCTCTAGAAATGAATTCTTGACCTCATGGTGAGTACATATTTAACAACTAGCTTTCTGAGCAAGTATAGTTTCTATGTGCATGGTGCTTGACATTTTTATTTATGTTAATGAGTAAAATAAAAGTCAAGCAATGAAGAAGAACTTCTCTTGCTCCTCAATGACATGGGGACTTCTTTGCTAAGTTACAAAAAAATTTCTGAAGACCATACAAATGTTTCTACTTTTTTGGGTGTGTGTGTGTGTGTGTGTGTGTGTGTGTGTGTGTGTGCCTATATGTGATGGCTAGAGACAAAAAACATTTTTAAGTTTAATATTTAATTATTAATATTTTCTCAAATACATCCCTACACCTAAAAAAATCAAGAGAACAATAAAGTCCTGACTTACAACATTTTCTGATTTCTGTGGTATAAATACTCTACTATGACCAATTTCCATCTACTAACATGAATACAAATTTGGGAAGAAATGCATAGTAACACACCATTTTACAGTATTTCTACTATGCAGATACAATAGATATAAATAGCTTCAAGTTCATATAATGGAAAAATAATTAGGAAGTGATGAGTTTTTAATGTTTATTACCTTTGTTTTCAATATCACTTATTTAATTTGAGTTTATACAATTTATTTTTAATAATGGCCATGTTTAACTTTCAGCTTGCAATATTTCTGAAAACAACAATGGACTTTTGTGAACCAGTAGGAGCTTATTCCATAACACCACTGTCTGGGCTATTTGGGCATGGAATTCTGGATTCTTGGTTACCCAAAACATTATCTACTGTGGTGGAAGAAAGTGTAGACTGGGGGCGGGTAAATCACCTTGGCCCCAAGGATTCCTTATCTCTTAGGGGACAGGGGGGATGTACAGGTAGAAAAGAGAAAGATGGAGGTCTTTCAAAGCATGGGGTCACTGTAGGGGCCCTGGTTCCTTACATCAAAATATTCTTCTCAGGCCAGATCACAAATTATCTTCTAGTCTATCTTTGATATTTTTCTTGTTTGAGTGATGCTGTAGAGTAAGCATAACCCAATTTGAAACAGCATCAACTTTACTCAGATGTTTGAGAGAAATGCCCATTATTTTTCAATTAAAATGGGAATGAATATATCACGGTGTAGTACATAAACATTGCATTTATTTTCCAAAGAAAATGCCTCACAGAACAGAAATTTTGAGGTGCTCTATTTCTGGACACCTCTAGAAGATTCTATAATTTTCCTTAGCTATCATGGGACCAATTTAGGAGCTAGCTCCAGCAAGCCACTGTCTGGGCTGTTTGAGTATGAGTTCTTGGGTATCTCCCAAAATAATTTGGTGGGTAGCTATGAAGTAATCTGAAGTTTTGAAAGATTTGTATGAGTAGAAGGTAGAGACCTTTACTCAGGTGTGCTATTAATGCCTGTACAAAGTGTCTTCCCACAGAAGTATCCAGCCAAGAGGGTGGAAATTCAGCCAAGACCCCTTTACCAAGTGTAATTCCTCTGCCTAAATAGAACCAATTGATTTGTTTGCCCAACCATCATACTTTTGTCTAATTGTTCCTGTCAGAGGAGCATCTTGATGTTAATTCATCATTTACAAGGGAGCACCATTTTGCAATTTGCCTGCGTGGAGATGGGCCCTCTTTTCTCAAACACAGACACATCCAGTGTGCTATTGTGCTGTGTTGCAACTGTATTTCTTATTTACTGCTGAATGTCCAGCACCTAACTTAAAGCATGGCATGTAGGAGGCACTGAGTAAATATTTGTTGAATAAATGAATGAATAGATGCAATGACATGGTGAGATTCATGTTTCAAACAGGTCTCGCCTGGCAGGCCCTGTAGAAGATGATATATTAGTCTGGTACGCTGCTTTAACAAAATAGCAGAAACTGAGCATCTTAAGCAACAGAAATTTATTGTCTCACAGTTCTGAAGGCTACAAGTCTGAGATCAAGGTATCAGGAAGGCAATGCAACTTCTGAAGATTCTGGGGAAGGATCTGTTTCAAGTCTCTCTCTTGGCTTCTGGTAGTTTCTTGGCTTGTGGCAGCATAATTTCAGGGGCACATGGCATTCTCTCTATACATGTCTGTGTCCAAATGTCCTCTTTGGATAAAGACACCAGTCACATTGGATTAGGGGCCTGCCAATTCCAATATGACCTCAACTTAATTAATTACATGGGCAGGCAACAACCTTATTTCCAAATAAGGTCCTATTTTGAGGGTTAAGACTTCAATACATGAATTTTTAAGGGCCATAAACCCATAATAGATTAAGTCCTGGAGTTGAGTAGTAAGAGTTTCAGTGGAGATAAAGACTTTTCCATTCTAAAATGAGTAATATATGTATTCAAAGATAAGTCCATTCATTAAGATATTATTTTTGTTGAATATTCTAGGTTAATTTTTACTATGTAACAAATCCTCTCAAAAATTTAGTGGCTTAAGACAACAACATTTAATATCTCGGTTTCTGTGGGTCAACAATTTAGCTGGGCCCCTGATTCAGGGTTCCCCACAAGGCAATCATCCAGGTGTTGGCTGGGGCTGTAGTCATCTCAAGACTCTATTGGGGGAAGAGCCCCTTTCAAGTCACTCAGTGCATATTGGCAGGATTCAGCTCTTTATGGCTTGTTGAATTGAGGGCTTCAATTTTTTGCCGGCATTAGCTGTAGGCTGCTTTCAGTTCTTTGTCATGTTGGTCTCTTCATAAAGGAACTCAACATAAAAGCTGGCTATATGAGAATGAGCAAGTTAGAAGAGCAAGGTACAAGGGACATGAAACCAACAGGTGGGGATCACTGGGGACCATCTTAGAGAGGCTGCCTACCCATATGTTTTATTGTTTGTGTGAAAAAAAAGATCTATACCTTCAGCAGTTGATCTACTTTTTAAAAGTTTATATGTGCCAATCATCTTGGAATTTATTTCTTTAAGCTCATTAAGGTAGTAGAAAGCCTCTGCTTGTCAGATTAATTCTGAGTGTATGTGCCCTTCTTTTGTATTGCTCTGGACAACTGGTAAAGCAGTTAATCATGTTGATCCATGACAGTGGCCTTGATCTTTTCCATCCAGGAGTTCTGCTACATGAATAACTCTCTGATTCAGGTCATTTTCTTTTTTTGATTTGTACTATTTTCTAAACATTATTCAAGGGGCCATGATAAACCTTAACACATTTAAGTATATCGAAGGGGTCAAATCTCTTGTCCTATTATTTTTTAAAAATGAAATTTTTATTGTTGAAAGTATTACATATGTCCCCCTTCCCTCCTCCCCCATTGGCCCATTATAGCCCACTCCTACTGCCTGCCCCAGGCCTTCACCATCTTATTGTCTGTGTCTGTGAGTTATGCATTTAGGCATACATATTCTTTGATCTCTTCATACCCACCTGGCTTCCCTATTTGTCCTATTCCTTTTGTTAGAGAAGCTAGGACTTCTCTTCCAGATTAGATGTTGCTTGGAATAATTTCACAATGGAAACAAAAACTTGGAACACTTCGCATCAGTTTTGTGGTAGCTAGTATGATAGGTTCTTAAACTAAAAAAAAATATAAAATAAAAATGAATTTAAGCGCACTACCATCAACATGCATTTCATGGAGATCTATTCACTCAGAGAATATGTTGGTACTTTGATGGATCTATTACTTTGATGGATCTATATGGCAAAAATAATATCAACTGTATAAATTTTCTGGAATTTTTCTTGGCTTTAAATAATTTATTTTTATATTGGTTTTGAGTTGAAAATATTTTCGTTTAGCGGAGGTCATTTTTGTTAATAGATTTTTTCCCAGTAGGATATGGTATATGGGAAATTTGATTTTTTGTTTCCCTATTTCATGGTTAATGGATTTTGCTTTTTCAAGCTGAATTGTATGTCTTTCCTCTCTGACATGTTTCTAAGCTTCAGGGAACGTAGTCCACCCTGGTCCATTAATATTAGCAGTCGTCAGTGATGTAATCCTGTTTCATTTCTGGTATGGATTTTATACTGTAGTGATGACTTCTCATACATAAATTTGAGTTGAGCAGGAACTTGTATCATTTTTTCCAATGAATATCTTTGCATTCCTCAAAATGTTAACCATATATCTAAAATTTATGTGCTTATACAAATATTCTGCAATCGTCATGAAAATACATAATTTTATTTCTAATCTGCCTGACTTTATTTTATTGCCCTTATTAGACAAATAGGTGCTCTTTATGCCTCTGAAATTCGTGAGCATTTCATGGCAATCTCAAACGGAGTATTGCCAGTAATGCTAATATTAGAGTTACTATATTTGATGCCTGGAAACAATGAATGTGAACATGATTCATTTTCCCCCTCTGTTTTAATTTTACTAAGAGGATTTCCTTAAAAGGTAATTGGTATGCTTTGGCTTGCAGACAAACACATACCCTTACAGTGTCCTGAGCAACAGACCCTGCTTACTTTACACTGAGGCCTAACAATATATGTTTATGAGAGTGATTATTTGTGGTGCTAATTTCATGTGTAGTTCTGGTAAAAGAAGCCTGAACTGTGGGGCCTTTTGATGCATCTACATAGCCAAAATAGTTCCTTGGTGGAGAAAAGGAGCATGGACTTTGAAGTGAGAAAACCTGGTTTAGGTCTTGGCCTGTTATCTCCCAGGTGTGTGACTGTGAGTGAGTCACTTCAGTGAGGCTTACTTGCCTCATCTGTAAAATGGTAATAGCCGTCATGCATTGCTATGCATGATCGTTAGCTATAAAGTAGAATGTGCTTGTGTTTACACAAATATAAAAGGCAATAAAATCCAGAGGTATTAGATTCAAATCTGTGCTGTCAGCCTTTTGTTCTATTTTGTAGTATAGACCATTTTCCATACATAAGTGCTTTTCTTCTTCAGAACTACACCTTCCTCCACATAATGTACTCAACAGATACATGCAAACATCACTCTGTGCTTTGTTCCCTCTCCATATATTCTTGTTGAACTCACCCAATTTTTTAAATTTATTGTTAATTGCTATATGACTTAGTATTCCAAGAGTGAAAAGATCATTGGCACAACCTTTCCCTCTTAAACATTCCTCCCTCCTTGGTGGGCAGCCATGCCACTCTGGTGGATGGAGACACCTGGAGGAAAGCAGGGAACAGCAATGATGACCATGGGGGTGATGATGATGGCTCCCAAACATCTCTGTGCCACAAGCTTTATATATTATATCCCAACATACTTTATGCTACACAATATAGTGCAGAGTATGCTTCATTTTACTATAGTCTTTTAAATAGGAAACTGAGGCTTATGTGGGTGAAATAACTTGCCCACAGTCATGTAGCTGTTAGGTGGTAGAGTATCTGGTTGACACTGAAGTCCATGTTTTTAATCAGTCCCTGCCTGTGCTGATGTATGGACCCATAAATCTTAGTAGGTGATTGATATGGCTGGTTCTATTTGGTTAAGTTTGAATCTTCCAGATACCAAACTCCCTTATTGAAATTGATCCTGAGAAATGAGGCTAGATAGAAATATGGGAATATAGATATATTCTAAAAATTAAAACTAGATGTGTTTTAAGAATATATGAGGTGATAATTAACAAATAAATATGATAATACAATTGGGAGAGAAAATGACAAAAACGCACAGTATCCTTAGTGGTTCATGGCTTAGCAAGGGAGATAAATGTTAATGATAAAAACGCACAAAGCTGAAAGTACCTTGAAACATAGGAGGATCATGGTCAGTGTTACTATGAGAGTCTATAATGAAAGAATGTAGTCAAGGAGAATCAGCCATTTACATACAATTAAATTGTAGCAAAACCTTTAAACATGTTTGTATTTCTGTTATATGCATGTTGTTCAACTCCTAGAAGATCCAGAGGAAAAGGTTTTGCAAGTTTTTCTAAATATCTACAGGTTTTGCAAATAAAATATTTTATGAACTGGAACAAATCCTTAGGAAAGAATGAGCCCTGGGAAGCAAGCATCCTCTATGTGATAATCTGCAAGGTTAGCAGCAATAAAAATAAGTTATGTCCCACAGGGTTAAATAGGATCATATGTTGGTCTGGAAAATTAGTTCTGCCATGTTACTGAAGTGTGGGTTACATAATATCTACAACTAAAACTGTTCTTTATTGTAATGGCGCTAAAACTATTTCTGTAATGGATGCATGAAAGAATGCTGCCTGTGTGTTCAAACAATTGCAAAAGTGTAGTTGCTTTTTAACCTGTATAGAGGCAACTGACTGGCAGCCATACTACAGAAGGCAGTACAATGCCTAGGAAGATTCTCGGAGGAATTATGAAAGAGGCTTTGTTGTATATATCCTTTCCTATCTCAGCCTATTGATTTGTCCTGGCCAATATCTCTAGAGTCCCTGCACCTCTTTTGATCTCCATCAATACTCGCTTCAGTTCAAGTTACTACTATCTCTCACTTGGACTATGGAAACATTTTTATAATTGGTTTCCATTCGTACTGTTCTCCCAATTCATTCTCCACATCAGAGCCTCCTTTCTTAAAGCCCATCAATAGCTTTCCATTTTATTTAAAGAATAAACAGTTAGGATAGCCAAATAGCCAGGCATATTGTAGACACCATTCTTTTCTACCAGCTTTATCTTGCATCTCTTTTATATCCTCCATCCCAGCCATAGATGTGGATTTACTATATTCTCTTCCACCAAAGAGTTTTGAATGTGCTGTTCCTTTCACCAGCTTAACTCATTCTTTCCCTGATAGATGTGAGATTCTTGTATTATAGACTTTCATAGTAATATTGACCATGATCCTGTCCTTCAGAGTAATTTCACCTTTGTGTGATTTTAAAATTAACATTTGTCTTCTCTGGTGAATCATAAACATTAGGGATGTTGTGAGTTTTTGCTCATAATTGTAACTCCAGAATCCAATAGATGTGTGTTAAACATAAACTGAATAAATCTGGAAAAAAGAGCGATTTGGCCAAATGTTTTCTTAATTATGTCTGTTTTACCTCATTAGAACATTACTAATGCATTTGGAAACAAGTTATTTTTGCTAGGATGATTTTTCTATCAACTTATGAATTATTATTTATACCACCTAAACTTACCATTAAAAATAAAAATTGTATGACAACATTAGGTATTGGAAAGCTACCCAGGAGGCAGGGAAAGTGATGGTGACTGGCCATTATCTCCTTTTTTTTGTTGAGCTGTGATTCCCCTCTCCATTTTATATAAATGCACATGTTGAAGATGGACACACATTTTTTGTCTGCTTAAAAATATGATATAAACATTATAGACTTTCTATGTAGCTCTAAGCTGAGAAGTTTCTTATCAATTTTTGTGTTTTTTAGTAGCTTGGAAAATGCTTAAAATTTTAGGGTTCTTTACATACATTTCCTTTCAATGCAAGTTCTTACCGAATATTTATTGGTGTGCTATTTTGAAATTTTCTAAGACTTCCTGTGTGTTTTTATAAGTGATTATGAAGGATTTTTATTAAAAGTGGTCCTTTAACAGTAATAAATAGCTTCTTTGACATCTTAAAGAAGATGATACTCTTTTGGCAGCCCATTTTAGAAATTATTCTAGTAGAATACTGAGTTTGAAATTGAGAAAAAGTACTCATCTTTGAGAAGACTTGAAGAACCCCTAGTTCTTTGTCCTTTTGAAAAAAAAAAGTCCAGTAAGATCCACGAATACAATTGTTTAATTTTTCCACTGTGGAGCTATGATTTTTTTCTCCCTGAGATTATAGATTTGTGTATTGTTGACTTAGAAAAATGGAATATAAATTAAATTTTATTTAAAATTTATTGACGAGATAAAAAAATACATTGAGATTCAACATTTTGTTCACAAAAATGACCCAGCAAGGAAGTGAGCTGAAAGAGCAAATAGCTGGAGTTCTGCAAGAGAAAACTGTCATGTTTAATCTCTGATCACTCATTCACTTACTCATTTAAAAACATTTGTAGTGGATTGATATTCAGAATATACAAGAAGCTCTTGTAAGCCAGAAACCACTATACAGGAAATATAGAAGAAAAATTGTTAAAGGATATAAATGGGCAATTTACAGGAGATAATACTGAATGAAAATAATGTTAAATAGTCATAAGAAATGATAATAATAGAAAACACTTATTAGCACTATTGTTATACTAGATGTTTTCTTGGTGCTTAATATTTAAACATTTACTTTCTTATAATAGAAGTATTATCATCCTTACTTTACAGAGGAAGCAACTGAGTCACAGAATAATGTCTTTAGGTACTAAATGGAAATCTGGCTTAACATCTCTCTTATGTAGATGGAGACTCTCTCACTCATTATCAGAGAAATATGCATTAACTAGAGGCCTGATGCATGAAATTCATGAATGGGAGGGATGGGTCTCTAGCAGCCCAACCTGCACCCTCTCCAATCTGGGAGCCCTCAGGGGATGTCCTACTGATGGCGTAGGCTCGCTCTCCATAGTTCTCTGCTCTATGCGAACCTGCCTGCTCAACACCGCCACAGGCCCTGGTGTCTGCTCTCTGAGGGGGCCTGCTTGCCATTCGCCACCATGGCCAGGGGCAAGCAGGGCCCTGCTGTCTGCTCTCCGTGGGAGCCTTCTTGCCCCTTGCTGTGGCGAGGGCTAAAATAATTGGGGGACTGTGGCAAGGCTGAGGGGACTGGGTGCCGCCATCTTGTGGCTATGGGTGCCACCATCTTCGTGACAGAGTGACGGTCAATTTGCATATTCCCTCTTTATTAGATAGGATGTAATAATACCTGAAAGCAATCAGATTCTCAGAAATATGAGTTTGATAAAAACAAATTCTGGTGAGGATGGGAGGAGGAGGGGAGCCTCTCCACTGTTGGTGGGAGCGTGAACTGTTGTGTCCATTTCAGAGACCAACTTACAGACTTTAGAGAAATTTGGTATGCTAATCCTGATGCCTGCAAGTTCTTGGGCATATGACAGAGAGAAACTGTCAAGTTCATGCACTTGGAGACATGCACTGTGATGCTTATTTCATTGAATTCGGGGCTGTGGGAAGTTGAAAGTACTATATGAGTTCTTTTCTAAGGTAATGGACACCTTGGTATGTTTAGAGGTACCCTATAGAATACTCAGAAGCAAGTGCCTACCTTTTATATTTGGAAACATGGATGGATCTCAGAATTAACTGAATGAACAAACAGTAAAAGTAAATCAGAATGAGACTGTAACTTAATATCATTAAAAATTAAATACATACATATAATACTCTGTGTTTTCCTGGAGAAGAAATGGTGAATTTGAAGGATTAGTAAAAGTTAATTAGGAAGTGGTCAGGGATGTGGTAGAGAGTAGAGGAAGATGTCAAGATGAAGTGAAGAGTTTGTGCATAGCTGGTTAGAGACTGAGCGCACAGACCTCCTGGGCCTTTTTCTTCAGAGAGAATGAAAGTTTTAATTTGGAAGTTTTATCATCAAATACGCATGCTAAAAAGAACCACTGGCTGCATTGCGAAGATTGGATAAAGAGGGGAAAGGATGCATATGAGAAGTTATGAACTTATTGCAGTAGTTCAGATGACAAAGATGAGATCATTTGACCTGGACGGCAGTGGATATGAAGAGAAGTGATGAATTAAAACTCTATTAAAGAGGTAACATTAAAAGTGTTTGGTCATGGATTGGATTTGGGATAATTAGGTGAGATAGGGGGAGATAAAAAAAATGACCTCAGGAAGATAAATAAAATGCATAGAATGCATAGAATGCATCATGGTAAAACTAAGAAACACCAAACTCAAAGAAAAAAGCCTTACAAGCAGCTAGAGGTCATTTGTGAGATGTACCATGACGTTGTGGTTACATAAAAAGAACTTTGGAGGTGTATAGAGCATGGATGAAATGACATCATGTCTGTGATTTCCTTAAAAACACTTTAGCAAAGGAACAGAAAGATACAGATGAAATAAATGCTTGATAATTTGTTATCCTAGGAGACAGTTATACAGGGTTATTATACTGTTATATCTGCTTTTTTCTAAAAATTTAAAATTAGTCATGTTTTAAATAAGTAACCAAAGAGGAAAGAAATATCACCTATTAAGAAATGAATGACAAGTAGACTTCTCATTAGTGAAAACAGTGTTCTAGATAGTGTAATACATACTTTCAAAATGCTGAGAGAAAATTAATGTCATGGCTTACCTAGTCTTCCACATTCTCATTAAAATTATTAATTATAAGTGAAAGCAAAACATAGACATTTTCAGACAAAAGACTGTGAGAGGTTTCTGTTTACAGACCATGGTGAAAAAAATGATTACAGGATATATCCCAGAAAGGAGAAAATTTAACCTAGAACAAATAAAATAAAACATGAACAGACTCAGATACAAAGAACAAACTGATGGGGGTGTGGATTCATTTCAGGGGTAGAGGCAGAGAGATAGGTGTAAAGGGTGAAGAGAAATAAGAAATGTAAACCTTTGTTATAAAAAAATGTCATGGAGATAAAGTATAGCATAGGGAAAATAGTCAATGTCATCATAACAACTTTGTATGGTGACAGAGGTTTACTAGACTTTTTTTGTAGTTAAATCTTATCTTAAACAAAAGAAAAGCTTCTTAACATGTATAACTTGGTTGTCTTCCCCCCACCTGTACCCTAGAGGAGAGCAAACAATTTAACAATAGAACATTTATTACTATAATTCACTACTTAACAGAACACAGGGAAAAAGAAGGAATCTATCATCTGAATAGATGTGATGAAAGCATTAGAAAAATCCAACACTATTCATGATAAGTTCTTGGCAAATAATGAATAGAAGGGAACTTCTTATCTCGCAGCAAGCATTATAGTTTGTAGTGAAACAGTGGAAGCATTCCAAATAAAGTGAAAAATAAGATAAGGATGTCTTCTTTCACTGCTCCTAGTTGGCATTGTTCTAGAAATCCCAACTGAGACAAGCCTAACAAACACTCACACACACACACACACACATACACACATACACACATACACACAGAAACACACACATACACCACAAAACAATGATAAAAAACTATTAGAATTAATTCAGAAAGTTGGCTTGCTTCAAAGTCACCTTGCAGAAATCAGTAAGTGACTGGTATCAGAAATAATAGATTAGAAATATGAATTTTCAAATCCCATTCACAGTAACAACACATCTTAAGGTATCTAGAAGAAATCTAATAGGAGTTGTGTGAGGTTTATATAAAGGAAATAGTAAAACTTCAAAGTGGGTAACAAACCAAAATAATCAAGAGACATTTCATGGACATGGATGTTTAGATCTAATGTTTGAAGATGCCAAAATAACATGCAAATCTAGGGAAAATTTTTGCAAAATCTCCAACAGAATTTTGTGTCTAAGTGTGGAAAATGACCCTAAAATTTATGCCCTATATAATAAAGAGCTAATATGCAAATGGTCATCATGCCCTCATCTCCTCACACCCTCCTACCTTAGCGCCCTTGGCCCTTGCTGGGGCTGGGAGACCTAAGGCTGCACCTCCCTGCCTCCGTGCCAGGGCCTCAGGGTACCTGAAGCCAGGCTGGGGAACCTGAGGCCGAGATCCCTGCCCCAGGACTGGGGGACTTGAGGCTGCACCCGCCGCCTGGCTTTGGGTTGGGGGACCCGAGGTCATGACCCCACCTGGCTCTGGGCTGGGGGATGTGAGGCTCTGTCTCCTGGCCTGCAGGGCTTGATGGGGGACCTGAGGCTGCACCCCCTGCTCTGCAGGGCTTGATGGTGGTGGGGCTGGCTAGGACTGAGTCTTGCACGATTTTGAGGCATACATGGGTGGATGGAGACTTTAAGTCCCATGGTGCTCCCCAGAATCTGACAAGAGGGAGATTTTCATATACATTTTATTAATTTTATTTCATCTCTGACACTTTTATTATAGAGAAAGGCCAAATAACAATATTAAAATATTTCTTCTAATTAATTCCCTTTTAATGTGGGCCACTAGTAAAATAATAATAAAGTATTTGGAAAAAACAAGGAAAAGTACTGGGATTATTAGCCCTCACATTTTTAACTTAGTTTTAGTGATGATGTGCTATTGGCATAATGACATGCTGACCAATAGAATACCACAGAGATCCAAGCATATATGAGAACTTAGTAATGTACATGAGGGGGGAGGTGTACATCAGTGGGAAAGACAAGACTCTTCAACAACCAATACTGAGACAAATGGTTAGCCACATGGAAACAAATAGAATGAGATTGCTGTTTCACATCATTCACATAAATACATTCCACTGCGGTTAAAGCTCTGATTTTGAACAGCAAAAGTTTAAAACATTTGGGAAAAAAAAAACATAAGAAAAAAAAATATTTGGACCTTGAGGGTCGTGACTCAGAAAACACAATCCTTGAAGGAAACATTTGGTATTTGACTACATTCAAAGTTAAAAGTAAATTCTATTTCATCAGGGACATATGTGCAAGGCTAGCTCAGACTGGGAGAATATTTTTTTCAAAGTATGTACTAGCAAATGATTACTGTCCAGAATGTACAAAGGCCTATTGCACATCTTGGGGAAAAAGGTAAACAATCCAATGGGAGAATAGACAAAGGAACAGGGCAGTTTGCAGAAGAGGAAAACATAAGCCCATAAACATATGAAATGATGCTTGACATCACCATTATCAGGAAGATTCAAATGGCAATGAACAAGGAGATATCATGTCATGTCCGTTGATTAACAAGCATTTCAAAATACAAACTTTGCGTGGTTGTGGGGAAGCAGGATGGTCATACATTGCTGGTGGGATGTAAATTGGTATGACTCCTGTGGAGAGAGGCTGATAATACCCAGTAAAACTGAAAGATGAATATAACATGAATTGGAAATATTCTGAAGCTAGAACTCCATGGCCATTGGTTAATTCTATAGAGGCAGGGACGTGGGAAGAAGGGGGTGTATTCCCTCAAGAGAGCTGTTATGTTTTACATAGTTAAAGAAATATATGAACAAATGTAGAAAATTCGTCAACATTTGTCAATATTATTTAAATCTGCTGGGGGGATAGGGATAATATACTTTTGTACTGGACTTTTCTATAGGATTTATACATGATTGGAATAATTGGTAATTTCTTTAAAGAAGGAGTTGAATGAAGAGGTTTGAAGACTGAAACAATCATTTTTAAGACATTTATAAGTAGCTCTTCCTGGAATGCATTCTCCCCAGAAACCTATATTCCCATTTTTCACACCCTTACTTATTTTACACTTCTTTCTCAGTGAGGCTTCCCTACCCTTTGACATTTTCTAAACCCCTGTGATATATTTTTAAGTTGAATACTTATTGTTTCATGCTGAATACTTAATTTTTCATGCTGTATAATGTTCATATGTATTCATTTGTATTGTATTATTTACTTGTGTTTATCTGTCTTAGCAACCAGAATACAAGCGTTCTATGGTAGGGATTTCTGTTTGTTTGGTTCATTTCTATATCCCCAGCACCCAGCAGAGGGCCTGGCACAGAGTATCTTCCCAATAAATATTTGTTCAGCAAGTGAGTGGACAAATGAATTCTGAGTTCTGCTTTTGGGTGGCAGAAAGTGTCTGCATTATTGAAAGATAGAGGAGAGAGGAATGGGGCAGGCAGGATGCTGTGTCTGATTTGGAGGGGAAGATGACATACGTAGAAGTGAGGTCAGCAGGTAGTTGGAAACCAGGGAATAAAAGGACAGATGGGCCAAACTAAATTGAAAATGAATCCAACTGAGCACCGAGCTCCGATATTTACCAAGAGATGGACTTGGCTGTCAGTCCTGCTGAAGGAATCTGACCAGGCATAAAACAGACAGCCCAGTAACAAAATGCTCAAATTTATTCTATCTCGCTTAAAAAACCTGTAGTTCAGTTTACTACAAAAAAAGGTAGTCTGTCCCTAGAAGGAGTAAAAGGTGCTGCTTTATCTATGGGCTGTGACAGTATTAAACAACTTTTACCGGCTTCCAGACATTGGATCTGACTCATCTGTTGTTTATTGTTTGTCGTACAGGGGAAAGAAAGATTAGTTGTTACAGTTAAAAATAATAATGGCCATGTTGAATGTATCTTTATTGAAGAGCGTGATGTTCAAAGAGATTTAAGGAATAAAGATAGATGTTTTCCTATGTGTTAGGCTATTGTTAAATGTTTCTTTCTAGACCTGAGGTTTGCCTGCTATAGGACTGAGTGAACAAAGGGCTCTTCAGGTGACGTTGGACCAGTAGTTTTGGTAAGCCTGTTAAAAAATGGAGATTTTAGGGCTCTGCCTATGAGAGAGGACTCAGAATTTCTGGAGTGTGCAGGCCCAGAAATGTGAATTTTACACAATTGTCCCAGGTGAGTTTGATGCAAAGTTTAATAGAACAACACATGCTGTAGATGATTCTAACTTTTACTCTATCTTTTATTTTGTGTGTGTGTGTGTGTGTGTGTGTGTGTGTGTGTATACCAGTTATATGCAGTAATATGTTGTGTGCTTCGTAATAATATTTGTGAGTGAAACAGGTGTGCTAACATTGGCAGTTGGAAAGCTGTAAATAATTATATCTAGCGCAGAAAGAGAGGCACAAAAAAGAAATACAAAATGTGCTCCTATAAGGAGTTGCAAATCTAACACAAAACAAATAGTGTGAAGATAGGAAATGATAATATATTCATTTCCTACTGCTGCTGTAATAAGTTTCTGCAAACTTAGTGATTTAATGTAACACAGATTTATTCTCTTTCTGTCCCAGAGGTTAGAAATCCAAAATGAGTTTTGCAGGACGAAAGTGTGTTGGCAGGTGTTGGCAGGACTGGTTCTTCCTGGAGGCTCTAGTAGTAGATGATTTGATCCTTGCCTATTCAGCTTCTAAAATTGCAGATCAAGTATTAGAGAAAAGTCCACTTGAAACCTATATCATCTTATTCACCCATGTCACTCCAATAAATTTAATAGAAAACAAACAAAAAACAAATGAACAAACAAAAAACTGCATTCCTTGCATTCTATGGTTCATGGCCTCTTTCTCCTCTGCATCTTTACATCAGATTGCATTCTCCTTTTCTGTAGTCAGAACTTCTGCTTCCTTCTTCTAAGGGCATTTGTGATTATACTTAGGTCCACGGAATCATCCAGTATAATAGCTCCATCTCAAAAGTCTTAATTTAATCAAGACTTTGAAGTATCAAAAACAAAACAAAACAAAAACAAACAAACAAACAAAAAAACCAAAACACACACACACACAAATCAAGCAAAGGAAACTTTGAGGTTTCTTTTGGTAACATTCACAGGATCTAAGGATTAGGACATGGTATTGTTGAGGACCATTATTCATGTGTGTAAGAAAAATGTGACAACAGCAGTGTGATTGTGCCAAAACCTTGCCCTTTCCCTGAAGTACCTGAAAGTAAGTAGAATTTGTAAACTCCACAGTGAAGTAGTAAATGTTGTGCTTAGTAAATAAATGTGAAGTGATTTCAAGAAAACACCATACAAGTTGCCACAGTGCCAATTTCCTTGCCTGAAGCCAAATGTAGTTGGAAGACACAATCAATCTATTATAACAGCATTTTAGTATTGGCACAGACAAGGACCTTCAAGTTTATTGCCATTTTATGGGAGTCAGCAACATGTTGTCAGTCCCCAATGGATGAAAGCCACTGTATTAGACACAGTGAGCAGTGAAAAGAGAAACTGAGGAGATGAACCCAATGCTTAAAGAACTTAAATTCCTATAGAGAGATGAGACAGATACACTTTAAACATAGATAGCCTATGCACCTCTAGAATAAAGGCCACTGCAACACAAAAAAACTCCATTGTATGTAGCATACCTGTCTCACATTCTAAGCAAGTGTTTTTCTCATGAACCTTTAGTTAAATTCTTTGAAGAGAGAAGGGAGATCATATAACACAAGCAGGGACAAGCCATTAGGGCAACTTTATGAGTGAGTACTCTGGAGTCTCCTTATGATAGTATTTGATATGAAATGGGGTTTAGTTTAAAGCTGGTTGTAGATCTCATTGAGGATGCTTAAGTAATTGTTCTCAGAATAGCTATTGTATGGATTCCAAGGTGAGAAGCATGAAGAGGCTCTGACATTTGTTTCTGCAGTCTGTTCTTGTGAGAAGGAGGGGGCGGGGGAGGCCGAAGTAGCTGTGGTTTTGCTATCACCAAATGATTCCTTCTTCATACTGGGATCTTATTACCCATCCATTCCCAATTCTAAATTCTCCTCCTGCTCAGAATGAGCCCTTTGACTACGGTGATGGAGATTGCCTGTTCTTGGCTGTTCTCACTATAAAAGCCACAGAACACATTTTCCACTTGTATTATGCTTTTCTACTCACTGGCCTTCCTGACTCAATACATCTCAAAATCTGTTGCCTAAATAATCTCCCTTTGTCGTCTTCAATCATGTTACTCTGCTGCAGACTCAGAAGTGGCTCTCAGCTTCTCAAAGCAGAACATGCAGGCTCTGCTCCCAAGAGGTCAGGATCCTTCACAAGTTCCTGCCTCCTGGGGGCCAGCATAGGCTCCACCCCAGTCAGCTCCTTCCCTGGCCCAGGGGCCTCCTCTGTGTTTCTGGGTTCAAAGCACTGCACACTGGGTCCTTGCTTCTGTCAGAGTTAGATGTGTATTTATTTTTCTTTTTGCTTAGCAAAATAGAAAAATAAAGTTATCTTCTGAATTTAAATTACACGAATACTCCTGGGTATTTAGTTTCTTGTTTACAACATTCTTTCCTCGTTGTATCAATGTATTTGTCTTAGTGCCAAAAAGCACTTGCTCCCTCTCCCTGGCCAGTCTATTTACTGATTGGTATGAAGAACCCTCCAAATTAAATGATAGTCACATAGGAGAATTAATTCAGTTTTACTGGCTGAGAATTTAGTGACAACACATCACTGCTTTGCAGTTATCAAAGAAAGGCACTGATTTTTCTTGGTTGAAAATTTTTCAGTTAGGTGAAAAGAAGAGTAAGCTTATTATTGCTATTATGGCAATATTTTAAAGCCACAAACTGATTATTATGTCCTCCAAAGTTCCCAATGTACTCTTGCCCTATAACATTTTTTTTTTCAGAAAACAACTCTGGCAAGTCAGAGGTTTATTTAACATAACAACATCAAACTACAAACATCAAATCAGAGAAAGGGTTATTCATGTCTTTATTTAACCTGTGTATTACTGTTGTAAATGATTTTTTTCCTCCTCTTTGCTGTGTGGTGCAGTTACACACAGTTTCACATCATTATATAGGAACTACCACAATTTATTTTTAATGCAAAAATGATTCAGTCTGGAAGAAAGGGTGCAGATACAGAGATTAAATTCACTGTCCTTGCAAGTGACTCAATGAGATAGAAAACCCTTCAAATTTTTCATCTACAAAGTCATAATTTACTATTAACTACATATTCATGGTGTTTTGTAAAGATGATTAAGAAAATCTATATTTTAAATTATTATTAAAAAACCTCCAAAATTATTTAGTACAGGTATAAGATTTTAATTTCTGATAATAGCATAGTTATTTATGTATAGCATAAATATATATGTACATATATATTTACCTTTACTTTGAAATCTTTAATACAATGGAAGTTAAAACATTGGATGTAGGAGTGAATAACTGCTTGCTTTTCTTTACTTCATGGTGCTCTGACCTTATCCACTTAATCACCATTGCTATGGAGAGGCTTCTAAAGAGTCAGCCTCATTGAGGTCCACCTTGCTGTCCTCAGTTATAAGATTTTGTTGCTTTGTCTCCCCACTGGACTGCAAGCTCCCTGGAAGAGCACATGTCCCTTTTGCTTATGTTTACACTCAGCAGGGGAATAGCGCCTGACCATTAATAGATGCTCATTGAATAGCAACCAAATAGATGATTTCCCATTGATGAAATCCTTAAACTGTCTTTGATATCTTATTTTAAATTGCACAGCTATCAGAGACAAAGTCAATCTGAATTCGTCTAAAGTTCCCTTCCATTATGATTCCCTCCCCAAAGGATATTCTATCATAATAATGGCAAATAGCTGACACCAATGCCATCTCTCCTACCCTTGAGAGTGCAGCTGGCATTTCATGGATCTTGGCACTTTCTCCTGCCAAGTGCAGATGTGGTCTCAGGATTCTTTCCCACATGCCCTCTAAGTAACCACTGTTAGCTGTCAGAATAGTTGAAACTTAATGGCCACCCTTGATTTTGTGAGAAAGTGAGATGATTGAAGGGATTGAAGGTATCTGTCTTTAGTGCTTTTCCCCATTCAGTGACTAAAATACTTAAAATTCTGTAAAAAGATAAAAAATAACTTTAAATACAGAGAGTCCATGAAATTATAGAGTAAAGGCCACTGGGTTCAACAGACCTCCCCTAGGAACATCTATTTTGGGTGTTTAACTGTTTTAAGGGATCAAAACATGCAGCTCCTACACTTTAGTTCAGCACTGTGATATGTTACCACTGGGGTGGTACCATGAGAATATTTTTTTCTAAAGCCACCTCTTGTACTCCATATTGATTATCATAGTTATTTATTTCTAATTAGTATCAAGGTCACGGTGGATAATGAGGAAAAAAGAGACACTCAAGAATAAAATAGATACAGAAACATAGACTTTTGAATCTCAGAGGGAAGGTAGGGAGTGGGTGGGTAGGAAGAAATTAACCAAAGAACTTATATGCATAACCCATGGATATATACCATAGGGTGGTGGAGGCCTGAGCTGGTGGGGGGAGGGATAGAAGAGAAGGGGCAGGAGAGACTATAAGGGATTCAATGGGAGAAAAGGGGGACATATATAATATTTTCAACACAAAGGTTTTTGAAAGAGAATGAAGGATGGAGTTTGGTAGCTGAGCAGTTGGTATGCATTTTCAAGGAAAGTGAAAAATGCAAAAGAGTAAAACTATCCTAATATATAAAAACCCTGGGTCTGTACATCCACAACAACCAGGAGGCTCGACCTTTCACCAGGCTGAAGTGCTGACCTCTCAGAGAGAGAGGTGGGGCTGATCAGCAGTGGCAGCAGCCGCTGGCAAGGCACCTATAGCAGCGGTTCTCAACCTGTGGGTTGTGACCCCTTTGGGGGTCGAACAACACTTTCACAGGGGTCGCCTAAGACCATTGGAAAACACAGATACGATTCATAACAGTTGCAAAATTACAGTTATGAAGTAGCAACAAAAATAATTTTATGGTTTGGGGTCACCACAACATGAGGAACTGTATTAAAGGGTCGCGGCATTAGAAAAGTTGAGAACCACTGCCCTATAGAGAAGCAGGGTGATCAGACCTGCTTCTCTCCCTCGCCAGTAGCCAAGCCTCTCTCTCTCTCTTCTAGAAGTCAGCAGTTTAGCCTGCTTCCTTGCAGCCTAGACCAGTAGTCAGCAAACTCATTATCAACAGAGTGGCAAACTGCAGCTTGTGAGACACATGTGGCTCGAGAGCCGCAGTTTGCTGACCACTGGCCTAGACCAAATGCCAGGCTTCATGTGCAGCAGATGAGCAGGCTGAACTGCTGACTTCTTGGAGAGAGAGAGAGGCAGGGCTGAGCACAATGGTATCAGCTGCTGGCAAGGCCAGGAGAGAGAAGCAGGATGACTAGACCCCGCTTCTCTCTCTCTCCAGCAGCCAAGTCTCTCTCTCTCTCCCAGAGGTCAGCATTTCAGCCGCTTGCCAGCTGCCTGGGGTGGCTGCTGATCAGTCCCACCTCTTTGATCAGGCCCAGAGATACTGACTGGCACAGACACTAACCAATTAGAACCAAATCTGGGAGAATTGTGAGAAGCCAATGTCTGCCTAGGAGGTGGGACTTTTGACTCTGAAACTGACCAATCAGAAACAAATTGGCTGACAGAGAAGACCAGCTGAAGGTGAGATCAGGCCTGTAGGGGAGGGCATTTAGGGGTGATCAGGCAGGCAGAGAAGGCAGTTGGGGGCAACCAGGCCAGCAGGGGAGGGCCTTTGGGAGGGTTAGGTTTGCAGGGGATAGAAGTTGGGGGTGACCATGGGAAGGCAGTTGGGGGCCATCAGGCCATCAGGAGAGGGCAGTTGGGGGTGAGATTAGGCCAGCAGGGTAGGCAATTGGGGGTGAGATCAGGCCAATAGGGGAAGGCAGCTGGGGGAAAGATCAGGCTGGCAGAGGAGGGCAGTTGGGGATGATCAGTCCAGCAGGGGAGCAGTTAGTTTTTAATCAGGCTGGCAGGGGAGCTGTTAGGGAGTGATCAGGCTGGCAGACAGAAGCGATTGGGGGCAATCAGGCAGACAGGAGAGCAGTTAGGAGCCAGCAGGCCCAGATTGTGAGAGGTATGTCTGACTGGTGGGATTGAGCTTAAACCACCAGTCAGACATCCCCATAGGGGTCCCAGATTGGAGAGGGTGCAGGCTGGGCTGAGGCACCTCCCCACCACCCAGTATACGAATTTCACACATTGGGCCTCTAGTCTATAATAACAAAAACATAATATGCAAATCGACCAAACAAATAGCCAAATAGTGAAATGACCATCTAGACGACCTTCTGGACGAAGCAGGGACTGTGAGGGCTGAGGCATCTGGGACTGTGAAGGCCTAGTCTTGCATGAATTTTATGCATTAGGCCTCTAGTGTGAAGATAAAAGAAAAACATATTCATTATTTTCTTTTCAAAATAAGTGGGAGACTACATGAGAAGAATTTAGGCAAATTAGTGTGATGGAAGGAAGATTGAGCTGAGACCCAGGGAAGTTAACTGACTTTCAAAAGTTGACAGTAGTTAGTGAGAAAGCTGAATTTCACCTCCCAATGTGCCAGTTCCTAGTGTAATGTCCTTTTCACAGGTCTAATGGGCAGTTTGGTTCATATCAGTGGTTAGGAAAAGCTATGCAGAGGGAGAGATAAAGCCTGGTTAGCAATTTGCATTTTCAGAGCTGGGCTCTTATCGTGGGATGTCAGAAAATGCAAATAAGCAGGTGTAATAAAATTATATTTCAATGCTTTTGAGTGATAACTATGTTTATGAAGATTCAGTTTCTATGTTATGATTAAGTAGAACCTATTTAACCTAAAAGAAGAAAAACAACTGTGAGAGTTTTTTACAGTATAAAATGAATTATTGTACAGCAAACTCTTGATTAATTTCATTGGAATGACCTAGTTTGTGGAATAATTTGGATTCCGACCCCACTCCTTCAACCCTCCATCCTTCAATTGGGTCTCATTAGTTCCAACAGGGCATTGGAATGAGAAAGGTACAGAGAAATTGAATGATTGCTCTTAAGTGAGAATGTGACTACAGTTAGGTTTCTTTGGTAGCTATATGACTCGTTCAGAAGAATGTTAGGACCAATGAAATAAGTTCATCCATTTATTGGCATCCCTATGGCCATCTCTCTTGTCCAAACCACCATCTTTCACTTGTACTTCTACAATAATCTAACTCATTTCCTTTTATGTGTTTTTATTCCTTTACTAATCCACTATCTAAACTGCTTTCGATGTAATCTGTAAAACCAAATTCTGATCATGTCATTTTACGGTTTAAAAATCTTTAAATAACTTATTTGTGCCTGTAGTATTAAGTTAATATTCTACAATTTAATATACAGACCTTTCTTTAATATGATTTGAAGTCTCTTTACATCTCTGGTCTCACCTATCACTGTATACCTCCTCATTTTTCGATTGATGTCCCTTTGTGGGCCATTTTAACAAGCAATCTCCTATATTTCAGTTCACTTTGATATAGGTTACTGATGTGATCTTTCTGGCTTAATAACCTCCAGTGATTTACCACCACTATTATAACTAAGTTCTAATATTTACTCTTGCCTTTAACGTCACTAATTATTTGCTCAGCATTGTTTCATGAGCACATAATGTGACTTTGGTCTAGGATAGTGGTTCTCAATCTTTCTAATGTCATGACCCACAGGTTGAGAACAGGTCTCCTAAGACCATCGGAAAACACAAATATTTACATTGCGATTCACAACAGTGGCAAAATTACAGTTATGAAGTAGGAATTAAAATAATTTTATGGCTGCCGGTCACCACAACATGAGGAACTATATCAAAGGGTCACGGAATTAGAAAGGTTGAGAACTGCTGGTCTAGGACAGTGGTCAGCAAACTGCGGCTTGTGAGCCACATGCGGCTCTTTGGCCCCTTGAGTGTGGCTCTTCCACAAAATACCACAGCCTGAGAAAGTCTACATATTTTGAAGAAGTGGCGTTAGAGGAAGTTTAAGTTTAAAAAATTTGGCTCTCAAAAGAAATTTCAATCATTGAACTATTGATATTTGGCTTTGTTGATTAATGAGTTTGCTGACCACTGGTCTGGGATATTATCTTCTACTTAGCTTAATGTATTCAGCTTACTTTCAAGACTTAACTGAAACATTTTCTCCCTTGAGAATTCCACAGTCTTATCAAAGGTTCCTATTGTATATTCCTTGAGACCGGCACATACCTATGAAATTCACTCATTCATTCAGAAAAATATATGGACTGCCTACTATGTGCTCAACTCTTGACAGGAAAATTAAAAAACAAAAACCACTAATCTGATGAACAGAATAAACTGGTGAATATAATAAAATCAGGGGCATAGAAAGTTAGTGACTGACAATTCTCAGGGGGAAAGAGGTGAGGGGGGTGCAGTGAGAGACTGGACAAAAATCATATACCTATGAATGAGGACAATGCAGGGGGAGGTAAGGGCAGAGGGAGGAGTGGGAGCCGGGAGGAGGGGAGCTATGGGGTGGGAAAAGAGGAACAATTGTAATAATCTGTACAATAAAGATTTACTAAATAAAAAACCTTATTATTTTGACCTATATAAAAAAATGACACATTTGTGGTCAGAACTAATAGGTCAAAATTATTTCCCTCATGCAAATTTCTTTCTTGGAGGAAAGGCATCAGGAAGTAAAACGAGTAAGTAAAACATCTGTTACTAAATGGTGATAAATGTTAGAGGAAACAATAAAACAAGGAAGGAGGATAGAAAGTTCTGGGAAGGAAGGGAAGATGTGTAAGCAAGAAGAGATATTGGAGAAGTATCTAAGGTGTATAATGAAAAAGCCATGGATATATCTAGGGGAAAACTCAAAAGTCTTGATGGGAAATCTGGCATGTTGAGGAGTGCAAAGGATAGGGAAGTGTGGAGCATAGTAAGAAATGAGGTCAAAGAGATAAAGTGGATTCAATTTTAATAGGGATATTGGGGCCCTTGTAAAACTTGGTCTTTTACTCTGAATGAGATGGGAAGCCACTGGAGGAGCAAATCAAAAGAGTGATATGATGTTCATTTTAACAAGAACATTTCATTGCTGTGTAGAGGATACACTTAAGGAGTAAAGAACAAGATATTAGTAGGACACTAGGGTACTCGTTTAGGCAGGAGATGAAGGAAGCTTGGAGCAGAGTGATAATGCCGAGGTTATAAAAATGGTTGGATATATTTTGTGGATTTCATGACGAATTGAACACGGAGTATGAAAGAAAGAGGAGAAAAAATAATGTTGAAGCATTGGGCTTGGGAAAGTGATGGAAAGACTTTTGGAGTAGCAGGTAGGGGTGTGTGTTGATATGTGTGTGTGTGTGTGTGTGTGTGTGTGTGTGTGTGTGTGTGATATCAGAAATGTTACGTTTGAGATGCCTCTTAGATATCTTAGTGGAGACATCCAGTGGACAGGTGGATTAATGAGTATGGAAGTCTGGAAGTGACAAGGTAAAATATTCAGGATCTAAGTGATATTTATAACTGTGAGACTAGATGTCATTGCCAAAAGGACTTAGTGTAGAAAATATCTATTGATGGATAATGCTGGACGTTGGGGTATCATTTAACGCTGGTGGGTCTTGACCTGGCATCTAGAAGAATTCAGCAATCTGGAGAAGGCTATGCATAGATTAAATAAGCATCCAGAGATAAAAGATAATTTTGAAAGGCATTGGGGGGTCAGAGGAGCCTAGCTAAAGAAGCTAAGTTCCCCTTGTTTCAGGACCCCTTGCTTTTTTTTTTTTAAACACAAATTGTCCTAAGACAAGATAGAGATATATACTTCAAAGGGTAGGGTTTCAGTTTACAGAGTCCATTGTCAGAATGGGGATTAGCCTATAGCTAGCTGTTCAGGTGTTTGGCCAACAGGATGCAATAACATGTAGATTAAGATGCCCTGAGCTGTCTGGCAGCAAACAATCATCCTTTTCAGGTTTGGGGAAATGCCTTTCAGCCATTCCAGCAGGCAATAACATATGTGACTCAGCCCTTGTTGAGTCCCCAAGGGCTCTCAACCTTTTGATGAAACTTTTGTAATTATGACATGCTGGAATTGGCTTCCAGCAGATGGAATCTGGGACCCTCCAACATTAAGTGAGAAAGACGGATGAAGATGAGGAGGAATCAGCCAGGAGACAGAAGGAGTTGTGAACCAGATAGAAGGAAAGTGAGATAGAAGCCAAATGTAGAAAGTGTTAGAAGGAGGAGCAATGATCAACTGTGTCAAATTCTGCTAATAGGTGATGTGTGTTGAGGACTGAGACCTGACTGTCGGGTTTGGCATCCTGGTGCCTTTAGTAATATTGATGAGAGCAGTTATGGGAGAGTAGTGGGAATAAAAGCTTCATTATAGTGAATTCAAGAGAGAATAGACAGAGTATAAGTGGGCAACCATCTTACTTACACCTAAGGGATCCTTTTCATTCTAAAAGTTTGGACGTTAACTTACATGCTAATCCTAACTATATAGAAGAAAAAAACTTTCAAGGATCATTGCTGGAAAACATAGCTGAGGAACTGTGGTCAGCAAAGATTTTGTCTTTAAACATAAGAAACAATACAGATTACTTGTTTGCTGGTGAAAATTATGCAGCATAGAGACATAAATTGGTGATATGGGGGATAAAGAGGAGCATTTTGAGAATATTTTTGAAAAGACAAGAAGGGATAAATGTTGAAGGGTTGGCCTTATAAGCTCATCCTCCCTAATTTTTCTAATGGGAGGGAAGGCAGAATACATTGTTGCATTTCTCACATTGTATTTAATTATTGATTTATTTGTTTGTTTTCCCACATATTGTTAACCTCTTAAAAGCAGTAAGAATAAGAGTAAATATCTTATTCATTTTGTGGTAAGAAATTTTTTCGTTCTATTTATATTCTCTTCTACAATGCCTGACACACAGCATGCTTGTGATACATGTTTGAATGAAAAAATGGAGACATCGTGCTAAGCATGTGTATGTTTTATCTTCTCACTCAGATTGGATCATTTCCATCAAATCTTGAAAACCAGCTTAATTTAATTGAGTTTCTCCTATCTTGGCCTACAGACAGCTTGACTAACTGGTAGAATTGATTAATAGGCGTGGCTGTTTCTACCAAAATCAATGCTGCTTCCTCAGAGTAAAATTAGTGCCCTTTTGCTGCATCATTTTGCAGTGGTCCTGCTTATGCTTTTAATGTGAAATTGCTATTCACTTTAACTTGAATCTCCTGAAAGATAGCCATTCTCCGGAGTATTCATTTATCATTTATAATTTACCATTCATATAGTATTTATCATTGTTTGTTATTATCTAACTTACCTAATAAATGGAAAACTATCTGAGAATGGAGATTACATTACTTCTCTCCATGTCCCTCCCTCCATCCCCATAATGCTTTGCACCACCTTTAGTTAGAGAACATCTCTAATTCACTACCAAGTTAACAATGCTTAGTCCAGGCCTGGTGCAAAGCAGATGTCAAATAAATGTTTGCTGAATGAATGAATGCATGAGTAAGTGATTACTGTGTGTGGTATATGTTATTGGTACCCAGACAGATCTTCTTTCCTGTTTGGTGCACCCAGCTCTCACTGCTTTGCTCTTAATAGGTTGTACCTGAAATTTTCTTCAAAGGACTATACTTGGGCCAGTCCATGGATGCCTTCCCCTGGTAATCAGTATCCGATGACTAAGGTGCAGGAGTTTGGGAATCTAGCTGTTGTGCCTCAAGGCAGTGCGAGCTCACTAGGATATGTTATACTCTAGGACAGTGGTTGACTAATGAGTTTGCTGACCACTGCTTTTGGGAAAAAATATTTTAATAATGTACTAATGTCTTCAACCTGTAGTCAAAACTTCTGGGTAAGGGTAATGCCTTACAGCAGTGGGATCAGGCTGAGGCCAGGACTTCACCTGAAATTGCACTTTGCTTGACTAATTATTCTTCCTTATTTTGCTTCCCAGGGTTCCCTTGTAGGTTTCTCCTGAGAACACCTCCTTAGTAGATCACTTGCACACTCATTCTTCCCTCAGCGCCTGCTTCTTGGGAACTTTACTGAACACATTGCATGTTTATAAGCAGTGATATCAGGGGTAGGGAATTATAACAACTATCTCTCTGAGTGTCAAATTTTGCAGTGGTACATGGTGTCTTCACCATCAACCCAAACAAACTGTAGGTGACTGTCAACTAAATTTGATATTCGATTTGGTTGATGGGTGGGGATTTCAGTAAATAAATGTATTGAATTTAGTAGATATCGAATCACAGGACTTTCTAACATAAAGCAGAAGGTATTTTTTTTTAACTTTCTACTCTTTTTGATTAAACACATCTCTGACATATGTTCTCTCTCCTTAAATCAGAATAGTAAAGAGTTGATTGTCTAATCAATTTTTATACGATTGAGCACAGCTTTTCTTGGTCTTTGTGTTGAATGTAAATATCCATTTTTACAAACCAAGTAAACCATTTATTTTTTTCAGTGTTTTGAAAATAACACAAACTCCTTTATCTGTAAAATGTGATTGGAAGTAATCTATTTTAGAACTGAAAACAGCTTTAGTAACCAGCTGGTGGCCAACACTTTTATTTTATAAATGAGACCATTTGAGACCCAGAGAGGTGAAGTAATTTGTTCAATATCACCCGCCTTGGTCAGTAACAGAGCAGGACTACCAGCCAACTCCCAGGCTGCTGCGCTCGTCACAGCTCCACAGAATACATATTTATTATTCACCGAATTGATATGAGGATTAGGGACCACATCTGTGAAAAATAGATTTAGCCTTTGGAAAGAAAGATGCTGGATAGCTTTATAAAAGCTTTATGAAAACTAATCTCATTTTAACCTTTTTTGTGTAGTTGTTAGTTTTGTTCAATTTTATGTTATTTGCCTCAGGCTCCTTTTTGGCCAAGGACTAGATAATATACAATTCTTGATTTAAAAATCAATATTAAGTATCCAGACTGTTAGAATTATGAATTATTCCAGCTGGTTTCGAAGCCTGGAGCAGTTGAAGATGACTTTCCAGAATGGCAATTGTTTATGGACATGAAACATTTTCTATTCCTGCTTTGCATATTGGGAATAAAGACAGTTAGTTCCAAAGAAAAGAAGGAGGCATAACATATATTTCTGTTCAGCCCAGTAATGCTTTCCTAGCTGGATGCAATGTGTCTTTAACAAACCATGAATTTTCTCTCCTGCTGAGCCACCATATCCTGCCTACTTTCAGCATAGTCAGAGAACCATTATACTAATCCACCGTACCTTCCTATCTCTAGCAAGCACATGTAAGTGATAACTTTGAATACTTATTTTGATGCAAGCTGTATAAATCTTCTCTATGTCTTCTTGTAAAGCGAGGAAATTGTGACTTGCTCAACTTGGTTACTTTAATTGTTTGAGTTTGGTTCATTCAGCCTCAGCATGCTTTGATATATGAACAAGAATGCTGTTTAATTTCTGTAGTAAGCAAAGTGATTTGTGTAGATTCATATATGCAGGCAAGATAAAATCCGAGTACCAAAAGGCTAAAGTAACTTTTATATGTATTTTTAATTAGGTACGATTATATGCGCGACCCGACGCTATCAGAAGAGGATCCGGGGACTATGCTCTCCATATAACAAAGAGATTAATAGAGTTTTATGAAGACTACTTTCAAGTGCCCTACTCCTTGCCCAAACTAGGTAAGAATTGTCTTGGTTATTTTACTGGAAGGGGTCCAAGAAGGTGGAATTTTTTCTTCATGCATTTATTCAAGACATCCAGAAGCACATGAATTTCCAGTTATATATTTTAAAGACGATAAGCATGAAAATATTTTTTTTTTCTGAAGAGGTAAAATAAAATGTAGTGTTCCTAAAGTCTTACCAGAGAGTGCTCATAGGAATTAAGAATGGCATCATCTAAATTTTGGATTCCAGAAGATAACCCCGAGAGCTACAGTTTGTTGAATACATACTGGAAAGGGATACTTGTGAGCACCTCATTTAATCACACCGCTGCTACGTGGCTAGGTTACTATTACATTTTCCACCTAAGGAAACTGAGACCCAGAAGCCTTCCATTCATTCAGACAGCTAATAAATAAAGAAGCTGGGATTAAAAGGAAGGTCTTTATGATTCCCAGACCAGTTCAATGTTATCTACTCCTTGTTTTGTTTCTTTCTGAATTTCAGATGTCAGATTTCAGTGTTTTAGTTATCCCTTAGATGATTTTTGTTCAGTCACTTTCAAGTAATCAGGTTAAATGGAATAAAATCAAGAGAGAAGGGGGATTTTTAACAGTGGAGGTTGTGTTCATGATGAATATGCTTACATTTCCTTCTTTTACAAAGAGAGTATATTGGATAATTTTTTGTTGAATGAATAAATGAATGAATTTTTTTATTCTAATTTAAATGAAATTGCTGCTTTTTTTTTTTAAGGATTCTTCTACTCTCTGGTACACAAGTTTTCCTCCCGCATCCCCTCCCTCCCTCCCTCCCTTTCTTCCTTCCATCCTGACCTGAGGATATTTTTTCCATTACTTTTCAGACAGAGTGGAAGGGAGGGAAGTCGGGGAGGGGGGGAAAAGAGAGAGAGAGAGAGAGAGAGAGAGAGAGAGAGAGAGAGAGATTTATGTGAGAGAGCCTCCCACAAGTGCCCAGTCCAAGCTGGGGATGGAACCATAACCGAGGAATAGTGCCCATAATCAGGAATTGGGAATTGAACCTGCGACACTAAGCCACTGAGCCTAACCTGCCAGAGCTGAAGTTGCTGCTTTTGCAGGGCAACACACTCTGACTTTCCAGGAACTTAGAAAAGGCATGTCCCCCATTAGAAATGCTGAAGTTGTTTTTCAATTTCAGAAAACCTGTTTTGAAAGATTACATCACTATTCTCCTTTTTTCCCCTCCCCTCTCTGATAAAAAATGTTAACATTTGAACCACAGGCTCTTCTCTCAGGAGAACTGGCCTATTTCATTAAAGTACCTGCCTGCTGTGTAGCTTTATGGTCTTACAATGTATAGTTCAAAGAGTAGATAGAATAGTTGATATTGGGATCATTGGGTGTGGCATATAATTTTAATAAGTGATATTTATGAATTTCTGAGGCTTTTTTGAAATATATGCTCTTAGAATCCATATTATGTAATTTCCAATGTTTAACAAAATTGCATTTCAAATAGGATCTATGTTTTGATTTTTTTCTTCTGTCTTCTTTCTTTTCTTTGTATTCACTTCCCTATTGGAGTCCATTACACTGAAATCTCCCTGGTAGGCACCCAAAGCAGGAAGAATATCTGACCTCATTTACATGGGAGGTGACACTGTTCTGTACTCCAAGAGAAACTGACTGGGAATTTCCCAGCTTGACCCTAATGTAAAATTCACAAGTGCTTATGCTGCAAGTTCAGCAAGAGAAATAAAATGTGAATCTTTGTCTCCTTCAGACCAGTAATTAGTAGAGGAATTCAATTTATAACTTCAGGGGGTTCCATGTGACTGTCAGCTTGCAGCAGGAAGCATCTCCAGTCCTCTATTTCACTCACAAGTGAACCATGCAGACTTTCATCGGCAGAAAAGAAGTCTGTTCTCTGTTTGCTGTTACTCTTCCTTATTAAGCTACCTTACGATGTATGCAATTGAATGATTTGACTCACCCCAGAACACTTCTTTTTATGTATCTAGGGGAGTTACCATAGCCTGTGGCACTTCCTAAAATTTCTCCTAAAGTTCTACGTATTTTGTATATCTACTGGTATAGATATTTAGATCTATATGTTAATGGATTTATAAGTATACTTTCTAAATACCTCCTCTATAAAAATTCCTAAGCACAGAGCATTTTGACAAATTTTTACTTTCCATTGTATATGATGAATTATATTTTACATAATTCCATGGAAATAAATTCAGTCTTTGTTAATGTAGAGGTATCATAGATATCAGCTGTGTCTGTCTTGAACCTTCAGAACTAAAATGGTTTCTGCCCCTCCCTCTTTCCTTCCTTTCCTCCCTCCCTCCCTCTCTCCCTCCTTTCCTCCCTCCCTCTCTTTCTTTCTTCCTTCCCTCCTTCCCTTCTTCCTTCCTCCCCCCTTTCCTTCCTCCCCCCTTCCTTTCTCCCATCCATTTTTCAATAAGCATCTATTGAGTGCCTCCCACAGGTACTTTTCTATGTGATGGGGATACAGCAGCAAGTAAAAAAGACAAAAATACCTTCCTTCCTGGGGCTTACGTTTCTGAGGTAGAGGCAGACCCTAAAGCAATTGGTAGCATATAAAGTATATCAGATGGAGAGAAGTGCCATTAAAAATAAACCTGGAGCAGAGGAGCAGGAAGTGTGTAGAGCAGATCAGACATAGGAAAGGGGCTGGATCTTTTAAATGGGTGAGTATTGATGGCTTTATTGGGAAGCTGACTCTTGAGCAAAGAACTCAAGGACCTGAAGGAGTAACCCAAGTGGAAAAAGTGCCCTGACTTTGAGATGGAGTAATTAAAGAACAGAAAAGAGACAGGTATTAGAGCAGAATGGGTTAAGGAGATAAGGTCAAAGTGAGTAGCAGATCATGGAGAGCCAGCAGACTGTGGTAAAGACTTTGGCTTTTTCCCTTGGGTGAGATGGAAGTCAATTGGTCAGTTATTGGAAGTATTACATAATCTGGTTTCTGTTATAAAAGGGTATTATGTGGGTCAAGTACTAGTATACTGTGAGATAATGGTGCGCAATCAGGGTGATTTTTGTCCCTCAGGCACTTGGCAATATCTGAGACATTTTTATTTGTTACAACTCAAGGAGGGGTGCTAGAGTGTGTTCTATTGATATATAGTGGATAGAGGCCAGGGATACTGCTAAACATCTTACAGTGCACACGACAGTCTCCCATAATAAAGAGTTGTCTAGCCAAAATGTCAATAGTGCTGAGATCAAGAGACCCTGATATAGGTAGAAAGGTCAGAGGCATAAAAACCAACTAAGAATATATGGCAAAATATGATGGTTGCCTGATGGACTAGGATGTTAACAGAGAAACGAAATAACAGACAAGAACAGGATGTGGGGTATGAGAATAAGGGCAGTTCCAAGGTTTTTGGTCTGAAAATTTGAAGAATGGATTTGCATTTTACTGAGACAGGACAATTGTGGAAAGAGACAGTGTTTGAGATTGACAGGTCTATTAAGCATTTAGGTGGCAACTTAATGTTTATAAGAAATTCAGGTAAACAAATGTATTTATAACTTTGGACTTTGGGTTAGAAATCTGGTTAGATAAATCTATTTGCCAGCATGTCAGGATAGTGAGGTCCACCACGCCTATGAGAGCAGATAGGAAAGAGAATAGGAACGAGGAGGGATAAATCCAATGTTTAGTGGGGATAGAGTTTAGGAGCCAGGAAAGCCTGCTGGTTGACAAGAAGCAACTGGTTGAGGTACTAAGAAAATAGGTATTTATTCCAGGTGTCTAATGAATAGAACTTTTCAAAAAGGGCAGATGAAAAATGATGAGGACTGAGAATTGACCATTAATTGGCACTTGACAAGAGCAAAGCCCTGATAGGTGTGTTCAAGAGCAAGTGGGGGTGGAACAGGGGTTCCCAGTGGAGAGGGTTCTGGGAATAAGGGGAGAATTATTTGTGTTCTGCTAATGCTCACCTCTGGATAAGGGCTGTTTCTGTGAACTAATGGCATCCTTACCTCACAGATCTGTCCCTGTCCCACAGTATGTCTGGAGGAGATGTGGAACTTGCCTTTTTCTTTGATTTTCACTAGAAAACCCAAACCTGAAACAAATAAATAAGAACACTCTCCACCAGTTAACCTGAATTTACTGAATGCCAGAATGTTACACTGCAAAAACCAAACAAGAAAGGAACCTTAAAATGTAATGTTGGAGCCTCTTTTTCTTAGAATTCCCTTTGCCTTTCTATCATAAACTCTTCAATATCCCCTTTCTTCAATCTTCCCAAGTTCTTTTTCATTTCCAGTGCTGAATAGTTTAACTTTCTCTGCTGTGGCATCATCTCATGCCAGTTTATCTATAAAGATTTGAGTTTCCACACCAAGTAATTTATCAGAATAGTTCTCTATGAGGGATTCTGATGCTATTAGGGCAATACATTTATTCTCTTGTCACACAAGGATATTTCTTTAATGTTTTTAAGCCAAAATATGCAGCTAGTGTACCTGTGGGAGGATATATTTTGAAATCTCTAACTTAGGGAATTAAGAGTATTTATATGAGGTTTCTTTTTTCTTGGTGTTAGTTGTAATGAGAGGTATAAAGTCTTTTGGATATAATCCAAGTCTTTCGGTATAGAATGTGCTCTGTTTTCACGAGAATGCTCTGAAGCCCAGAGGTTTACTTAAAAACAGGTTGTTATGTAAAAAATTATCTTTCTTCTCATCTCCAAGCATAATGACCACAATTACTAAAACAAATGGGCTTGTGTTTACTGAATGTGGGTCACTCTTGAGAGCTTTGTACATTCAAATCCATTTAATCTTTTTCACTGCCATTTTGGTGGTGCCTGTTATTTACTCATTTTCCAGGTGAGGAAATTTAGGCAACAAGTGACTAAGTAATGTACTATGCTCCCACAGTGGGAATTCATGGATTTATAATTCAAATTCAGGCTGTCTAGCTCCAGCACTTCAGGATTCTACCAAAGAAGATTCCTGAAATTATGAGAATTCAGAGATTAAAATATAGGTCATCTTAATAAACTAGGTAATCTGATTGCTAGAGGTATAATCTAATATAGTTATTTTTGTTAATGTCATGTTAATAATGTTAATATTAAAACATGTTCCTTGAAGAGAAGTTGAAAACATAAAAATAAAATAAAGGATCATCCATCTTATAACTCATAATTTTATTAACCCGAAGGTATATTTTAAATGTTTGTTTTTCAACATAGATGTTTTATACGTTAATTAAGTGGCTGCTAAAGTGACAGATTTGTATTGGAATATTTTGTTTACTCTGTTTAGCTTTCCATTAATTATGGCAGATAGCCTTCAGTTTCCTTTTGCTGCTACTTTGTAATTTGTAAGTCAATGTTTTGTAAAGGAGTTTGCTTGATTGCCTTTTTTTTTTTTTTTTTTTTTGCCTTAGCATGCTTTTATGAAGAATTCAATATCTACCTGGCACAGTGCTGTGATTGTGGAGGGAGCAAAAGTATTTTGTTACAAGGATTTCTGGCTTCAAGGAGTGTGGTTTTTGTTGAGAATACAATATTTATAGGTATGAATGGACTAGAGACTCATGCAATATGGAAGCACCAACATTTTGTAGGGCAAAAATATACTATCATATTAAGAATGTGGGATTGTTGCACAATGCTGTAGGCACGAAATGCACATAAAAAGAAGCCTTATATTGACTTGAGTTCTCCCTCCCCCCAAAAAGAAACATGAAACATATTGAATTGGAGGTGGAGAAGAAAAGGGAGAAGTCATTTTGAGAATTATGTAGTGGGAACAGCCCCTGGATACCTGGGCTCTATGTATCATGTTGATGGAGTCTATTTATTTTTCTATAATGGAGTAGATGAGTTAAGGGAGAAGTTACCCTATTGAAGTTCATAAATAGGAAAGCTTAATTTGAATCAACGAGTTTTGTTTAAGTTATACAGATATACTTTTTTTTAATTGTGATGATGCGGATGACAGTTGGCTATTTGCAGTAGTACAGTTTTTTGAGTTTTTCTTTCACAAAATATTTTTTTTATTAAAGACTGTCAACCATTTCATTCACTATGGTTATGTTTCTTTTTCTCTTTAAGTTATAGGTGCATTTTTGTTTTTAATTTAAAATGGTAAAGATATGAAACTACTCCCATTTTAAACATGCATTTCATAGTTGAATTATTACTTGTGACTTTTTTAAAGTATGACTTTTCTTACCCTGCTTTTGCTGAGATAAATATTGAATGTGATGTATATGCTTTGTTGATGGTCTCAAATAATAGTGCTGTTTAAAAGCAAATACCTGGGAGTGGTATACACAGTCGGGTCTATTCTGCATAATGCCAACTCACCCCCAAGTGCTTCCTTCAACCAGAACTTCACAAAATATTTGAATGTACACTGGAGTTATTTAATTGTATGGCTCCTGGAGAAAACTAACTTAGGATCTCTCTATGGGTGAACACTATTACTGCATTCTCAGGGCATCAGATGAGGTAGTTCAAGTGTTGTAGAGAAATAAGTTTCTTCAAATGACTATCCTCTCCCCCTGTTTGGAATGAAATAAACATTGTCTTTTCCTATTTTATGATGGTAATTTATTTCTAAAAAACCTTTCACATGGTGATTTTCTCATAAACCAAAATAGCAGGTATAATTTCTTTCAATCTTTTATAGGTTTCTAACCCACACTCTTGACAACCTTTGGCACTAAAATACCATCAACTCCCATTAAAATGGACACAATTACTTCAGTATTTAATAGTTATTTTAACACATTTTAATAAGGCATTTTCACCTTCATTAATTATTCCATAATATGGCCATTTAACTCTTTTTATTAAGCTATTTTGCAGCCATTACATGCTTTGCATGTCTAAGACTATACTAACAAACAAAGCATATCCTATATAAAAAACCCTAATATACAAATTGACCATATGGCAGAACGACTGATCACTATGACATGCACTAACCACTAGGGGCAGACACCCAATGCAGGAGCTTCCCCCTGGTGGTCAGTGTACTCCCACAGGGGGAGCACTGCTCAGCCAGAAGCCAGGCTCACTGCTGGTGAGTATAGTGGCAGTGGTGAGGAGTGAGCCTAAGCCAGCAAGCGGACATCCCTCAAGGGATCCCAGACTGCAAGAGGGTGCAGGCCAGGCTGAGGAACCCCTCGGCCCCAATGCACGAATGTCATGCACCAGGCCTCTAGTGTCATTTATAGGATTCTCAATGTTTATGATATTTAACTACTAATGCAAAAAAGAGATAAAGGACGCTAAAGAAGAAAGAATCAATAAAAACAATGCATTTTAGTGGGAATGATTCATGAGATGATTCTGCTGTATACTTGTACAGCATAGATACACTTAGTGAAGAATTTAATGCAGCACAAATCAACTATAGAACTGAAGTAACTAATTAATTCTGCAAGTATTTATTGAGTAGTTATTATGTAAAAATGTACTCACAATGATAATAAATGGCCTCTTCTGCTAGAAGCTTAAAATTTAGTTGAAGAGAAGTGTGTGTTGTTTTTTTTTAATTTTGCCAGTTCAATAGTATTATTCCATCTTCAGTTTTCTTACAACTGTCCTCCTTCCTTCTCTAGTTTTAAGAATTTCAGACCTTCACAACTTTGGATTTGTTCCTAAATATATTTTCACTAACTCAACCAGTTTTTGTGTGAATATTGTTTATTCTGAAAGTAAATGCAGTTTTAGAAAGTGCTTAACTTAATCAGGGCATATTTATAAGAAAAGTTTCCAAGTTACTGTTTTATGTATTCCAACAGAGGTATTTGGCCCTTACATTAATAAATATTTTCGGAGTTTTCCTACTGTAGTCATTGCATATGCCTGATGTGACATAACCTGCTTTCTTCCTTATTCTTGTGGGTGAAGTGGCATTGCTGAGGCAAGGGGCACCTTTTCTGTACACCTGATCCCATCTTCTTTCACCTGTCAAAATTTATCACTTCAGCAGTTCTCTCTTTGCTCTTCTGAGTCTTTAATTTTCCCTCTATTGGATCTTCTTCCACAAACATTTAAAATATGATGCCATTTCTCTCAACATAAGCACACTCTTGCACACTCATTCCAGCTACTGTACCATTTCTCTCCTTCGTTTTACAGCTAAACTGCTGGGAAGTGTTGTCCATCTGCACTGACTGCAATTTTTCTCCTTTCCTTGTTTTTCTAAATGCACTTTACATCAGGCATTTGCCCCCAACACTGTACTAAAACTGCTTGTGTCAAGTTCAATAATGCCTCCACATCGCTAAATCCAGCAGTCAATTCCTAGTCTTCATCTTGAGCTGTCAACAGCATCTGACACGGTTGTTCTCTCCAACTCCCTGAAACACTTTTTTAGCTTGTCTTTCAGGGCAACACATTTTTCTTTTTCATTTTTTTCTCCAATTCACTGGTCATTATTTTCAAGTCTATTCTCCCGTTCCTTTCCCACCTCTAGGGGCTTAACAATGGAGTGTCTCAGGACTTGGGTTTTGGACTTCTTCTCTTTGCTACTTTCATGCAGCCTCATGACTTTAAGTATCATCTGCTGATGCTGGTAATTTCCAAATTTGCATCTCCAGTCTGGTTTGCTCACTTTAACTTCAAACTTCCACACTCTATTACTCTCTGACATCTACATTTGGATACCTAATGAGTATCTTAAATTAACACGTTTGCATTTGAGCTTCAGCTTTTTAAGCTGCTCCCTTCCTCTTTCTACAGTCTTCCCCATCTCAGTGTGGTTGAGTTCTGAAGGTGAGAACTCTCTTCCTGATTTGTGGATGGCCACCTTTTTGCTGTTTTCACCCAGTACAGAGAGAAAGCGAGCTCTGTGGTGTTTCTTCTTATAAGGGTCCCACCTGCATGACCTTATCTAAACCTAATTTTGGACCATCTTATTGGAAGTTAGGGTTTACACATGTGAGTTTGAGGGCATAGAATTCACTTAATTGCAGGGGTGAGATCTGGCCTGATTTACATTTTTAAGGGATCACATTAGCTGCTTCTTGTGGAACAGGTTATTGGAGAGAAGGAGGTCAAAGGCCAAAGTAGAAAAAAAGTTACTGCAATAATCTGAGCAATAATGCTGTATTGAGCCAGAATGGTAGCAGTGGAGGTGGTGAGAAGTGGGCAGGTTCTGAATACAGTATATTTTGGAAGGAGAATCAATAGGGTTTACTACATTACATAGGACTTCAAATGAAGGCTGGATGCCAGTTCCTCTTAACTACAGTTTAAAGTTTGTGGCAAGGTTGAAAAACTGTGCTTTTTCCTCACTCGCTTACATTCCTGTGTAGCTACAATAAAAGAGAACAGTCTTTTAATGCCTTTCTCCCTTTCTTAGTTGTTTGAAACTAGAGGCCCGATGCACAAAATTCATGCAAGAGTAGGCCCTCCTTTCCCTGGTTGCCAGCACTGGCTTCCATAGCAGAGGGAGGCCATACCCACCTGCAGCAGCCCGTTCGTTGGTGACCTGGGCTTCCTTCTTTGGGGTGATCATAGAGTCCTGATTGATGGCCCTGCTGGCTGGTGGCCTGGGCCTCCCTCTATGGGACAATCATGGGGTGAAGGCCAGGTTCCCATCCAATCACATTGCATCCGCCTTGGCTGGCCTGGTGCCAGTGGGTATCATAACGTGGTTCCAGATGATCATCCGGATGGTTGTCTGAATGGTCGTTCTGCTGTTCAGCCATTTGGTCCACTTGCATATTATGCTTTTATTATATAGGATTAACATAGCAAGATACAGTGTATGTTCCAGACAGAGCAGCTATATTTAGAACAAAATAATGTTTGTAATAATCTTTTGGGAGTGAGTTGCTTCTTTCACTGTTCATTGGTCAGTCTGGAGTTAATTATAGACAAATGGCAACCCCAAACCCTAGAGAAAAGCAGAAACAGTTCATTAAAGTCTAGGCTGGGGATTACTGCTGACTGAAGCACTGCCAATCAGGCACTTTTAACAGAAAGGTGACCATTCCCATAAACTTTAGAATGAAAATAGCTTATACGGAGATCTGAAGGTTTTTCAAAACAGCTTCATTTCAAGAAACTGAACCTGAGGGATAGTTATGTAAATTAAGGTTAAACATCTAAAAGTCAATTAAGGCAAAATGCTTTATCAGAGAAATGCAAGGTTTTTCTTTTCTTTGTTCTAGTGTAATTGTGACTGTGTTCTTTACCCAATTCAGAACTTTTCATATGTTCCCATTGTAAAGCTGTGCAGTGATTACTTATTTATTGATTATTATTTCTAAGATTTAGGAACTTTAAGTGGTCAGGGCATGATCAGAGCATCTCTTTATTTTTAAGTCTTTCATCTAACCAGGTAATGAAGGCTAATAAAAACCCGTGCTATAAACCATGATTTTCTACTTATAATATTGTAATGTAAGAAGCAGAAATGCTACTGTAACCTGAGTTAAGTTTATTACAACTAGGTGGTGGGGCCTCAGCAAACCATATAAAATTCAACTGGGATAGATATCAAAAAATTATTTCAAGAAAATGGAACTTTAGAAAAAAATTCTTGCTAACATAAAAGTGATATAATTATTTTGAGAATGAATTATTTTTATAAAATTAGCTATTTTAAAGTTTAAAAATTATGACATTATTCACCATGGTATTGGGGGATCTGGGATTTAGACTCAACTTTTTTGAGAGATTTCAAGTGGAAAATGTCACTACTGGCTCATATTTTAGTTTTAAAATCTTTCATTACTGACTGAGAATGTTGATGCTGCTGCTTATAGACTTTGAAATGTAAAACAGACTGAAGTGTAAAACAAACCTTAGACTGTGAGGGAGGTTGCAATACACAAGCAGAGCAAATCCAATATGGTAGTTGTAAATGAAGCCTTGAGGTCATTTCTGAAGCTTTTTAAAGGGCAATTTTGAAAGAGAGGGTGAATCCCACGTGTCATTTTTTAGTTGTTTGGAATTTTAATGGTTTATAACTCATATTTATTTTTATTGAGTTTATTTTTTCCTTATGGGTTTTATCTTCATATAGGAAAAAAATCATGCATGACTTAGAGTCTATCTTCAATAGTATAAAATAGGGTGTTCTTTAGCTTTTAAATTGTTTAGCAATTCTTTTTATTTATAGACTGAAAGTTTTAGTAAGCTGAAAAATTATTGGTAGATTGATGATATTTAGGATCATTTAACTTCTTATGTATATTGAGATACTAGAGGCTCAGCACACAAAAATTGTGCACGAATAGTGTCCCTAGACCTAGCCTGTGATTAGGGCCATCTTTCACCCACTGACCAGTTCTCAGTCCTGCCCCACTGCTACCACCCACCCCAATTCCCCATTTTCCACCTGGTAATCTGAGCCTGCAGGCTGGGGGCAGGGATCAAGAAATCAGCTGTTCTGCCTGCTTGCCAGTCCCTAGTCCCATCCATCACCACCCATCCTGGTTCCACGTTCACCATCCAGTGATCAGAGCATGCAGGCTGGGGGGTTGGTGTGTGTGTGTGTGTCGAGAAGTGGTCAATGCACCTAATAGCGACTGGTTGAGTGGTCGTTCTGGTTGTTAGGTCATTATGATCACTTGGCTTTTATTATATAGGATATCCTGTCAATATTTAATAATATTAATAAAATCAGCTGGTAAATTATATGAAACTTGATGAGCCAAATTTTTCTAGTGGACAAAACTAGTACTAAATATCTATAACGGAAATTTGGCTATGCACAAAAATCATAGTTTCTTTTAGCTATTGCTAAGCCTAAAATTATGTGTCCCTTGCCAAAACTGGTTTGGCTCAGTGGATAGAGCATCAGCCTGGGGACTGAAAGATCCCAGGTTCGATTCCAGTCAAGGGCATGTACCTTGGTTGCAGGCACATCCCCAGTAGGGGGCGTGCAAAAGGCAGCTGGTTGATGTCTCTCATCGATGTTTCTGACTTTCTATCCATCTCTCTTCCTCTCTGAAAAAAATTAATAAAATATATATATTAAAATTGTGTGTCCCTTAAATTTATATATTGAAACTCTAACCCTCAATGTGACTGTATTTGGAGATAGAATGTAATTAAAAGCTAATTAGGAGATAATTCAGGTTAAATGAAATCATAGGATAAAATCTTAATCTGGGAGGATTAATGACTTTATAAAAAGAGGAAGAAACTCTCTCTATACCTCTATCTTCCATGTGAGGGTTGAGATGACAAAGGGTAGAAGGAGAGCTTTCACCAAACCCTAACCATGCTGGCAACCTGAACTTCCATCTCTAGCCTCCAGAACTATGAGAAAATGAATTTCTGTTGATTAAGCTACCCAGTCTCCTATATTTTATTATGGAAGCCTGAGCTGACTAATACTCCTGTGTATGGGCTTGAATCACTTTCAGTACTGTTTGCTTGGTTTTTCACTATGGATGCCAATGAAGATATGGCCAAAATGAAGTTATAGCAACCATTTGACTTATTCAAATTTTCCCATTTAATTCTATTTTGTCTCAGTTACTTATATCATTTAAGAAAAAATTAATGATTTACCTTCTTAAATATTTGTTGCTTTGCTTCACCCTTCCCTCATTGTAGTGAATAAAATCTATAATTAGAAAAAATTTCAACCATGTAAAGACATCTCCATAATCAATGTCATAATGATAAGAAAACTTTCCCTGTAGTAGGTCATATTAAAAATATTTTCGGCTTTGTGAAACACACCATCTTGGTTGTAACCTTTCAACTTTGTCATTGTAGCAAGAAAGCAACTATAGACAATATATAAATGAATGAACAATATATAATGTTCCAATAAAATTTTATTTATAGAAGCAGATAGCTTGCCAGAATTGTTGCTTAGTTAGTAGTTTGCTGAATCCTACATTAATAGATAACCTCTTTAGTTCAACAATATTAAAATTAAAAATCCCTCAAACCAAGAGACCCTTATTAGAAATTTATTTTTTGTACATTTTTACAAATGCTTAAGAATCAAATTTAATTGGTACATTCAAAGTAATTATGCATTGTTCTTTTTAAAGATATTTGCTTATTCATAAGTAGAATACATAGAGTAATGGAATCTACAATTGTATTATTAAATAATAAAGGCATATATACATTATATATTATATATAAATTTATTTATATATTATATATAAATTTATTTATATATTTTAAAACTATATACTGTATATTTGTGTACAAATGCATTTATGTATACAAATTAATTACATATTCACATTTTATGTATTACATCTTCATATCTTATATTATCTTTTACCATATATATATAAAAGCCCAGTGACTGGAATGGCAGAATGACCAGAATGACTGGTGGCTATGACATGCACTGTAGCAGCCAACCAGCCTGATCTGGGTCCTGATTGGCCCCCAACACCCTGATTGGGGGTGGGGCTCACCAGCCGACTGCCCATGGCCCCTCCCCTTAGCCAGCCCCACCCCTGATGTGATGTCCCCCCACTGGGGCAGGGCAGACTGGCCAGACCTTTTCACCCCTCTCCCCCCATGCAGGAATTTGTGCACCAGGCCTCTAGTATTAAAGTAATATATATATATATTTTAAATCTTCACCCAAGGACATTTTCCCCCTTTTATTTTTAGAGAGTGAAAGGGACACAAAGAGAGATAAACATCAATGTGAGAGAGTCATATTAATTGCTTGCCTCCCACACATGCCCCAGGTACTTGCCCTTGATCTGGAATCAAACCCACAACCCTCTAGTGTGTAGACAGATGCTCTAACTACTGAGAAACACTGGCCAGAGTAGCTATCCTATCTAATAAAAGAGTAACATGCAAATTGACCACCACTCCAGCACACAAGATGGCTGTTCCATGTGGTCAAAGATGGCTGCCCCCATGTGGATACAAGATGGCTGCCACAAGATGGCCAGCAGGGGAGGCAATTGGGAAGGACCAGGCCTGCAAGAGAGGGTAATTAGGGGCTATCAAGCCTGTAGAGGAGGGCAGTTAGGGGTGACCAGGCTGGCAGAGGAGGGAAGTTGGGGCAGCTGGGCCTACAGGGAAGGGCAGTTGCGGGGAGGGACCTAGGCCTGCAGGGGAGGGCAGTTAGGTGGACCAGGACTGCAAGGGAGGGTAGTTAGGTTGGGGGTGATGAGGCTGGCAAGCAGAGTGGTTAGGGGCAATGAGGAAGGCAGGCAGGCGAACAGTTGGGAGGCAGCAGTCCTGGATTGTGAGAGGGATGTCTGACTGTCCATTTAGGCCTGATCCCTTGAAGGGTTCCCAGATTGGAGAGGGTGCAGGCTGAACTGAGGGACACCCCCTGCCCCGCATGCACGAATTTCATGCATTGGGCCTCTAGTCTTATATATTCACACAAAAACTATTATATAGAATACTCTTCTATAATTTATTTCATATATACTTAAAATGAATAATGTCCGGAAACTTTGATTTTTCGGTCAACAGTATGGCTATGATTAAGGACGGAGATGGTTTGCTGGAGATTTGAAGAGAAAGAAGATGTGAGATAGTGAGATAATTATCTGGGAGGGTGGGAAAAAAATTATAACAGGAATATAGTATGATTACTGCACAGTATAGGGACTCACTTCATTGTATGGCCAGACCCTTAAAATGAATACCATGGTCAAGTCCAGACAGGCACAGGACAGACAGAGTAGCGTATTACCAGGTGCACATTTTACCAGGGCAGAGCGATGGAGGGAATAAGAGTTGGAAATAGTAGCAAGGAAATTGTTAAATGATTACAGTGATATACTGCATCTTCTAACTTGGGTGAAACAGGAACTAGGATAATATGAGAGGAGGAAGAGTTGTGAAAATGTATAAAGTTGATGGATATCTTGGAGCAGAAGAGCAAGAATAAGACTGTGAAGATAGAATGCTGCCATTAACAAGTGGAAAGCTTGAAATGAAGACATTTCTTGGTGGGGCAGTTATTGCAAATGACAGTTACCAGGGTATAATCATGGACTGGGTGTGGAAAATAAAAAAGATCACTAGAATAAGGAGATCAACACCCCTCAGGGTTGTGAAAGACAATCAGTGTGGACTTTGAAATCACCAACAAGGATGACAGAACACTGGAAATTAATATTTCTGGGTCATTGATGATATATCATTTCAATGAAATGGGAAGCGACAGCAGATGAGGTGAGGAAGCTGCCAAGGTGAGGAAGCAGGTTGTATAATTCACTCACATCTACCCAGGCAGCTGGGATTTTTAGGAAGGTGGTAGAAATGCTACTCAACCAATAAGAAACTTTAAGCAACAAGGATGACACTTTCAAGCTTGTATGTTGTGATGTATGAAAAATCACTCCACTTGAGAGAGCCACAGGCATATAAGTGTCTTTCAAGATATAGCCAAGTTTTAGTTAAAGCTAAAAGGTAAACAAAACATTCAGAATAAAACATTAAGGACATAGCAGAATTTGAACTCACAGAGGGAGTTCCAAAAGGCAGAATGGAAGAGTTTGGAACTGAGAATTTGAATTCAATTAGGGAAATGTACACATATAATTGTGGCAAAGACTCAAACTGAGAGATGCCCTGTATGTTTGGGGTTGTGGGAGTGTGGACTTGAACAGGCTTGACGACCTATTAAGGAAGGCCCACAATCAAATCTAATTATGACCTTCCTTCTTTTACATTTTTTTTCTTAGGCAGTTTGATACACTTAAGAAAAGTAAGACTTGTGCTGGGAAATGAGAGGCATAAAAGTTATGATACGCATACATGCTGCCCTGTGCATTTCCCTTACATCTTGTTAAAGTGGTATCTTCAGGATCTACCTGTTGCCTGGGGCAACAGGTTTAGACTTTGAGAGCTCAGTGTTTAGAACTTGAGAGCTCAGAATGTATTTATTAGGCACTGGTGACTATGTACAAATTTAAATTAAGCACATGAAGAAGGTAAGCTTGAAAATAGTTCATCTTGATGTCTCCTATGCAATTAATTGTCTAAACTAGTATTTCTTAAATTTTGCCACCTTCAGTGCACAAATAGTAACTGTATACCTGAGCATGTTCATCTGAATCAGCTGAGTTGCAAATTGTAATTCTAACCCATTCATTCTCTTCTAGTAAAGCATTGCAGAAAGCAAATACATGGGAATTGTGTTGCTATATAAACTCTGATTGCATATATATATATATATATATATATATATATATTTTTTTTTTTTTTTTAAGAAAAAAGGACTTATTAATAGCAACCTTTAATGTTTCCATGAAATTTGTAGTAACACCTTTGTGGTACTTGTGACATGACACACTTCACACCTAAGATTTACTCTCTAAGCTCAGTATAAAATAACATGTCAACTACAACACAACATTATATCGATCAAAATAAATCAGCTTCCATCCAAGAATGAGGATCAGCGTGTTTCCTTTTTTGTGCTCATTTATTTGTAGTTTTTTTTTCATCTCATATCTTCAGTGACTGATATGTTTGACAACAGATATACAGTATCTGACACTTTCAGAACAGATCCTCAGTTTTACTATTTGTGGATGTAAAAATGTGACAGATTCTGAAACATGATGTGTGTTCTCTGAGATTGACTATTTGCTTATGCACTCCCCTTCCCCATTCTGCCCTATCCCCAGGAAAATCTATCGCAATGTGAAGGCCACCTTTCTGTGGTCCAAGTTCCAAAACATGGGCTGCATGAGGCTTGGTGACCTCAGTTCTTTGAGAAGAGGCATTGTGTAAATAAAAATAATATCTATTATTATTAGATATATTGATCTGAGAGTTAAGTGCACTTGCCTAATTCAAAAGTTTTTTTCAAGACCTGGTCGGATAGCTCAGTTGGTTAGAGCATTGTCCCAATACACCAAGGTTGCAGGTTTAATCTCTGGTCAGGACACATACAAGAATCAACCAATACATGCATAAAAAAGTGGAATAAATCTCTCCATTATTTTCTTCCTCTAAAATCAATCAATCAAAAATATTTTTTAAGTTTTTTCACTGTCTACATACAGTCCATGATCATAACCTGAAGATTGTCATTTTTAATGACGTGGAGATGCCATCATTTCAAACATTCCATTCATTGATGGTAGCAAACAATCTTCACAGCCTTGTTCTTACACTTTTGCTCCAATAATTTTTCATTGTTCTTCTGCTGGGATCCTTAATCCATTAATTCTATACATTTTCATGGCCATGTCTCCTAATACAGTGGTTGGCAAACCATGGCTTGAGAGCCACATATGGCTCTTTGGCCCCTTGAGTGTGGCTCTTCCACAAAATACCATGGCCTGGGAGGGTCTATCTTGAAGAAGTGGTGCTAGAAGAAGTTTAAGTTTAAAAAATTTGGCTCTCAAAAGAAATTTCAATCATTGTACTGTTGTTTTTTGGCTCTGTTGACTAATGAGTTTGCCGACCACTATCCTAGCAGATTCTAAATCCCATTCCACCCTTTGAAACTTTAAATTTGTATTCCCTTGGCCCAAAATACTTTTCACTCTCTAGTGTTTCAGAAATATGTTTAAATCAGAGACAGACATTCCCTATGGTCTTATCAAAAGTAACTACCCATCTTTGTCCTTCTTTGTTTTTCCTTGGTAGCACCTATATACCATTGTATTATATATTTTGCCAATTATATTACAGGTTATACTAATTTGACTGGAAGTTTCATGAAGGAAAGAATTTTATCTTGATAATCATGTGTGATTTTTCTGTGCTGACATATAATAGATGCTTAGTAAATATGTATTGAATGAGTGAATTATTGAAATATCAATAGTATTTCTCTTCTGCAAATCTGGACTTTTCAATTGTTTTAACTCAGCAGAACCCAATTAAAAAAAATAAAATCTAATTTTGAGCTCCAATATGCTAAAAAATGCAAGCTTTTCTCATTAAAGGGGGTGAAGGACTGGCAGAGTATCTCTCATGCTACCCTTTCTTCAGGAGGTGTAAATTGAAGTATTACATGCTTAATGCTAATGGAAACAGCTTTACTAGACCAAGCTTGAAGTGTCTCCAAATTAATAGAAAAGTTAAACCTCAATTCATACCTGAATGCCAGTGATGGAAAAATCTCCACACAGTGACTTAGGAGAATCCCCTAAAATTAGGTCATGAAACTTGGTTTTTCAAAAGAAGCATACCTAATTCTTACTTTAAAAACACACACATGCCATCTTATCCAGCAAGTGGGTCAGTTTCACTTATAGAATGATCTAATGCAAAACCTCATAATAAGCATTTTTATTTAATAGTAATTATAAACTACTGCTGTGCTACTTAAAAATATAGGAAATAGGGTGATTTATTTATTTCCTTATTCATATAAGAACATGAATGTCAATATTGTGGGTTACATTTCTTACCAAAATGGTCTCTTAATCATGAATAATACTATGTAGCTCGTGGCAAAAGCTAAAGTTTGCGTGCAAAAAGTTCTAATTAAACCCAGTTTATAATTGATGAGACATACAAGCTGCAAAAATATTTTTCTTTCACTGGATTTTACATACTCCTATACAAGTTTAATTTAAAATGTTACTTTCTCCTTATTCTTTATTAAAGTGTAGTTATTCTTATGACTTTAAATACAGGTGACTTTTTTTTTAAAGGAGTAAACTTTCAATGATAACTGACTGACAAATTTCTAGGTTCTTTATTGCCTTTGAATCTCAACTATCTGGTCTGTTTTAAAATGTAGATGCATAAGCCATCAAGAGAGAAATGGAATGCAATGATTTCAGGCTTAATTTCCTACTCAACCAGTAGCTCACTGTTTATTCTTGGGCAAAAATCTCCCTGGACCTCAGTTTTTTCATCTAATAAATGGGAATCTTATTATTTGTCACTTTCCCTTGTGTCTAAGATATTAGTAGATTAGCATCAAGCCTTCTGAGTCAAAAAGGGACTTATTCAGTGAATACAGATTAGGTGTGGAAGTATGTATCTAATTAAATTCCTGTGTTCAATCAGGCAAGTATGTGTTCTTGTGTAATAAATAACTTTTTAAACAGTGACAATTCATTTATAGAACATGGCAGCGGAACATATTTTGCTCAGTGATCAAGCTTATTAGTATAAAAATCGTTTTCTGTTTCTTGAGAGTTTTTTCATAGCCATGTAGAAAACTAGAGATTAGTGTTAACTTGCTATTGGTATGAATAATTCTTTTGTGCAATGGAGAGATATATTTTAGGCTGCACATATATTTATTTAATATGGAGGAGTAAGCAAAACCAGATTTCACACACTGACAAAGCTCTCAGGGTAAATGTGTTTGTTTTGCACAGTAGAAACTGGGCACCCAGGGAGATGCAATCCCCAAATTTGGGAGAGTGAGGATTTTTCAGAGATACTGGCAAAGATGCCTTTCAATATATTATCATATATTTATAAGTAACTTAAGCAAATCGCATCCCTAGCTTATAGGACAGTGTAAAGTAAAATATATTAGGACAAAATTGTAGGTTACATACATTTTGTTAAGTCACATATTTGATTTCACTTTACTATATTGCATGCCATTTGGGTTTGAAAATAAAAGGTCTTAATTGGGAAGGCTATGATAACTGAAATACTTTGTATATAGAGTATTGTGCTCTGTTATCATCTTACATAGAGCATTACTTCTTTGCTTGAAGAAGGTAATTTCAATTAGTAAAGGATAATATTAATGGACTGAAATAACTTCTATCTTGGATTATTGCATTTTATATACAGTTAAGATATTCTGCTGAGAATATTTGAGCAATTTTTTAAAATAAAGTATTTTTGAGAGAGGCCTATTCATCCATTATATTCCCCTTTTAAAAATGTGCATAGCACTACTGTTTAGCTTAACTTAATTTATAAATGACATATACAGGGTTGGGCAAAAGTAGGTTTATAGTTGTTTCTATGGAAAAAGATACGCAGGATATGATTACAGTAGCTTTATTAATATTACAAAAATAATATTTGCATACTTACAATGGTAAATCTACTCTTGCCAACTCCTGTATATTAGGGGAAAATGTAACAATCAGAGAATAAAGTTTAGCTTCTTTAATTTAGATTTTAAATGGTGTTTTAAAGTGATTTTTTGCTTTGGGAGGCTTTTCTTTTCTTTTCTTTTCTTTTTAAAGAAAGATCTCCATGATAGTAATAATTTTTCCAATGTCTCATTAGGAAATTAATTCATACCTAATGCTAACAACAGAATAATGCTAACTAGTATTTGTAGGTTTTACTGAATACAAGGCATTTACTAAGCATTTTACAGCCATTGTCTCACTGACTTCTGATATTCTTATATGGTATTGCTATTATCTTCATTTTACAGAAGAAAAAACTGAGCTGTAAAGATGTTTAGTGGCTATGGTCACTGTGATTCTGTGATTTATAACAAGAAAACTATACTTGGCCTTTCTCCCAGTTTCTGGCACAGAGCTCCAAAATTCTTGCAATTACTTAAGTGTGGAGAGCTATGAAGGTGTATTTCATATGTCAGGGAAGTGACTTTAGAAAGTACCTAAGGATGGGGGCTGTTTGCCAAGAGAACCAACCAAATGATTAGAGGTTTGGAACTTACAGTCATACCCATCAACCTCCTGGAAGGGGAGAGGGGAGAGGGACTGGAGGTTGAATTCACTGCCAGTGGCCAATGCCTTTATCAATTATGCATATGTAATGAAACTTCTATAAAACCTAAAAATCTAGGATTCAGAAAGCTTGCAAGTTAGTGAACTCATGGAGATTTGGGGAAGGACATGGAAGATCTATGTCCTTTTCCTTGCCCTATAAGCAAACCTCTATCATCTGGCTGTTCCTGGGTTATATATCCTATATAATAAAGAGTTAATATGCAGATTGACCATCACTCCAACACACAAGATAGCAAGCCCCATGTGAACAAAGATGACCATTCCCATATGGACACGAGATGGCCGGCAGGGGAGGGAAGTTGTGGGTGATAAGGTCAGCAAGGTAGGTCACTTAGGGATGACTGAAATGGCAGAGGAGGGCAGTTGGAAGGGGCAGGCCTGCAAAGGAGAGCAGTTAGGGGTTACTGGGCCAGCAGAGGAGGGCAGTTGGGGGGACCCAGGCCTGCAGTGGAGGGCAGGTTGCGATGAGTGGGTTGGCAGGGGAAGGCAGTTGAGGGTGACCAGGCTTGCAGGGGAGGGCACTTAGGGGTGACTGGGCTGGCAGAGGAGGACAGTTGGGGGGGGGGACAGACCTGCAGGGGAGGGCAGTTAGGGGTGACTGAGCTGGCAGGAGAGGGCAGTTGGGGGCAACCAAGCCTGCAGGGGAGGGCAGTTTAGGGTGACTAGGCCTGCAGAGGAGGGCAGTTATAGGGGAACAAGCCTGCAGGGGAAGGCAATTAGGGGAAATCAAGCTGGGAGGGGAGCAGTTAGGCATTAGGCTGGCAGGGGAGTGGTTAGGGGTGATCAGGCTGACAGGAAGAAGCGGTTAAGGGCAATAAGGTAGGCAGGCAGGCGAGTGGTTGGGAGCCAACAGTCCTGGATTGTGTGAGGGATGTTTGTTGATTGGGCCTAAACAGGTGGTCAGACATCCCTCGAGGAGTCCCAGATTGGAGAGGGTGCAGGCTGGGTTGGAGAGTGCTGGCCTTTACTGATGTGGGTGATAAGCTGCTAAATGCAATTGTTGGCCTGGAACATCTTTTTCTGTGTTTCAGTATTTTGGTTAAAATGATTAAGTTTATTTATGTTATTGACTGAATTCTATTATTTTTTATTGAGATTTCTCTAATGTTTCTGCAATACATTTGTATTAGTTTCCTAGGGCTTCTATAACAAAGTATCACAAATTGGTAGCTTCATCAATATTCTTGTCTCACAGGTTGGGAGGCTACAAGTTCAAGTTCAGGATTTGGTAGGCAGGTTCGGTTCCTTTTAAGGGCTATGAGGGAGAATCTGTTCCATGCCTCTTTGCAAGCTTCTGGTGGTCTGCTAGCAATCTTTGGTATCATTGACTTGTAGAAGAGTCACCCTGATCTCTTCCTTTCTTTTCTTTTTTTTTTAATTCTTATATATAATTGATTTCAGAGAAGAAGGGAGAGGGAGATAGAAACATCAATGATGAGAGAGAGAATCATTGATCAGCTGCCTCCTGCACACTTCCTACTGGGGAGCCCATAACCTGGGCAAGTGTTCTGACTGGGAATTGAATTATGACCTCCTGGTTCATAGATCGATGCTCAACCCCTGAGCTACACCAGCTTTGCCTTTATTTTCAAGTGGCATTCTCCACATGAGCCTATTTTCCTTCTGCATAGGTCTGTCTCTGGGTACCAATTTTATCTTTTTTATTAGGACACCAGTCATATTGTTTTAGGGCTCCTCTAATAATTTCATCTTAAGTTTATTATCTGCAAAGGAGCTATTGCCAAATAAGGACACATTGATACATACTGTGGGTTAGGACTTCAATATATTTGGGGGGACACAGTATTACCCATAACACTATCCCATTCCAGTTTTGACAATGGTGTTTCTTATGAAACATCGCCATGATTTATTTTCAGCAGGACAACTCTTTTAGTCTCTATTTACTAAGGTAAAAGATAATTAGTCTACACTGGGGGACTGCCTGATTCAGTGGTGCCTTCACTCCACCTTTGGAGCGAGAAGCAGTTTTAAGCTGATGATTCTTTCCCCACTAATCACCTTTTTATTTCATCCTACCTTATTTAGTCAGTTGTCACCTTCTCATTGGGTGGTTTGTGTATTCAGTTCAGTTAATTCTAGGAGAAGCTGGTGCCACTAATGGGGGAGCAGAGGTAAGTAGTATATTAGCACTTCAAACCACACTTCATACTTGCATGTGTGCGCACACACACACACACACACACACACACACACACACACACTCGCCTCTATTAGGAAGCTTAGAATCTAGTGATATAGTTAAAAAAACATATGATACAGAATGTGGCAAAGGCCAAGATAAAGTTTGTTTGAGTGTTGTGAGTGTACACAACAGGGGCACTTCCTTGAGCAGGTAATGATTGGTTGAATCTTGAAGAATGAAGGGAAGTGGAGAATAAGAGGGGCATTCAGGTAGACCAAGTGATAAAAGCAAATTGAATTATCCTGATCTCAACCTTTTTCAACTCAATGCACTTTTGTATTGTTTGTTGTGCCTCAAGCACTGTTCTAGGTGCTTTAAACATAGTGTTTTATTTCATTCTCACAGCACTGTGGGGAGACAGTTCCTAATAACTTCCACATTTCCAATGAGGGCAAGATTAAAAGTGGACACTCAGAGAGATTAAAAACTTCCCCAAGATCACTGGGATTCAATCCCAAGTTTGATTGATACTAAATATTCAGACTTGCCTTCAAAGAAGATGGATTCCACAATAAGGGTGTTGAGTGGAATCCCAGACACCTTGATGAGACGTAGGAGTAGTAAAGGCCACATCTAAGATGGCACAGTGGCACAACAGAGATTAACTAGATTCCAGGATGAAGCCAACATTGAAACCCAGTGAGGATGTCCTATTATACTTCTGTTTGAAGAAGATAGTCAGAAAAGAAAACCTAATAGGCCAGAAACCACAGCTATCAGAACATATCATGGGGCTGGGAGTGGAGAGAAGAAGGCAGGTCCTAGTTGAAGGTGGCTTTAAGCAGGCATTTCTGATTTTGATGAGGAGTGGGAAGCAAAATGTTAGGGAGATCAAGTTGACTCACATCTGAGAGATCCACAGCTAAGCAGAATGCACACAAACATGTGTGCATATGTTTCTGTGGTATCAGTAGTAAGTTCGTTGTACTCTCATGAGCCAGACTACCTGGGTTAAGTCTTAGCTCTGCCATTTCCCAGATATGTGACTGTGGGCAATTTAGTTATGTTGCCAGTGCCTCTGTCTCCCTGTCTATAAAATAAGGGTAACAATAGCATGTACATGTAAAACGCATAGACATGCCTACTGTGTAGTAACTTCTTAATTAATGGTAGCCATTAATTTTTATTAGCTATAATAAATTCTTCAAGGAGATTGCAATGAAGGAGACAAGTCCAAGTAAAAAAAATATTTACAGTATGATTTTAATGAGCATTTATTGAATAGCCACTAAGTTTAAGGCATGTGCTAGAGGCTTTAGTTAGATTAAATTTAATGCTCTTGTATGTTGGTAGCTCTCATTTCTAATACTTGGTTAATTCCTAATTTGCTTTTCCCCAAAGATATTACTTATCTGATTGGGAAAACTGATATATAATATTCATTGAAGTCTTCTGTTATTTTATTTTTTCTCTATCCACATCTGTTCTCCAAGTGTTTGGACCACAGAAGGGAAAATGAAAAACAAACCATATATATAAAACCATTTGGCTAACTTAAAAGATATTGTTTTTGTAGATCAGTTTAAAGCCTCTCCACAAAATCATTGTGATATTTCTGAAAGGATGCATGCTAGGTCAGTATAAAGGAAAATATAACATTGAATGGGTATTATATTTGAAGCAAGTTGGCAGTCTTGCATACATGGAACAGTGACAGAGGACAATCTTCTTGGGTGTAAGTATCAAAGAGATGGTCAGTGTCCCTGTTTTTAATTCATATCATTATTTCCTTTGCACAAACCTTGGCTTTGTAGGGCTTGTCAACTGAAATAGCTCTCTGTCTCATTAACTCCTCTCAATATTCAAACATTTCTTTGCTCACTGGCCCATAGGACTTCTGCTTAAAAAAGAAAAGAAAAAAAAAAGGCAAAGAAGCTTCAGGAAGTAACGTTGCTGCTTTACTAGAAAGCATTCAAGGATGTAGGACTCTGAAGGCTTCTGTATAAAATAATGTGTTATATTATTTTAAATAGTGTGTTTACAGAGCTCATACTGTTAAGGATGAAAGGAATGTGCTGTGACAAATCTGATTCTGAGTAGGATTGCCTTTCCTCAAATAGATTACTTGCATTCAAGTAGAACTTTTGATTTATGGGCATTAGGGCTTTCCAGGGCACAGAGTAGTGTTGTATACAATGCTGACAGATTATTGTTTCCACTGAGACTCTCCATGGAAGTCCAGCAAGATCTCTTAACTTACAGCATCATTGCTTCTGGTCAGGGGACACAATATTCTCCTCTCATAAAAGGCACACGACTTTTTGAAGGAATAGGGTTTTTATAGTAGGTGTTGGTTGTCTTAATAAAAAAGAAATGGAGGTACACATTTTGGTGAGGGTAAATTTTTCTCCTCTTGATGAAAACTTTAAAATATCCACTTTTTTAAAAGTATTATTGAAATTGATTTTGCTGTTTTAGAAAACTTTAAAAGTTTTCCCTCTCCCCTTTTTGTAAAATATGTATTTATTGCTTTTATTTTTTCTACTAGAATTTGAATATTTTTGTCAACTAACAATTATAAAATTTCAACAATTTATTACATTGGATATAAATCATATAGTTTTACTTGACTTTTAAATTTTATTAAATAAATAAACCTTATTTTTTTGTGTAAATAGTTATCGGCTTCTCACCTTTAGTATTATACAAATTTTGGCTAAGTGTGGATTAAAAGTTTAAAAACAAACTTTTGTAATTTGTTTATGATTATTAAAAATGATATCAGACTATATTGAATGTTCTATTTTCAACTGAGGTGTCCAAACCATTGCTGGGGGATGCCATGTAAGAGTAGAACAGTTTGTTTTTCATGCAGAATTTATAAAAATGATTAGTAAGTTGCTTCACCCTTTATCAAAAGCAAGGCCCCAAAATGTCAGACAGGATTTGGGTGAATGAATTGCCAAAAAGATGTCTTTATCTAGGGCTATGGCCCTGTGGTGAGATCTCCTACAGGCACCTTTAGGGAAAGAGGACCTGTCTCCCCTTCCCAGAGCCATCTGGGGAAGACTTCATTGAGGCAGCTTAGAGCTTTCTATGTGTTTCATACGCTTGGAAGCCATAGAGGACTAATTTCTGACTTACATATGGAAAAAACTAAGGCAGATGTGAGGCTGGGGTCCGACTCTTGCTTTGGAAAACTGGAGATGGTGAAAAGTTGACAGATTGCTGTTTGACAAAGCTCACAGAGTGCTGATGAATTAAGATTGACCTGTATTTCTAGAGTTTATCAGGGCAAGCAATGTGAAGCATTTCCCATGGACTAACAATGGACAACAATGGGATAAAACTGGAAGGGAATCAGCTGAGGGTTTATCCAATGGTCATCTTCAGAGGCAACAGGTTATAAGTGTACCATCAGTAGTTAGGGGTTAAGAAAGGCATTTCAAATATCCATCATGAATAGAATCTCAGGTGCCATGTCAAAGTCATCCACTGAGGCCACAAAGTACTTGGTGAGAGCCAGCTTTCATTATATGCTGGGTGCAGAGAGTGACAAGTCACCACCTACGTAAGTACTTTCTTATTATTCCCTTAACTCTTACACCTCCATCCCTACAACTGAACACACAACTTTGATCCCAGAAATTGCACAGAGGAATATAGTAGTCACCCCATCCATGCTTTCACTTCCCGTGTTTCAGTTACCCATGGTCCACCACAGTCCAAAAATATTAAATGGGAAATTCAAGAAGTAAACCATTTATAAGTTTTAAGTGACAAATCATTCTTGTTGAGATCTTGCATCATCTCTCTTCACTGCATTCAGGATATGAACCATCCCTTTAGCACCTCCTTTCATCTCATCATATAGGCATGAATTGTCTCATATCATCACAAGAAGAAGGGTGAGTACAGTATAATAAGATATTTTAAGATAGCTAGATACCATATTCACATAATTTTTATTTACTATATTCTTATATTCATTTTGTTATTAGTTATTGTTGTTTATCTCTTAATATGCCTAATTTATAGATAACACTTTATCATAAGTATGTATAGGAAAAATTGTATATATAAGGCCAGTACTATCTGTGGTTTCAGGAACATATCCCTGTGGATAAAAGGTGGTGAAAAGGGACTACTGGACTGTAGAGTAAAATAGCAAGGGGATAAATGGGAAAGAAATTGAGTAGAGAGAATAGAGTAAAATAGCAAAGAGATTTCTTTTAGTACAGCAGACTCCAGGCCAAAGCAGGCTAATGGTAATAAGGATGAATTGGAGGAAGTAAGATAATTTAATGCTAATTGAGGTTTAAAACTTGTTATCTAGGGCTGGATGATCTAATAGGATAATGAAACCTATTAGGGTTTTCATCTAAAGCAGAAGTTTCATTCCACTAAATAAAATATAAAGGTGGGAAACAAATATTATTTGTTTTGTACACAGTTAATATGTGCCAGTTACAAAAACATCAACAAAGCATGTGGATAGTTTTAGATCTAGATAAAATTTGGAACTTCCCTTTTAGAAAACATGATGGGTAGGATTATTTGGAACAACCTTTGATGTGGAATAAGAACTACTAAAAATGCTGCATACAATAGAAAAACAATCTTTCTAAGAGTTCCAAATATCTGAAAAGACAATAAGGATCTACCAAATTAAACTGTAAACAAAAGCTGGAACCAAACAATTAAATGGATCACTGAACCTGGTCAGCATGACTCAGTGGCTGAGTGTGGACCTAATGAACCAAGAGATCAAAGGGTCAGGGCGCATGCTCAGGTTGCAGATTCTATCCTCAGTGGGGGCATGCAGGAGTCAGCCAATCTGTGATTCTCTCTTATGATTGATGTTTCTATCTCTTTCTCCTTTTTCCTTCCTTTCTGAAATCAATAAAATATATTTTTAAAAAGAGGATCACTGAGTCCCACTTTTCATGAGGATGTTTGCCAAGTGAATTAAACTCCAGTGGAAATGGGATAGGCTGGACAGTAAGCAATCCCAGGGATCACTTTAGGTGGAGAGTGTAGTGGATAACATAACACTCCTCTTGAAGACCTGGGAACTCTGAAGGATGAGGGGGAATTAAAAGTAAACTGACTTCTTTCTTCCATACCATGAGTCTGCAAAGATAGTCACCTTGATACTGACCAAAGCTGAGGAGGGAACTCTCAGAGAAGTTATAACCACAATATGTGCATTTGAAACCCAACGTTACATAGGATGGTGGTTCTCAAAAACTTTTGTTTTATTGTTTCTGGGCTATTGTCTTATTAATATAAGACAGTTTTCTGGCTCTGTCTAATATGAACCTCATACCCACTGATCTCAGGATTGACCATATCACTTTTGAGTGCTCCTGAGCAGCAATTTTAAAATGTTGGTCTTAGACAAGGGTTGCTCCTTTAGCTTTGATCCTGAAATAAGAAATACATCGAGCATGGACTAAAGGAGAGAGGAGAAATAAACCTTTGTTGTTGCAAGCCAGATTTTTTGGAGTCATCTGTTATTGCAGCATAATTTGGCCCAAGTTTTCAATACAGATGTCATTCAGGCTGAAGGAAAATGATCCCAGATGGAAGATTTGGAAAGCAAAAGGAATAACAAGAAAAAAATGGCAAATACCTAGGAAAATATAAAGCAACATTAATTTTTTAAAAATAATAATAAAAATGAATAGTAGGATTTAAAATAGAAATAAAGTACCTGTTAACATATCTATGAGGAGAGGAATAAATGTTCTTAATTAAAGTGTTCTAAGATCCTTCTGTTGCCCTGGGAGAGGGCAGGAATTAAAGAACTACAAAACAATTCAAAAAGAGGTGATTAACAAAGTAGCTTTTGAGAGAATAATACATTTACAAATAACTATTAAGATTAATCAAGAATCAAAAAACTAGAATGTATAGATTATGTACAGAATAAAAAAGAATATCACCATAGATACTGTATCTTAAAAATATCGTGAATTTTATTAATATTTTACACTAATAGTCTGACAGTTTAGTAGAATGAACAAATTCCTGGAAAAAATAAACTTACTAGTGTTGACAAAAGAATAGATATAAATGTATGAACAATAATCTATCTGTTAAGTAAATTGAACATGTTAAAGTATTTTTACAAAGAAATCTCTGTCTACTTGGCTTTACTATTGAACTCTATCATATCCTACCAAATAGTATCATTAATTTTACACAATTTCTTAAATTCAATGTAAAGAAAGAATACTTCCAATTCATCCAGTGAAGCCAGCATATCTTTAAAATCAGAACCTGACATGACCATTATAAAAGGAAAAATTACAGTGTTCCTCATCCATGAGCATACATGCAAAAATCTTAACAAAAACACAAAAAAAGCATGTTCAAAATACAGCATTGCAAAGTTGAGTTATTCCAGAAATGTGAGATTGGTTGAACATTTGAAAATCAATCAATGTAAACCAGGACAATAAAATAATGCAAAAGAAAAAATACATGATCCTTTCAATAGATGCAGGAAAACATTTAATCAAAGTCAACATCTAATTCATTACAAAAATTCTTAGCAAACTAGATCAGTATTCTTAATACGATAAAAAGTCATTTGCAAACATCAGATAGCCAAGTAGAACTTAATAAGAAAATACTGAACATTTTCTCTTTTGAATCAGGAATAAGACAATGGTGCTGGCCAGCTGTCCGCCACTTCTCTTTAATATTACACTGGAAGCCTTTGCCAGCAAAGTCAGGCAGAAAAAGAAGCAAAAGATGCAAGAATTAAATGCATATAAAATTGCCACTGTTTATGTATTCTGTATGGAACAGAATACACAGATGTCATAAAGTTGTACAACTGAAATTTACATGATGTTATTAACCAACATTACCCCAATAAATTTAATACAAAAATAAGATTTTAAATGCACATTAATATACAATGATTAATTGTATTTTTATATACTAGCAACATAGCAGTTAAGAGGAAATAGTGTATTTTAGTCTAGTTTAAAAGTATGAAGTATCTAGAACTAAATCTAATAAAGATATATGAATTCTATGGAACAAATATAGAATTAATATTAAAAATGGTCTAAATAAATTTAGAACAAGAATTTAAGAAAGTGAAAGACTCAGTATTACAACACATCTCAATTCTGTCTCAATTGATCTGTAGATTCAATGAATTCTAAACTAAATCCTAGCAAACACTTTCTGTTCAAATCCACAATCTGTTTTAGATATTACATGGAGGTTAAAAGGGTCAAGAAGAGAGTCATGAAACCCTTGGGAAAATAATAGAAGGTTGGAGAAAATTGCCTTATCAAATATCAAGACATATTTTAAAGTAATGTAAATATGACAATGGCATGGGGCTAGGCAGATATACCAAAGGAACAGAATGGAGAGTCCAAGAGGAAGCTCAGCTTTCATGGACATTTGATATGTGAAACAGATTCGTTTGAAAAGACAGACTTTTTAATAAATAATGCTGGGCCATTTAGATATCCAAATAGGAAAAAAAATTAAACTTGACTTTTATCTCACATATAAAACTGACTCCAGTGCAAATTAAAGAATTTAACATCAAAGGCAAATGCAAAGGTCCAGCAGATAACATAGGAGAATTTCTCCACAACTTTAATGTAGGGAAAGCTAATTTATACAAGATATAAAAGAATCAATAACTGTAAAGGAAAAGATTGACATATGGATTTCATTAAAATTAACAATATATATTCATCAAAGGACCCCATTAAAAGCATGAGAATTGGGGAATTTATTAATAATTTATATAACCAAAATAAGAGACCAATATCCTGGACATATAAAAAAGAATGGATCAGTAGGAAAAAAGACAATAATAACATAGACAAAAGACTTCTACAAGAACATCACGAAAGAGGGAAACCAAATAGTAACTATATGAAAAGATCAATTTTATTAATCAGAGAAATATAAAATAAAACCATAATGAAGTGTTATTATATTATTATCTAGTTTGTAAATTTGTTTCCCAATGCAAAAAGACATTACCTAATAAACTGAAACCAGGCCTAAATAATGACACAGAAAGTCCACTCCAAGTGGACTCTTGAGATAGTCTTGAACATGTGCCTTTTCAAGGTACATGCAGAAGAATGTTTATAGTAGATTGTTTATAGTGTCAAACTCTAGAAAGAACTTGAATGTAAATCAACAGTAATAAAATGGTAATAGTCACACAATGAGCTAATATAGTCTTGGAAATGAATAAACTATATCTAAAAATATATGAATCTCACAAGATATTTTTGAGCAAGTGTTGCAATTCCCAAAATAATATACACTATGTGATTCTATTTATGTTAAATTAAAAACTAAATTATTGTACACCTTTTAAAGGATTCATACTTAGGTGATAGAACTCTACAGAAAAATAAGGAAATGATTATTACAAATATCAGAATTGTGATTACCTCTCCGGAGTAAGAAATGTGTGGTGATCAGGGCACATATTAGGGGTGGTTGGTTCTATAATGATTGGCTAAATTCTATTTCTTAGTGGATTAGTGGGCATTGACCTATACAAAGCATCCATGGACACATTTGGTTCACATCAAAAAGTACTTGATATTTAGTCCACTGAGGCAAGAATAGTTTTTATTTGTAATATAGCAAATCACAACACAGTTATTGAACCAAAACAATATTGAAATAGTGTTTTTATGTATTAATCCTATAACCTCAAACTCTAAGTAAACATTAGGAGCTACTAGGTATTTGAACAAAGGGATGTTTTCTAAGTTTGGACATTTTGGGACCTTTGACATAGACCAGTTATACTCACGGACAGTTTTGACAGAATCACATTTGAAGCACCTTTTGTCATGGACCCAGTATGTCAGCGAATCTTTTAGACAGGACCAACCATCCTGTATGGACCATTTGATATGGGTGATATTTATAGGTTTCTAAAAATATATATTGTTACTTTTAAGATTATATTTGCATTTTATTACATTATATATATGTTATCTAACAATAACAACAATAAAAGACCCAGTTGCTCAATAAAATCCACATAAATGTCAGTGCTTCTTTGGTCCCAAGGCAATTTTACAGCCTAATGCTTTTTGGATATCTTTCAGTATTTGTGTATGTTTTTGAAAACTATAGAATGATAGATTTATTGACATTTAGGGTGGAAGAGAACTTGAGGATGGTAGTTACTAGACACGTGACTGTTGAGCACTTGAAATGTGGGTAGTTCAAATGTGCTATAATACACTGAATTTTCAAAATTTAGCAAAAAAAAGAGACCCTCAAACATAAATACTTCATTAATAATCTTTTAGAGTTATTTGTGGGAATGATATTTGGGATGTGTTGGGTTAAATGTTATTAAAATTAATTTCTCTTGTTTCATTTTTCTTTTTAAAATTTGGTTACTAGAAAAATTTAAACGTATGTCAGCTCACATTTTGTTTCTCATGGACAGTGCTGATATGGACCATTTTACACATAAGAAAATGTATCCCAAGTATAGTAAATTGCTTGTCCAACATATGATCATAATTAACGCATACAGAAAATCTAAAATATTCCTAAAGGTCCTGGAGTCAGAAAGAGAGAAAGTCACCATCCTCCACAATTCTTCATATTGTTACATAGATGTGGTGAAATATAAAGAATGTTGGCTTTGTTGTTATACAACAGTCTTTGTCTCACACATCAGCAGCCCAACCTAGCAGTTATTCATAAAATTGTGCCATTTAATCCAGTCTATAAAATAATATAATATTACTTAATTCACTGGGGATTATGACAGTAAAATAAAATAAGCTACATGCTAGCTTTTAAACAAAGTGACTATAAACAGAATAAAACTTTAAAAAATTATTTCCCTTTAGCAGTTATATAGACTGCCCCGTCTATTGGTTTATATACTATCTTAAGGTTGAGGCCTATTTTTTTGATGTTGTTAATTTTCACTTGAGGATAATTTTTTCAATGATTTTTCAGAAAGGCAGAGAGGAAGACAGGGAGATAGGGCAGGAGGGGAGAGAGAAAGAAACACTGATATGAGAGAGACACATGAACTCATTGCTTCCTGCATGCATCCTGAATTGAAACTTCAATCCTTCAGTGCACTGGCCAATGCTCGAACCATTTAGTGCACCAGCAAGGCTTATTTCTTAATTTGTATTTTTAGTTTACTAATGTGGATGTATTAGTGGAAACATGCTGAAGGAAAATATAAAAATATGAAAAATTATTTAAATGCCCAAGGTAAAATTTTAAAATCAATGTTTCATAAAATATGCACTTTTATAATCGCAGAAGTCACTAATTTTGGTAAATGCCTGGATACCTATACTTTTGGGGAACAGATTCTCTAGAGCTTATTCATTCTGTGCAACCTGAAGGTAGGCATTTTCTTATATGATTACTAGAGGCCTAATGCAGGAAATTCGTGCAAGGGCCTTGGTCCAGGCCCCTGCCCATTGCCCCCACCCACCTCTGCTGCAGCCCCTACCCACTGTGACTTTGTCTGGAAAGAAAGTTGTCCGGTCTAATTAGCATATTACCCTTTTATTAGTATAGACTAGAGGCCCAGTGCATGAAATTCATGCTCAGGGGGTGGGTAACCCTCAGCCCAGCTTGTACCCTCTTCAATCTGGGACCCCTCAAGGGATGTCCAACTGCCCATTTAGGCTCAATCCCCGTAGTACATCTCTCACAATCCAGGACTGCTGACTCCCAACTGCTCACTTGCCTTCCTTTCTGATTGCCCCTAATTGCTTCTGTCTGCCAGCCTGATCACCCCTATCCACTCCCCTACCAGCCTGATTGATGCCTAACTGCTCCCCTGCCAGCCTGTTTGCCCCTAACTGCCTTTCCCTGCAGGCCTGGTCACCTCAAACTGCCCTCCCCTGCAGGTCTGGGTCTCCCCCAACTGCCCTTCCAATCTACATATTATTCTTATTAGATAGAAGAGAGGCCTGGTGCATGGATGGGGCCAGCTGGTTTGCCCTGATGGATGTCCCGGATCAGGGTGGAGGTTCCCTTGGAGTGTGGGGCAGCCTGGGTGAGGAGCATGTGGTGATTTGCAGGCTGGCCATGCCCCCAGGCGACTCAAGCGGAGGCCCTGGTATCTGGGATTTATTTATCTACTACAATTTGAAACTTTGTAGCCTGGAGCGGAGCCAAGCCTCCTGCTCCCTCAGTGGCTGCAGCCATTTCTGTTAGGATTTATTTATCTTCTATAATTGAAACTTTGTAGCCTTAAGAGGAGGTCAAGACAGGCCAGGGCTGCAGAAGCTTGGCTTCCTCCATCACTGGGCCAATCCTACCCTCCTGCTCTCTCCAACTCCATGGTTGCTGCCATTTTTGTTGAGATTTATTTATCTTCTATAATTGAAAATTTGTAGCCTTGAGTGGAGGTCTGGACCTGCCAGGGTGTGTGGAAAGCTTGGTTTCCTTCATTGCTTGGGAAACCCAAGCCTTCCTCCTGCTTGCTCTGTGGCTGCAGCCATCTTGGTTGGGGTTAATTTGCATACTAACTCCTAATTGGTATGTGGTTATGGCATGTGGGTGTGGCTTGTGGGTATAGCGTAGTGATAGTTTGCATATTACTCTTTTATTACATAGGATGTTGCTTGGTATATATTTTATATGTTGGGAAATGAACAAAATTGTATGATTTTTACTAGGATTAGAATAAATCAATGACAAAGCAAAGCTCAAATTTAGGCCTAGAACTTTTAAAAAGAAATAATAAAACTGGTTGTTTTATAAATTAGTAGAAAGGGAAATCAGGGTCCATTATACCTTTTTTTAAATTAGAAAGACCATCTCTTGCATAGAGAGACAAATTTATATGGTGTACTACTAACTCAATATTAGCTGCTAGGTACTTGTGGTTTTTCATTTGCATAGAATTAGAAGAAAGAACAAAGAAAGGAAGGTTAAAAATACATTAATAAAGTTTTGCTTTAAATAACAGGCAAAGAGTTTCTCAGTAACCACACTCTGCTTAGGAGCCTAGAATTAAGAATGGAGAGTGGTAATTGAATAAGGTCAAGAAGAAAGGGACTTCATTTGTAGTTAGGTGCATAGGAGCAGCCAGCATCTGGGTGGTAACATTGTAAGTCACTGTGAGAACCTACAAGAGCTGGCTAGCTGTAAAATTGTCTTTAATATGTATAGTTTTTGGTTTTGTTGAGACATGGGGATATTAATTGATCTTTGCCTAGTGTCTTCTGAGGTAAAGTGGAGGAGGGCATAATTTATTCATTTACTACTCTCTGCTAATCTCTTTACATACATTAAAACAGTAAATCATTCTGGCTGGGTAGCTCAGTTGTTTGGAGCATAGTTCTAATACGCCAGGGTTACAGGTTTTTATCCCTGGTCAGGGCACATACAAGAATAAACCAGTGAATGGATAAATAAGTGGAACAAAACTTTTTTTGTCTCTTTCTTTCTCTCCCTCTGTTCCCCCACTCTCTAAAATCAATAAATAAAAATAAAAAACTAGTTAATCATAACAATTCTGCTTTTATTTTTAATGAAGAAACTGAGACCTAGAAAATTTAAGTAAATTATTTAGGTCACACAGTCAGGGTCTGTAAAAATATTTGGATTTAAGTATCTTGGTCTGATTCTGGAGCCTGTGCAACTGCATCTATGGAAGAGTCTCTTATTATTTATCAATTCATGAATGTGTATTTCAGATTTTAGTGGTGGAGTGCTTTATACAAATGAAATCTCTGCATATGATTGATTCAATGCTGCCTCACATTGACCAGCTGCTCAACACTCACTTGGAAAGTCATTGCTACATAGTTCATTCCTTTATTAATTAGTTCTTCATTCTTTTGATTCTGCCACTAACCTGTAAAAGATAAGTGTAATAACCACAAGGAGGCCGAAATAAGATTTTGATAGTCTCAGATTTCAATTGTGCTTTCTCAATAGATATGTAATTGGAATCAGTGACAGTTTAACCTCAGTGAAGATTATGGAATTAGACTCTTTTATTTTATTTCATTTTATTTTGCAATTTCACATCAGCTTCTGCTTATTTAATTACTCTGGTTTTCTGTTCTGCCCTATGGAGTTTGGGGCAAGCCAAAAAATTACTGAGTCTTTGTAAAATAACTGTGCTTTGCATGTTGAAATTACTATGAGCAACTGATATTATCTGTACCAAGATTAATGTTGATGATTTGAGATATGAAGATGTTTTTACAAAGAAAGAAATAACACCGTAGAGGCTCTTTACTGGCATTTTATTTGCATTATTGCTCTGTGATGGATTTTTATTGCTTATTTTCCAAAATCTCTAGGCTATGAGGTTCTGTTTGGTTCGTACACTTTATATTGTCATTGACGTTTTTCTTTTTCCTATTTTGTTTCCTGAATTTCCTAGATAACATGACTTTATCTGCATATAGTCACCTAAATAAGCTGTAGCTATTTCTAGGTCATTGTCAGGTAATTTCCTCCCCACAAATGTTAATAAGATATTTTATTTTCTTTAAGTCATGACCAATTTTCATTAGTCTTTCTCTTATTTTTTGTTTTTCTCAATTACAGGGGAACATTCATTTTGTATATTAGTTGTTTACAAAAATGTAGTAGACAAATAGAAATTTCATATATAGCCATTGTGTGGAAGTAGGCACTGTGAATTCAGCTAGGATAATTTATTTGTAGATGTCTTTGGTATTCTTTTTTAAAGGTATTTCAGAACTTACGTTGAAGTTCAAATCTCTCTATAATTCCTACTTTATTAACTCTTATTATAAAAAATAACTGACAGAGAGGTATGTTGCCCAATTTCTTTGAGGCATAAAGATGTGAGTCAAGAATGGTTCTCAAGAGTAACTTTTAATTTCCACATTCATTTAGGCATAATTCAAACTTTTTATTACTTCAGTGTTTATCTTTCTGTATTCCATTACAGTAGCAGAATATAGCATAAATACTTTCAAAGATGATTGAAAAAATGCTATATTTACTTGAAAATGCCTATTTATTTTCTAAGTAAATGCATTATTTAAAATATTTAAAAGCTGTCAAGTGCATACAAAATTTCTTAAGTCTAATATACTTCAGGGTTCCGATGACAACATGCAGTACAAAGCCACCGAATTTGTGTCTCTTTTTGCAAATGTCTTTCTCTTCCAACTTTGTTGCAAAAAGTGAGCAAAATGGATTAAAAAAAAAACACCACACACAAATTCTTTTCATAGAGACTGGTGAATTGATTTTTCCATCTTGTAGGGGGAAATCAGAGTGATAATAGAGCAACTCTCAATGGAGGCACTCAAAGTGCTTTACAAACATTGTCTCATTAATCCTCACAGTGATAATGGGAAACATTACTGTCCCTGTGTTTCAGGTGAGAAAACGGTAGTGTCAAGAGGTCATGTTTCAGATCACGTGCTGAGTCAGAGACCAAGTCTATAATAGAATCTTGTCTTTTGTTTCTGCTCCCAAGAAGCATTGCTGTCTCCTGTGCATTTTGATGCTAAAGAAAAAGAAAATGGTTCAAAACACTTTTTATTTTTAAAAAAGTTATCGAACAAACACAAAGATAATGACAATAAAGAGAAATTGCTATCTATTTTTGGGAAAAAGAATAAGAAAGTGAAGTACTGGTAGTTTGACTAAAACCTGGTTAAGAAGACACTGAATACTAAAGAGAAATGGGTAAGAAGTAACCAGAAAAAAAGCTCTGTCATTTAAGAGTTAATCAGAAAGGAGCTAGTTGAACATATCACAACTCAAAATTATTAGAGAAAAATTTATGTAGAATTCGTTTGATGGAGACTTAAGAAGGTGTAAATGGATCAAAAGGAATGGAAAATAACTCAAAATAAAATTCTGACAGCACAATGTTTAAAAAAATTGATGCATATGTCCAGGAATCTGCTTGATGAACTTGATGAAATATAAGATATAAAAGCATGTGTACAAAAACATGGAAGGATAACCATGAATGACCACAGAACTAACAGAAGACATTTGCTGAGCACTTAATATAATCACACTGTCTTTTAAATTTTACAACACACTGTAAGTTGGATACCATTTTAATTTCAGGTTAGAGATGAGACTGCTGAGCTTCAGAGAGGTTCAGCAAATTGCCCCAGGTCAGACATGAATATAAAAGAGTGACACAGACTTATATGAAACAGATCTGAAGGGTAGAACACAGATTTAAGTAAGGCTTATGAAAAGGAAAAAAGCACTAATAATAATCAAAAGACCTAGTTATGTTTGGGCAAGAAAAGAAAAGGGACAGATGGTAAGGAGAAAAGAAATTTCTCAGTTTCAAATTCTTCCTTCCTCTTTATATAAAGGAAAACAACCCTCACACAAATGGGACACATGTTTCTAAAAAAAATTAGAAATTCAGGACTGAGATTATAGAACTGCCCAAAGGAGTTTAAACGTTCTGGCAGTGGTGGGAGGTACATGGGCTCTGGAGACACCTTGATGGAGACTTGAATATTGGCGTCTGCCACTTTCTTGCTTTAAAATTTGGGCAAGGTGCTTAACCTCTCTGAGTCTGTTTCCTTAATGGTGATTAGAAAAAAGAAATCTAACTGCTCAAAGTTAGGAGATTAAAGGATATAACTGATGTTAATAAAGGGTCTGGTAAATTATAGCCACTTACTAAGTAAATGCTAGCTGTCTTATGATATCTTCCCAGCCCCTACTGAGTTGTGTCCCAGTGAACTGCAGAAGAATCTGCTAAGCCACTGTGGGTAAATCTCTGAAAAATCAAGGAAAATGAGACTGGAAATATAGAGATCCCATTTTCTAAAGAAGCAAAAAGACAAATAGTAAAACCACAGTCAACCATCAATACATTTAGATCAGGTACAATTTTAGAATGCATTATTTCAAAAATAGCCTCCATGAACAGAGGAGCAGTCATTTGGTTTAAATGGTACCTTCTTCCTGGCCTCTATGTTTTGCTACATCTTACTGCTATAGATGTATAAGGGCAACATATCCCCATCTGTACATTAAGGCCTACCTTACCTCTCTAAAGTCAAGTCTGTAATTAAGGAACACTAGCTTAAAATCTTAACAATTAGGATCCAGGCTGTTTAAATTTGGAGAGCTGCAGCTTTGTCTTGTTTCATGTTCTTGATCCTTTATCTTGGCAACCACTCCCTAGTATTCTGATTTTCACAGAATGCAGGTCGGGATCAGAGAGAACTATCTTGTGACAGAAGGGCTGACTCACACTCAGAAGGTACAAACTGTTTACATAACAAGTCCAGGGGACGCAGGCCTTTCTGATCTAAGCTAGCATCATGTTCAGTGGAAAACCATGATAGGACACATTATATTACCCATGGTTCTTTGCATTAGGTGGGTTCTCATTCATAGAAAGGTGTTTCTGAGTGATTTTATGGAAGCTGTCTCCTGGAGAAAAGGTCATGAAAAAGTGCCTAAGAGATGAAGATTCTGTCTAAGTATATTGAATTTAATTCCATCAGAGATTCGGGAATGGAGCCAATTACACAGACTGGCCACACAGAAGATCAGTAAGGAGATTCTAGGGGCTTAATGACAAGGAACAACAACAGCCTGTAATTATTGGAATCGAGAGTCTAGGTCAGTGGTCGGCAAACCCATTAGCCAACAGAATGGCAAACCGTAGCTCATGACTGTGGTTTTACTATTTGCCTTTTTGCATGTGGCTCACAAGCCACAGTTTTCCAACCACTGCTCTAGATCAATTTTACATGTATTGAGATAGCCTCCAACTTTGGGACATTTAATTTGTGGAAGTAGATCCCAATCATTAGTAAAAAAACAATTCCTCATATACTCTCAAAGCTAGGTTCTCAACTTAGTTTTAGAACTGGGCATGGGTCTGAGTCTATAGGTGGGACACTTTAAGTACATGTGGCATGATTTCTGCATACCAGAATATATTCTACTAGAGGCCTGGTGTACAAAATTTGTGCACTCGGCAGCAGGGGTGGAGGGATGGGAGAGAAGCAGTCCGTCAGCCAGACCTGTGTCCTCTCACAGTCTGGGAGCACTCAGGGGATGTCTGCTGACAGCTTAGGCCCTCTCCCCATGAGCCAGCAGTCAGACATCAGTAGTGCTGCTGTGGAAGCAGGAGAGGCTCTCACCACCACTGCCGTGCTTGCCAGTCATGAGCCTGGCTCAAGACTTCTGTTTGAGCTGCACTCCCCCTGTTGGAGCACATTGACCACCAGGGGACATTGGGCAGCTCCTGTGAGAGTGTCTTTCCCCTGGTGCTCAGTGTGTGTCATAGTGACCAGTCGTTATGCTGCTTGGTCAATTTGCATATTAGCCTTTTATTATATAGGCTCTATCACATTCTTTTCTTAACAGACTAACTTTGGTATTAGTGTAGTTTTTAAACAAAATATGAAGCTAAATATTCCAGTTATCTAGCACTGGGTAACATACCCCCTCAGACTTAGTGGTATCACACAGTAACCATTTTGCTAAGCTCATGGATTGTGTGGTTGTGTTCTGCACAAGATCGGATCTTGAATTGGGAAACTGACGCTGAGGGTGACTCTCAAATGGTTGGGTTATTATTTGGAAACTTACCACATGTCTGATTACTGAGCCAGTAGGAATTGAAGGCTGGGCTCAGCTATGATTGACAAGAGTATCTATGTGTGACCTCTCCTTGTAGTCTGGCCTTCGTACAGGCAGTTGCTGATAGTCAATGGCTTGTACAGGGCTTCCTTTGACCTGCACTCTGAAGTCAGAGGCATTATTTTGCTGGCTTCTATTGGTTATAAGAGAGTTTCGAAAGATAGCCCAGACTTAGTGGGATTGCAAGATGATATTGCAGAAGGTCCTGTGGAATGCAAGATACTGTTGTGAGAATTTTGGAAAAATACAATCTGCCACATTGTGATGTTTTTGGTTAATTAGTTTGATTGATTGGCTTTTGCTTTCCTTAGACAATGAGTAGTTAGAGTGGGAAAACATAGAGAAACCTCTACGTTATTTCTTGCAAGGGACCTAAACTTTCAAAGACTCATCTGTGGTGGTAATGGCAGGTCAGTTATGAGTTACAAAAGCTTCCTTGTTTCAGGACATTTTTGGAAAAGCTGTGATAAGTATATACTCCAATGCTCTATTAAATAGAAATGTTGTTTCAACCATAATGCCAAATATTTATGGTATAGAGATAATAGGTATATATGTTCACCTTTATTCCTTACTATCAACATGGATTTATTGTTATAAAGAATCTGTGTCTTTTTCATATCCACAACGATTCATTAGGTTTCATCCTGAAATAATTGTTTTAAAATGTTCTGGGCCACTGCTGTTCATCTCTATCAGATTTTTATTTCTAGAAATAGTTTCTTTTTAGATTGGATTTTATGGTTCCTAGAAATAGTGACAAAAGTATGAAGATCTTACCAATTTTATAGTGCACCTAAAACAATGGCAAGAGTTTGGAAATTGGTGTTAGCATCAGATTGAGTTGGAAAGGGCTAACATTTATTGCAACTTCCATCATTCAATCTTTACATTCCCTATATAATCCTCTGAGTCAATATTCATTAAAGAGTGGAAGACAAGATACTGTGTTTTTGTTATATACAGTGCTAGGTAATTGAAACATTTGATTAGCAATCTATCTTTTCAGTGCAAGCCAATGATTTTTCTTGGAGAAACATCGATTAAAATAGGAATAGTAATTTTTATGGCCTCATAACTGAATATTAAAAAGAGTATTATTTCAATAATATCCTAAAAGACTACAGAATGTTTTTATGCTACTCTTTCTGGTATAAAGTTCTTTTTGGAGAGAAAGCAAATGCATCCATGAATGAGATAATTCTCTTTCTATATCTTTTGGTTTTTTGACCTTTCAAGTGACGTTAAACATCCTTATGTTGCTTTTGAAATTCTTTTGACTCTGGCCTTACTTCCATTCCAAACTTACTTTGTTGTTGTTGTGACTCTTCTTTAGGTTATCCTCCAGTATGGTAAATAATAAACTCTAGATTTCTATGATCACAATCTTCAGGTGTTTTTTTTTTCATTTTATACATAGACTCAAGGTATTTTCCCATGTTTCTCTCTAAAGGCTACCAGTAAAAAATCCTGCTCAACTTTAAAAATGGTGTGTTGATAGTTCCCACTTAAAATGTAGCAAACAAGGCCCAGAAATAAGCATTTTAACTGATACTAAGGTAATGCTCATGTAGGTGCTCTGTCCACCACACTTGGAGGAACTCTGCTTTAGGGACTGTGGAGGGCAGAATAATGGCCCCTAAAGATACCTTATCCTTTTCTTAGGAACCTAGAAATATGTTTCATTAAATGTGAGATTAAAATTGCAGGTAGAATTGAAGTTGCAAGTCAGTTGACCTTTAAATAGGACAGCTATCTTGAGTTATCTGGGAAGGTTGCATGTGATCTCAAGGGTCTTTAAATGTGAAAGAGAAGAACAGAAGAATCATCATTCAGGGAAGGAGATGTGATGATGGAAGCTGAGCTTAGTGATGTGATTTGAGAAGGACTAGATCTGTCCAGGCTGGCTTTAAAGAGAGAGGAAAAGGGCCATAACCCAAGAAATGCAGGTCACTTTTCAAGCTAAAAAAGGCAAGAGAATAGATTTGCCCTTTATATTAGTTTTCTATGGCTATTAACAAAGTATGGTACACTGTGGTAGTTTAAAACAACAAAAATTATTCTCCCACAGATATGGAGGTTAATAGTTCAAAATGAAGGTAGGAACACCATTTCTCTGAGACTCTGGGTAGAATCTCTTCTGTTTCTTTCTACTTTTTAGTGATGGCATCAATTCTTGGTATTCCCTGACCTGCAGCTTCATCACTCAAGTGTCTGCATCTGTCATAACATGGCATTCTCCTTATGTGTCTCTTTCTTATAAGGATACTGGTCTTATTAGTTTAGGGCCCACACTGATGACCTCATCTTAGCCTGATTACATCTGTGAAGACTCTGTTCCCAAATAAGGTCTCATTTACAAATACTGTGGGTTAAGGCTTCAATACATTGTTTTTTGGAGAATGCAATTCAACCCGTAACCCTCCTAGTGATTCCAAAAAAGATCTGCGGTGCCTTGCTTCTAGCTCAGTGAGACCTGTTTTGGACTTTTTTTTATCTTCAGAACTGTAAATTAAACAGTTTGTATTATTTTAAGACATTAATTGTGGTAATTTGTTACAGAAACAATAGAAAAACAGGCTCATGGACTAACTTAAATTCTATTTCATTTCTGAAGTCCCTTACCTCCCCTTGTTAAATTCTATCTCTCCTCACAATACTAACTTGTTTATACTTTTATAATTAAATATTGACCAATAATCATACTTTTGTTACTTTGTTATGCTTATATCCCTCTAATGTTAAAGTTCTTGAGTGTCATCTTTGTATCTCTGAGTAACTGGAACCTAATACTCATGCAATAACTATTTAGTGAAAGAACATTAAATTCTTATCTAGAACATAATTCCTATAGTCATACTGTCAAGGAATTTCCCAGATTATTTTAAAACTAAAATGAGTAATCTAAGAAAGGAAAAAAAAATCTTTTGAAAATTTACTATAAAATCATTTATAGTAATCACCATAAAAACTTTACTTCTGTAAGGGAAATGAAAGCAATATTGACCTTGTGTTTTGCATTATGTTTTATTGTGGGTTTTGACAAGACAAGCATTTTGTTATTGTTAGTGTGGCTTAGAAATCAAGAGTGTCCTTCAAGTGGTGCTGAAAATGTTGACATTCTATTGGCCAGCAAAGCCTCAGTTTTTTTTTAAAAATATATTTTATTGATTGTTTTACAGAGAGAAAGGGAGAGGGATAACATTGATCAGTTGCCTCATGCACACCCCCTACTGAGGTGTGTGCCCACAACCAGTCGAACCTGGGACCCTTCAGTCTGCAGGCCAATGCTCTATCCACAGAGCCAAACCAGTTAAGGCAGCCCTCAATGTTTTCACTGAAAAAGTTTTAATGGATCAGTTTGTTTTTTATCATGGTTCAATTTCTACAGCTAATGCAACTGTGTATTTCTGATTAAATGTGCCTACAATATCTAGTTAACACCAAACTTTGTTTTAGAGTTCCCAACTGCTCCATAGTACATTTAATGTGTAAAATTCTTACTTATGGAGAAGAGTTTGAGAGAATCTGTTAACCAGATCATCTGTGTACATGTGTGCTGGCTCCATTTAGCTTGGCAATTGCACTTTAAGTTATAAATCAATTGAGTTTCTGTAATTTGTCTTCAGTTAAGATCCTCATTTCATGACAACTGATGGAAAGCTCTTGAAAGACATTTTCATTACAAGATAAGATTGAAAATAAATGGAAAAACGGTATTTTTTCTGTTTTCTTAGTTGTAAAGCAACTATTTCTGCAACAACCCCAGTTCAAATAAACCTTTTAAAGAGGAAAACCATGACAGGCCTCATATTATTTATTGGAATAATTAAATTAATTAATGATACTATTTACTTTTTACTATGCTCTGAGAACCAATAAACCATAGTCAGGGTTGTAGATAACAACACAAAACAGCAGCAACAAAAACAATAAAATATTGCCGTAGAAATTAGAAAGCCCAGGAAAAATTGGAGTTGCCAAAACTTATAAACATGAAATTACAGAGAATCTAGAAGAGAAAAGAAAGACATGAAGTGTTCATGCCAATCCGCTTTGGTGATATAATTAAACAATCAACTCATGGTTGAGAAGCTAACATTATTAAGGAATCATTTACTACTCAGTAAATGTAATTACAAGACAAGTGAATGTAATATGTCTAACCTCTCAATAATTCAGGATATATATGGTGTTAAAGCACATAGGGACGTGTTATTGTAATATCCTAAATATATATATGTTTGATTGAAGAAATACTCACATTGGCACATGCTATTTTCTTATTGTTGAGTATAATAAAATTCTTATTCTTATGGGTAAAATGTCATCATAAAAATGTGTAATATATGACAGGCTTTCCTACTTTACAAATTTATAAATTACATACTCTAATCTCTGAAAGAAACTGAAAGTTTCAAAATTTCTAAGGCTATTGCTCAATAGTTGTAATCAATATTGAAAGTGAAGATTTTTTAGAGAATAACAACTAATACTTTACTTTGTGCCAGACACTGTTCTAAATAATGTATGTCTATCTATCATCTATCTATTTATCATCTATCTATCTTCAATGAAATCTAAAAATAACCTATGAGATAGGACTATTATTTCTATCTCTTTTTTTAATCTTCACCCAAGGATATATCTCCATTGATTTTTAGAGAGAAAGGAAGAGAGAGGGAAAGACAGAGAGAAATATTCATCTGAGAGAAACACATTGATTGGTTGTCTTCTCCATGTGCCCTTGACCGGAATCAAATCCAAGACCTTTTGGTCCACAGGCTGATGCTCTGTCCACTAAGCGAGACTGGCCAGCGCAAGACTATTATTAGCTTTCTCTTTTTCCAGGTGAGTGATCTGAGGATCAGAGAGACTAGGTTATTTTTCAGAGATTGCCCAGCTGGTAGGCGTAGAGGTATGATCAACAGGTATTTACTGAGTGACTCTATGTGTGTGGGACTGTTTTAGTTTCTGGAAGAATAGCAGTAACAAAACATAATTTTTAAAAATCCAGTTTTGCCCTGACAGGTTTGGCTCAGTGGATAGAGCAACAGCCTGCAGACTGAAGGGTCCCGGGTTCAATTACATTCAAGGGTATGTGCCTTGCTTGTGGGCACATCCCCAGTGGGGGATGTACAGGAGCAGCTGATCAATGTTTCTAACTCTCTATCCCTCTCCCTTTTTTTCTGTAAAAAAAATTCAATAAAACGTATATATATTTTTTAAGTATATTTCATTGATTTTTCACAGAGAAGAAGGGAGAGGGATAGAAAGTCAGAAACATCGATGAGAGAGAGACATCGATCAGCTGCCTCCTGCACACCCCACACTGGAGATGTGCCTGCAAGCAAGGTACATGCCTCCAAACGGAATCAAACCCGGGACCTTCCAATCCGCAGGCCAATGCTCTATCCACTGAGCCAAACCGGTCTTGACTATAAAACATATATATATTTTTAAAAAATCCAGTTTTTATAATTTGCATTCTTGTGGATTCTTTTTTTCTGGGAAAAGGGATCAATTATCAAAAATTTAAAAATATCCTTAGGTAAGCCATAGAGAAAATTACTCCTAATACTTTATTTGTTTGTGTTCTTCTTTTTTTTCTCATATTTTTATCACCATTAATTTTTTCCCCCATGAAATGGAAATTTGTCTTTATTTTACTCATTTTCACTGAGTGGGCAAATATCATCTGTAGGTAGTCTGGACAATCTGGTGGTTCAGAAAACTAAAAGTGAGTCTTTAGTTATTTAGGTTTAAAAATGAATTTTGGAAAATTGTATTATCTAGGCTCTAAAGCAGTGTGGTACTTGTGGCTTTGTGGACGATACAGATGGTAGCAGCTATTCAACACTGCCTGCTGTTGTAACCTTAAAGTAACCATAGACAATGTATAAACAAATGGATGCGGCCAGACTTGGAGTCTGTAGTTTGCCATCCCTGATCACCTGGAAAACAAAGGCCCTTTTTCTAATTTTCATGCAGGTGCCATGATGCCTGAGTTAGAAGGGCCCTGCTTATGAACTCTATCTTTTCTTCTTGGAATCTCCTCACTGCCATTTACTTTCTCTGCATTTTTTATTGGTAAATTGTATTCCATTGTGTGGATATACCATATTTTATTTATTGTTTTATTATGTGATGGACGTTTGGGTTTATTCTACTTTTTAGCTAGTATGAATAAGGCTGCTATGACTACTCAAGTACACAACTTTCTGGTGGACACATTTTCATTTAAATTGGGTATATAGTTAGGGGTGAAATTATGAGGTCATTTGGTAATTCTACACGTAACATTTGGAGGAACTGCTAAACTGTTTTCCAAAGGGGCCAGGCCATTTTGCATTCCAATCAGCAGTATAGAAAAGCATCAATTTTTCTGTGTCTTTGTAGATACTTGTATTATCTGTTACTTTAATTATAACCATCCTAGTGGTATGAAGTGCTATTTCATTGTGGTTTTGATTTGCCTACCTAATGGGTAAGGATGTTGATAATCTTTTCATTTACTTATAGATATTTCCTTTGGAGAAATATCTATTCAGATCTTTGCCAATTTTTAAGTTATTTTTCTTTTTTTATTATTCAGTTGTTAGATACTTTATATACTCTAGATACAATTCCCTTATCAGATGAAAGATTTTCTTCATTGAGTAAATTATCTTTTCACTTGCTTCATGGTATTTTGGGAAGCATAAATGTTTTTAACTTTGAGAAAGGCTTAAATTAGACTTTTTTCTTTTGTCACTTTTGCTTTTAGTGTCATATCTAAGAAGGTTTGCCTAACACAAGGTTACTGTATTATCTTCCAAAAATTTTATTGCTTTAGCTCTTCCATGTAGATCTATGATCCATTTTGAATTTATTATTGTAAATGCTGTGTAAAAAGTGGCCCAACTTCATCCTTTTACATGTAAATATCTAGTTATTCCAGCATCAGTTTCTGAAAAGACTAATTTCTCATTGGATTGTTATTGGCATCCTTATCAAAAATTAATTGATCATAAATTTTAGGATTTACTTTTGGACTCTTCATTTTATTCCATTGATTTATATATCTATCCTTATGCCAGTACCACAAATTTCTTGATTTATGTAACTTTGAAATGTTAGTATTCTAACTTTGTTCTTTTTTAAAATTGTGCCTATTTTTGGTCCCTCAAATTAACATAAGGATTTTAGGATTAGATTGACAATTTTTGATAAGTCAACTGGGATTTTGGTACAAAATCTCTAAATAAACCTAGGGAATACTGCCATCTTAAAATTAACTTTTGATTCATAAACATGAGGTGTCTACATTTTTTTAATTCTTTAATTTCTCTCAACAAAGCTTTGTAGTTTTCAGGGTACATATCTTGTCCTCCTTTGTTACATTTATGTCTAAGCATTTTATTCTTTTCATGTCATTGTAGAGGGTTTTTTATTCCTCAATTTTATTTTTGGATTTTTTTATTCCTAGTATATAGAAATACAATTGAAGTTTTTGCATACTGAATTTATAGATAGTAAGCTTGCCGAATTAATTTATTAGTCCTAATTGTTTTTTAGTAGATTCTTGCAGTGATTCTCAACCTTTATAATGCTGCAACCCTTTAATACAGTTGCTCATGTTGTGGTGACCAACCATAAAATTATCTTCATTGCTACTTCATAACAGTAATTTTGCTACTGTTATGAATAGTAATGTAAATATCTGTATTTTCCAATGGTCTTAGGCTCTACAGCAGCAGTTCTCAACCTGTGGGTCAAAATCCAAAGGTTGAGAACTGCTAACAGGATTGCCTCAGACCATCGGAAAACACAGATATTTACATTACGATTCATAGCAGTAGTAAAATTACAGTTATGAAGTAGCAACGAAGATAATTTTGTGATTGAGGGTCACCACAACATGAGGAACTGTATTAAAAGGCTGCGGCATTAGTAAGGTTGAGAACCACTGCTGAGTCTTCTAAATGAAAGATCATGTCTTCTGTAACTAGAGATAGTTTTACTTCTTTCATTCTAATATGGATGCCTTTTATTACACTTTTTGCCCAATTTCTCTAGTTAGAACATCCAATACAATTATGAATAGAAGTAAAGAGAGATTGAAGATCCTTGATCTTAGGGAGAATGCATTTGGTCTTTATCATCAAGTATAATATCATTTTTGAGTTTTTTTTCAATGCTCTTTATTTGAGTAAGGAAGTTTCTGTCATTTAAAAATTATGAAGTGGTGTTAATTTTTTTTTCCAAATGCCTTTAATGCTTCTATTGAGATGTCCTCAGTTTTATTGATACAGTATATTACATTACTGATTTTTGGATATTACACCAACCTTGCACATCTTTAGGCTTGGATTTTTCCTTGTCCTCTTCCAAATAAAAATATCTATGGGGATAACTTCTGAGCTCTCTGTTCTTATAGCCTGCCTTTCCCAGGGGCAAAATCTGTAAGCCACTGTTTTGATACTGGGCCTTGGAATAATGACCTGCTTCTCTTGGAGTAAAATCCCTGGTTTATGGGAGGGTTTCTAGGCTTGAGCAGTAATCTCTAGTCTTATTGAATTGAATCTCCTGTCATAAAACCTTTGCCCTATGAAAAAAAAATGAGAGCAAAGGCAGAACCAATGTTCTCAACCTGCCACAGCTGGAGTAGAGGCTCTGTGTACAAGTGGGGGATGGGTATAGAAAGGACATTCTGGATCTCTTGCTGCACTAGCCTCTTTGCAGTGGGGACTTGGGGGTGAGGAGAAAAGCTGGCAGCCTTTTCCTCCAAGGGAGACATTGTGGACTGTGCCTGGGAGTTGGTGGAAGAGAGGCTCCTGAGCCCATCTTCTTGGCCACAGCTGTCGGTAGTGGAGCTTCCTCATGCTGAGCTGGGAAGAGGGGTGGGTGACAGAGTGGTTGTGGCTCAAGTGCCACAGACTCTCATTCTTCTTACTGAGACTTAGTAGATTTTCTTAAATAAATGTTTCTTCCCTTGCTATATATCCTTAGGACCATTTTCAAAGGTTTTATGTGTTTGTTATTCCGTAATTCTCACCAGTTATGGTTGTTTTGCTGAGCAGTGGGTCCTCAAGCCACCATTCTGGACATCAGAATCCCTGGATTACATTTTCAGTCACTACTGAAATTTTTGTCAAAAGTAAAGGTTTTTCAATGATTCTCATGATGGGCCAATTTGGGGGATCCAGGACAATATGACCTCATAGGTTCTTTGTCATATTAAGGTCCTAAATATTAATGCATACTTCTTAACTTTCAAGCTACATCAGCATGGTGAAAAGGAAAGGCTCTAATAAAAATAAAAACAAGTTTATCTACCCAATCATCCTCCCTCCCCAACATGCATATACTTTTACAGACTGAATCCCACCACTGTGTTCCTTCTGTGGTCCTCCCACACTTCTCCCTCTGTAAGGTAGGGCCTCTTCCAGGTAGAAGAGCAGTAAGATAAGGTGTTTGGACTATAGAGCAAGGATGGCAAGTTTAAACAATGCCTAGAGGGATCAGGTGTGTAATGGGAATGAGAGAATTGGTAACTGAGGTAAACTGGAGATGTGCCATCCTTTATGAAGAAAAGTTCTTCCTCATCAGCAAATCATTGTTTCCAGATGGATGTCGTTCTTGAAGAGTTCTTGTTATACTTCAATAAGAGTAAAAAATCCAGTTATTTTTATATGATAGCTTCCAAATTTTTAACCCTTGACAATTAATTAAAACAACAACAACCCTATAGGTCAAGCAAAACATGACTGTCATCTGCATGTGACAAGCAGATAAAATTAGTATCCATTTAAATAATGTCTTCCCCAAAGGATAGAAATCTTCCTTCAAAGTGTGACAGCTTATTTAACTAATCTTGTAGAAATTGATCTCTATGACATCAGTCATTAGTACTGATATACTTTCAGGTTGAGAGCATCCTGGGTTGGGGAATTAGGGCAGATTCCTCTGAACTGGGATGGGAAGCTAGTAAGGACTGAATGATCTCATTTCAATCTCTTTTAAATTAGATTGTCACATGTTTGATTATAATATAAAACTTTTTTTTTAATTTTATGACACTAATGACATTGCTCTGTTTCTCTCACACCATTATATGGCACTTGATTTGTGGATATGATATGTGTGAATGGAAATAAAGCCACTGTTGGGCATACTTTTTTGGTTGAAAGTTCTCCAATCTATTGTTGCACTGTATTTGCTCTAAATGAAGTGGTTATTAAGATTTTTTTCATAGATCTTTTGGGATACTATGTAAGAATTTATTATTATCATCAGCTGTTATAAGAGAAACATATAATTCTAAACTAATGTAATGACCTGATAGGTAAAGGAGTAAATAGCTGCAATATAAAAACCAGTTCCCAAGGACATAATTATGTTATTACTAGCAAACAGAGACTTTCTGGTTCATTAAGTAGGAAAGGCAAAAAGACAAGTTTAAATGATAAAAGTGAAAATTTAATTTTTTTACTTGTTCCCATATTTTCCCCACTGATCAATAAAAATAAGAGAGAGGTTTTTACACCAAATAAAAATATAAATGATAAAGCCAGGGTCATGTGCCTGTTCTCAAGTGTTTTATTATGTGAAGTTTGACCTTTACTTAAAGAGCGTCTTTGTTCAATGATAATTGATGGCGCTTTGAGAGAGTTTTTGACAGTACTTTTGCTTATTAAAAATATTTCCCTTAAGGTGAAGAAGCTTCTTTTTAACTTTTGTCCTGGCTTAACCTTTGGAAATACCATGTCAGTTTAGTTGCATTTGTAAATTTAATTATCATGTTGTGGGCTGTTTTTAGGTCATTAATAAAGATGTGGCATATGACCAGACTTATTTTCAGTCCTCATAATTCACCAGCTTGTTCAACTTAATCACTCACTCTTCCTTTTTTTGTCAGGCTGGTTTTAGTCTGGTTGGGTAATTGTAATTCAAACTTACTAAAAATTTTAAAAGTTCTTTTTGTATAAAGACATTATTCTAATTATTTCCCTGGGGTTATTTTTGAGGTGTTACTAACAAACACTGATGTTTTCTTTGTCTTGTTTACTCAAGCATACACCATCTGCTGGTCTCCCCAGGGATCCTATGAGGTCAGGCTCAATGATAAGATATGGCCTGGGTGCAGTATTAATGCTTCACTTAATATTATTCCAAAAGAATCTGACTAATGTACCCTCCAGAACTAAGACTCTTGAAAATTCAGAAGAGTTGAGGTATTGAAGAACAGAGAGCGATTTTTCTGAACTCTCTTGCTTTGTCGCTTCTAGATTGCATTCTATTTGGCACTATCCAGGAGGGATTTGGACAGGTGAAGTACAGTGTGAGCTCATTCTTGAGTGCATATTCAAACATTTATGTGAACTTCAGAGATCCTAGAATATTAAAGCAAAATGTAAACAAGCAAACACCTATCATTTATATATTAACTTTATGCTAATATCTGATTGAATAAACACATCATGAAAAAATAAACACATTATAAAGCGTACCCTTCATTATCTATTGTCAAATATTTATAATTTTAGCATATCAAGCTAAACACATCATTTTATATTTGAGGGAGGCAGTATTGTATCACAAATAAAAACTAGACTCTTTGGGCACAATTTCTATTTACTGGCTATAATAAGACCTTGGGTAAGTAATTAATCACCCTCAGTTTCCCTATATATAAAAAATGAGAATGATAATAATATTATCTTCCTACTAATTTAGGTTTAATTGTGAGGATTAAATAAGTTACTGTGAGTAAAGTATTAAATATTGCCTGACCGAAAATGAGCACTTTTGAAAATAATTATTATTGTGTCTTCTTCTAACTTCCTTTAATCCCTAAAGTCAATTCAAAGTCTGTTTTCTGGAGGTTTGTCACCCATCTCTCAGCTGTATCTCATGTGGTAGAATGTTTGCTCATATAATATTCCAGACTACTAAGTGCATCCTGTTACTCCATTTTCCTGTCTTCAGGATTCTTGAATTTTTTTTCAATAATGGAAAAAATCACTAATTAGATGTCAGAGTCAGGCAAGTTTTGAACTACTATTGTCAGTTTAAACTTATTCTATGGTTTGATCATTTTTATGGCACAATAGCATCTTTAGAATTAGGAGTCTTTGGAAGTTCATTTTTTAAAAATATATTTTTATTTATTTTAGAGAGGTAAAGAGAGGGAGAGAGAGATAGAAACATCAATGATGAGAAGGAAGCATTGATTGACTGCATGCCTCATACCGGGATCAAGCCCACAACCCAGGCATATGCCCTGCCTTAGAATCATAGGTCTATGCTCAATCATTGAGCAATACTGGCTGGGCTGGAGGTTCATTTTTAGTAAAAGGTGGAAGATTTATGTGATCTGAAGAGAAACCAGAGTATGGAAGTTCATTTTTAATTGATCTTTATAAACATACCAAATTGATTCTATTCAGTTTTTACATGTATGTTTCTGAGTATAAACTGACATCTGGAATGACTGGATTTTTTGGACAACATTCTCTGTTTTGTGGAGGGGTCAAATATATTTACCTCTTTAAATCTGTTAATAATACTATATAAGACATATCAGGCATTTATTACATGTTAGCTCATATACTGACATTTAATCTTCATAACAGTCCTATCACATATATATTCATGTTATACTAGAACTAAAACAGGAACTGAGGCTGAAAGAGATTAAACAGTGACAAAAATGGCAGATTCAAGATTTAAATCTAGGCAGCCTGGCTATGGCATCCCCTTCACTGTTCTCTAACAGGGAACTACATCAAGAGTAGATCTTCCCAGCACAGAGTTTATAACAGGCAGACACTTGATAAGTGCTTAATAATGGCAACCAGGATTTTAATTATTGGGATGATATCACACTTTCACCAGGAAAGCAATGGATGGAAGTGTGCATATAAAAAATGGATTTTAATCAAGGAACTAGTAACAAATGATTCAATTAATAAACAATACACACTTGGTGATTTTTAGGTTGAAGAATGTTCACATCTATTTTAGCTTCCTGAAATGAGTTAAATCAGGTTTAATTAGGGAGGAACAAAATACGATTTCACAGTTCCATGTTATTGCTTTAGGTTATAGTACTATGTAAGGTGATATGTGCTTCCAGGGGAAAAAATCAACAGATAATTTGAACTAGTTGAAGTTCAGAGTGAGTATGTTGTGACAAATTCTTCCTGTTTTATTGTTGTTGTTGTTGTGATTTTTTTTCTCTTTTTAATTGATGCTTTTCCCTCCATTCAGATAATGTTTTCCATTTCCATCATTGAGGTCATTTGCAAGGAAAATGATAGCTTGTTGTTTCCCTTTACTCCCTTTACTTTTCTCTTCTCTGCCTCACGATGACTGACTTGCTCCTTCTGCTAAAGCCTCCATTGATGGGTATCTCTGGATACGGTAGTCCATCATTCTGTACACAAGGTGGTTGACAAGGAGCTGGACAGGCAGGAGAGGGGAAAGACAGGAAGTGCGGAGAGAGTCTGACAAGTGTAGCTTCTTAGGAATCCTCCTGGAGAAGAGTCTCTTAAAGTCTCTTTAAGCAGTTCACTGTTACAGGAAAAACCATGCAGTAGAAATAATACCAGGTTTCAGTCTAGTGAAGAGAGCTGTTGTAGGTGCCTTCTCATTTCCAAAGAACCAGAAGCTATTCCATTCCCCTTGATGTTGTCAGAATGAATTAATCAGATATGTGTAGAATCTAATCACCAACATATAGGGATAAACAAGATTATAAAGCTAAAGCTTATAAGAAATAGAACCATCATAATTCAGAGGTAGTGCTTGGAATATAAGAAAAAGAAATAAGTCAACTTGGATGGGAGTCCCCTCCTTTCTCTGACACCCATTTTCTTTGAGTAACCTTGGGAGCAACAGACAGAATTCTCTAAAATGTACCTTGTAAACTCTGAGCAAAAGATAGTGTCCAAACTGTAACCAAGGCTCTCTATCATCTATCTATCTATCTATCTATCTATCTATCTATCTATCTATCTATCTA